>CM051629.1:3600000-4200000 GCA_028020825.1 Podargus strigoides | reverse complement strand
CCCTGCCTGGGCACAGGGTTAATTCTCACCAGGTTGCTCTGCTGCCTGTTCTTGACACAGCTGCAGTCACCTGGACCAATTTAAATCATGCTTTCTGCCTTACTCTGACTATGGGAAGGTGCTTGTGCAGGGGTAAAAGGTGTGAGTGTGTCACAGGGAGCAGGCAGTGGGGGGTTAGTGATGGAAAGGGTGAGGGTGATCCTTAAAAATAAAGGATCCTCAGAATCAATGAGAATCAGTGTCACAAAATTTAGCACTATCTCCAGTTTCAAGACCAGATCCTGATCATGACTACATGCAGGTTTCTAACGTTGGCAGTGTGATGGAGAGGGCTTTGCTAAAGCTGAGGATGCTATGTCCCTGGCTGGAGCTGGGACAAATTCCAGCTCCAATGGCAAGTGCAGGAGGCTCCTGCAGGCACCAAAACTCACTGGAGGGGAATTAACGCAAATCCTTGAGCAGGTGAACAGGACTAGGCTCACATTGCTGGGGGAAGCTCAGTCTGCAAGCAACTCTGTGCTCTGGGGAGCTGGCTGGCAGTGGTCAGGCTGGCCAGGAACTGCAGGGAGAACTGAGCTGGAGGAGGGCACGTGTGGGAATCTCACCCAGGAAAGGGTAAGAACTGACAGCACAGGGAGGCCAGATGCCTTTAAGGAGGCGATAGAAATAGAAAAGGACTGCTCACCCCAGAAACCTACTATCTTTACGTTGGTTTAACATCCAGGTTGCACAGACTGGTGAGTAGGGGAGGCCCCAGCTTCCTGTTGATGAAGACAGCAATATATTTCCCCCCCTGCCCATCAGCAGCCAAGCAAACCCCTAGCACCACAGCTCAAATCCACGAAGGATCAGCTACAGCGCAGCCACGTTTCAGCTCTAACTATGGTGAGACACAACCGAGGTTTGGCTGGACAGGCAGTGATTCCTCCATCCACACAGGCTTTGTTTCAAACACCCTGGATGATACATCCCTGCTCTGGCTCCCGTGGGTCTGCCAGCACCCAGCCCTGCCCAGGCTGAGCCGCCAAATTCCTCCTGCTCTTGTCCTCCATCTCACAGAGACCTGGGTTAGCAGAGCTGGTCAGTCCCCACTGGCTCATTGTGCCAGATCTCCAGCAGAAATATTGGGACATGCGTTGGGATCCCATGCAACACCACAGGGCTCAGCCCGGGGCTGCTGTGGCCACTCACCCCTCCTCGCTCCCAGCCCTGGTATCAGTGCAAGTGCACAGGGCTAACAGGAAGAACAGAAAAAAAAGAGGATTTCTTATAGTAGCCTTGCTGCTGAGAACCTGGTGTATCACAGCTCCAGCTAAAAGGGTTCATTGAACTGGGACTTCTTGAAGTGACCAGGGGGGCTTCAGCAGCCCCCACACTGTCGCCATCATCCATCCCTCTCCCCTCTCCCTGTGTCACATCCTCACCAGGGCTGATTCAGCCGTACACAGGCCACATGGTGAATCACACCAGGAACTGCTGCAAGCCAAAAATAACCCCATGGGTTTGGTGGGTTTTTTGTTCTCGGGTGGTTATTTTTAAGCTGCTTGCTTCCCTCACCCAGGCCAACACGCAGCCCCTTGCACGCTCACACCTATGCTGGGGAAGGGACCACTTTTAGGGCAGGCATAAGGGGTGGGTGAGGGCTGCTCACCACCACTGAAACCAAAGTTCAGAGACCTGCCAGAGCTTCAGCTGACAGTGCTGGCTGGTTGAATTAGGTGCAGGCTTTGGCACACACCTTTCTTACAGGGTGGTCACAGCCAGCATGGTGCAAACAAGTCCTCTCCAACCCTAGCAGTGTGCCAGGGATGAGTGTCAAAACCTATTCTGTTTGTTTCCAGACTTCGCTTCTCTTTCAGCTGGCAAAGCCACTATCTCAACAGGGAGCAGCTTCAGCCAAGAAAAATAAGCATTACCTTACATTCCCAGGCTTGTTTATCATTATCATGATGCTCTGCTCTAACTGGGAGGCCGCATTATGCATCATGCTGCCTACTTTCAAATAATAAGCTACATGTGTAAATAGGCTCCACTATTTCGAGTTGAATAGCTAACAAATGAGCAAACAAAAACTCCGCAGCCCACCATGCTCTTGTTTAAGTGACGCAATGGATGCCTTTATGCATCCCGAAGGTGATACATCCATCACGCTCACTGCTCGAGCAGCTTCTGCATCACTGTCAAAATTCAAATGCACTCGCACTGGCTGCAGCCGGCAAGCGTGTCGCCGAGGGTCAGGCTGGCACTGCTGGCTCGTCTGCTAGTCTCAGACCTAAAATTGATGTGATACTCACTCCCACTACATCATCATTATCACAGCTGCTGTGGAGGCTGGAGGTGGATTCAGCTGTGCGAGGTACATCCCCTCACACCAGGCAGGCAGGGTTGGGCGTCGCGAGGACATTTAATCTAAGCAGGGGTCCCGTGGGACACCCCAGCTCCGGATTAGACTGTTGCAGCATTCCCATAATGAGCCCATGTGAATTTCTGAGCACTCTCCTGCTGCACAGCTTTCCCACTCTATTGAACCTGCTGCAAGTGGCGCTTCCTTCATCACAGCTTTACCTCCTTTTGTATTCCTTAATTTTCTTCCATAGCCTGTATTATTATCTCTTGCCAGAAGAGTTATTTAAGAACCTTTGGACTATAATGGGCTTGGCATTACAGGAAAATAAAGCAGCTCTCCAGGAAATTTACGCTGATTTCAGCCTTCCCATTTACGCTGTGATGCATCACACTGTGCTCTAATGTCTCACTAATCTGCAGCTCAATCTGCTGTTAAACGGGCTTGTGATACAGAAGCAGCTCACTAAGGTTGCTTGATATTCATCTGTTGATTGAATCATTTGCTTCTTGTGATTTGTAAATGCGTCAAAGAGCCAGAAACCCTTTTTCTTCCAGAAAAGTTAATTGGATCAGCATCCTGCACTGGTGGGTGGTACCCAATCCTACCCAGATCTCTGCTGACTCCAGCAACGTGGAGGGGCCACCCAGCAGGATGGGGTGCTGGGACCAAGGACACTACGAGGGACAGATTCCCCAAGCAACGGGCCAAACACAGCAATTTCTTGCAGAGGCCTGAAATGGCCCACACAGAGATGAGAGTTGCCCCTGTCCTCCAGCCTCACCACAGCAGGGGTACCTGACAGCAGGGCTGGCCACCAACAAACCTTGCTTCCACCAGACATTCTCTATGACAAATTTACCATTCCATACTTCCACCTTTCTCATTTCTGAGAGCTAATCGTTATCAGCAGCCCCTTCCAACACATCCCACCCAGCTATTCACGGGTACAGTGACTTCTTCATAGCCTGTAAATCAAGACTCTGCTTCAGCAGCACTTGGCTTTAGCTATTTTTTTAATACTCTGGCATGCAACATACCATTTGCTAGCTTCCTCAATAATTAAGTGGTCAGTGCCATTATCAAAGAAGCACTTAACGACATTTCTATAAGGTTTCCAACCAACTGTGGTCCCAAGCAAGGATGTTTCAGGCACTAGGGCTGCATCTCTGTGATTATCTGGCTGTAAATAACGCCTCAAAATATATGGTTTATTGTGGTGATAACACACATTTTGTAGGTTACATAAATTGGAGCAATCCTGCTGACAGAGGAAAAATAGTGGTGTGTGATGGTTTCCTCCGGTTGCTAGGAAATAGAGTTAGTGCTCGGATCTTACATGCCTGGGTGCACACTCGTGACAGATGATACATTCAGCACATGTGTGGAGCCCAGCCTGTTAGCAAGCCCTGACTGAGGGGAAAGCAGCAATGCACTGACAGCAAGATCCATTTAACTAAAATATATGCATTTTTCATTAAGAGAATTACATTTGTTTGCCCAAGGCATTTAGGAAAATATAAGCAAAGAATAAAGTTAGATCTAAAGAGACAGGTGGCCCATGCAGGCAAACCCAGAGTGGCTCTGCAGATGCACAAGATGGTCCATGTTAAGGATTTTAACACCTGTCCAAAGCCCTAATGCAAACGAGCTGTGATTTTTCAAGAATGTGCTTGTATACCACTGCAAATCCCATGCAGCCCAAAGCCAGGCTCTGCCTCGTGGTCTCCTCCCCACTGCCGAGGCTCAGTACAGGTGTAAGGCAGGTCCCTTCCCCTCCTTACAGGGGGGTTATGTTCTTTTGCCTCGAGAAGCTCAGCCTGGTTCCTGCTTCTGTAAATGCTTGCTAAAGCAGATTGCAATTTGTTCTATTGGTCTCATGCTCCAACTTGCTTGAAATACAGCGGCACTTGGACAAAGCACACGGAAAGTGTCAGAGAGCAGCAAACAGGGAGCAATTATATATATGTGTGTGTGTGTATATATATATATATATATATATGTATGCATGTGTGTGTCTACCTACTTCTAAAAATATATGTATATATAAATA
The DNA here is from genome assembly GCA_028020825.1 of Podargus strigoides. Lineage (NCBI taxonomy): Eukaryota > Metazoa > Chordata > Aves > Caprimulgiformes > Podargidae > Podargus > Podargus strigoides. Next base: position 4,195,603 of record CM051629.1, on the reverse strand, counting down.
CATATATATACACACACAATCACACAGACACTGTTAGGTCAGATAATCTGTCTCCCTCCCTCTGGGCAGGCGCAGCTCTACCAACCCATCCCCGGGCACACCTCTAACCTGCTTTTATCTATAGCAAACCTGAATTATAAAGACAACCTTAAACCATACAGCTTAAAAATAAAGAATTGTCATGATTACAGCTATGCCCTGTCCACAGACAAGGTATTTCATACACAGCCAAGAGAGCTGCTCTGTCTTCTTGTGTCATTGCTATTGCTTTTATTATAGTGTTGTCCGATCACAACCACACCATGCCAGCAGCATGCTCTACAGGCATAGTACTGGCCAGGACGAGCCTAATTTGCTTTTTAGGGTGATTAAATTCTCCTGAGAGCTGTTCTTAGAGCAAGCTGGTCTCTCTGTGCTGCTCTCACCAAAGCAAACTAGACATCCTCTGCCAAACTCAGCAAAGCAAGTTCCCAGGAAATAAAAAAGAGTTAGCGTAGTCACAGACTGCCTGGTTCCTATAATTGACTAATAGCACAGATCAGTGGCCTTTTCTTTAAGAGATTTCTAAGGATTTGCTAGAGTGCAAACACACAGGTGGTGTTTCCTGAACTCCTGGTGCTCTTTGGTGCAAAAGTCCTTCATTTTAGATAGCCCCCATATATGGGGATGCACTGCACCGTATGTGGGATGCAGTGGCTAAAGGCTGCATTTGGGCTGGACTGGAGTCAGAGGATGGTGAAACACTTTCTGCCCCAGCTCCAAGAGTTTATTCCAGCTCACCACAACCACCACAGGAGAAGGATCTCTGGAGCTCAGTGTCTGATCCAGGACCAACGCTCCCAGCAGGACTCAGCCTCATGCCAGCCAGGGCTGTCACACCAGGAGGCAGGAACTGAGCCCCCTTCTGTAGCCTGATAAAAATGTAATTTAATCTCAGTGACACAAAACACTTCCCTAAGCCTTTGCAAGGCCTACTAATCCTCAATTTGCCCTCAAATCTTGAAATTCTCCTAAAGAATGAAGGGTGCTTTGTCTATCAAGTGCCTCCACACTTAATGAGGTTATTAAGGCATATTAGGGTGCACAGAAGAACATTCCTGGCTTTGGCACAGTAGAGCTCAGGGCTTTTGTCTCTCTTAATCCAAGTCCTCTTAGTCTTCTGCTCACCTCCACACCATCCCCACCCTCAGTGACTTGAGTTTGTCCCTGCTTGTCAGCAGAGACAGACATTGCTTCACTTCTGTGTCAGCAGAAAGATCCCTGAACTGACGTTGACAGAGTGCTTTTGTTATGCCTTCAGATGTTTCTGAAGAGCACACTATGCCTTTTCCTTCATGGCTGGAAGACTAAAGCGGTCCATGGACCCATCTTGGGGTCTATCAGCTGATGTAGAGTTTTATTTATTTTAAGCAGACAGCACAGTGCTTCTGTGTACAGACATGCATCAATCCAGCCGCCTTAAACTCTTGAGCAAAGCAAGGTCACCTCACTCTATACAGAACAAAGTGAGGGTCCAGCTCACACTGCATCAGGACAGGAGGATAACGCAGAGCCACGTTTCTGGCCTGCCTCCATCTCCCATCACAACCATATGGGATAGGGAACGTGCTTAAATAGCTGGGGGCTCAAAGCAAGCATTTGCTTTCAGCTGAAGTGAGACATATCATTTCCCCAGGATGCACTATTAAAGAACAAAACCTTTGCCAATATTATGCTTTATAATGCAATGATTTTCATAACAGCCCAATGGTTCATCAGCATGTGATCTGGCATGGGATCAGCTTTCCCTTAAACCATCCAAATGGGCTGAGAGAGGTGATTAACAGAGCAACCTGCAAACTATTGCTGTGGTATTAATGAATGGGGTGGTAAGGTGTGAAGTATGGGTGAGAGCAGGGAGCAAGCTGTGTCCCTGAAGGAAAGCTTTCTGCAGCTCTACCTGGAGCCATGGCCACAGCCATGTCGGGGAACCGACAGCAGCCCCAGCCCCTACACATCCACACACTACTCCACCACTTGTGCTTTTGCACTGGGATGATGCTTTGGGAGGTGAGAGAGGAGAACCAGCTGCGGGACTTCCTAGAATTAAGCCCTTATTCCTTGCTGCAGTGCAGGATTATTTTTAACCCAGGTAAGGTCCTTGTCTCAGCTGGATTTTGTACCAGTGAGGGAGGGCAAGGAGGGAGCCAGCATCCAGAGGTAAAAGCTCCCATGGGAAACAACCTCATGAGCAAGGCCCTGACCTTCTAACTCCCAAGCCTGGCTTTACAAGAGCTGGAGCGTGTTATGCAGCACAGTTTGACACACAGTCCCGTGAAGGCTTGAGCAACTGGGAGACAACATTCCCCAAGGGAACAAGGAGCTTTAACTTTTGTAGCACAGTAAGCACGCAAAGGCAGGATCTTGAGGGAATAAGAAAGACAAGTTATGTCATTTCATCGCTGTTCTTGGAACGAAGACAAAAAAGCAAAAGAAAACAAAACAGAGCACCCCCTGGGATCCATAAAGAGGAAACTAAGAATATGATAAATAGGCTGGATCATTATTTTCTGAAGATGACATATTGCAGCTCATGTTATATATCTAGATTCCTATTGTCACTAAGGATAAAAACTTTGGCACGAAGTAAGCGAAGGAGAATTAAATTCCTGCCATCCCACAAACTAATACTGGTAAAGAGCCATCTACTAAAAACACAAGCTAGGGAGTTCCAGTCCTGCAGGACAGGAAAGGAGCAGGAGAACACCAGCTTTCTTTATCAACAGCAGGCAAAGGGTTAAGCAAAAGGTGTCATTTATCATGGTAACTTAAACATTAGGAGAAGCTAAGGGAATTATAAGATCAGAAAATAACTGCAAAGTGTGTAAAGATAATCATAAATCCGAGGGAAATAATACGTGCTAATAAATGCTCAGGAGATTATGCTAAAACACCTTCTGGTTTTATAATCAAGCACTAAGAGTCGGGTACCCATTGCAGCAGGTTACCTCCTGCAGCGTGGGACAACATGGCCTGTGTTGTGATTTACTCACAGAAAAGACTCCCAGAGGAAGCTGGGGATAAAGCAGAAGAGTGGAAAGACAACTAATGTTAAAAATAAATTCAGAGAAGGCAGAAAGCAAGGACACTTCATGCAGTTTTAAAGGCACAACTGCATAACAAGAACAGCAGCCGACAGGGATGGGAAAACCCTCTTTCAGAGTTGCATGGCACCAGGTGTGAAATCATCAATTTCAGATATTGGGGAGGAACTTATACATTAGCATATTGTGACAAGATTCAGCTACCCCTCTGGATTTCCCAGATAATAGGGGTCACAGAGCCAGCCTGTACTCAGAGCTGGGGAATTTTTCCTCATTTTCTTCCTAACTCTGCTAAGTCATCTTGTAGCAAAGCCTCTCTTGGTATACCTGCTGTGCTTTTAACTCTTGCAACCCTGGAATAGGACAGGGAAGCTTATGAATTTGGGGGGGGTTTGGGTCCCTAAGACTTAAAACCTGTTCCTTCTCCTTCCCATCCCCACTCCAGGGGGAAGCAGGTGGATCAAGTGAGAGCTGGCAGGATGCTTGGGGACAGCCAGCCGGTCCCCTGCCTCGGAGCCAGACAGCACAGGTTTCACATGGGCTTTTGAGAGATCTGCTGAACAGCCAGGAAAATGTAACCTCTTAAAACCTGAGCTTTGAGCATCACTGAATGGTAAAATCACTCAAGAGTTTTGGTTACGTCGGCAAAATGCCACATTGAGCAGGGGTTAAAAGCGCACAGGTTTGGTGCTGAACACGAAGGTTTGCAGCGCATCATGAAAATGCCCGTTCAGGTTGGTTTGGGTTTTTTCCTAGTTTAAACAGCTCTGTGCAAATGATCCCCTACCAAAGTGAGCACGCTGCTAGATGTGGTACGAGTAGTTTGATTTGCAGCTCAAAGGTGGCTGTACATCATGCAGGACGCTGGGCTGCAGCTGCCCCTAACTTTAACAGATCTCTGAGGGCACAAATGTGGATGTGATGCACAGCCTGCATGTGAGCAGCAACCAGGTAATGCAAGCACCTGGGACAGAACCACCATGACGCAAGCGCTCCTGCCATCGAATGCCTCTGGGGTTTGTGTGCACACATGTACAGACACACAGCCGGGTCTGGTGAAGCTCAGATACACCACCACCATGGAAAGGACTAAACTTAGACAGTCACCTTTTTCTCCTCATTCTAGTGTTTTTGAAACCCTATTTTGCCTGACCTACACATTTCAGAAACACACATTTCATAAACAACATGCATGGCTAAATAACCATGAAACCCATTGATCTGATGTCCCCAGGCACTGTGGGTGCAGTGGTGATAACTCCCACAGGAGATGGGGATATGCAGAACACACTCCCCTAACAGAGGTCCATAGGAAATCCCACCCTTGAATGTTTTCCCCTTGCACAGAACACATGGTTTGACCCCTGTGATGGGAACAAACTTCTTAAAGCAGTTCCTACTTTCAGCCTTCTTTTCCTGCTCCTTCAAACCAGCCCTTATTCACCTCTGAATTCTGGGCTTTAGGAAGATATGTGTATTACACCAGGCCCCTTAGCAGGCTCCAAAGGGTCACATTTAATTTCTTAAGTCTAAAAAAAAAAAACCCAAACAAACAAAAAAAACCAAACCTCCCAAAAAAAACCCAACCTCCAAAAAAAGCAAACAAAACCCAAAAAACAACCCAAGTTGAGTCTTTGCATTGAATCTAGTATCTGGATAAATCCCTATGGAACACCAAGGCAAAACCCAGTAAAACAAGACATACATAAAGTTACCTAATACAAGCCATTCCCCCTTTATCCCTTCATTTCATAGCAAAAACACAGCCACTATTCACACTGCAGAGCTTTTCGGATGAAGTAAATGCTGCTACATCTGTCCTTCATTGGAAAAACACAGACCTGCAATTTTCACAAGGGTTCATTTCCAACACTACGGCCCCATCCTGTCTTGGAAGTAATTTCTTTTCTTAATTATACCTATAAAATAAAGACTTGCTCCTTACATAATTAAAAAGGGCACAAATGATATCTATTTCTGGTCAATGATCTCACTTTGTTTACGTAGGAAAATTTCCAGAGGGTTCCAAAGACAAAAAAAAAAAAAAAAAAAATAATGGTACCCACCCCCCCTCACCCCCAAATTATTCCCAGACTTCTCCAGTCTGAATGTATTTATTTGCAATAATGATTGCGGCTTTATGCGAGCAGATGGGCAGTCCCTGAGAGGATGATTTGTTTCCCCTCTTTTCTTACTTCATGATGTATTTTATGATTTCAGCAGGTCAGTGGCTGCCATGTGTTTCTTTCTAATCTGCGAGAGCTTTTCGTTTGCCTCATTCTTGGCAGCCGTCGTATTTACCAAAGAGATCAGACACGGACGGATGATGGCAGAGATCCAGGCTCCTTGAGAGTTCAGCGCTTGGATGTTGGCAGCAAATAAAGATATATGGATTGCTGTTGTTGGTTCAAACTTACAGGGGCTTTTTCCCTCATTGTGTTTCAGTTCATATGTGCACATATATGTGTATGTATATATATAGATGCGTGTGTGTGCTCACACACATTTTTAAATTCCCTTTGTAATACCCTCAACCAGATAGAATACAGATGAGCTGTTATACAAAGAACAATAGATGTCAACTAGATTACTACCCCCTCCCCTTTCTTTTTTTTTCCTTCTTTTTTTTTTCCTCCTCCTTTTTTTATAGGCCTGGTTTGTTATAAATCCTCCATGCCCATTAACCTCTGAACCACACTGATGATATCTCTTCCGAGCTAAATTGCCTGTATTTCCAGACATTTGTTTGTTCACTTAGAGGTCTGTTGGCAGCAGGAGGGGGAGAACAGCCCATTGCTGAATGGGACTCATGGATTATAAATGAAAATTCTTTCTTTCCTTGTAAGATGATGCTTTGAGATCTGTAGCAAATGGACAGCACTAGTTTGTATGCTCGCAGGTAGAAGCCAACAGTAGAAAGTTAATCACACTGATATCAAAAATACCCCAGCAGCACAGTGGGAGTACAGGATCCTTCCCCATAGCTGTGTCCTACCCAGCAAAACCTCTGTGCCAATACACGAGGTCACCCGCTGTCACTGCATTCTTGTTGCAGCACTAGCAGCCAGGGACCGAGCGGGGTGGCATGCCACCCTGGAGAGCCAGGGACAGCAGTACAGAATAGACCAAAACTGGGACACACTCCTGGCCCAAGAGCACCACCAGAGACAGAGCTGGCCCCATGCAACCAGTGATGGGAAAACTGCAGGTCAGCTCTGCTCTCCCAGAACTTTTGCTCTCGTTATCACCTGGGAGCGAGCAGCCTGCTCATCCCTCTAAGATGCAAAGCTAGCTGCAAGGATGTGGCACACAGTATAGCCACCTTCTGTCCCTGCCCAGGACCCTGCCTCTGGGCAGGGCCTACTAGCAGGCTCCTGGGGCATCCCTGCTCCAGCTCTCCCTGCTGCCCATGCCTTGCAAGGTTACAGCAAATCCTCTGATCACACATTAGCCTTTTTCTTCTACCAGGAGGAATAATGCCTTGGTGGCTGCAGAGCTGGTTGGTCGGTTATTTTTTAACAAGAGAACAAAATAAAGTGTACAACAGGAGCACAGAACTGAGAAGCAGCATCAGATGTAAATTCACTTTTCCTTCCCTACAGCACAGTATGTCCCTGCTGAACCACAGGCTTAGTGCAAGCCTTAGGCTGTGTCCTTTTGGGTAGCTTTGCACAGTTAGACCATCAAACTATTGAAGGTAAAACCTCTGTAGCTGTCAGTAGCTCCCAAACAGCCTCCAATAGGACCTAATATGCAGTTTCTTAGTAAACATGGCCTTAGTAATTCCAGGAGGCATTTCAGCTCATTGGAAACATGCTGAACAGCATTTCCAGTATCTTGACTTTAAAATAAAACCTTGGAAACAGCAAGCGTGCTGGCATTTCCAAGGCAGACCTCCTGCCTTCGTTACTGTTATATATATTTAAACTTATGGTTCCAAAATAACATTTTACTTCCATATATCATTACACTCATTTAAGCACGGGTTCCATCTGATCTGGTTTGGAGCCAATTCCTCAGTCTTTCCCACTTGCTATGGGTGTAAGTCCCTGAATGCTGCAGGTGGTGGGAACAGGAATGGTTCCCCCATGCGCTCTGGCACGCTGCACCCCTCTCCCAGCCTTCAGGCTTTGCACTGGGGACATCCTCCATCAGTCACTGGCAGCTTATGGAGACCATCCCCAGCCTTCTTCTCCAGCCTCCTGGTTTGCTCTGTTCCCTGGGAATAGATCTGAAAAAGCCTTCCAAGTGGGCTACTCATGAATAATTTGGTAACTTTGCTGCCTAGGGTTCATCACACCCTGCTCTGACTCCTATCAAGGGCTTCCCAGCTAATTTCCATGTCCTGGCTACAGTTCATACCTCCTCTAAACTGGCCAGTGGGCCAAAGCCAACAGCTGCAATAAAGAATGTGGGTTACATGCATCCCATAAATGTACAACTACATGCCTGCTCATCTGTGCAGCAGTGGAATGCACAGACATCTTGCCAGCAAGGAACCAAACAAATTGGGGTGGGTTTTTTGCACAGCAGAGGGTAGGAAGCCATAACAATCCATGTTTTTTCAGATCATTCATGTTTTTCCTGCTCTCTCAGTAGCAACTCCCAATTTCCATGGCAACCTTTGCATGCTTTGGTATGTGGTACTTTTCACTTATGTGGAGCACTGTTCCCACATACCGGGATGACCAAGCTCCCCAAACAGCCAGCACAAAGCTGCCAACACAAACACTTCTCCATCCCCATCCTGCTGTCCTAGCCGTGCATCTGCACGTTTCCCAGTGCCTGGGACAGAAGGGTATCACCAGGATATACACTACTGTCTGTTCCCCATCCAAGAGTTCATTTTAAATTTGGCCGTAGTTTCTATTTTCATCCCACACACGCATTTTTGGAAACACTTACTAAACCATTAACACGTTTATATGAAAGGAAAGATGGTGATTAGCATTTCCCTCCCCCCCATCATTTCTTTTTGTGTCAATTTTCTGGCTCACATGCTGCAGTAGAACATGGTTACAGCCGTGCATACAATTCTAGAGGGTGTGAATTCCTTCACAGCATAAATTTGATTTACCTCTGTCTCACTTTGCTTTTCCTCCATTTCTATACACACTATTTCACCAAAACTCCTGTGCCTGCAATAAGAGGAACATCATGAGTTTTACTCAACATAAGAATTTCATCCAGGTTTGGTGTGGGTTTTTCAACAGGCCTGTATTAATGGTTCATTAAGACAGTTGATTTGCCTCATCCAGCCCTTATGCATCTCCTTTCTACACCTATTGAGATGTTTTCATAAGTAAGAATTGTTTCCAATGTAAAGAAGCAGCAATTAGTACTTTTATTTATTTTACTGTAATTCACACCACAGCACTAGCAGTCTCTGATGGCCAAGGCACAGAACAAATAAACAATGTCCATTTGAACCATCTTAAATTTCTCCCATATGATGGGTCAGAGGAAAAGCAAGGCTGTCATGGGATCTCTGACTGCATGAGATTGTGTGTGCAAAGATGCAGCCAACAGGGCTGAAAATTAGCACAGAGGAGAGGGTTGGAGAGCGGCACTGATGAAGCGCAGCAGCTCAGAGCTGGGGAGGTTACCCAGCCATGGGGAGAGCCAGGAGAGGCTCCTTTCCGGGCAGGAAGTGCTCCTGACTTAATTTCCAGTTGCATTTTTAGTTCACTGCATTCAAATCTCATTTGGCACTTAGCAAAGGAGCTGCAATCATTGTGGAGTTGGTACCTGTGCCTAATGGATCACAGGCGTGGATGGGGTACAGCATCAGAGGACTGCAAGGGATGGTGTCACACAAGGTTCTGTCCAAAACAAGAGCATCAGTGTTTCCTTGGGTAAAGATGACTGAACAGATCCCAAATCCATGCTGTCTTAGCCAAGAGAACCAAATTTATTACTTGTAAATTTAGAAGAATGAAGTTATACAGCTTACAGGTGGGGTTTGACCTTCTTTTGATTTTGTGGGCACTTACAGTTTTCACAGAAAAGGTAGAGGCCATCAGATACTGGATTCCCTACAACAGGCTTGCTTCACTTAGCTGCCTTTCATGGGCTCCTTTAAAGTAGTCCCAGGTTCCCTGGGAGGAAGCAGAAGGTCACAGATTTAACAGGAAGGACTGGATTTACGAGCCTAGTGATGCAGTGTCCAGGTCAGCCCTCTGCAAGCTGCTGGAGAGGTGCAGGGAACTGGGCTGAGAGCAGATGGAGGTCCTGATGGCTATGGGGCTGGGACAGCCTCTTGCTTCTGCTTCCACAGCTAACACTCAGCTTTTCTTAGACTTCCCAGGTCAGCTAGCAGAATATTTGCCAAAGAAGAACAATTCATGTGTAAGTCAGTTAGTCAGGTATTCATCCAGTGAAGGAGTCATGTATGGTATGGTAATATATTTTTCAGTCTGAGGACTGTCCAAAAATCAAGCCAACTGACTCCATAAATCAGTGGTAAGACACAGGGATCACCTCTAAGAAAACAGCATCTATTCACGTATCTTGATTTTAGCACTTGCCCGAGGTATTGGAACATTCCACTATTTATGCTTAGCATAGAAAACAGAAGCCCTGAAGTGCAAATCACATCATCCACATAAGCCACTGAGCTGGCAAAAGTATGACTAAAAGTATGAGCTGGTTGAAAAGAGGTAAATTACACCAGGAGCACCCAGCCAAATCCCATGGTCAGCCATAAGGCAGGTAGCCAGATCTGACTGTGCAAAGGTACAGGTGGTGGTCTCTTGATCTTCATTTTCTGTTCAATGCAGCCAGACTGCTCAGCCACCTCCTCCTCCCAGGCAGGGCCCTCACAGGCTCCAGACAGGGTGCTCAGCTGCAAACCTGCTCTCTCTTCTCTTGGCTTTGGATACAGCTTGTTGCAGACGGACAGAGAAAAGAGTCACGAGTGGCCAAGTGTTTTACCTGCAGGTGATTTCCAGGAGACACACCATGCTCAAACGCACCACAGATGTTCATGCAAGACAAAGCTCTAACCCTGATATGGAGGCTCCACCAGAATAGTCCCTTACAATCCCAAGACAACTTTCTTGAATGGGATTTTCTCCCCGAATGCAAAGTATATCAACAAGATAGTGGGAAGAGGTGTTTCCATATAAAGCCTACTTCCCTTGCTTTCTTCATGAAAAAAATCTAATCTAATAGTTTCTGAGACAGCAGAGCCATCAGTACAGAGAGCTGAGCAGAGTAGCAGGGAGAAGAGTCTGCACAAGGCAGCGCAGAAAACCAGTATATTGATTAAAAACTCAAGCCTTTTCCCTTGACTTAGAGCAACTACAAGAATAAATAAAAGCCAACTCATTTTATAAAATGCAGCTCTCAGCATTTCTCATTTGCTTCTGGCCCTGGAGGACCCCCTACCTGCACCTTTTGAAAGCTATTCCCATGCTATTACATTGGGTACTGGGTTGCTTCCCACCTTCCTTGAAGGCTATTCCTTGACACTGGGTGAAATCTCGCATATGCCAGCAATCCTGAGAGCTGTGCTCGCAAGGAAGGACCATTTCAGAAGCTGAACTTCAAGGAAGAGATATAAAGCTAAGGATCACACAAGAAATTGTACACTTCTTCAAGCTGGAGGAGTTGAGACAGCCTAGCCAATGCACTGTAGATCAACTCTTTTTAGCTGAGAGTCAGTAAGGCAGCCAGCAAACCTTAGTGCAGACACAGCTGACAAAACCTTGTCGTAACACATTTCTTAGACAAAGGAGTCACTCAGGTTTGTGCTGGCATTCAGACAAAGAAATGAGGGGAGAAGGGTCTGTATGGCCTGCACATACACATGAGGCTCCAGAGCATGAGAAGAAATCTCACAAGGTGGAGAACAAAGACAGAGGTTAGACTTTGGAGGTGGAAGTCCTCAGTGTGTTACCACCAGCTACAGGTGGTCGCCACATGAGCAAGAGAAAATGTGCCTGCGAGTGGAGCGATGACAGGTCTACAGTCATGAGCAATTTTCTCTAAGATGCACTTATGCATCTGCTCTAGATTAACATTGTTTTACTTAAAATGAGCATTTTGGAGATATTTAAGCAGGTAAGTGGCTGCACCCAAACATAAAGGGGAGACACTGGTAAGCAGACATGGGAACACTTGACAGGTTGGTTAAAGTCAGTCCCATCACTCGGATAAACACCAGAGCACATCATGGGCTGTGTCAGGGGACACGAAGAACAGCAATGGCTCAGATCAGCAGTACAGGATACGATCATTGCAACACCATGTCAAGTAGTGAGGACTTAAAATTCTGAGTTTTGAATAACTGGGATAAAGAGGATGAAAACTGTCCATCTGCTTCAGCTAAAAACTGTGAAACCCAGGCTTTACAACTTGGAGGCAAGAGTCCTTTGTTTTCATGGCAGGAGGACAGTGCAAATGATTTGTTCTCTGTAGTTAAAAGAAAGACTTTCACCAACTCAGCCTGGCTGGGAAGGGGCCATGAGCTGGTGTACACAGCCCTTGCTTACCTCAATGTCCTGCAATATCCAAGTTTATTTTTAAAGCCCTATAAAGATCCAAAGCCTAAATTAATAACTACCCCATCCAGACTCACATAATACTCAAATACAACCAATAACTGTGCAGATGAATGAACTAGACTCAGAACTGGGAGAGAACAGCTTCAAAGGCTGAGCAGTAAGATATACACAAACACCTAATAAATATGACAAAAACCCCATTAGACCAAGAAGGCTTGACCTGAACTTGAGGCTGAGGAAGCAGGAGGAATCTTCTCACGTGGCTGAGGCAAAAGGGATGGAAAAGCAGGCAAGGAGCTTCCTGAGGGCCAGCACTGAACAACAGCCAAGGCAGTCGGGGCAGGGCAGTGGCACAGCTCATCTCCACAGACCAGAGTGGGCTCTGCAAGTGCCCAGCCAGAAGCAATTACTTTTGTCAGCCAGCTGTACTCCACACCAGTAGGCAAGACAGGTTAAGCCTTTTGTCCAAGACAGAACTTCAGCCTTGCGAAACCCAACACAAGGGGATGGGTCTGGACCCACAAAAACAGTCTCTTCAGTTTTCAGCACCAACTCACCCAGAGCAGTAACACACCCTCCAAAATCCATCTTATCCATCTGCAGAGTCTGCCTGGCTCAGCATCTGGAGATGCCCGATCGTATTGCACACTGCTGTGTGCTTAGCAAGGGAGGAGGACTCCAGGGACCAGTTGTCCATGTCTGCTCTAAGGCATGGAGACACTGGACAGCAGACAGGGGAGGTGGCCAGCCATGGAGGATGATGCTCATGGAGCACCAGGTGTTTGCGACCTCTCTGCATCCACCACCCTAAGGCAGTCTGAGCCCAAATAAGAGCCAAGGTACCACTTGCTGACAGATCACTGCTGCACAGTGGTGGGGACCGTGTCAGGCTCTCCAGCCAACCACCATGTTGTGAGAATCACCAGGTTCATCAGGTCCCACAGCCTGTGCTGTGCAGGAGTTCAGAATTTATATTCTTAATTGCACCCTTCAAAACCCAACTCTACGAGCACATGTAGAGCCAGTAACTGCCAGCAGAGCAGCTCTTGCATAGTGTCCTACTGTCAGTCTTCTAATTTCTTCTGCCTGAACCACAGGACATGGAGAACAGTCCCAGCCTGCTCTTTTTCAGAGGCCAGAGCACAGGGATTTCACATACACATTCTAGTTCAGGTTTTCCTCTCATTTCTTTAAGACACTTAATTCCTTCAGTGCTTGGATTCCAGGATTTTAATGGCTTTAGCTCTGTTTCCCCCTTTCCTGTTCTGCATCTAATACTTCAGCCCATAAATCTCTGCAAGCATACAGCACAAAAACAGATAAGGAAAGCTGTACAGCCATAAAACATCCTGGAAAGAGCCAACATTAAACCCACCCAATACAAAGATTATAACCAATAGAAGAAGAGGCAGAGAAAATCAGATTACATGTTGCTGTCAAAGTTTAAGACACTCTCTGAAAAGGTGCTGTGCAATAGCTTAATTAAGCTACAGTAGATCATAATCATCAATGTATCATTCTGCTGATGGAAAAGCTTCAGAAGAACACAGGACAAGCTAAGTTTGGGGTGTTTTTTGTACATACAATACTGCAGTAATGACTGAGGGTTGTCCCCCTCCTCATCTCCCACAGCTCTGTACACCTCCCCTACCAGGGACACACGTTCAGAAGAGGTCTGATGGACCCACCTCCTTTAAGGAGGAAGTAAATGCCCATCCCCATCCCATCAACCATCCTCCGGTACAGTATGCATGCAAAACCTCACATGACATCACCTTCCACATCCCTGCAATGTTGGCCACAATTAGCATTAATAACCATTTAACTCCATAGATTTAGTCCTTTTCCTCTGGGTAATTGTGATCTTTCTTCCTCTCCCCAACACTCATTTCAAATCCTCCTGGGTAATGTGCAGCCAGCTGATTTTACATTTATCTCGGTTCTATTTGTTTGACACATTTCAAGCAAGCTCTGCTGAAAGACACTACAAAGCCAAAAACTCCTTCTCATTAATAACATTCACGTCACCTCCTCCTTTGCTTCTTTAACATGCTGCTTTTATTTGGTCTAATTGCAACTCTCAGCGTGATTAATCACAACATTTTTGCAGGGAGCTGGGGAATTTGATATCCCTGTCCTCATATGGATCTGATCACGTTCATGCTGAGAGTCCAGGCATGCTTCCTGCAATCTTAATGTAAAAGCTTAGTGCCAAATGATCCTCCTTGGCTAGTACACACTAATTACTGGTGCTGCTATATTCACCTAGGTCCCAAATGTGGATTGAAGATTGAAGCTAAGTAACGTGGTTCTGCACTGTGAGGTAAAGCTTTCCTCTTGCAAAGGTCTATTTTGTATGCAGGCGCTCCTTCTCGCCGTTTCGCCTTCAGACCTAGATCATTTACCAGCTAGAATCATTTAGGTTGGAAAATTTAGGTTGGAAATCATCAAGCCCAACCATAAAAAGTTAGCAAGAATGCTGGAAGTTTGAAGAACTAAAATTCTATCCAGGAAGACCTTTGATCCAAGGGGTTGAGTCTCTTCAGATAGAGACTACAGAAAGGGTAACAGGCGCTATGGAAAGCAAGCTCAGAATTAATCAGCGTTAAGTTTTTCAAAAGCAGAGATAAGCATCACCAAAGAAGCCTTCTCAAAACCAAGTTTGATTCTTGCAATAGTTACAGCTTTTAAAAAGATATTGTTTTCCCCTTTTGTAGTGTTACTGCTGAAAAGTTCTTCAATCAGCAATCTTGTATATCATCTTTTTCATACAGAAAGTAGTGGCAAAGCTCCCGTGGATTTTAAAGAAACATGAAGAGCATAAGTGTACATTTCTGAAGCATCATCTGGGGGTCACACATTAATATCTGAAGATGACAACCTTGCTTTCCGCTGTACTGGTAGGAGCAGCACGCCCACAGTTAGCTTCTCCAGTACAGGCTGAATCTTTCCCAGTTAAGCAATGATGTAGTGTCTTACTCACTTTTTACTTCCAAACTACCTGGAGAAAGGGCCCAGGCTGTTTCACAGAGTGGACTTTCCTCCCCCATTTACTCCCACTGAGACAGACTGCCAGCCCGGATTAAAACCACATGGACACCAATAAGCATCTCCTACCCACTGCTCTCCCAGGCTGCACATTCTCCACATCATTTGCTTTACAAAGCCTTTTAATTAAATGGTAAAGGCCCACTGATTATCACCTACTCAGAAAATACCATTTGAAATAAGGGAATTAACAGTAGACCCAGAGTTCTGTCTTTTTCCTGGTGACCTCCTACAAGTGCGATACCCCTTTTGGTGCTTCACTAGATGTTACCACTTCTACACTGAAAGGCTGAGAAAGCAAAGAGCTAAAAGTGGGATTCAGCATGGTGTGGAAAAGGGGAAGGGGCCCCTTGGCAGGAGGCAGAAGATCAAACCAGGTCGGGTACCTCATGTTGCTGAGCCACAGGCAGCTGCACACGTAGACAGGTGGCTGGTGCAGCACAGACAGGGAGCTGAAATGCCAGCTGGTGCCCTCAGGACACTGCTGTGGCACACGAGGGGCTGAAACCAGGCACAAAATCTGGATTTGATGCCAGTTGCAGTACTGCAGAGATGGGTGCAGCGCAGAAAGGCAGTCCCACCTTCCTGTGCAAGCGTGCAAGAAGCTGGCTGGTCACCCACTTACCATAAATCACACCTGCTGCAGCCAGCAATAGCTCACAGGGCCATACCTGCACAACTGCGCTGGCAGAAGGTGACAAGCGTGCAATAATGGGATGTCACACTTCTAAAATCATCCGCCTGAAATCTCTGGTTGTTTACTGAGAATTTCTCACACATGCACATCTGCCACTCTTTGTAGCCCTGACAACAAGCTGCACCTGAAACGGTGTCTCTGGGCTTAAGGTATTCACCCAGTGACAGGTCCCCCCAGACAAAATGAAAATACAGGCTCTGAAAAGCCCTGAAGAGCACAGGGTAGCCTTGCCAAAACCAACACCTCACAATTTCTCACTTATCTCAGCTGGTCTCCACACCAATGCCTTTTCCAGGTGCCCAGCTCCCAAACTCCCCCCACCATGGCTCGAGCAAAATATGACTGTAACAAACAGCCTTGAAAAAACACATTGCTGCTCTGAAATCACACGATTTTGTTTATGTTCTTGAATTCTTTAAGGACAAGAGGCTTTCCTCCTCCATATATCTTTTAAAAACCCACCCAAGTCACTAATGCTATTGTAAAATAATGTTAAACTGCATTTACACAGGTATGCATCATCATTCTCTTGATGATTACAAATTCTCTGTTTAGATTCACCAGGTAGAAGGGGTGGCATGAGCCATGTGTTTTGCACTGGTACAAGGCAATCAGAAGGGGTTAATGGGAGTGTTCACATTCACACTGAGCAGCTGCAGGTCAGTGTCGACTCAGCTGCACAGTCCCTATTGCTCACAGCACAAAACACACACAGAGTGAAGGGGGCAAATCAGCCAAGCCTGGGACTTTTTTTTTCCTGCTGCATGTTATACTACACACGGTCAGATCTATCAAAGTACATGCCTGAGCAGCCCATTTCAGCTTTTAATGTTGCTTAATATAGACTTCTAAGGAGTATCTTCAGCTCAGACACAGCTAACTTGAGAGCACAGCATGAACGTTAAACAGAGACAGCTTTGAAGCCCAGCAGTGTGCACAATGAAGCAGCAGAGCCCAGACCAGCATAGGTCCCCCTCAAGCTGGAGAGCTCTGCCAAGCAAGTCCCTTGTCAGCCACCTCCTCCTGTCCCCAACGGGCTCCTTCCCACTGCGAGGGGCAGGAAAACACCTGCGGATACACAGCGTGTCCTCGCTGCTGCTACACACCATTCACCCTTTCTGCTGATTTTCCCTCTCTAATCACTCAGCCAAGAGGCACCAGGAACCATCCTTCTCTGGATAAACACTTGGGCCAACAAAGATACAGATTACTGAGAGGATATCCTCATGGATGACGGCACAGACCACATACCAAATTTAGCCTTCTTTCCTTCAGCTCACCATAAAAAGAACCCAAACAACACAAAACACCCCACACATCCTTCCTCCCCCCCAGCATCCAGCCCACAGGGCTTCTGTCAGCTTTTGGATGAAAAAGCATGAACAGCATCCATGTTTCTCACTGATGGAGCTGTGCACCTCATCCAGGCTGATGCTGGCATGGGACACGGCTGTCTGCAAGCAGCAAGGATGCTGAGCAAGGGGGAAACTGCGAAGGCAGCAGAGTACACTTGAGTCTCCCAGCACAATCTGGGTGGAAACAGGCTGTTATTATCTGTCCCAGCACACTGCAAGGATTCTTGGGTTTTTGTGAAATACAGGAATGCAGGTTGTGTCATTTACAAGTAGGAAGATGAGAAGTAACTCCCAAGGGATACTCAAACCAAACCTTTCTGATTTTTCTGCACAGATCAGAACCTTACCAATCAGCAAAACCACAGACAGCTTACACTGCTTTGGTCCAGCATTTTAGTTGGACCCCCATGGGAGCCCCTATCATTTGCTGTCCTGAAGTGCGTTCAGACCATCCATCCATTCACCACCCCCACTGCCGGCCAGGACTCACCTCCCTGTTTCTTCTCTTCCTGGTGAGTTCAAAGGAAGTCCCATCTTCTCAGGAGATTAGCACATCAAGCAGTCATTTCTGTTCAGGCTTCTAAGCTTATCAGTAGCTTGTTTCCTGAAAAACAAGAAACAAAAAAAAGAAAAAAACATCAGCAAACTACGATCTGGTTGCTCTCTGTTCTCCTTAAAATATTAACTAGACATTGACATACTGTAGTACTGGCTGCATGAAACCTGCTACAATTGGGGATAACTGGGACATTACAGAGGGCTATGAATCAACTCAACTGCAGAGGCTTCAAGTTATTTTGCTAAGCAAAAGTGAAATATGCTCCCTTACAACCAAGTGACCATTTCAGTATTTTTTCCAGTTATCTCCAGAACATTTATTAGATCAGAAAGTTTTATTTATGGACTCGAAATTTTGCTGGTTCCCAGTGATGAAGGTATTATCTATTTAATGTTCCTTTTGTTCTTCTGGACATTTGCATTTATTTATTTTGATTCATTGCTGCACAGGTACCAGGCTCCAAGCACTTAAATACACTCACAATGCACACATCTTTGACATTTATAATATCTTTCCTCTAACAGCCTCCCTTAAAGCCAGAATATCTCTGTTCCCAGGTGAAACCCAAACATCCTAGGGTCAAAACTGCTTACACGCCGCAGTGAACACTAAACTTTCAAAAGTTTCATGCAACCCTATGCAAGCATGCTTTGTAGTTTGGCACAGTTATGGGAAAGTCAGAGCTTGTTACAACGGATTGATTTAATATAAAGCTTCACAAATAGGGTTTGTTTCTCCAGTGCCTTAGACTAAAATGTTACTTACCCCCCAAATAAGCTCAGTCTGTTCAAAGCTGGCCTCGCTAGCTGGGAAATTTCACCTGCTTGCCTGCCTCTGCCCATGGGCAAGGTTAAAATGTTGCCTGTGTGCCCCCAAGTGATTTCAATGTAAGATCAAAAGCAGAAAAGTTTTGCCTGTACCCAAGCCCTCAAATTTGCATGCACATTTTAGATTAAATGATCTGTTTAACACTGATGCAAACCAAAACCCAAGCTGCAGGCTATGGATCTGAACCATACCACAGGACCAAGGCCCAAGCAAACAGAGAGCCCACTGTGCTTCTGCCAGAAACAAAACGAGCATGGAGCAAGTTTCCAATGGAAACCAGGCATGAAGAGTGTCTCCACCCCAAAATACTGGATTTCAGGTTTTGCTGGACTCAGATGAATGTGTAACATAACTCTGAGCATCAGTCACCAACCCTACAGCGCTCGGTAGCAGCTTTCCTTTGAACAGGTGTACACACATGCCTATGTCTTATGGTCAGACTTTCTTAGGTGCCGTATGTACTATACCTCTTGTAATGTGCATTTAAATTTAATGGATATTTTAATGCCTCTCAATTAGAAAAAAATCTAGAACCAAATGTATACGAGTAAAGGCAACAGATATGACATGGGATTTGCAAGTTTTGGTGGAATCTGGGTGTAAACTGTGGGGACTCCTGAAATCAGAGTTATTTTAGTTGATTAATGCAACCAATGGATTTGGAGCAGCCATCTAAAACCATTGGAAACATAATATATCAGGCTGGTGTTGAGGGTTTTTTCCCCCCAGCATGTCTACCTGTGGTACAGCAGATGGCCATTTGGAGAAACAAGCAGGAAAGGAAAACACAAGAGCAGCATTTCACCCTTCCCCCAGACCCCAACAGAAGGGGAAAGACAACACCAGGACAAGTTTTTCCAGGAAACTGGGATGTGCTGGAGGCTGCTGGTCACCACCCACACACAGGAAGGATATCCTGGGAAGACACTGGGGTGCAGGAAGGCTCCCCACAGGGTGAGCCAGGAAAGGGGCACACTGGAAAAGCACACCTAAGGATGGTAACGTGAGCTAAGGCTGCAACAGCAGCTTCTGTCTTATGCTAACAGCTCAAAGCTGTATTATCTACCAAGAATGCCACCTGGAAAACCACTAATAAATGAAGTCAGAGTACTCCCCAGCAGGGGAATTAGAGCTAATGACTGATAGGATGCCTTTCCTCCTTGTTTCAGATTGTGAGCACAGGCAGAAGCTGCTCAATGGAAATTTTAAGTTTACCACTGAACAGAAACTGCAGTTGCTCTAATTTCTGTGTTAATGGCACCAAGCATCACCTCACTGACATCAGCCAGCAATGCCACCAGGACTGCAGTCACAAGGAGCTAACCATGAGCAATCGGGACACTAAAGGAGCAAAGTATTACAGCAGAGGCTATTAAACCTTGGCACTTGGTAGCCATCACCCTGCTTCACAGACAAAACGCATCTCCTGCTTTTCAGGCTGTCTCTAAGAGCTCTTCCTATCTCCGCCAGCACACTGGGCACACAGCAGGGTATCTGCTATAAACAAAATCATCCTTAGCTGTGATGATACTAGCTCTGCCTTTGTTGACTCCAAATTCTGCTTTTGAAGACAGTAAGGAGAGAAAACATGAAGATACAGTCCTGGTTGCTACTCTACAACCATCCTTTTTTCCCCAGCTTATCTCATTTCACATGTGTAAAGAACTACAGGCAAAACATCTCTGAAGGCAAATAGTCTGGAGAACAGGCTGTATCCCCTCAAAACCAGTGGCCAGTGCAGGCAGTTTTCATTCAGTCAGCAGAAAGTTTTTAATCTGTGCAAAACTTAAAGCAGTGGGGGGCTTGGGACCACTTCTAGCACTAAGGATCAGGAGGATCTGCTGAGAAGCTTTAGCTCTACCCTGACCAGTGATGGCTTTGGGATGGGAACACAGCCCAAGTCCAGTCCAAGAAAGCACTGCTGGTCATTAAGCATCTCCTGAGCAGGAACCTCACCGCTATCTTTCTGATGACACCACAGAACAGACATAAAAGCCTTCACTTGGGAAAGAAGGGGAAAAAATCCCCCAATACAAACACAAAGGATGTGCTTTTGAACCTATTTAAAAGAAGAGTAGCTTTTACAACCTAAATAACATGGCTTTAAATGGAGAGCTGTGTATGGAAGGATGGGGCTGAGGTTGTTGGAGATGCAGGTGGTGAAGGAGAGTGCCTGGAAATGAGCTGTTCTCCATGTTCAGCATTTCTCCAATCATTTTCATATTAGCATATCTGTAAGTGCATATAATTTTCACATCAAAGAGTAATTTTTTAGGTATTAAAAAAAAAAAACCAAAACCAACAAAAAAACCCTAGGATTGAAGTAGAGAATAATTTCTTTGCTGAAGTCTTTCAAGCAGCTCCTCTCTATGGCATGACAGAAAAATTACAGAGGAGACAAGCATTTAGAAAGCTCTTCCCTGAAATTCAGATTATTCTTCCAGCGTACGGTGAAAAAGGGTTCAGCCAAACTGCAACAGAAAATGTAAAGAAAGCCCTGGGAGCACCAACCTCCCAGCATCTTAACTTAGGAGCAACATGTATCCTTTGCCCCTTGCTTAAGGGCTGAAGTAATCAGCATTTTGGAGCTTATGGTAGAGAGAGAAAACTGGAGACAAGTCTGAGCCCTTCTTGTCTCCCATCAACCCTTCTCAGCCGGAGTGGTCCCTTTGCAATAGCCCAGAGCATCCCTTGCCCTTTCCATCTACACTGCTCATCCTCTGCTCTGTTTTCTACAAAGCCCTTTTACACCTGCGAGCCTGGATGAGAGCAGCATGGACAAGTGCCAGATGCTTCTCTCCAGCCCTAACCAGGTCCTTGCAGGAGCCCGTTTACTCCCCCCCACCTCCTGAAGTGGCTCACGAGGCTGGCCTTTGGTGCTCCGTTCCAGCAATCGCAGGCACCAAGCTCGGGCAGAAGCTCTCCTTTAATGAGATTTTATTAAAAGACTATTACAAATAGCCACTTAAGCAAGTGAACCTTTGGAGCCTTTAGTCCATGATGTCAGCACTGTGGCTGGATGTTTCCTGGGAGTATTAAACCTGATGCTAATATAGGGCTGTTCTATATGACAGCTATAAAACTGCTTAAGCATACCAGGCAGGAGGCCAGCAGGGCTTTTTGTTGCCTATCAGGACTTGGCTAAAGGTCTCCTGCAACAAGGCAGCAGGAAGCAAGGTGCTAGGCGGGGATACTGCCCTCCCTCACCTCCCTTGCACGGCTGGAAAAATGCACATAGCGAAGCCTTTACATCCATACTCGTGTCTGCTTTGCTTAGTGAAATTATCCATCACTGTGCCCAGCATGTGGGGCTCCAGCTGAAACAAGGAGACCTCACGAGTTATACATCTCACCACCTATCTCTCCACACCCCAACTGCAGCTGTGGGAATACCCAATGTTAATCCTAAACCGAGTGGGTTTATTGACACATCCAGCAACACCATTGACACAAGCCTGGCTTTTAGGTCTGCCCTCCTCTGCTCTGGGGGAGCAGGGCTGCCCGTCTGCCCTCCCTGCACACACATCCCCAGGGTTACACGTGTCCACCAGCAGCTGCCAGCCCACAGCAAACCTGCTTGTTTGCAAATCACACCCAAGATACTGAAGGAATGCAAACCACGTTTGCCAATGGTAACTGATATTAAAACTAACAGAGAAACTGGTTTGACCCACCTGTCAACTGGGGAATGATAAACAGAGGGCATAATAATCCACATTAATCGCGTTCTAATCTGCAGCTCTCCACCAATAGGTGGCACCAGCAATTTTTGGATACACAACAACATGGTACTTCTGTTCCCTTGCCACAAGGCATCCAGCCCATCAGCATTGCATAGAAGATGGATGGGCCATCTATTGAAATGGCAGCATCCAGCCCCTCTCTTTTTTGTTTGAGTTAAGGAAAGGTTAAAATTCCTGCAAGCCACTTTTTCCTTCCCCAGATAAACCTATTTTCAGGAATAACTCGAACGAGTCTTTCAGGAAACAGGAGTCTGGAAGTTAGATGCAAACAGATCAGAAAAATTTGTTTAAAATAGAAGCACAGACTACACCTCTGAAGAAGGCAAACAGCAAGTGTACCATTTAACACAGCAAAAGCCAAAGCTTCTTGTAACTGAGCCTGACCACTTGTGTGAAAACACCCAAGTTAAAGTCTAACACAGTTTAAATACATGCAGTATAAATATATTACCTTGACTTAGAGCATCCTACCAAAGAAAACCTTGTGCTGAGACACACGTGCTCCATCCACACACACATGCACAATAAAGGAGAAGCAACCTCAGCCAGGTCAAACCAAGCCTGTAGTCAGCACAATTCTGGAGGGAAAACACCCCTCTGAAGCCAAGGCAAGGCTGGAAACAGCCTGACAAAAAATACCCATCAGCTGTCTCACACCCACTACAGGTGCATGGCATCTCATGGCTTCAGCTTACAACACCACACAACTGAATTCAGCCTATATAAATTATTAAAGAGTCTGCAGAACATTACACAGTTCATGTAGTTAATGATTATAGTTCAGCGTCTAGGTCAGATATAATTAGATGTTACATTAAAATAGCTTCACAGAGCCATTTATTCTGATTTAATTACTTAAAATGATAGTATAATGAGCAGTGCTTTCAAAGAAAAAAGAAATCTTTTAATGAGCTCATTTTAAGTTAATATAAGGCAAATTAATCATTTAACAAAATGCGGTAAAATGACAAGTTCATATTTTAAAATATGTTGTGCCTGTGTCAAGGGGGTTAGTTTATTGCCATGCTGGGAGAGATACACAAACAAGTGGCTCTTGAAACACCACCACATCCCGAATACCGTACATCTGGAACACCTTTAAACCGTGTTTTCTTCCTTCCCCAGATATACCTGCTACCTCATAGCTCTTTGAAACACAGCCTGAGCAGCAGATTTATGACCATCAAACTGTGTCTTTATTCCAGTGTGGAACAGTGCAATAGCTGTGCAAAGCAGCTGCCCGGAGCAGGTGAGCTTGTGATGAAGGGTTAAGCATGGGTTGGTTCATTAATCATTCATTTGCTGGCTCAGAAAATTAGCTTTCACTTGTTTGTTTGCTCAAGAAGTGATAAGCCCATTCCCTTGCTAGCTCATCTATTTTCTTCCCTTTGCATTGTTTCAGAGATTTTAATCCTTTCCAATTTTTGTAATCAGTCATTTTGGTCTTTTAGCAGGAGCATTTCCAAGCAACCAGCAATTATTGGAGTGAAAGCGAGCAACTCTCTGCAGGGAAGGCAGCGAGCTCTGGTTCATAACCCTGCCAGGAACCGCATCCCTCCTCTCGCCACCCCGCATGGCAGCTCAGGCAGCAGCCAAGCAGAGGTGCCCTCCTCTTCAGAGCCAGGGCCACCCCATTTCTGCTGCAAATAGGACTCTCTGCACTTGCACAGGCATTGCAATAAACATCTATATCGGGTTAAAAAGCAAGCCAAGACACACTGAGTGGTTTGCAAGTCACCTCCCAGCCACCACCACTCACCCTCTTCTGCCCTCACCTGAAACCACATCACTAAGTTAGAAATAAAAAGCCTAGAGATATTTGTGGAGGAGGTAAACAGAGTCCTATTCCCAACCCTGATTTTCTCTCTGCATAAAGGATAAAATAGCAACAACACAAACCTCTCTCAATAAAATGTTTACAAACAATTCTGTAGCAGTCTTCCAGCCCAGGCATCACCCCAATACCTTGGTGAGGGAGTTGATGCTTACTGCAGAGCAGCAGCTCTGCTGCTCCCACTGGGAACATAAATAATTTGGGGCTGTGCATTTCTTTCTTAACACATCGTTTCTGTTCCCAATTAGGTAAAGCCAATGGCTTTCAGCTGCTGTGCTTCCTCAGCAGCAGATACAGGAGCCGGAGTTTGGTGCTATGACAACACTGTGGGTGCCATCCATCTCACAGGTGGTACAGGCAGCCTTGGGATGCACCCACCCATGACCCATCCCCTCCCTCCCATTTACTGGGGTTTCAGTAGAATGGGATTGGGATATCACTCTTTCTTGTCTTTTTCACCTTATTTGTTGCTTTTTGCTTTTTTTTTCACACCCCTACCCACTGAGCTTTACAAAAGTAAACCACCCTGGCCATCTGCCCACATACAGTCAGAGGCAATGGACCAAAGCAGGATGCGTGCAGCCAAATGCAGGCTCAGTCACCACTCACTGCCACTTCCCCTTTTCTCATCCAAAACCTGGATTTCGAGGAAAAACACAACATCTCTGAGCCGCAAGGCCCCAGTGCGAGGCTCGTGTCATGTAGTCATTAATAAGGCTTTCCAGACAAATCTGACTGGAGAGATAATAGGCTTAAACAATTAGGAGAAAAAAAACCCAACCCAACAACATTTTCTGTGATGGACTATTTTACTCGTCCTATTGGCTGTAATTATTTTCTAAATGTAGATCATTTCATACGATGCAGGCAGCAGTGTTCCACAGCTAATCAGGCCATATGTTTTCACATTTTGAAAAGAAAACTAATTAAAAAGAAATGAAAAATGAAAAAGGGAAAAAAAAAAATAAAGAAGGTTTGTGAGGAGGACTGGTAGGTTTGGGTCGGAGTGGTGAAGGAATCCTTCAGGAATGTATACATTAGCTCTGCTCGGCTCTGCGTTTTGTTTTCGGAATTGTTTCTGGCAGAAACCTAAAGAAAAATATGAACCAGATGTATAAGGAAATAGTTTCTTCATCAGAAAGAGAAGAATAGCTCTCTGTCTGCCAAGAGACTTTTAGCCTTTACGTTTTACCAAGGTGATGTTAAAAATACCCTTCAATGTTGCTTTCTCCTTCAGCGGCGCTAGGGACAGCCTGGGATGGGGAGAGCATCTCTGGGCTCGGGGATGCCCGAGGAGGCAATTGCTCATGGGGCAGCTCTGTGACACTCAGGTGCCTTCAGGTCTGGAGCGAGTGATGGCAGGTCCCTGCCGTGCTGGCAGTGCTGAGCCTGCCCTGCTGGGCGGGCAGCCAGGGCACCAGGCAGGGTACCGGCAGCAGCTGCAGCCATTGCGTCAGGGTTTTTCCAACCTCTCCCGATGATTTAGCGTGCTGGGGGCTCAATCCTGAGCCATGGCCTCATGGCACTGGGTGCTGCGTAGAGCCCAGCTTTCCTAAAGGGTTTAGGGACCGACCCCACAGGTCCAGTGTGCAGAGGGACCCCCCACCCAGTGCTGCCCACACACTGCGGTGATGGGTCTGTTGGGGAGAGGGCAGGTGCTTGGCAAGGCACTACAGCAAGGTCTCCCCTGCCTGGGACAGCCAGGAGGAAAACAGGTAAGGGCAGGCTGGAAAGTCTCATCTGAGAAAAGCCCTTGGCAGAAGGGAGGTGGGAAGAGCCCAGGATCACCCTGTCCACTCCTCTGCAAGACGGATGGGTGTTTGATTTCTCTTTCTCCCTCTCTTTAATTTGCCACACAAAGCAAATCCCCTCCAACAAGAGGGCACACCTCCTTTTCCTCCACTCCTGGGCTGTCTGCATTGCCCATGCTGGCAGCAGGTGGGGTGATGGCTGCTCCCCCAGCCCTGGCACAGCCCTGCAGGGTGAATCACCCCACTCTGCTGGGGCTCCCTGGGCCCACCTCTCTGGGCATCCACACCACGTGGGGTGGGAACATGAACAGCATCTCTGCTGGCAGAGATCTTCCCCCATAGCTATGCTGGAAGACACAGGAAAGTACCCAGAAATGAGCCAGCAGCTTCATCACAGCATCTTAATGGAGAGTGAGGAGGGCAGGAACAAGAGATCAAGTGGTGGGGAGAAGAAAAGAAAATAATCCCTCCAAAATACTGACTTCAGATGAAACTAGCCACAGGTAAGAGAACAGGTATTGGAGTGCTGAAGTGACTCCATGCCTCATTCCGGGGCTGTGGCCATGCCTGAAGCCCTGCTCCCCTCCCTGGCTGGGTGCTGTGTGTCCCTGGGGCACCGTGAGACAAAAGGTCTGCACCAGGTGACCTGCCTGTGGACACTCCGTGGTTCCACGCTGTCGCCCATGGGTGCTGCAGGGGGGCAGCTCTCTCTCCACCCTGGCAGGGTTCCCACAGGCATCCCCAGTGCCTCCAGTGAGGTCGGCGGCTTGGGAGGGGAGTTCAAGTGGAAGTTAATTAGGACGGGAAGAGAGCAAGAGAGAGCAACCAGGGAACTTTAATCTCGTTAAACACACCTCGAGGCTTAAATAGCCGTACCTGCTTATTAGTAATTTTGCCAAGAGGAGTCTGTTTCTTGCCCTTAGCCTCATTCCAGCCTTCCTGCACTGGGAACAGGCTTCAGGGGGGTTATCCTCCTCTGCTTCAGGCAGGTCAAAAACCTCTCTGATCCCTCCTACAGGCTGGATTTGAAAGGGAAAAAAAAAAAGTCGTGAGCACTGATGATATTTTTATCTACTGAAACCAGCTTATTTGGGGGGACTGCATCAGTTCCAACGAACAGGATCTCCAGTGGCTGTGGCAGGCGGTGAGTCTTCCGTAGGCATTTGTTGTCCTGAGTGGATAAATTTCTGTCTCTCAACAGCCCTTAATTGCAAAAAAAAAAAGTTTCCCAAGCTTTCATAATTAAAGGTAAGGAAACCCAAGGCCTCACTACAGTAGTATTACAGGATCTTTGTTTTCTGGCCAGCTCTACTTAAAAACAAACAAATGCTGCAAGCTCTGAAGTTGGCTCAGCAAATTGGCTTGGTCCTCATATGTCGAGTCACTAGCTAATACAAAAAGCAAGAAGTTCAGTTTCCTGCAGTGAAAAAAAGACATTTTCATCTGTTTGAAAGCCAGCAGCATCAGCTTCCCAGGTCTATCACAACTCCCCATAAATTTAAAAAGCTCGGTTGTATTTCATGAAGCATCTAAAGGAGCTGAGATTTCACATGGGACATCCAGAAGAGAAGTTTAACAGCGCATGTTTCATGGTGATTGGCAAATTATCAGGTCATTGCTCCAACTTCCACAAACATCATCAGCCAACAGCAATAAAAATACAGGTTTTGGTCTCAGGAGCCTTCAAACTATTTTCCAGAGTTCGACTTCATGACAAGATGCTCACTACGACACTACAGAAGCACTGAGCTGCTTAATTAGAATAACACAGATGCAATTTAGCTTTTAAGTCAATCAGAACAATAAATATAGAACCACCAGATTTTTGCAAGTATTACTCAAACTTTGTGCTTGCTTTGTGTTTTAAGTGCAATTTTTCTATTTTGTCAGTAAGTAGCCCTGAAGAATCACATTTCTTCTTAGAGTGGCATCGCTTTAGATGGCCGCCCTTCAACATACCTGGGATTTGTTTTATTCAGCTGTCTCAGTCCTAGGAAAAAACCCCAGCACAGACATTGCTTTCAGATCCCCCATCTGATAGGGGAGCCACCATACATGCAGGGTGGATATCTCCAACCTCAACATTTCCCTGACAAGGATACGAAGGCAAAAACTCCAGGGGTTTTGTTAATAGAGAGGGACTTCAAACATCCTTTATTCCCGGATTTAAGCAGGCTGTAATCCTATAGGCTTGATTTTTCTCTCGCTGGTGAGAGCAGATACCAAGGAGCTGTTTCCTGAAACACAACTGCAACTGACGCTTTTTTTTTTTCCTTGCTTGAAAACCTTCAAGTTCCTCAGAATAACCAGGCACTGGGTGCTCCCACTCATCCCCCCCCAGCTTTGGGGAGGCCACTGCCCATGCTGGAAGTGATGGGGCACAAGCCTGCTCTGTGTTCCTCAGGCCTGGGGGTCTGGGGCTCACCCTGCCCATCTGTGCCCACCCAGCCAGCGATGGGCAGTGTTTTGCCCCAAAAAGCACAGGTTGCTGCAGCCCATCTGCTAGAGGAGCTTTCAAATGCAGAGCATCCTCATTTTCCCAATCCGCAGTTTGTACCTGTGTCCCTGGCTCATGTGCTCCCAGCCTTACCCAGGGCTCTGCCCTGCCTGCTCCTGCTGCCCACGCTGCATCGCCCTCCTGGGGCTGGGCGGCACCGCCGTGGGGATAAGGAGCTGTGATTAGGCACTGCAATTCCCTGCTCGTGTGGGCTGCCAGAAAATTACCGCTCAGCCAGAGAGGAAAACAACATCTTATTTACTGTCTCTCCTGGGACTTGTCTGAGGTCTGAGCAAGTGCTGGCTCACCGGCTGCAGAGAGGTGCTGAAAACCCAGCTGTGAGCATCGTCACACACTCTTCGCTTTGCCTTTGCCACAGCCCTGCACTGGTACCTGTACCAGCACCGGTACCCCCACCAGCACCAGCATCAGCTGTGTCTCCTGGCTTCCCTGAGGGCAGGCGGGCAGAGGATGGGGACCTCCTGCCTCCAGCTACTGCAGGCAGATGAAGGCAGTTGCAGCGAGCAGCGGGTGACTGTCCCTCCACAGGCAGCAGGCATGTGGCTGGCTTAGCAAACCCACTCAGGGAGTGATGACAGTGCTGGCTGGGGACAGTGGGGACAGGCGAGGTGCTTCCACATGCTTCTGCCCCACGATGCTGCTGAAAGAGCCAGGAGTTTTTAAAAAGGACCCTGCCTCCCCATTTCACTTTCCTGCTGAAAACATCTGGTCTGCTTGGCACCTATGCTGCAGCAAATATAGCAGAGCATCTTGCTGACGGGCGCAGTGCCACTGCGACAGATGGGTATGAGCACAGGCAGCCAAGAGACCTTGTATCAGCATCAAGTGTGTTTGCTAAGGGCAGGATTTGCAGCCAGAAATGTCAAAATGGCTGAGTTTCCATGCCTATAGATATCAGGGAGGCGAGTCTGTGCTGAACCAACTCTGGGCAGGATTAACTTTGAAATGGGGGGGGGAAAAAAACTAATTTCTGTGGCTATGGAGCATAAGTTTCTGGTCGTGTGGAGCTGGATTAGCTTCTGGCTCAGGGATGTTCCTGCTGCTTTGTCCCACTTCCAGGCAAGAGAGCCCACAGACCGTCCTGGAGCTGGTGGGACACCAGCAGGGCAAGGAACTCGTAATCCCACAGCCAGGAGGGACACAGGCAGCAAATTCCTCTTTGCAAAATAGGTTGAGACCTGCTCTTGCTTAACCTCAGGCCAGTTCAACAGGCGCAGGGAGGTGCTAGCACATCTCCATTGCACACACCCTGGCAGACCCAGGCAGAGCTATGCCTGACTTCAGGGGATGACCACTGCCTTCGTTTTCCATCAGGGAGAGGGCAAAGGATTAATTGCACTAATTAGTGTTGCCCTCATTTTGCAGTGATTTCAGAGGCTAGGCAGGGTGCTGGCAGGTCGGGAAGAGAGGAAGGAGCAGAGAGGAGCAGACGTGGCAGGAGAGGCATGGGGTGGGCTCCCCAGCCCTGCCCGTGGTCACCCTGGGTGGCACATGCCCTCGAGGTGGCCAGTGGGGGACAGCCACCACAGCACCGGCGACAGAAGCAACAGGCACACGGCCGAGCATCCTCCATCCCCGCAGCTGCTGCCGCCCCGGGCTTCCCCTGTGCTGCAGGGGCTTGGCCAGGGGCACCCCGCCAGCTGCCATGACCCATCCTCCATCGGCGTCAGGCGAGAGAATGGAGCAGCACGGGGGCCAAGAGCCAGCGAGCTGCCCGTGCCACACACCCTGCTGTGCACAGCCTGCCCTCCGCCACCCAGCTCCTTGTCTCCGCCGGCTGTAATGAGCCCTCTCTGACAAGTGATTGACTCGGCCATTATATTCCTGGGTGATCAGAGAAACAAACACACTCCATATAAAAATCGCAGCATTCTAATCCCAAAGGAGCTTCCTGTGGGAAAACTTGGCCGGTTGCTCGGAGCGGGACGGAGCGGCATGGGATGAGCTATTCAGAGAGGCTGGGGAGAAGTTAGGAGCAGGGCAGTGATGTTTTTTCTCCCTGCGTTGCTATAGCCTGACTCGCTCTTTCTTCAGCTGGTACTTTAAGAAAAAAGTAATACAACACACACCCTGAATGGGAAAGGAAGGAGAGTTGGCAGGAACCAGCACGTCTGCACTTGTTTTAAATTTTTATATTTATTAAAATACTCTGGAAGTCTCTTGCATTCCAGCAGGCTTTGGAATAACACTGAAATGTTACATACTGGGAAATGCTTGATTTCCAGCAGCTCTGGACAAATGCATCTCCTGAAGGGACCAGCAAGGATGGGCACAGGAGGAAGTTTGTACTTAGCACCATCTGTGAAATGTCTGTATTCTCCAGTCTGAGCCCTTCTTGCAGAGGCAGGAGTAAACCTTCAGCTGGCCTCGAGTCTAAGCACAAGGGTGCTGGGACCAGGGTGTTTGAACATAAATGTTTAAAATATTCTTTTTTAAGATTTAAGTTTGCATATGTGTGAAACACTCCTCCTGCACAGGTGCCCTTTCCTTCTCTTCCACAGGCTGGGCAAGTTGTATCTTCCCTGGTGTGAGCAGCTACTCCAGACACAAACCCCAGTGCCTGTCCTGGGGCAGGAGAACTGTACATCTCCAGTGCTTTAGGGAAAAGCAGAACAAAATCTTTCTAAACTAAAAGCTCAGGGAAGAAAAAATACACCTCTCCTTTCCTCAGGTAAGCAGCAAAGGATGCAAACCCCGGAATGCAAATGCAGTGCAAACCATCAGCCCTCCCATCCTGTTTCAAATCCATTCCCAGGATGTTTCAGAGCACCCATTGCCCAAAGAATTCCTGTGCCACTGTGGGGGGCAGTGGCAGGTGTCACACATCCACAGCCTTGCCCCCTCCCCGAGCACTTGAGCCTCAGACCTTCAAAACAGAGTGATGTTTTCCCCTCCAGCAGCTTGGAAGCCACTTGGTGTTGCAGCCAGTGGCACGGATCATTGCCAGTCAGAGTGGGCAGAGCCAAGGCTGGCACGGGTGCTGGAGGAGCTGGCCTTGGCCCCTGCCTGCAGCAGTGTGAGGGGTGAGCAGGGCTGGCTGGGACATAAAAATATTTCTTTTCAGTTATGCTGAATGGGACCAGTGGGTGGCTGAGTGCATGTGAGGAAACCAGCTTGAGATCAAAACAATGCAATGATGTGAAATCCACTGTGAAAGTACACCCCCATCCTCCCCCCACCCAAAAAAAATAAAAAGGTTATTTAGGAAGAAATCCAAACTTGACCCAAGGGAAGGAGTGAAGGCACAAGTGAGAAAAAGGAAATAAAATAGCAGGAATTCTCTCATGCAGCTGAGAAGGAAAGAATGAGGAGCAGGGGGGCGAGTCTGTGCAAATACTGAATGAGGAAGGAATTTTTTTCACAGAAATGGGGTAAAATTGTCCACACCTGAGCAATGCAGTTGCTTAAGACCCTCTGATTTGTCACAGTCACATTTAAAAAAATGCATCTGCTATCTGGCATGCAAATCCAAGGCTGATTTTACGAATACCTGGCAGCTTTGGAGACAGGGCTAAGAGCAAACAAAGAGCCCAGCTGCAGGTACAAGGGGAAATGCACCTTTTGTATCAGGGAACAAATGCAGGCCTGCGGGTCCAGACAACTGAATTCCCTAAATGCACACAACTGGTTTATATCCACCCTGCAGCTCCAGCTGACTAGCAAAACATGCTGTGAATATCATAAAGTGTCATAAAATACAGAAAGCATGTACCCGACAACCATGTCCTACATTGAGGACACAGACATCCTTTATCCTCCTGTGATTACCTTCACGTGGCTCTGTCTTATTCAGCAGCTCTGTAGTCTCCAGACTTTGGAGATCTACCTCTTACATTTACTTTTTTCCTTTTTTTTTTTTTCAGTTGTGAATATTACAGCTTCTGAGATAAAAAGAGGCTGGGAAAAAAGAGAACTCTTTATGTGGGAGGAATGAACAAGAAGAATAAGAGAGCATTTTAAAAAAGGGAGTAGTTTTCCATATACCTTCTTTGCATCCTTTATTTTCCCTGAGATGCAGTGAAATTGGTAAAGCAAAAAAACCTTGATCCAGGATGTACTTCCACAAAACATCAAAGTGTGTGGTGCCCATGGACCCAGCAAATTAGGAGTATCCAGCAAAAAGCTAGAATTCATTGTTTATTACTAGAACAGACCCCAAAATGCTACTATTAAAAAACTAAAGAGAGACCTAGAAGTGGCTATAATCCCTCCAGTTTGGTAGAGTAGGAATCTAACTCAGCTTCCTTCTGGTGCCAATAATTAGAAGGACTTTTGAGGCCTGGGGGGGAGGTCAGGTTGTTTACAGTTTTGCCTTTATCAAATAAATGAAGGTCTATCTGAAGTCAGCAGAGATTTCCCAGGAGGGACTTGTCTCCTGCTGCGCAGGTTCTCTGTGCTGTCCACAGCAGCAGGAGTGCCCCTTAGACTGATACAGAAAATGGCTTTAAAAGGGTGTGAAATGGGAAATAGACTGAATTAGCTGAAGAAAAAAAGATCAATATCTCTAAAAGAGCATCAAATGCCTGTACCAAAGCCATGCCTGCAAATGAGAGGGAGACTGGAGCATCATTCCTGTGTCTGCAATGGGACCTCACTATAGATGGAAAAACAACAGTGCCTCTGGTCTACTAATGGTCTTTCTGAGCTGGAAAGAGGGAGAGGTGGGAACTGCATTGCCTATTTTAATTCTCCCCTCCCTGTTCTGGAGGTTTGTACTGTTTTTTCCTAAATGACACAGTATGGGACTTTGATAAGACAGGCTCTAGGTGAGCTTTGACAGCTAATGCCATTTGAAGGGCTGCCCAAAGAGGGTGCTTCTGGAAAAGCTCTTTCTCCAGCTAACCTCTCCTCCAATTTAGTACTTTACGTCTGAAATTTTGAAGCCAATTTTCTTTTCACTGAAGCTTTAATGAAAGGAACAAATGATTTATAATGGCAGTTGTTACTCTGGGAAAAGGCAAGCAAAGCTCTTAGAACTTTTGCCCTGGACCTCATGTCACTGTTTTGCACTACAACAGAGACACACTCACATTTTTCACTCCAACGGCCCATTTATTCCACCCAAATTAACACAAACCTTATTACAGCAAGGCTCTTCCCTGCCCACATCATGGAGACTGGTGGGTCACCTTGGTGAGCAGGAGGCACACAGGAAGGTCTCACACTGCTCCAGATGGTCTGCAAGCGTCAGATCTGTGACTGAGCCAAGGGTGGCCTTTGAGAGCAGGCACCCATCAGCCCCAGCCCTCTCAGGTTTTGCCTTATTATCACAAGGCCCTGCTGTAGCTCTGCCACGTTCCCTGAGACAGGGCACTTCTGTTGGGTGCACAGTCCTGCTCCATCCTACAGCCCAGCCACCTCGTGCAGGCGGTAGCAGAGCAACTGCTTTTGCAGCTCTGAACCCCAGGCTGTCCAGACTGACTCATTCAATCCATTATCAGCTCCTTAAATGAAGGTATTTGTGGATGGAAGCAGCTGGGAGCAGAACACCCATTGTTCCTGCATGGGAAGGTGGCAAATGCTCCTGGATTCACCCAGCTGCAGTGCCTGAGTCTCTGGAGGTGTAAGGTGAGAGTACAAACATTTCAGCTACTGTGCAAAGTTGGATTGCTTTTTCTTAAGTAGCTCTGTCTGAGCACCATCTGGGTCCTGAGAGGGGTGACCAGGACTTAAGCATCCAACTCTCTTGGTCATCACATGCAGCACGAGACCCCTAGCAAAAAACAGACAGCAAAGGAACACAAAACCGTAATATTTTTAACTTCTTTCATAACAATCTGTTTATTTTATAAGCTGAGAACTGACAGTATGGTGAATATTGTTTGGGTCGACTTAGATATATAGGTGAAAAGAACTCCAGTGACTTAGAAGAGGGGTCTGAGAACTGAGAGGCACGGAGGTGGGAAACGACTTACTGCTTCGCAGTAAAGCTTTTAAAGAAAAGAGAAAGAGGTGGGGGAGAAGGAAAGAAAAGAGCAGCAGGAGGCCGTCTAACAAAGCAGATCCTGCCCAAATTGCCAGCGAGAGGCCCACAAGTCAGCGGGGGGCTCATGATGGGGGAAAAAAATCTCCAGCAGCCCTGAGGATGTTGTGAGAGCTGGAGAAAGACGTCTGCAAAGTGGGAATGGCCTGCCCTGCTGCTGGGGTCCTCTCTTCATTTCCTCAGCCCTACAAATCACTAACAAGATGGTATTTTGCAAAGGCAGCCCTTGCTGGGTGGGTTGGGCTGCTGCTGTCCCCAGCAGCCAGTGTTGCACAGGGTCTGTGTCCCCTTCTGCTCCGAAATAACTCTGGGGAGCTGCACTCCCAGTCCTCCATGAGTTTCCCTTCAGACAAGGTGATACCAAACAAATCCTCAGGTCAGAGACAGTATCTTGTCACATCCATTTTATGACCAGAACTTTGACCAAGCCAACAAGCAAACACTTCTTGAAAAATCCCACAAGCTGCTCTTTGCTCAGTGTGAGCCAGCAGGTTGCATTGAACTGCACTCCATAACCTGCCACATCCTCTGCACTTGCAGAGAGTACACGCCTATTGCTCTAACACATCTATTACTTTACTCTGCAGATGTGGTAAAAAATAATTTGTCACGTTGTTGAGCAGTGCCTCAATTTATGTACAGACCAGTTGGTCAAAACAGGCAGCAAAAGCTGACCTATAAATCCCTGGTTCTTGCTGGTGGCTGAAAATCACTGCGACACGATGCTGAGCACTTCGGTGCTCTCGGAAGCCGCAGTGCCCACAAAAGAGAGCTCCCAGCCAGGACCAGTCTCCACGGGGTGATGCCGCCAGAGGAGACTTTGAAGTTGTGTCCATTCTTCTCTTTCAAGGGGCGATTTATAGCAGAGCTCTCTTCCAAGAGATTGATGGACAAAAGGCCTGGATCAGCTACTGTATAGCCAGGGGGTGAAAGCCTGGATCCATCAAGGTCAGTGGCAAAACTCTCATTGACTTCAATGGGAGCAGGAATTCAGCCCTGCCCTGTGCTTTG
The DNA here is from genome assembly GCA_028020825.1 of Podargus strigoides. NCBI lineage: Eukaryota > Metazoa > Chordata > Aves > Caprimulgiformes > Podargidae > Podargus > Podargus strigoides. The sequence goes on along the minus strand of CM051629.1, from coordinate 4,160,686 downwards.
CTGGATGCACTTTCACATGCAAACCTTGCCTTGCAGCGAGACAGATGTTAACTTTGGCTTCTCCTGCAGCACGTGTACCACGGTGACTCACTAAACAAGGTACTTCAAATAATCTGGGTTTGGGGCTCACACACACACACACACACACACACACACACGTGCACACACACACACACACACACACACACACACACACGTGCACACACACACACACGTGCACACACACACACACGTGCACACACACACACACACACGTGCATGCACAAACACACATGCTGTTTTTCCAAAGGATTTTTAAATCTTGCAGAGTTGCAGGAAAAAGTAGTGCATGAAAAGAAAGGAGCATAAATTACCCCAGCCTTGGGGTAGCAGTGACTTCCCCTCCTGCCAACAAGCTCTGTAGGTTTTATGGGTTAGTTTACTCTGGTGATTAATAAAACATTCTGTACTTAATGGGTCTTGTCAACCTCTGCATCCAGAAGAGCGCACGTCTCCTGGAAAACAGCAGCAATATTCCCAATTACACACGGGTGCTGGAGCAGGAGCTCAGGACTTTGTGCGAGGTGCTGCACACACATCGCTGAAGGAGCATCAACCTCATGTCTTGTGTCGTTGATAAGAGACATCGAGAGCACCAGATGCTGATGTGAAGCCATGCCAGGAGAGGCTTAAACGAGGTGCTGCTGGTACTAGAAGCAGCCTGGTTATTGGGCAGAGGCGTCTCAGTCCAGGTGGGCACGGCTGGACGGGACCTGTCACCCAGCTCTGGGAGCCAGCCCCACGCCAAGGACCGAGCAGCAACACCCCGAGTTAACGGGGACTTTGCTGGAGAAGGACCTGGCTGCAACACTATCCGCCTGCACTTTTTATTGACCATATGGTTTCCAGCTACGCTTCCCCCATGCAAGCATTCATCAGCCCCACACTTATCTGCATCCTGGCCTGTGCTGACTTGGCATTTTTAACATGTCAGTGGAAGAAACACCACACACACGTGCTTTAGCATCATCATATGTCAGAAGCTCAAGGTCCACAAATATGCTCCCTCCCTCCCCCGTGCTTTTTATGCATTTTACCAAGTAAGCAGTTTTGCATTTAAATTTTCTTTCAGAAATGCTTCTCTTTGAGCTAATCTTAATATTCAGGAGAGATGCAAGTCAGACAGCACAGGAGAGGAAAATTTTCTGCTTCCAGAGGAGATAGCGCGTTCCGCACCAGCAGGCGTGCTCGCTAGATGCCCCTCTGATAATTGCCACAGAAAAGCCTCCTGCAGATAGCCTGCAGGGCAGTAAGCACATTTTTCCCTCACTGTCCCACTAAGCCTGTGCTGAGGGAGGAGGTGACTCTCCTTCACCATTCCTGCATGGGAAGAAACCTCAGGTTTCAGGTTTTACAGGACACCCAGGGCAGTTCAGCACGCAGAAGTGGGTCCAGTTCCCCACCGGCGGGGAGGAGGGCAGTGGGAGGCAAGAAGCCAGCAAAGAAGAAACACATCAGATTTTAAAGACACACGCAGATCCCTGGAGCCCTCAAGCTGAACCCTGCAGCGGTGCTTTCTGGCCATGCCAAAGCAAGGGTCTGACCCCTTGGCACCCCAGGGACCAGCCGAGCTGTGCCCACTGGCAGCAAAGCCCGTTTCAGATGGCTTCAGAGGCTGGAGAGGCTTTGAAAATTAATTTACAGGCATTGAAGTTTCTCAGCACTTATTGTAGGTCTAAATCAAACAAGAGGGCTGGATAACATTCACAGGCTATGGGTTTTCAGACAGGGCTTCATCAAACGTGCAGCCTGTAAAATGGAAAGGTCTGGGTGGATAGTCTTGCCAGCTCTGGAATAAAGCACACTCCATCCAGGTTTGAGTTCAAATTACGTTTTCTAATGCACCACCAGAGATTTTTGCTCTGTTGTTACTGCGCAAAAGGATTTGTAATGGAATGGAGACTTAATCTATTATTGATTATTGCATTATTAAGCAAATAAAAATAAAATTAAGTCGGTCTCTTTGAAGGGCGAGGTAATATATTTTAAGAAAATCTTAAGTTTCATAGTAACTCTTAAAAAAGTCTTTATTGCTATTCCCTTTCCTCAACACAAATCTTATTGCCAGAGACAAAGCTTTACTCTTGTGCTGTTTTATACTTCATTGTTTTGTTCTGTAACTGCCCACTACAGTCTCCATGATCAGACCGTCCCCAGTATCACCTACTTTTTCTTCCTTTGTCACCTGCTGGCACTCCCTTCCCCTTGCATCTGTCTGGGGCCACATCTTTCTTCTCCTCAAGTACACCCTAACTTCACATACCACCTGGGGTTCCCTTTATCCTACTTCCCATCAAAAAAACCCCCCATACATATATAAAAATATAACCCTATACTTTGATTATAAACTATCAGCTTAAATGCTCCAGTTTGGACACATTTAAAATTCTTTGGGGCCAGGGCTTTATGTCCCATAAACCCATGTGGTGTTACATGACATGGGTTTAGTGCTTTAGAATTGCAAAATAGTGAAGGGAGGAGGTTGGAACAGCAAACCAAGCCAACTCCACTGCATTTTTGTAGGCAGGTGAAGGGATGGAAAGAAGGCATCGGAGCAAGATAGCATCTGCCCACGGATACCTGCAGAAGGGAACCTGCACACTGGAAACAGGGAGTGTCTCGGCTCATGGAATCACAGAATCACAGAACAGCCTTGGTTGGAAGAGACCTCTAAGATCACCCAGTCCAACCATTAACCCAGCACTGCCCAGTCACCACTACCCCATGTCCCTCAGCACCACATCTCCACGGCTCTGAAATCCCTCCAGGGATGGGGAGTCCCCCACTGCCCTGGGCAGCCTGGGCCAGTGCTGGGGAACCCTTTCAGTGAAGAAATTTTTCCCAATATCAGCAGGGACCAGGGGCTTCCTAAAATGGGCTTCCAGAGCCTCGTCTCACACAGTGCATGGGGAGGGTCAGGTCCACCACACATGGCCATGCAGGGCCAGGGATGCTCAGCTCAGCTTGGTGCTGCAGCCACCAGCCCAGTGCTCCCCCACCAGCCAGGCTGCGTGTTGCTCACATTTTACAGAATGTATTTTTACAAGCAACCCGATATTAAATCCAGAGGGTTTTGATAAAATGTGTGCATTAGGGTTCACATCATAAAAAATACACAGGATATGCAACACAATCAAGCTAAGAGTGCTGGAACCTTACCTTTTAGTATACTTTATATTTTATTATTTTAACTGCAAATCTAAGTCTACTTAAAACCCAAGCCCTACTTCAACAGAGGTTTTCTTTTGCATCCTGCACAATTAGGCTTCTCAACAGTAGTTTGGGATAAGAGTGCATTGGAGATCAAAGCCTTGCAGCTACATTTTCCCTCATCACCTGGAGGACCACAAACAAAACTATGCAGATGTAGGTTAGTTTACAGAAACTTCATTTAAGGCAAAAAATCCCGTTAGCTATAATCACTAGATTCTTAACAGATGTGCTGAAGCCAGCAGCTCCGCTCTATGGCATCTACTGTGGAAGAACAGTATTTAGTCACCAGATATTTCTTTCATAGCACACTAAGATGCTTGAATCCCAGGGAAAACAAAACAAAACAAAACAAAACCCTACAAAAACAAAAAAAAAGAAGAAAAATTAATTTCATTTATAATACATTTAAAGGCAACCTTGAACCTGGAGCTGTTAAGAACAGGCTTGCCTCAAAAGCATCTAACTACAGGGCTGTCAAACACCTCCCTGCCTCCCCACGGGCTGAGAAACCAGGTCCCTGCTGGGGAAGTGGGAGTGGAAATGCTGTGAGTCACAGCAATAATGTCCCCTCTCTTTGACCACAAAGCCAGAGGGCTGTCTGGAGGAGCCAGCCACAGAACAGGGACGGCCAGAAATAAGGGCACAGCTCTCAACAAGCTGCGACTTGTATATCCCAGTGCACCGGCTGCAACCGAGTGCTGGTTGCAGCTTCTGCAAATGCTTGAAGGGGGCAACTGAGATGCCTGTGATTTCAGAGAAATAGTTGGTCTGAAGATGCTGAGGAAAAAAAAATAAAGCCAGTTTCTGACCAGATTTTAATCTCAACAGCCAGGTCTGAGAATGAATGTGTTTCAGCCATTCTGTCAGCTGGAGATAAATGAAAACAAAACAGAATTATGATTTTGTGTTGAGGCCATGCTTTCCAAATCAGTCCAGACAACAAACACAGAGCCTTTAGAAACAAAGAAATTCCCAAATGCTGCAGAGGGAAAACACTCCTGTGGAGCAAGTCCTTCGCTCTGAAACACAGCGTGCTGAAGCCAGGCACCTCTGCAAACCCTTCCCTTATGGATGGACTGGAAGCAGTAGTGCCATGTGCATCCATCAGTAGCTGCACTCCCTCTTGCTCCACACAGTGCAGCCCCACAGGTGCCCACACCATGCCCACAGCCAGACTCCCAAGCTGCCCTCGCTGCAGAGCCACGCTCCATCCCGCGGGCACAGCACCGAGACACGGGGCCCTCCTACGCTCAGCGGCTGATAAGCAGCACTGGCTTTTAAGATCTCATAAATCACAGCCTCAGGCAGCTTTTGCAGTTTAATTCAGCCCAGAGTCCTTCAGCAACAAACCCTCAAGAAGAGGGGGCAAGAAAGCATTTCATAAACCCGAGCTCGGCAGGGTTCTTACCCTTGCCAAATGCTGCTAACCCCAAGGCATTTTTTTGCTGAGCACACCCAGCAAAACAGCAACCATGGGCCAACAGTGATTAAGTGTCAGGTAAGTGTGTCAGGTAACTACATGCAAAGAAAACAATGCTCACTCATAGTGAGAAAATAAGTCACCCAAAGGCCAGAGAGATAAGCCAAATCCTGCTCTGGATGTCTTCTCATGTCTCTGGTGTGTGGAAATAAAACATTACAGCCTGTTAATTCCCCAAAGCCTGGAACAAGACAGGATCTTATCCCTCAGCAGAAAAGGGACTACACAAGAGGAAGATTACAAGAGTAGAGCTGCCTGATCCAAGTTTGAAGTTCTGCCTTCAGAGTGATGACCTCCAGGACATCTCCTCCACACTATTCTGGTGTGATTCCATGGGAGAAACATCACATCTGACTTGCAGCCACATACCTGCTCCCAGCCAGACTTGAAGCAATGAGCTCAACAAACAGACTACCTGTCATGTCCCTGGGTGGATCAACCACAGGAAGGATTGCTAACATCCAGGGTGAAATGACCACCTTGGTCTTCTCTTTTATCCAGGCCCAGCTTCACCTCCCATCCATCAGAAGTCTTCACATTTACCCAGGAGATTACCCAGCCCCCAGATCTGCTCATCAAGCTCTTTACTTAGATAGATAAGGAAGATTGAACTCCTTCAGTTTTCACAGACTTCAGATCAGTGCTGGTAGTTCTGTACACTTTTAAGCATAAGTAATTTCCATTTTAAAATCACAGACGCTGAAGCTCAATGATTGATAATTGATTGACAGTTATGACAATCAACCCAGCAGCAATAAACTCTTGGCATCTTCCAAAGAGATCTCAGTAGATGCTCACCTTGGCAAGGGCAGATCCTAGCAGAGACCACAGTCCTGGATGATCCTGAATTTCTTGCACAAATCAGGATGGACATCACTGTAAGTTTAAGGACCCCCTCTAAGGACCTTCAAGAACTTATATTTAGAGCAAAAAGAACTGGGGGAAGAAGACAAGCTGAATGAACAGAACAGTTGTTTGCAAGCATGCAAATGTTTAAGTAAGCAATCAGAGGTGCTAGGTTTAAAATGAACCACACCTTGAAACACTCAATCAGTTAATTGTTAACATTTGCTTCAAGAATTCTGTTAATTAGTCCATGAACTGCTTCTTTTATCCTCTTTTCTAAAGGTTTTCTCAATTGCAGCATCTTAATTATTTGCCTTCATATTGAATCATCTCAGTGTAGACAGACAAAAAGCTGTCTTAAATAGCAATAGTATTTCTCTTTTTCTTCTGCAGCATGTAGGTTTTTTGTCTTTCATTGTTCCTTGTCCAAGAGTGAATACTTACCAGAACAGTACTGAGTTTTAGACATGAATTTAGGAAATTCAGACTTGCTGGGACACTGGTGTATAAACATGGATATCTGAAATAAGAAAGGATTTATTCTATCTCATGTATACAGGTTTGGAGGTAAATTTCTTTAATATTTGACCATTTGCCTTTGCAAATCAGCAGCATTCCTGCAGGTGGAGGAGAGTGGTGCAAAGGGGTACTGAAAATGAACAGCCCAGAAAGCAAGGGCATGGGAATATCATGGATGAGCTGGGAAGTGTCACTCATACCCTGTTCATTCTTTCCTTGATATCAGCTCAGCACCAGAAGGCAAAAGAAACATTCAGGCTCCATAATTAAATCACCTTCCCTCCTCCTGCTGAACGGGCTTACTGGCTCCAACAGGTATGTCAGACTGCCAGGGGCTGAGCTAGCACCCTGCCAGCACCCAGGGTGCTGCAGGCTTGTGTGAGACTCCCAAAAATCAGGTCCTTCCATTGATGAAGTCAATGTGTGAGTGAGAGAAGCCTCCAGCCACCTCCCCAAACCCATCGAGCGCTCTCTGGGAAGGAAAACCCAAGTCAGCAGATCTGCTCCCATTTCAGGGAGACCAACCTTAGACATTCGTGCACGCTGAGGAGCGATAACATCGATGCCTCTTCTGAGACAGATTTAAGGTTGGCGTTGGGCCCAGGGATTTTGCAATTCACTTCTATCCCGTACAAAGAGCTGCCTTGAAACACATTCCCTCAATAGGTATTTACATTTTCCTTTTATTCCGACGCTAGGTACAAACCATTTGCAAGGAACACATCCCCCTTTCTGCTTCTTACCATCCCTCCTTCTTTCCTGCCTTCTCGGTCCCCACATTACTCAGAGCCCTGGGTAAAGCTCTTTTCCATCCTAACTATGCATCCAACCACTGCTAATGAGCTTTGGCCAGCTCGCGAGCAGTTTTGACAGGCCTGTTGAACCGGCGCCAAGCAGAGATGAATGTTTGGCTTGGACCAGCACAATGCTCTGTTTGTCTCATTGTTGCATTGGAAGTGTTAGCAAACTAATGTGACAGGATGGAGACGCATACAACTGAAAAATGCCTGAAAATATAATTCCATGTCAGCAGTGACTCCTGAAGGATTATTTGTCTCCAGTGACTTGCCGGGAACTTTTCTTTATGGGCTCAGCATAAAGACAGGTCTGTGTGCTCGGGGAAAGCGATCAATTAGTTTTAAACTTAGATGTAAGGAGCTGCACTCTGCTCTCGCTTCCTAAGATTTACTTTTAAATCAACCAGGCACTCTACCACAATTATTTAAATTTTTTTTCCCCAAAAATCCTCATATTTGGCTGCTTGCACAGCCCTGTAGGAGCCTGAACTCTGCTTTGCTCCCTGGTATGTGGATAGGCTCCAGCAAAGCCCGTAGCAGGAACCCTCCAAGTCTGCAGGTATAGGAACTGCTAGACAAGAGCAAATGATGTTCAACCCTGACCAGTACCAGCACCTGAAAAGCAGAGTGGTGAACCATTCACCATGGACCATTACAGATTTGGGCAGAGTATAAGGAGTGAAGAATGATCCTCACCACACACCTTTTTGCTTTCTGGCACTCTACTGTGTAGAGCTGGAGACCATCTAAACCATCATGTTTAATAGCCCTTTGGGGATCTAGCTCCTTATGCTTTCTTCTAGGGGTTTTTTTCACTTGTTTGTTAGTTTTGGATCTGATCTTCATTCATGTCTCTGCAGCATCATTTTTCCCCTTACATCAGATGAAGGATTTTAACTTTAAAAATGCAGAGTTTTAATCAGCCTCATGTTGTTCTTTCCTAACAGAAAGTCAGGGTCACCCAGGAATCCCTTTAAACTTGCATCCTGGTGTTTGTCCTCTCCAGACAGGGAGGAGTGGGCTTCCCAAGCAGCTTTGGTGCTGGGCTTGCATGTTTATTTGCAGGCTAGTCTTTTGGTTAGAGAACAGACATAGGAGTCAAACACCTACTCAGCTGCAGATGTCCAGCAGCTTCACCTACTTACAAGATACACTTTCCTTTTGGCATACAATAAAATTGATTTTCTTATGTGCTTACATTAAAAATGTTTGCAGAATTGTTACCTTAATGACAGGGTGCCAATTCCCCACTTAGAAAACATTTCTCCCATCCTTTGGGCTGTCAGATTTTGATTTATATCATAATAGGGCAATCTGTTAGATTTTCAGAAGGTATTTAGATCTCTAGACATGAAGGTATGAATTTAGTGAGACTTACAAAAGGTACCCAACTCTGACTGAAAGTCAGGAGGAACTGAGAATGTCACTTAGGCTTTTCTGCAAATCCTACTCAATGCTTATCTATCACTTTCAATTCTTATGAACTTTTGTAAATCTGGACCGTGACTGAAAATGATATTGTTTATGTGCAATAAAGGTGGATACCACTCCCACCCCAGAATTATGAACTGCATATGTACCCATTTACCTAAAGGAATACTCAGCTTCACTGTACATTTTATAGTTTGTTTCTTTCATTTTTATAGCTAGCATTGCACTGATAAATATGGCTGTTTAGCCAAAGTCAATGTGCTGGAGGCAGAAAAGAGACAAACCATGAACATTTATTTGGATTGCTGGTGCAACAGTGTATATACTAAAGTTCATTATAAAAATCACGTAAAATAGTCCCTGTAACTTAAGGTTGGCTTTGCAAATCCTTTTAATTATACCCATATTTTCAATTGCTTGTATGTCAGAAAGAGGCAAATTTGTGCTACACATGTTCAGTTTGTTGGGGTTTCATTTGGCTCTTCAAATCACAGGAAGATTTTTCAAAAGCTTGAGCCTTCTTATCTTGTCACAAGCTATTATTTTTTTATGCACATGGCAGTTTACCAGCAACAGAATGTATAAATACATGTTTCACTCTTAGGAAAATTGCTAGGTTCCTTGTCTAAAGCTCTCTTAGGAACCAACAGGATCAGCAGGTTGTCAGTGGGAGAATTCCATGTGGAGCTGCTATCCAGTGCAGCTCTTTGGAGGTGATGGCTTGGTTGCTACACCTTCTGGTCATGCAGCACAAAGGGAATCTGCTATAACCCCACCAGAAAGGACTACAAACTTGGAAAAAGATTTCATGCAAAGTCTTGTTTCCATTTGGTAAGCCTCTAGTCCACTTCTGTGCTGCTTTTCCATGCTCTCCTAATGAAAACTGGTTCCCAGGAGCCACATACCACTGCCACATATTGAAAGCCAGGTCTTTGGTAAGTACAGGAAAAAATTGGTATTGCATAAAAAAGATAGTGATGGAAAATTTTAACAACGTTGATTGTTTAGGCTTTCTTCCCCTTTTCAAAATGAAACACTTTTAAAATCAAACCCCTTTTTTCACTGGGAGCTTTGTGAGCACATTTTTTCACCTGGTTCCAATCTAGACACTGCTGCAACACAAATGAAGAGTGAGAGCATCCGGAGAGGGAGCGGGCAAGAGTGCACTTCCAGCACAGCAAACCTTGTGCTTTCTGAATTCCTCCCCAAATCCTGTAACTGATCACAAAGGGGCACAGAATAAATATGACTTGATACACAACATAAACCCTCCAAGACATGGAACAGCTTGGAGGGGTGGCAGTAAAAGGTCTCCCCTCCAGACTGGTGGTTTGGTGCTTGAAAGGCATCAAAAGCTCTTCCTTCCTGCTGATGGTTCAATGGATTTATACCAAACAAGATGGCAATTGGGGTCCAGTCCTTACTGAAGAAATGGTTCCTTCAGAAGCCCAGCAAAATATCATTGAAGCATAGGACTGGGAAGGCTCAGGAGGGGTGAAGAACACCACCAATACCCCTGAAACATCAGGGGGACTTGTTGAAATGTGCAGGTGATCCAGCAAGGACTGTAGTGCAAACTATGGAGAAGAGCAAACCAACCATCCACGGAGCAATGGTGCCCAGACAAGGATGGGGCTGTCCCTGCTCATCCTCCTGCACCTGCAGAACTCTGTGCCCCAGCTACCAAGTACCTGCCCTTGCAGCACCCCCTCTGCAGCTCCTCAAAGGAAGGAAGCATGACAACTAACCCCAAAAGTCAAATATCTATCAATGGTGCAAACCCCAACCCCCTCCTGGTGCAGCTCATGGGCAGGGAAGCCTGAATCCATGGAGGGAAGGAGCAAAGTTTAGATAAACCCTGTTCCTCTCCCCCTCTAAGCTTACTCTGAATCCCAGCACGTGGGACCCAAGACACCATCCCGGTGGTGTGGCTCTGCGGTCCTCTCCAACAGTTTATCAAACTCCATCTTGAAACAATTTAGGCCTTGAACAGATTTGTTAAACAGTGCAATATGAAGATCAAGGAATAAAGATGAGGAAAGACAAAATTAGATCAACGCCACAGATAGCTTTTGAGTATAACTAATGCCAAATAGCCAGAGGGCAACATGTCAACAATCTAATAGGGCACAACGTAAAATAATGTTTTCAAAACAAGTACTTCATTGGATGCTTCCCCTTTGAATCAGATAAAGTGTATCACTACAGAGAGATTTGCTTTGATCTGTTCTGCAGCAGAAGGTCAAGGGTGTCTAAAGCAGCTATTCAGAGCTTGTGAGTAATAGAATTAAATGGCTTGGATCATTTGATATATCTCTGAGCTCTCAGCATCCTCCAGATGTGGGGCTGGTCCCCGGGGCAGGGAGCCAAGCCCCGTGCCCCCAGCTGGCAGCTGAACTGTGTGCTGGCTCTGAGCCCAGGGTTCTCGTGCCACCTCCAGAGCTCCCAGAGGAGCAGCCTTTGCTGCCCACGGAGACTGGTGGAGGTTGGCATCACAGCCACACACGAGTGGCAGCTCAGGGACAGTGTTGTCTGGCAGAGAGACCAATCCCAGCTCATACGCTCCCACCAGTTTAAATAACAGGGAGGTGTATGAACCCACTGTGAGGTCTCATGGGGCTGGGAATGGATCTGAAAATCTGGATTTCTGCACCGTTTCTGGGCCAGCACAGCCCTGCTAAGGGCCACACACTTCATCCAGCTCTGCCAGGCATTTCTTCTCACTCAGTTTTCATTTACCTCAGACATAAGGAGTTCACCATTTCTCTTGACATTCAGGTTTGCTCTCTCATCACCCACTCATCTTTCCTGGTTGTCCCAAACTGTCTGCCTGGTTCAGCCAGTGCCCCTGCAGCCCTTTGGTGACAAAAGAGGCTTCCCCCAGGAACCAGCCATCCCACGCCTCCCCAGCACCCGGCCACCAGAAAGGCCAGAGCTTTGTCAGACATTGCCCAAATTCCCTCTTTGCACATAAGAGTGCCAGGTCCATTGAAGCCATGGCTGGGACAAACCTTTGCTCCCTCATTACGCTCCTCTCAAGGTGTCAGGTTTTGCATCTGTTAATCAGCTCCACTTTCTCCAGCAGGCACGGAGGAGCAGTTTGCTTTCACAGGCTGTCACATCTCAATTAGCTCTGTGCTGTTGGCAGGGAAGTGTGTGACAAGGGGCCACGATGTCTTCACAGCTTTGTAGCTTTAACGTGAGAAGGTAAATACACCTGCATCACCCAGTGGTGCTTAGGGCCATCCCTTCCCTGCAAGGGACCAGCCCCAGGCCAGGGACACAGAGGGGTGGGTGCCACAGGAACCCCAAAGATGAAGGCAGAGGCCTCTCCTCATCCCAACTACCCAAACAAAGAGGTAATTTGACAGAGGCAATACTCAGCAGAGACCTGCCCCGACCACATCTAATGACAGCCCTTAATTGCAGGTCTGTTAAGGAGATGCTGAAGACAGGCGGGTCTAAACCTTGCTCCACCACAGATTTTAGTGCTTTCTGCAGAGCTGCCTGACAGAAGAGCCTCTGCCCTGGAGACCAGTGTTTAAAATAAAAGCAAATACCAAGAGGACCTATAAATTCTCCCCCTCCCACTGCTGGAGCAGCACCAATTGCTCGTCCAGCAGCAGCTTGTACCAGCTCTCACTCAGCTCATCCCTCTTGCAGCCCAACAACCCCAACCTACCTGCCTCTCGTACTGCTGAACCCCTCTGTGCCTTCCTCTCCATCACCAGGAACGAGGTCCTACAATTACCCCAGCAGCTCAGATGGCCCCATGGCTCTGAACCTAAAGCCAGGGGCAGAAAATGGGCAGGCAGAGCTGGAGAAAAGCCATGGGCTGCATGCTGCAAGCTCAGGGAAGGAGCTAGCAAATTTAGCCCTGACTCATTCAGCATAAATTTGCCAACTTCAGAGCAGGGCTTCTCGGGGGTGTGCCAGCTATGAGTAGCTCCGGGTTGACGGGGAGGGTTTGCTGGCTGTGCCAACCTGCATTCAGTGGCCCAGCATCTCCCAGGAGGGAGCACCCGAGCTGTGGCTTCACTCATCACCTGCTTCCAACATGGTACCCATGGGTTTTGCAGCTGTGGCTGAGGGTGGGACTTGGCTGATCATTAATTACTATAGCTTGTAATCAGTGAGAGGCATGGCTAAGGCTTCTGAACCCAGAAAGCTCCAACTAGCTGTCCTGACATTTCAATGCCAATTACTGAAATGTATGTGCTAGAAATAGCTATAATTGATAAGGCAGGTCAGGAAGCGTTGAAGAAGCTGAAATTTACACAAAAAAAAGGAAATAAAAGTTTGTGAAAATGCAAACAATTTTTGCCCTTGTTCTCATAGTTGGATGCAACTGTGCATTATTTATGCCTGTTTTTTTCTATCACAGATGCTGAGAAACAAATGAATTTCCACTTGGAGGTACATGCTCTGCAGAGAGAGGAATAAGCAGGAGTGCTCTGGCTTTCCCCTCTGTCACAGCAGTGGGGCTGCTGTAAAAGGCACTGCTGGGTGCTACCCAGTGCCACAGGCTTGGTGTGGCAGCATCAGGGAGGAGCTGTCTATATCCACTGTCCCGTGGCTACGCAGGTTGCAGGGATGTGAAGAACCAGGCTGAGCCTGCTCTCTGCAAGGTGTCCAGCAGAGGTGCCATGTTTGCATCCCACGTGCTGGCATGGACCAGGCAGGGCAGGACCAAGCCACTACCCACGGCCACTCTGAGCCCATAAGGACAGGACAGGTCCTATCCCCTCCCATCTCACCCCGAGGTGCACTGTGCAAGGGAGAGCAGCCAGGGTGGCTTTTTCCCCTCCCACAAACCAGCCAAGGAGCAGATGGAGGGGAAAATCCCTCCTCTCTATTCCTGCTAGACTAACATATTACCTGCAAAATTGAGGTAGGAGGCTTTTAAGTGATTTGTAGGTGGATCTGGTTCTAGAAACGGTTCTGTTTTACAACAAGTCTTTGCTGTTTGAAGGAGGTGGGTGTAGGAACAAACAAGGAAACGGTTAACTGCAGCCTTGGGTTTGTGCTTGTTTTCCCCAGCCTGCTGAAATGCGGTGATTCGGGGGTCGCAGTCACAAATTTATCATTAAAGCAAATGCCCATTTCATCCATTTCAAGGGTGGGTTTTCTTTAAAGCTTTCATCCTGGCAGAGATGTTTGAGGAGCTAAAAATAGGCAGCAAAGTCACGTGAAAACCTCCGGATGTGAGAAATCACATAAAAGATACGAGCGTGAGTCCCTGTTTCCTTGGAAATAATAGTAGTAGTAATTCTTGAATGTGAGGTTGTAATGATGAGATCTGAAACCAGCCCATTGTTCTCTGAAACCCTCTGTGAGCAGCTGGGGCAGGGTAGAACCCAGGTGCCAAGAGAATAAACTGCCCCGGTGCACGGCACTGTGTGAGAAAAGCCCTCCCCTGCAGAGCTCCGGAGAATGAGACAGTGCCAGAGGTTTCCAACGTGTGCAGGATCAGACCTGGAGCCACTGCTCGGAGAGGATGGGAGAGCTTAGGCAGAGGGGATGGCACAAAACTCCCCAAGACCTCCAGTGCTGGCTGGATGAAATTTTAGTTGAAGGCTTCAGTTTGGGATGACCCCAAAGGTAACCCCTCAGTCACTGCACCCTGAAACTTTGGGTCTGGCTCTGGGTTTGAATTCAGATCTGCAGCTGGTGCTGGGTGGGAGGGCTGGCTCTGGGCTTGGACACCTCTGGGGAGATTTCAGGTCAGGAGCCAAGTCTGTGGCATAAGCTCGTCCCCGCTGGGAGCCAGTGAGCTCAATGGCAGCAGTAAAGGGCTCTCACCCATCCACACGGAAATTGCTTATATTTAAATTTTAACGTCCCCAGCCTGAGCACTTGAAAGCAACGAACACACTTAACTCTAACTGATCCCTGGGGACCTGGGTGGTGCTGAGCATCGTTAAGACTGCAGGAGATGCTGCAAAGGGCACAGCAGTGTCACCACAGCAAACTACAACCCCGGGTCCTGCACCCATCCGTGCATCACGCTCCATTTTCCATTCCTGTGTTGCCAGCTTGAGCTGCAATCCACCTCCTATAAATCCTTTCTAAATGAGTATCAGCATTTAATTTATTTCAAAGAGACTTACTCCTTTTTCTGTAGAGATTCTGCATGTGAATCATGAGTGCAGACCAATATTCAGATACCAAAGCCAAATGCTCACCAGTTAGTAAATGCCAGAATTAAGGTTTTATAACCTATTCTGCCAAGTCCGAGCTTTGCACTAAAGGACAGTGATACTCAAACTTTCCACTAAAACAGTTCCCAACACCAAGCATGCTATTGGGCATCACTGTTAGTCACCTAGAGATATAAGAGCAGATATGGCTAGCAGCCTTTCACTGCTGTGCTTGCAAGGAGTCCACTGGCAGTGAAAACCACCAAATACTTCAAATTTTTGAGCTGGAAATTCTGTTCCTCCAGGCTAGAGAAATGCCACTCTTCTACCTGCTCCTTGTCTCTCTTCCGATTGCTGCTGTTACAACCATCATCAGATTTTCCCATCCCTATTACTAGAAAAACAAAGATGAAAGCAAGAGGAGCAGAGGAGGGACTGGCTGTGCACAGCACTATGGGTTGCACACGCAGCCCCACACCCACACAACTGTGTGTCCATCACTTCTGAGTTTCAGCTGGGATGCACGAGGCCAGACACCCTCACTGACACCCCAGGTTATCCCTTTGAGCGCTCAGCTGCAGCCCGGGCAGGCGGTACCCAGTCCTCAGCAGGGCTGGCAGACAGGATGCTGCAGAGCCCTCTTGCCAGAATTTTATACTCAGGCTCATCATAAAGACCTCAAAGTCTGCCACAAGCACAGATTTTGCTGAAATAACCATCATGTCTGGTGCTCCGGCAGTCCACCACAGCCTGTCCGTCGCTCCGTTTGCCAGATGCCTACATGAGGTTTTGTTCTGGATGACCAGAAACCGAATTAGGCTGCATCCAAAGAGACAGCACAACGTTGCTAGGCAATTACGTCTGGCTGAAAGAAGCTGACAGTCATAGCGAGTTACTGATCTGTGCAGGATGCAGTGATAAGGTTATCTGATTCTGCATATGTGACTTGTACACATTTGTGCTAAACATGACTCCAGCCACTCGGGTCAGGACGACTTCGGCTCAACTTTGAAGCTGATGGAGCTCGGGAATGGGGTGGGACAGGGATGCTGTTCCCCTAACCACAGGTAGTCCTCACCTGGCTGCACTAGCACTGCTTCTCATGGCAGTGTGGCAGAACAGTCACTGTCCCCTGCACTGCAGGTGCTGAGAGATGTGACAGGTTAATTAGCACTTACTCATTAGGGCTGGTGCCAGAGGCCTTTGCGGGGAGCAGCAGGGAAATGAAAGCAGCTGCAGGAGTGATAGGGGCTGGAAGGGGAGAAGGCAGGAGGGGATCCAGACAGGAGAATTCCATCTGAGATTTGGGGAGTACTCCTTTGAATTCTACATTTTGCTAATGAAACGAGACTAACCAAAAACTGTAACTTTGAGGCTTTCACAGATGTGCTCACTTTAGATCAGGCCAGGGAATACACTAAATTTCACCCTTGAATCCAGCTATACCAGACACAGAAACCAAGCAGAAGAAAGAAGGCTATTAAGGCAGAGAATTGGGCAAAGGACATTAAAATATACATGTATTTTAAACAACATACCTCATTTCATCTGCACTTTTTTGGGGGGAGGAAGTTTGACACCAATGCCTAGGAGGAGAGGATGCAAAGCACTGCCTCAACACCATCTGAAAAGCTAAAACGTGTTCCTTTGCCAAGACGCTGTAAGAGCAAGCTCCCCAGCATCCCACCAGCAGAGCAAGCGTGCCCACGCGGTGCTCAAGCGTTTGGGGGGAGCTGTGCTGCACCTCGCTTTCTGCTCCAGCCCTCAGCCTGAGCGACAGAGGCCTCCAACTGCTGAGGAAGCAGGAATGTGCTGCTCGCTGCCTCGCAGAATCTTGGCTTATAATAGCAATTGGCGCAGAGTCATCCTTATCAGCTAGCACATTAATCTTAATTAACAGATCGACAGCAACAGTTCCTCCCTGAAGCTCCCCTGAGCATTCTCAGCCTTTGCTCCAGCATCAGCGCCGTTCCCGCCGCAGGGAAGAAGGCCAAATCCTGCACAAAACTGGAGCAGCTCCGCGGGCTCCAACCGCTCTCCCCAGAGGCGCCGCTGTACCCAGCTGAGAGCCCAGAAACGTGTCCCCCCACAGCTGGGACCAGGACCAGGAGCATCCCCTCCATCCCAGCGCCCCAGATCCTGGTTCTGGCTGTGATGCAGCACCCACCATCCCCGAGCTGTCCCACCTCCTTTGTCCAGGGACAGGTTCTGGAGAGGAAGAGTGTCCCTCCTGCATGTTTGCAAGTTTCTAGAAAGGAAGATTTTTTTTCTTTAAAATTAAAAAGAAGCAGCAAAATCAAACCAGATGATCTATGAAAATGTGGCAAGATCACTCTGAATCAACCCCAACAGCAGGGCCCCTCTTGCCTTCTGCTCCCTGCTGCTGGCAGGGCTGGAAAATCAGTGCTGACTGTCCCAGGATCGATTCACACCCTTGTGCCTAGAGCTGATCAGCTCTTCATGCATCAATAGCACTAACAGCCAAGAACTCCAGCGAGCAGAGACCCAGGCTTGCACAGGACCAGGGACCTCATGTCCCTGTCACCAACCAGGGGACATGTGTGGAGCCCTGGGCTGGGGCCACAGGGCAGTACAGCTCCAAGGAAGCCTAAGTCCAAAGGAGCAAAGGCTCTAACTGCATGCATACGAGCAAAGAAAAGCAGTGAAATGCCTGAGGCTCCATCACAGGTGAGAAAAATAACAGTCCTGGCTGCTGTGGTGTGAATTTAGGGCACAGTCACTCCTGCCAGGTAATTAAAGGGCACAGGGACAGCATCCATTGTGCCTCATCTAAGGACTGCCCAGGTCAGATGCAAAGCCAAGACAGCTCAAACTTGGCAGAGCTCAGAGGAGAATGTTTGTTTTTCTAGAAAAAAAAAAAGGCAAAGAAAGAAAACAATTCACTCATCCAGGTCAGCAAATCCCATTGGCTCTACCCAGGCTGGAGCCACACACTCCACAGCTGAAGGAAGTGGTAAAGCAGCACATTTCCCAGAGGAGCAAGGAAAAATTACCCCCAGTTTGCAAAATCTGGGCCCCCGCTGCCTGCGGTCGGGCCACGACAGACGTGACAGTGACCTTGGAGAAACAAAATCATGATGGTAGTCATCAGCACACTGGGGCTGCCTGAATAAGCACTGTTAATTCACTAACGACAGCATCCCCACGATTGCGAGGGGCCCCCTGCACCCCTCACCCCCCCCTTTGGATGTCACCGCACTAAACCCTTGCGTGCGGCAGCAGCCGGGATTAGGGACGCGTTGCTTGTCAAGGGCACTGGGGAAGGGAGGGGGGCTCTTTTTGCCTCCTTGCTTCTTGGCACAGAGCTGAAGCCAAGCCTGGGGTGTCTGAAGGACACCCCCCATAACCAGACAGGTTTGCTGGCAACACCAGAGGGGTAGGCAGGGGCATGGGGACAGGCGAGGAGGCAGTTCCGTTGGAGGGTAACTCAGACCTTGCCATATTGCTTTCAGCTCCTCATTATTCCCCTTTTCCTCTTGGCAGCCCAAGGCAGGGCTGAGAAAGCAGAGCCAGAAGCACGCTGGAAGAGTCACTTTATGGCACGTTACTTCGGCTCAACACTCAAAACGCAGCCAGAAGGTACAACCCGGGGACGGAGGCTCCAGATCTGCCACAAGGTCCCTGTGCGTTAGGAGAGGATGAGCTAGGGGAGTTAAATTGGAGGCTTAGACATAAGATTAAGTTACAGCATCTTAACGAGTTGGCACAAACGAGCAGAGGTGAGGAGCCCGCTCTGCCCGGTGCAAACTGGCGGTGACAGGCGGTGACGTGCTCCTGCATCCCGGCGCCAGGCTGGCAGCACAGCCCTGACTCCCTTCTGCACCCAAGTCCTTGAACAAGGGAGGCTTCTTAGTTCACCTTATGCTGATTGTTTTACTAAACACACATTAACCCTTTAAGAATTTCATTTTCTTAAAGCCATAATGTTACAGCACAGCTTAAGATCCAAATATTTTAAAAATACGAATCTGAAGTTCAACTTCCCCGTTGGCGCAGATACAACCAGGAAAGCAGCCTGGGTTTCAGAGGTTCCTTTCAGGGGATGCTCAGTATCTGCAGAAGTCAGACCACCATGGGGCAAAGCGGTTAGCTCCAGGCAGTGACTTTTGAAAGCACTGCCCTAAGTGTTTTTCCAACATAGGGGGGGCAAAAAAAACCATCTCAGCTGAAATACCAAAGCTTTAAAAATTAGTTGCTGTTCATGTGCAGTAGCTCTTGTTATTAAAAACACCATAAAAGTTTTACTGTGCTGACTTAGGGTGCACGTAAAGAATCTAGCTTGTCTTGACAGACCATAAAGGAACTTTTATGACCTATTGGGTCAATGATTTGCAAAGAAGGATTTACGCTGCTGTCCAGGGCTGGGATGCAGTGCTGCAGGAGGAACACATCAAAATGGTGTGCAGGCCTGAGAGCTGGCCCTGCTGTGATTTATCTGGGTAAACAGTGTGTATATCCAGCATGACCACCTGTATCAGCATACCTGCATCTTATATAGATAGCGTTAACTCAGAAGGTCACAGGATTACATGCTGAGTGGACTTAGCTGATCAACCTATATTATTTTGGGGTCATAGGTGAAGCTTTAGAAGGAACAAAAAAACCTTATCTGTGCATCAGCTCAGTTCTCCCCCAGGGCTAAAGCTTTGGAAACTCAGGCTGAATCCCCAGGGTTGCAATTGCTTTATCTTCTATGGCAAGATATCAGGAAAACACTGGCTTCACTGGTCCAAGGTTCAGTCTCAACACACTCCTGGAGTAACTCAAGGAAAAGGAGGATCTGACTCAGTGAAGTAATATCAGCTTGGAATGACACTGCCAGATCTGTTCAGGACAGATGACAATGGTGCAAAGGAAAGCCCTGCCATGCCAGTGGCCTCGTATCAGCGTCAGGGCTCGTTTACCTTCATACAGCACCAGCATCCACGGACACACACAAGGGCACACACAAGGGTTCACAGCCTCCTGCCTCTCTGCTTGAAGCCATGGGTACCTGGGGACCTCTCTGAGGGGCAGCAGGGGAAGGGCCAGGGCCCTTCAAGCCTCCCCCAGGGAGCAGCACCCAGCTCCTGGCCCCATCCATGCTGTCAGCATCGTGGGTACCGCGGTGGCTGCACCCTGCAGACTTCCTTCCCCAAAGCCCTTTTTCCTTCAGCCCTCAACATCCAGATGGATGGAACCAGATTCACTGCACACGTGGCAACCAAATGAAATGGTTTCTTTGGCAACAATAATGAAAGCTTGGAAAAAATTTTGCTTTCTGTCTCATGCGACTTCAGCAGCCCAGGTAACAGAGAGCGGGAAGCAGAGGAACTGCAAGCATCTGATTTGAATTACTGCCTCTGATAGGAATCAGACATGCACTCCAGCATGTCTGCTGCACGTTTATTTATTTATTTGGGGGCTGATTGATTTAAAGACTCCCCATTGCCCAAGCAGCAGCATGGCACAATAATTCACTTGATCTCTGATTTATATTTCATGTTCAAGTGAAGCAGGATGCTTCTGCCCAGCACAAGACTAAGCTGTATATGCCAATACTGTGCTCAGCAGCTTCGGAGAACCTGAGCACGTACAGAAGTAAAAGCCAGGGCTGCAGAAGGGAATAAGCACAAGATAAAAGCCCTGTCAATGCTAGGCCAGGTTCACAAACTGCAACAGGGACTCACAGATCCCAGTCCCTATTTGCCCCCTCGTACGATGCTCAGTCCCTGGCTGCATTTCCTAACCACAGTCCATCCCATCTCACCCTCTGCCCAAACCAATCCCCCCGCCTCACGGCTCCGACAGGGACCCAGGGGTCAGCAGCACTCACTCCTGAGCTCTCCAGCCTTTTCGGGGTGTTATACTGCAAAGCTTCAAGCCTTTTGCAGCTCAGCAGTAGAGAGCACAAGGGCTAAGGCATCCCCCACAACACCTACAGCCTTGGCCCCGATGGGCCATAGATTTCCTATTTGACCCTACGCCAGCTACTCCGGGAGCTCGGGCTGCGGAGGGTGAGGTAATTGCACCTAATTAAGTCCCTCTGTGCTTCTGCCTCCCATATGGGGAAAGGATCAAAGCACTCCCCACCGTACTGCAAAGGCAAGAGGGGCCCCAGGGTGGGGGAGACAAGAGGGGTCTCCTGGGTTTGGGAGGGGGTGTCAACCAGAAACCCCCCCACTCTCCCCCTGCCAGCATGGCCCTTCCCCTGCAGCCCCTCAGAGAGGTCCCCAGGTACCCGTGGCTCCGAGCAGAGAGGCAGGAGGCTGTGAACCCTACAGGAGAAAGGGCTGGCAGTGCCCCTCTGTGTCCCATCACCCACAGGGTGCCAGGGGCTGCAGGCACCTCCAGGTGCTTTGCTTCCACACTGATGGTATTAAAAATAGATATAAGCTATTTCAAACATCTCCCTCTCCTTTTTACAGAAATTGTTACACAGAAATAAAAGTTAAGGTCTGCTATTCTCTGCTCTGCTTCCCACTTGGAAATACCCTCTAGAATTTAAGGAGGATAAAAATAGCAGCATTCAGCAGGAATAGGAGTGAGCTCTTCAGAAGGCACTGTAATCATGCCGAGCTGGAGCCCCAGCCCTCCGCCGCCGTGAACAGCACTGCCAGTTGATCTCCTTCAAAGTATTGTTGAACGAGGTCTTAGCCTCATAATTTAGGGGGATGAAGTCCTTCCTAAGGTTGTGTAGATTCAGGCTTTCCAGGTCTATTATTTTATATTAGCTCCTCCTGGACAGCCTAATTAGGGGCAAGAGCTGTTCCTTCCTTCCCCCATTATCCAGAGCCCTTTTTTCCCCTATAAGACATTTCATTTGTGCTGCACGAAAGATTTATCAACTGCCTTTATAGCCCTCCCTGCACTAAATCACACTCCTAACTGATAGCCTGAGGTAAGAGCACCACTGTTTATTTTATTTTTTTATTTAATCCGTTGAATAGCATGGCTGCAGGCACACAGAGCTGGCAGGCTGAGCTCTGCCTCCCCCTGCCCCCCCCAGACAGAACAGTTTTAAGACTCCTAAGTGGTGTTACTAGCACTGGCCAAAATCACAAGGTGCAGCTTGTGAAAGCCCCAGCAGGAGCATCTCAAGGTCCAAACACTCGTGACAACCTGGGGATGGCTGGAGCGGAGAAGCACCTTCCCCTGCCCACTCTCTGCTCTGGGGGGGAATTCACAGTGGCGTCACTGGCTCTGGGCTCCCAAGTCACTGTCCCTGCAGGAACAGATGCCCTCTGTCTTTGCAAGTGTCTTGGAAATCATCCAAATGCAGAGGTTAAGGTAGAAAGTGCCCACCACTTATCCTAGTCCAGATGTTAAGAGTATTATACTGCTGGATAAAGGTGAAGGAAAAATCCAAACCTCACTTAAATCCAGTGATATTTGAGATCCGCTCCAACTTCCCAGCTTTCAGGAATGCCCACACCCAACTTATAAGAGAACCTGTTAAGCACCAGAAGAGTCATTAATTCACTACAAGTGAACTGTTCACCTGCTGCTGGGAAGACATCACCCCTTGTCCAGCAGGGCAAGGCACAGACCCCCTTCTCACACAGAGACATAACTCCTAACCATGTGTGAAACACAGTAGTCAACACACCAGCAAGATTAAATCAAGTGGCTCACTGCAGGCTGCTTCCCAAGACCTGATGGTGGTCTAGCTTCTCCCAGTTTCAGCCCAGAGAGCAGGGGTGGAAGGGCTGCATGTCCTACTCCTTCCAGCTCCTCCTGCTCCTCAGCTAGTGTATGGATTTGGGAGGGGAAGGGATCACTCACCTGCAGTCCTCCTTCAGATAAAAAGCTTTTCTCTGCTGGTTACAGCCATCTGGCTGACAGGCAGAGCATGGTGAGCCCACTACACCCAGCTCAGGGGAATCACCGTCTCTGCAAGAGCTCTCACCTCCATCACATGCTCCCCAGCCAGTCCTGACTCCCTGCTTTGTATGAGGCACATCAAGTACCACAGCTCGCTCATCCCTCAGCAGCTCCATGGGCAGGGGAATTGTGGAGTCACCTCCCAGTTGTTCTAACTCATCACCTTTAACTCAATCATTTGATTGATGAAGCCTTTTGGCATATAAATCTGTAGGATTTATAACTTTGTACAGAAGAAAAATAACGATTGGCATCTCTAATAGGACTTGCAAGAGGATAGATGGGTCCATAAGGGCCCAAAAGTGTAGCTGGTCCTGCTCAGTAAGACAAACTGATGCAGGAAACAAGTGTAAGGGTTGGCAGACCTGTTGGCAAGGGATGGCTGGCGGGGACCATGTCTGCTCCACGACTGCTGGAGCAACAGGGCAGCATGGAGCTGCTGAGCTCAGGCTCCTCTCCTGCTGCTTCAGAAGATGCCCTGCTCATGCTGCAAAGGCTGGGGGGAGGATGGCAGACCCTCCTGGGAGCGGTGGGAAGGTGGAGGCAGCCAATGCAGACAGAAGCTGGGGATGAGTCAGAGCCATCAGCCTGCACGAAATTCCCCAACCCCAGCACCCTTGGCAGCCTCGCCGCACCCCCGCCTCTCCCGCCCCCACCAGGACAGCTCCCCCTGAGTGTCATCACAATTCGGGAGCGTTTGCAGTCAGGGATGTTTCCCATCACTCATTTTTCCCTGTGCCATTGTACTGCAGCGACTCCCAATTAGATCCCTGTCAGAGGCTGTCACACACCCATCACGCCCCGTGCTGCAGCAACAATTCAGCCCCCCAGGAACCACCATATTCCTTCTCCAGGGAGCGCTTCCACAACTCCAGTCCACATTTTCCTTCCCTAACTTCACACCAACAAAACTTTGGTTGAATAAAGAGAACAATAGGAGCAGCAAAATACATTTCCATCCCTTCTGTCTCCTGGTAGCAAGCACAAATCCTGGGCTTGCAGGGATGCTGCCAGGCTTTTCATGGGCTCTCTGCTATCAGGTTTGTCAATGTCTGGATGCAGCCCTAGCCCTCGGCCAAAGCCTCAACCTCTCACAAAGGCTGCACAGAGAGATCTGGAGCTTGCAAAGGATTCTCCTCGCTGGTTATGAAGAACAGGCACACATGTACGTGAGAAATGTTGAAAGATGCAAGTTGTTTGCTCCTGGGCAGAGGCACCCACTGGGGTGGGGCAGCTTTTCCATCCAGGCTCTGTGAGCCTCTTCCAACAGCTCAAGGCTGATGGACATCCCTTCACATCTGGGGAAAAAAATCCAGATGTATAAATAAATTGACCCTCCCAGAATGTAGCAACAGCCTTGAGCTCTAACAAGGTTCCTCCTGCCACTCCATAATTTCATCTTTCTTGGATCAGAAATAAATTAGTTCAATGGAAAGCTACATTTTTCTTGCCTTTTTTTCATTTTATTTTTATAAACCCCATTAAGGAGTAAAGCATATGAAGTGAGACAGCCTGCTTGCTGCTGAAGTCAATTTGCAGAGTAAGACAGTAATAACCACCTAAAAGGGGTGGGGAGGAATTGTTGGCCCTGTTTATACTTGGCTGATGGGGGTGATTCCTCATGGGAGTGAACAAGAGAGTAAACCCCTATTAGAGACAACTTTTGACAAGTCATGCTTTTAAACTTCACCACATCTTTTGTCTGTCACTTAGAATATCTCTACAATCTATGTACAATCTAACATATATATATATTTAAGCTTATACAATATAGATTATATGTATTAGATAGGTATCAATTTCTAGGTGAAGGCAGAATAAAAATCTCAGTGGCTCTCCTGCTTCTCTACACTACTCTGGGCTTTAATCCCTCCTAAACTACATACACAAACACGGAGAACTCCCCCTGCCAAGTCCATGCCAAACCTCCCAGGCAACAGGAATCACACAGCCACGACAGCACAGTTTGAGGAGCAACAAGAATCAGCTGTATTCATTCCCATTCTCCTTACCTGGGCATCCACGTGCTGTCCTTGCAGTGTGCCAGCTTCCTCCTGCTCACGGGCATATTTCATACCCAAATTCAGCTCCCAAACCTGTTCTTTTTCCAACACTCGAGAGCAGCTTAAACACTTCAGCTCTCCTCCCTCTAACTCTGGCCAGCTCCAGGAGCTGTGGCCAAATAATACTTCCTAAAAGCTTTTGATGTGCTGTTATCAAGTGTGTATTACACTGGGAATGTCACAGTATTGAAGTGAACGCTACAGGCGTTACAGGCTGCGAACGCCTCTGCCTCACCTGCTGGCAGGAGGGAGGGAGGATTGCCAAAGCAGGGCAGGCAGAGCAGCGGGGATGTGCTCACCGTAACGCCCTAGCAGGTACTGTGTAGGCTTAAGTCCTTCTCAGTATGGGTTTGGAGGAGAGGCGATGTGCGTGCTGGAACGGCCGCTCAAGTACGTCGGAACGGTTCTGACAAATCCTAATGCTGAAAAAAAGCAGTAGGAAAGAATTAGAAATGTTAAAAAGTCACGAAATCTGCAGGATCCTGGAAATAATAAATAGTCATGGTGGAGAGCAATTTATCTTTTTTTTTTTTTTTTGGTATGGAGACATAGAGAACAAAGAAGTATTTGTGTTTTAATTCCTCATCTAGGAAACATAACTGGCTTGTGCCTTCTGTTTCCCATGCAGCCAGGGCTGCCAGATCATTTACCTCTCTGTGAAGAGCGATCCTCTTCTGAGGAGCAGCAAGGGGCTTTGGGCAGGTACTGTGAGATTTGCAGTACAACCAGACCTGGCTGCAGGGAGACACTATTTTCTAGCTTCACTACTACTATTAGGTGAAGACCAGAGTTAGGTAGAGTGCTCTTCACCGTTACAGGCTTCCATGCTATGTCATTTCCGAGTGGGATAATTGTGCTGGTGGGGCTTGAAAGGCCTCAGGTGCCCTTATCCCTGCAGCCTCCATCCTCCTTCCCCCTCAGAGGGGGATGACTCTGCAGCACCGGCACCGAACGTGGCTCTCGGTTCAACGTGGCTCCAAGGCAAGAGATCTCCAGGCGATGGGTCACCTGAAATCCTGCTGAAGCAGTGCCAGCCCTGCCACGGAAATCATCTGCTGGCTCCATCCAAGCCTCTACCTGGTGGTGAAGGAGGTCGATGCTGATGAAGCCCACGTCCTCCACTCCCCACAGCTCCTGTTGCTTTGCCCAGGTGGCTGCTCTGGACCTTCAGCTGGTTGCAGGATGAGGTGAGGGACCGTGCTCCCTTCGAGGCCAGGGCTGTTGCTCTGCTCACTCATCCAGCATGCCAAGCAAGTGCTTTTTGGGTCTGTAGAACAACCACTACCTTTCCTGTTTCTTCTTATTCTTGGCACAAAGGACTTTGAATCGTTTCCAACCGAGGTTAAAAGCATTTAAGAGTCTGTTTGCAGAGTGTTTTTTTTCAAAGCGACCTCTAGCTGTAACACACACTTCCCCCCACGTACACAAAAATATCCAAATGGCTTTTTGTTTAGTAGCTGTCCTCACACTCCTGAGGAAAAACTCTAGAGTAAGATTTTTTTCTCCCTTCGCCTTATACCTATTGCTTAGTTTTCAATTTTTAACTTCATATTTAACAGTTATGTCACACGTCTCCCATCTCAGGTGGGGGGAAATAAATGAACTAGAAAGAGCACGTTCACTTGCATCACCTTGTTTCTGAGGCAGAGGACCAAAATCCTGCTTGCAAAATACCAGTACTTTTACACTACAAAAATACAATCAGGCTCTCAATTAAGTGTTATTAATTTTACTCGTGGGAGTTTGTTAACACAAGACAGCCAAAGGAATTCCCAAGGGCTCTCACTAAAATCCTCTGTGTGAAGCCCCACCATTTCTGCAGCTACTGAAAGGGGAAAAATGATTATTTCCAAGTACCAGAACCCAAATCCTGCAGACACATCTGCCACAAACTTTCTGTGGGTCGTTAGTCCCAGGGAACAAACTCAATTAACTCCCTTGACAGAGGCTTTCTACGTACATACCCGTGTGCTGGCAGAAGTGGGGTGCTCGAGCGGCGGCTCGTGGACAAGACGTACAGACTGAGAAACCACTTCAACAACAGGACTCTGCTTCTTCTGAGCACTGGCATCTCCCAAAAAAGAGAGCTTTCAGATTTAGTTAAATTTTACTATTTTATTTGTGAAAAAACTACAAGCAGAATTCATAAATAGACATTTCTATTTAAAGCAGGAAAATGATAAAGTGGCTTCTAATAACAGTCGTGCACATGCCAGTAACAGGAATATATTAACATCTTTTATTTGCTAGACAAAGAGCAGTGTCCAATATAAATTTCCCGAAAACATTTAAGACCTGTGAATTTCTGACCAGTTCACAAAACCACCATTGACACTTTAGCATGAAGAGTAAAACAAACCTAACAGGACTGTCAGCTCTAAAGACTTTACAGAGCGGAAAAACTTTCAAAAGCGTTATACAAGCTGTCTTTCTGGGCAAATGAAAAATATAGCTCGTATAATACATCAACATAAAAATCCACAAGATAAGATTATGTTTTGACATACTTAAACAAGCATTCTATATTTGTCTCCAACAAACAAAGCTAAGGAAATAATGTAACCATCTTTACACAGTAAATTAAGGTTACAAGTCATACACAAGAACAGAACTGCTTGCGCATTAAAAACTGTTCAGCTCCATTGTCATACTCTAAATGTCGGCTCTTAAAACCATTCGGTTACATACAAGCAAAGGTTATTATATAGTCAGCAATTAATAAATTTTCAATAATTTAAGTTTATGGTACAGCTTAAAAAAGTAGACTGAGAATGATCTTGGTAAGGCAGGTGAAAACATCTCAGTGGAAATAAACTCACGGAAGCTGCTGCCAAATTTTCAATCTGTCCAATTTGAAACAAGCAGAGTGTTCCAATTAAAATAAATAGCCTGGTGGTGTAAAACGCTGTCATCTTTCCTTTGCAGAACTACGTCAAACTGAGCAAGTCAGGCAAGCTGTGTCGGTGTCTGTGTGTGTGTGTGTGTGTAAGAGTTGAAACTTCGCAAACGTTAACACTGTGCTTTACTTACCTGCTTTCTGTGCCACTGAACACCATGAATCTGGTCCTTCCCCTACACTAGTGTTTGGTTGGTTTGGTTCTTACACGCGCTCCCCCCCGACAGCAGGATAACCCACGGAGGGAATCCCACCCACCCGTGGACGTGTGCCGCGGGGACGCCAACTTCAGAAATGAAGCATCAAACGCTATCCTTCACATTCACAACAGCTATGGCTGAGGCTGGGGAGGCTCAATGCTTAGCTAGCAATTCCTACTGAATGCAGAATTCCAGGTCACTTGTTCCAAAGAAATTTTCCCACTTATTTAGAGCAAGCTACTTTATCGAGGAGGCACGCCCAAAGAGACAGATGTTACTGGCTTTACCAGAAGCCACGAGTAGCTGGTTATGGCGTTAAAGCTTTTCCAACTGATCTACAGGTCCACTTTCACTTGAAAAAGAAGCAATTTCCTAGTACGCACAATGCCTTTTTAATTTTTTGCACAAATTCCCAGATCCAACGAAGGCGGCGAGCGCGGGGTTTGACTTGAAGCACCAGGATTGGCCCTGCCAGAGCCAGAGGGACTCGCCACTCGCTCACGCTCTTCGCTGCATCACGGCCGAGATGCGCGCAAGCCTAATTGATAATGGATCATTTATAAAGCAGTGCAAAATATACAAGTTCAGGGGCATCTTCAAAAAATCTCTCTTAAAAAATTATTCCAATACATTTCAGTAAAATAAATAAATATGGCTGACCAGTTTACCCTCCCTGAGACCCTTAAAGGAATAGTAAAAACTGGAAAAGGAATGTCTTTGCAATATCCCACTAATGTCAAAATGTGGATTGAGAAATTCATAGTATTTAAAACTATGTATAATAAATTGTCTTGATGCTCATAGGAAGCATCTGGTTTCCTTTGGTTCTTTAATAAATACTTTTAAAAATGCTTAAAAAGGTAAAGACAGCCTATACTGTGAATATAAGCAGAATTAAGTCAGGGCGCCCACGTTAACGTATTTGGAAAAAAACCACTGCTGCAAAGGCACTGCCACTGCAGGTACCTTCGAGCAGGGGCTGTAACAGATCCCTTACTCACACCTTTCTGTCACCAGTGTGAAACGAACCTACGTCTGCTACTCAAAACCATGCAGATTTTAAAAGAAACCTTAAATCAGTTGCCTCCACAAAGAGAAGTTACTGTTGCTAAGCAAATAATTGCCAATATTACAAGCTGGCACAAAGTTGTCAAAATGTGGCCCTCTTTCATCACGCCCAAAAATTATGCATTTGATGTCAAATGAAGCCACAGCCTCTGCGCCTGAAATTACTGCGAAGCACCCTGGGGCCACTAAATAAAGATGAAAAGCCAAAGGGGTTTGGGGTTTTTTTAAAACGTTTGGTTCACGTCTTCAGCCTAGTGTTTTAGCAGGATAATGCATGGAAGGTAAACTGTAAAGCATCACTAACAGGCCAGGAAAAAGAAAATACAGTCTGAATAGCTTTAGAGGAAGAACGAAGGAGATGCTGGTCACTGAGCATGAGCCACACGTGTTGCTCACTTGCCAGCATGAAAGCTTTTCCCTACTTTTGCTCCCACAGCAGGAGACCCAGAAGCGTCCGAACGCTGACAAGCCCAACACCATCACTGGATGAGATGCTGTTCAGAAATCACTCTTAGAATACGAATGGGCTTCAAGAAGAGCCACCCCAACAGCACGCCTGGGACAGATGGAAGGGGGCTGCCGACGACCAACCCACATGCTGCCAGCTGGAGCGAGCACGAGCTTGCTCCCTCAACCCACGACCGCTCCCAGCCCTACAGCTCCCTGCTGCCTTCCAACCCAAAGCAAACCCCTCCAGTCCCAGGGTTCCCTTGGTCACTGATGCAGGTGGCCACACTTCATGAAGTTTAAGAACACCAAATGTCTGTGGGATCGGCTGTGCACGACACAGCCGTGCTCACGTTACCACAACACACGGATCCGTGGCATGCCAACACCAGTCTGGCTGTGAACGCTTACGCTCTGCCGGGCACGAACTTGCACATCACCAATCTGAGTCACACTAGGGGAAACACAAGCTACCTGGAGCAAGCTCTTCTCATTTCAGATCCCAAGCTATAGAAATCAAAACCGTGTGTCCAGTACATTTTAGCCATTGCTTAGGGAAGAAACGGGGAAGGAACAATAGAGAGAACGGGTCCCATCCAGGTTCAAACCCTCAGGAACACTTTTCACCTAAGACCAGTTCCATTTCAGTTTCAGTAATTTCACAGAAGGGGACTGTCCCAGATCTTGAACTGTTCAATTATTATTTTTTTTTTCACTTCACAGTGTTTCAAGCACCAGCGTTTCCATGTATTGGTTTCAAATAACCCTTTATATATATTTATTTATATATATATTTATATATAATTTATATCAAAACTGATAGTACACAGTATAACTGGAAGAAGAACTGAACTTAAAAAGGATATGTTGAAAGAGGATGGAGTTTGTGAATGCAATAAATAAAGCCCCCTTCCCTCCCCACCCGCTCCCTACCCCAAAACAAAAAGTTGTAATGTTCATGGAAAATTGTGCACAGCAGATATTATAAAAAAGTAGATTCAGGAGCACATCCAATTATAAATGATTGTTAGGAAAATCATATAAAACAATGGAATACATAAAAGTGTCAAGAGTAATCGTTAGGGTGAGAAATTCCTTGGTGGCCAGATGCCCACGGCAAGCAGAAATTATCCTGGTTGCATCAGTTAAGAGGTCGATGTCCAAAAAAGTGTGTGTTCAAGCACAGAAGAGGCTCTCCAGGATTTGAACAGCATGGGCAGGTGGAGTGTTTGAATTTCATACCCTGATTATTCATAGTTTCCACAACTCCATGTGCAATTTTCAGAAAGATTCGTCGTTGACTGCTGACATGTCCCCCTTTGGCGTGGAGGAACGGGACGAGCCCTTGTCTGTGCTCTCAGAGCCCGAGCTGCTCTGATTCTGTTGTTCTGATCCTGCACTGGAGGTCACTGTAGAAGACGACGTAGAAGAGGAGCGAGTCTTTTCTTTAAAGTCTGTGATAATTACTGTGACATTTCCCACTGTGACTGCCAGCTGCTGCGCGGTACTTCTGTCCACATTTTTCAGTCTGGGTCTAAAATAAATGAGAAAACGTTTATAAAAAGGATAAAAATAGATGAGAAAGGAAAAGTTTGCTAGAGAAAGCGTTTGACAACAAACTCAGAGTGACTTGTCCTCTGCTCGCCTGCACAGATGGCCACAACCAGGAGGAGAACCCAGGCAGCACCAAGTGCTGCACAGTGGAGGACGAAGGTTTGACCTTCTGCTCCCTACAACAGCCCAGGCTGCGAGGGCTGTGGCAGCACACTCAGCCCTGGAGTAAAAACCTGTCTTGCAGAGCTCTACAAAGGGTGTCTGCTGTACACTTATCCCTAATCCAGCTCCGCCAGAAAGGAGGACACTACAGCACAGCCAAGCAGACAGGAGCCAGACAGACTGAAGGATCTCCTCCCCAAGGGGCAGATGAAAGAGTCCTCTTATCTAAATTCACCATCTCGTCATGTGCCCTGATGTTATGAGACAAGGCTGTGACTCTGCAATACAAAACCACATGAAAGCATTTGACCATGGCTCTTTCATTCCCATATTGGAACTCGTGCAGCTGCAAACAACACAGGCACTGGGACAACTTGGCTTCTCTTTCAACTGCTTTGAGCTTATACAAATCAGATGCCCAATCAGCCCATGTATAAAATCGCTCAAAATGTTCCCTCTGGAACTGAGGCTATTGTAAATACAATCCAGAATGTACAACGGTATTTCTTGCTCTTTTGGTTAGGGGAACAGGCAAAAAGAAAAAACCCCAAACCACCAGAAAAGAACACACTGGTATTTATAGCTCAGGATTATCTCAGTAATTTGCATGCTGTGCTATCATTCAATTAGTAATGTAGCTAATAAGGGTCTAGGCTCTAGGAAGCTGACATTCATGCACATTTCAGGGGCTGGTCCAAAGCTTTGATGCAACAAACCTTGGACGCTCCTCCAGCTACCAGCAAATTCCAAGTCAGCTGCTGCAATTTACAGCTTTTGCTCCTAATTAAGGGTCAGGCTTAAGCAGCAGAATATTCCCAATAGGGAAATAAAAAAGGAGTGAAAAGTACATCAGTGAAAAGTAGCTTGCCGAGAACTGCCTAATTCCAAGGGATGGAGGGAAGGTTAGTTTACTTTAGGATCAAGCTCCAGCTTTTAAGCCAATCTCCTCCTCATCATCATCTGTAGCACACTAGGCTAATACAGCCAAAACAGGAAAAAAAGAAGAGGAAATTAAGCCATGCATACTCAATAGCTTGCACTGGTAAGTCAACAAGGGGAAAGTCCTTAAGTAGTAGTTATCCAAGTGGTATTCTAGAACTAGACAGAGTAAGTATTAAGGACAAGTTTATAGTTTCAAAAATAGAACTGTATTTCTGCAAACTTCCTTACCAAAAGTGAAGTTACTGCACCAAACCCAGTATTTTCATATCTAACGTAGGAGGTTTTTTCAAGTACCACAGGAAAAACATTTCTGATAGAAAATACAATGAAAATACTGCTGTGCTGGGCTAACAGTCAGCAAAAACCTCCTACTTGTACCAGCCCCTGTGCTCAGTGACCAGCCTTTCCCAGCCCGTGGCTGTGCTCAGTGAATTCCCACAGCACACGCACACACCCACACGTACGCGTCGTACATACGCGCTTGCAGGAGCTGGCAAATCCAACACGTAACCACAGGCTAGATTAAATGATGTCACCTTGTTTGTGGGTGACAAGAAAGGCCAGCTAGCTCAGCAAGTTTTGGGGTTTCCGTCGGCTTTCAGAGAGCGTCTGGGCAGACGCGGGCTGCCCCCAAAGCATCGGCAGCAAACACAGCAGCAAGTGTTCCCGGAAGAGTAGTACGCGTACGTATTTTCCTCTCTAAGCCCCAAGTTCCCCTAGGAAACCCAGTTCTTCCTGTAATTTGCCTGGGTCATTTGTTTTCTCTTGTACTCAGAAACAGCCAAAAACTGCTGGCCCAGCTACCAGAACAGACCTTACTGCCTCTACTTTTCTACAGGGTTGAACATGCACTCCTGCTATTGCTTGTCAAAAGCCAGTGTTGATAGCCATACTTAGAAACAACAACAAAAGATAAAAAAGAAAAAAAAGAGTTCAAATGGCCTGAGCTGCATTAAGTTTTGCCCAGAAAAGCTCCCACTACCTGCAGCCTTTGAGATAAACCGTGCACCAAGCACCTGAATGAAACTACCCATGCATCTTTAAATACCATAAGGTAACATGGAAGGACTGGGGAAAGCAGGGCTAAGGTGCAGGATTTCTCAACAACCCCACTCACAAACATATTCTCAAGGTCAGTTCTAGAACAGAGTCCTCCAACCATTTCTGCAGGAGCTTTCAGGGGTCTCCCCTGTGCAAAGAGCTGATTAAGCACAGGTAGAAATCTCCAATCTCTTCAGCACATGCATACAACTTTTGCTTCCTACTGAAGGCAAAGGGGTTGGCCCATTCATATTATTTTGCAAAATTAAACACCCTCATGCTTCATGTTTATAGGTAAAAAGATTTATGACCAAATAAGAAATGTGTTTCAAAACAATCAATCTGAAAATGCACAAGGTATGGAATAAACCGAGGTATTTTTTCAGAAACAGGCAGAGTATTCAAGAAGTTCCAACAGGATTTCTTAAAATTCCAGAGATCCTTAAAAGACAATTTACAAAAAAACAGTTGAGAAATCTGGGCATGAAAAAAATCTGAACAGGTAACTTGTGACTCCATAAAAATCAGATCCTTTAAAAAGACTCCTGGCAGCAGTCCCGAGTGCAGTGATTTGCAAGAAAGTTCCATGAAGCTAAACACTTAAAGACAGTTTAAGAACTGAAGGAGATGATGTATCCCTTAAAAATATCCAGCTAGACCTGATACTATTAAGGATTAATTAGGAATGACAAGAGCTTGCCACAAAACATGGACTAAAAGACTCTGCAGTAGACAGAGTGACTCCTTCAAGGAGCAAAAACAATTATTTGATGTAATCTATCAATTTAATATTATGTCATTAGTCAAGTGCATCAAGTCTCCTGCATCCTAAGTCTCAAAATAAGTACAGGACAAAAAAAATAAATCATTGCAATATATATATCATTGCTATATTTCTCTAATCAAATCAGGAATGGAAAATGCAACCTTTAGCGGCTGAGGAAGAGTTAAGAGCAGTCCCTGCAAACAGCTCAGTCTTCAAACTGTTCTTTGATGCTGAATTTTTGACTTAAGAAATAAAGCACAAGACACTGCTTAAAGAAAACAAGCGTGGAATATTAGTATAGGCAAGACCAGGAATAAACCTCCCTCTGTAAAGAGCTACTCATTTGTAACTTGGACAAATACTAAACCAACCATTCATGCTTTTTGTTGAGAGCAAGATTCTAGCAAATCTGTTCATGCAGTCTTTTAATTCCTGTATACTGGGAAAATTATCTTGACAATTACAGTGACTGACTTACAGATAAGGAAGTAAAAAAGTAACCTTTGTTACTGTTATCGAGTGATGATAAGAATTCGATAAAGACCACTATGATTGCTGGTTAATGTTTTTCTCCCACTGTATTTTACAGCCAAAAGCATCACTGCCCAGTTGACATTATGATTATTTTAGCAGAGAAACAAAGACAGAGTGGACAAGAGAACAAGTATTTCCAATGCCTGAATACACCCTCACCAGCAGAGTGCTTGACTGCTGGTACACAGAGAAGGCTCACAGCCACCGATGGTCCTGCTGCACTAATGCTGGGGGTCAGACAGTGCTCTGCTTCTGTCCATCAAAAAAATCAAGAGTCTGCTATTTAACACAGTTCTGAGACCGAGAGCTTGACTTCAGTATAAAGTTACCTTGAAGTGTGATTTGAGTCGCTGGTCTTCGTTGTAGTATTCCCAGACTGTATGCTGTTCGCTTCGCTAGGGGGATCTTTCACAATGTCTGACTTTGGTCTGTGAGAATTGGAGAGAAGAGGGAGAGTGTGATGTTAGTTTAACTGCACAATTAAGCAATGCACAGTGCTATTGAAAAGGCTCTGCACTTTATAGCACATCCTTCAAACTTACTTAGTCTTCTTGTTAGTGTTCTTCTTCGTAACACTTGGACTGATTTCCTTCTCTTTGTCAGGTTTTTCTTTGTCTTGTTTTTCCACTTTCTCCTTCTTCTCCTTCTTAGGTGGCGGTGGGGTTGCATATTGCTGGGCAACTTGTTGTGCCACCAACTGAGAGTTTATTCTAGGTTTTCTATAATGACAATAAAAAGAGAGATCTATAGTCAGTTTTACACAGTAAAAACAACTTCACCAAAAGCAGTACGGAGATTTATTTCAGCAACCAGGTAAGAATACTCCACTTATAAAGAATCAAATGGATGTCCTTAATGTGAG
Organism: Podargus strigoides; assembly: GCA_028020825.1. Lineage (NCBI taxonomy): Eukaryota > Metazoa > Chordata > Aves > Caprimulgiformes > Podargidae > Podargus > Podargus strigoides. The sequence goes on along the minus strand of CM051629.1, from coordinate 4,125,802 downwards.
CTACTACTGCTGCTACCAAACAAGACAGAAATTTTAAAATTAAGAAATACTCCAAACTGCTGTTTGATCAGTTTTAAGCCTCTTCTGACATTCTTCAGCATAACATTCCCTTTCTTCCATCCACATCATGAAATCACAGCCAACTTTGGGGGGGACAACAGTGAAAAAGCAGCTTTCAAGAAGCTGCCAGCCACACACTGTGGCTACACTTTCAGAAAAGGAACAGAGAGAGTGATAAAAATAAGTTTCCTGATAAACATCGGTCTCCTTCATATCTTTCAATTTAATTTTCCAAATGAGCTTCTGGCTCCCTGCAGCAGCAAACCTCACACAAATAACCAAGAACAAGAGAAGGTAACTGAGATGACTTTTTCCAAGGGCCTGGGCTGAAGCTCGTTGGCAGGAGCACAGAAGACAAGTGGGCATTCACACTGCCACGGGGGAATGGCCGTGCCAGCCTCCGACACACCGACTTCACACAATTGTCTGCAGTCCCCAGCGGTGCCTGGACAAAATACACAGGCAAACTGTCTTTTCAAAGACTATTTCAATTTCAAATTAGGATTTGCATGAAAGAGTAGCTTCACATGTAACCAATACCTTGGTTAGTGGTCCTCACATACCTTGTAGAAATTTGTACCTTTGTCCCTCCTACATTCCTCATTCAAGCTCTAATGTCCTCTCAAGCTTAACAACTCAAAACCTCTCCCTCCTGGCCCAGCATATCACAAAGCACTTTTTACTTTGAATACTCTGACTATTAATGATCAATTCAACCCCTTCAACATGCCGAAAAGATCTATGCTCCTTCTGGCCACACAGCCTGAGGAGCGGGGAGAAAACCAGGTTATCCACTCCATTAGTTGTCCATGAGCTGAATACTAATTGCAACAGTTGCTCAAGCTTGTCCATAGCTGTTATACTGGTCATAAATACAATTCAAATTTTCTACATAGATCAGATTACAAGTGATTGTCAATGAAAGCAGTACACAAGTACCATTAAGTCCACAGGTGGAAGACAGTAACCCAAGGGTTTCTGCTGGAGAGCTCTGTACCTGCATCAAGTTTTTATTACAAACATCTAGAGACTTTAAGAAGCTACTTAGTGGTTTCATGTGCTTAAAAAAATAATAAACTTGCAAAACACTAATTGTTCACATGTAACATCTGCATTTAGGGATCACAAAGACAATGGAACACCCAGAAGTTCCACTCCCTGTCACAGGAAAATCCAAGTAACTAACAAGCCTCTCTTGGCACTGGTTTTCTCAAGTCAGATATACCCAAATATTTCATTTCACTGCCACAGCTTATTTTAAAGTCCATGTAACAGGTTGCAATCAGGCCCCTGAATCACCTCAACACTACTGGCATTTGGATTTTTCACCCAACACAGAAACTGTAACGCATTTTATGCTACAATCTGCATACGTTTCTGAGTGAACAAAGATGATCTTCAGCCTTAAATAACTGTGATGCTGAAACATTCTGCACATCAGATCAAGCAGTTACCTCTTCCAAAGAACAGTGAAGATATTTAGCATCCTTGCATTTACAGTCCCACATACAGCAATTTCTGTCTGTATGACCAAGAATAAACACGTAAGAAAAAATGTTTTGGTTACACGGAAAAGATTTGCAGATAGAATGTAACCACACCAAAAGCTGACAACAGTAGCTTGTGTCAAGGAACCTGCTAAAAAAAAAAAAAAAAAGAGGAGGGGGGGGAGAAAAAGAGATAAAGTGTCAAGAAATCCTCAAAGAGAGGGCAGATACCATCCCCCTACGTGATTATACATGATTAACCTCACTGCTTGAAGCTGTCACTTCTAACCAGACTTACAGTTATTTGCTGTTTAAATAAGCAGCTAAGTCAGAAACCTGAGCCATTCATGGGAAATCCCAATTCAAGAATCTGAGAGCACCTTCAAAGTTTTTCTACTCTGCATGAAACCCGTGTCTGCTTGCAGTGTTATCCCCAAGCCTCACGTCCAACCTCCGCAGCTACCGAGCTGCAGGAGCACTGCACTGCTTGAATGAAGATACAAATTTTAAAATGGAAACTTGAACTAAAATAAAATTAATACATAAATAAAGCACACTGCATTTCTCTAGAGAAGGCTGGAATCCAAAAAAGACCAGCTTTAAAGTGCTCCTGTGGAGACCCTTCACCCCATGCTCTCCCGCTCCTTATCTGTGCCTGTGACAGCACACTACATTTATTAAGTTTAATCAGTTTCTGGCCAGCCACTGACATAAGTAGCACAACTTCTCCAAAACCCATATTTGCATATTCCTTCTTACACGACACGATGGATGGCTCACTGGTAAGGGCAAACCCAAAACTGAAAGTGAAGAGAGCAGGCAGCGGTGTGTGCAGGCAGGGGACCTGAGGGATAGAGGACCAGCCCTGCTGATAGGGTTTCTCTGTACCAAGGAAGGGAGCAGAAAGCTGCTGAGACTTTGGTCAACACCAAACATGCTTCAGAATCTGCTGTACTACTAGAACAGACTTATTTTATTTTTAAATAATGCAAATAACCCAATAGCTTTCCAATTCCTAATCTGTCCGTTTCACTCACACTAGCTGCGAGCTTAGGAAGGTTAAAAACCAGGTAAGTTAAGCAACCAGCATATTTAATAGTAACAATAACAGGAGTAATAAAATCCTTCAAATAAGGCCCACACTGCCACTACAGCTAGGATACACTGGTTACAAGCCCTCTACAAAGAGCCAAGCAAAGCAAGAAGAGCAGCGCATTTTTAACCACAGCAAACTATAACCATAGTAACCACAATTGAGTAAAGTAGCTGCAATATCCAAAACTTGCTCCAAGTTTCCCTGCCTACCAAAAACATACTTCAGGGGCTAACACTGATCTATCTAACCTAGCACTCCGAGCACAGACCATGCCCCCAGATACCACTCCTGCCTCTGGAGCCATCCGTGCCATATCCCAGTCGTGCTGTTTGTCAAAGCAGCCACCTTCCTCATGAGTGTTGTGAATTCTTTTCCAGCTGTGGCAGCAGGCAGCCTGCACTGCCTTCTAGAAATAAGAAAAAAAGTAAATTCAATAATACTTCGCAGTGGATACTATCCATCTTCCCTTTCAGAATTTGAACACGGAAGAAAAAAACACATCAATGGAGAGAAACAATCCTCATTCCCACTTGAGCTACAACAATTTAACATGTTCTGGCTTCTACTGCAGAATTTGGAGTCATAACAACAGAAAAATCCCTTCTTTATTTTTCTGGTTTTGAACGCTACAATGTGTCTGAGACTCCCCACCCCTACTTCTGTTTCAGCTGGCCTTTTTTTTTTTAAAAAAAAAAAATGATTTTTTTGTGCAATCTCCAAAGAGAATGCTTCAACCCAAATACACTACTATTACACTATCACTTGAGCAGAATAACCTGAACAGAAAGTTGAAACCACTTCTAAACTTCAAGAATAAACAGCCACAGAAACAAGTATTAACCATTTTTTACCCCCAAATCCATTCATGAGCTTACTTTCTGTAACATTAAACTGTTCACATAAACAAAGAATACAACTAAGCAACAAAAAAAATCAAACCCCAACTCAATGTCTTCCAAGCTTTCCAACCAGCACTCGCACTTAGGGAACAACTATCATGTCATTTACTAGGAGGTTTAAAGTATCAACGTTGGACACAAACCACAGCTAACAAGTCCTAACTTCCCAAAAAATCCTTTGAAGACATGTAATACTTAGTATTACAGTTGGTTCTCAAATTCCTAAGCAGACATCGAAAGCTGAGCCACATCACAGGAACAAATTTTCAATGCCAATACCCAAAATAGGTACGTTTCCTTCTACCTGAACATCAGGATAAAGTTATGCTTTGCTTGGATGCTTTTCCCCCAATTTAAGCGACAGCCCAGGTAAAGATTCAGCCATCAAGATCCAACACTGATGTGACAAAGAAACAAACATTATCCTTTTTCTTTTTTCAACACAAAGAGGACTGTCTTCTCCTCCTCTAAAACTAAGAGCAATTAAGCTAAATTGATCTGTGCTTTCAGAGTTATGTTCAGCCAAATAAATTGTTTCACATTAGTTAAACTATCCTTTACATCACAGGAGCAGGTATTTGTGCAACAATTCATGATCTTTGCAGCCAGGAAATACTGATGCATGAAAAGGATGAAATATGTTTGTCTATTCCAAGCATGGGTTTAGCACCTAGATCTTGACCATCAACTATTGTAAACGATGCAAATACTCTTTCCTGCCTTTCAATAACAGAACCACACAGAAATGTTACGCAGGGAAATACTGTATCCTCAGACTGTTGTATTAAGTGACACTGAGATGTCTGGCTCTCAGAAAACAGGATCAGTGCAAGACCTTTCACGAAGGGCTCACTGCCTATGTTATCGCGCTCTTGAAAACAGAAAAAACTTCTAACTTTTAATGTGCTAGCAAGCATCTCTCAGTGTTCCAATATCTGCATTTTCTTCCAAATCTCAAAGCTTCCCTTTAAAGCTTGGTCTCAGGATCAAATCCAAAGCACTGACATCCAGGCATTCTGCTGCTCCACTCCTAACCCCTCCAATGGGACTTTGGAGCAGAGCAGCAAAACTGACACCACACATCCAACACACAGTAGTTACTGGGACCTGGATTTTAACAGGGATATAGGAGGATAAGTTGCACCATATTTTTCATGCGCCCCTAATTTCTGTATCTGTTTGGGATTTCTTTGGGAAAAGGCAAGCCACTGCAGAGGCAGACACTGCAGAGCGGAGACAGCAGCTGGCTTTATACCCATAGCAACACACAGAGACCTTGAGGGACTCCAGCAATCCCCAGAAATGTGCATCTAATTACAACTGCTCTTACTTTCCCTACAACTATGTTATCAGAAGAATGAAAGTGGCATCAAGTGGGATTTCAGAGTCAAAAGCCTCATGTAACGTGAAGTACTGAGGATTTGGATAATTTCATGCTGTTCTGGCTTTGATGCAAGCAGCGATACCGGCAGACCTCTGCGCAGCTCACCGTTTCTTTGAGAAAATGCGTTCCATATGCAGTGCAGTGTGAAGTACGTGATTATTTTAATAATCCTAGTCACACATGAACGTGTCTTTGCCCAAAGAAAAACCAGAAAACAAGACTGAAAGCATTTAGGTTAGTGTTTATAAAACAGTTAGTGCCAGAACAAAAATACAAAAAGGATACTTCTGAGTGATACTGGAAAGCAAGGTTAGAAACTAATGAACATACACACGCACAAAAATTAACATCTCCTTAAAAGAGATCCAGAAGAACCAAAGCATTGCAGAAATGAAGCCATAAACATGATGGGGTGAGCACTCATTTTTGCGTGTGTATTTTCCAGTCCATTTGTGATGACCACATGGTCCCTCTTAGCAAAAGGAGAAAGGATGAATGAACAAATTGTCCTTAGTGTGCAACTGCACAGCAGTATGGATGCCGTACACATTTATCTGAGAACTTCTCCGTGTAATGCAAGACCACATGGTAATGATAAAACAGTACAAGAAGACTAGAAGGACAAACGGCAAGAAATATGTCATTAAGCAATATTTTGTTGAAAGAACAGTGTTTTCCTTAAACACTGATGTGCTAATGCTGTGTTTTTATTTAGAAGACAGATGTTTAAAAATAAAGAAGTTCATCTAAGGAACATCCACTTCTGGGCTGCAGGTTTTGATTTTTCACTGCATTGCCAGCAGGGCAGGGTTATCTTTCAGCTGGAGAACAGGATTTGCTACTAACCTTACATAGAAGGGCACAGCAACGTCTCTGAAAGACTCTAAGAGTTAAGTATGAATGTTTTCGGTAAAAAAAAACAGGAAAGAAAATAACAGCTTCACACAAACAACATCTAAAAGTGTATGGCAACCTCCAGAAAGCCTTCAAACTGTTCAACACCTTCCTTGAGCATCCATCCACTGCCTCCCATCTCCTCAGAAGAGCCAAGAACAGGCAACGCAGAGATAAAGGAGCCTCAGCTTTGTGATAACTATTCCTGGCCACGACAACAAACCTTGAGCTGTTCAGATTTCAGAAGAAGAGTATTTTAAACTTTATGTTTGTCCACTAGAAGTTTTCAGACTTCAGGTTATTTCTCACAGTTCAAACACCTCCCACAGTACTTACATTTCTAAACTGAAAAAAATTTAAAGTTATCAGTAGTAGTTAATATTAAGTGGTCTCACAAAGCTGCCAAGCTCCCCTGCCTTATAGAATGAAAACCTGCTTTTCTTCATTTTTAATCCCCTTGTCTTTTATCAAATTAAGAATGGGAAAGTTATTAAATGAAATGCAAGCTGCTACCTCCCTTTACACAACACGACAGGAGTTACTGTTTGCTGGAAAGCAGCTCATCACTGCCTCTGTGCCACTAACACATATAGAGAGCCTCTTCAAATGCTGTCTGTAGAAAGAATATTCAATTCTTACTTGACACAGGAGCCTTAGCATTGCTTATTTTTAATTATTAGGATGTATTTACAAGTCAAAGCATATATATCAAGAGTTTTATTCCCAGAGTTACCACTGCAGATTCTACAGCTCACTTTCCTGGGTTTTTTTAGGAAAATATGCCAAAACTTGCAAATTCAGTACCAAGCAAGGTCCAGAACTGATCTACGAAACTATTTCAGTATGACTGCTCAATAGCAGTGTAATAGGTTTTTCAATACTTTCACAGTTCTTTTTTTAATATACATTATTGCTTATAATCCCATTACAAAATATGATGGTGCACATGTTTTGGACTACAGGTTTATTCCAATACACCTCTGTGGAGGGTTCACAATACCAAGTAGTGTAAGACAGCAGCAAATAAAAGCTCCTGTACACTCTGGAGAATGAAGAGCCATCTCTGCAAAATCTCCTGTAAAACACTTCTCAAAAGCAACAGCTCTCCCCTTTTGCAGCTATTTCATTTGAAATGACAAGATGGCAAAATGAAGAGGTAAACACAAGTTGTTCTTCAGGCTTCTTTGCTATCAGAGCATGAAGGGGAAATAGTGGTGATGGTGAATAACAATGCTGAGTATCAATTATTGGAAGACAGCTTGAGGTTTACTTAACTGCTAATACCGTAAAATTTAACTGTGTCTGCAGAAGGCAAAACAAAGTCATGCTGAATTTTTGGAAGAAGTACTGCTCTGTTTCTACTTTTAGAGTAAAAGCCTGCCTGGAAGCTCAGGCAGTGTTGGCAGTCTCGCCCATCCTCTCATCTGTAGCACCTAAGCTGCAACAGGAGATAATTTCACATCTGATCTGCAGCAGCTAACAAGAGCCAGCGAAAGCCCCGAGGCTGCCCTGCAGACGCTCACCCTGCAGTCACTTTCTCTGCCAAATCCCTGGCAGAGACCCACTCCGAGGACGATGGCTGCTCCTGGTGGGTCTTAACTCCATCCCTGGAGCTACGGACAAAGGCTGCAGCCCCCATGCCTGTCCCCACCAGCTGTGCAGTGCCCACCTGCGGGGCTCCCCAACACCTGGCACTGCAGGAGCTTATGAATATGCATTGCACCTCCATTCATCTGCTGGAATTATTTCCAATAGGAACAGCCTTTAAGGACTAGAATTGAAAAAAGGCTTAAATAGCTTTTTCTGCTTTCATTAAAAAATAAAGCATGCTTCCTTAAATAAGGAGTTACTCGTACATAAAATGAGTAAAGAATTGGCAAAACACCAAAGTTACCACATTTTAAGCATTGTCTTGTTTGATGGGGAAGCAGAACTGTCCAAATGATCAGAACTTCATTATGCTTACAAATATTATAAAGTTATTTCAGATGCATGACTATATATAAAATCTAAGACAAAAGTACATAGCCAGAATTACACTTTTTCAGATGCTTTCTTGCTCCACCATTTTACATAAAAAACAATTTTCTACGAAGACTTTTTAATGGTCCCTTTTAAAAAATAACCAGAAATTAAGAGAAAAAGAGCACACTGCATCTCTCCCACTTAAAACAAACTTTGCATGATATAATAGACTAAAATAGCATCAATTCCCAGTTGCAACATCACCCTAAATTCCAGTTGAACAACTTTACAACTCCCCTTCTTGCTCTCTACCTGAGCATTTTCTTACCACCAGCAGTAGTCAGGTCCACAGATAAGCATTCAGAAAAAAGCACTGCCTCCTATTCATTTATTGCATTTGCAGGGAAGGAGTCCTACAGCAGCAGAAAAATTGTGGTAATATATTAAAAAATCCACAACTGAGTGTTTATGAAATGAGATGCAACCGCAGATGTAAAGATCACACCAAGCCTGAACCTGAAAAGATGGCTTTGAGATTACTAAATCATTTTTCTCAGGTATGTGAATTTCTTTGGTCACCAATAATTGTAGTCATGTGTTACAAGTGCTGCACAAACTTCATTTCTGGAAACTTATTGCAACCGCCCTCATCATGCTACTGACCCATTCGCTGATCCACTCTGAGCTTCAAGTTAATCCATCACTGAAAATTCAAATCAGTACTTCAGCAGGTTGTACACCGAAATGGCAACATTCGTTGTGCAGCTGCTTCTGGTGTTTTGAGCTACAGACACACCTTACTGCAAAATACCAAGTGTTCCACGATTTACAAGGAGTTGCAAGATCATTATGGAAAATTCACGGATCTCAGCACAAAACTGACTTGCCTACTACCACCAGAATGATGATAAAACGAAGGCCATTTTACTAGCTTCTCAAAAATAAGCTGCTCTCACCAGCAAAAATGTGAAAATGGTTCATAAAGCTGGCAGCAACCAAAATGCGTATAATAAAACCCTCAGATTTACAACAAAATGAATTACTTAAATACTTTTTCCTATTTGACTGCTTATTAAGCTATGTATAATCCTAAGGAAAGTGAACAGGCTCAAAACTTCCTGTTGAGTAACAAGGTGTAGTTGGCAGCATGAGGGTGTAAATGAGTCTGGTGAAAATTTAACATGTGATTCCCCAAAGCAACTGCTCATGGTTATTGTATTGTAAATTGAAATAATTAAAATCTGAGGAAAAGAATAGTTTTTGTAGCTCTAACTAAAGCTAAAAACTAGGAATACCAGACTTGGTGTTATAAAAGTGCTTTATCACTGCTGGTAATATATATTTTTCTGTCTCAGATGTTGAAATCTTGAGTAGTAACAGAAATTGCATTTTATACATCATCCTTCAATCCAGGAGCATCTGCCTCCAGGTTTTGGGACACTTAAGTTTCACGCTTCAAAATCACAGCAGGAAAGAGATCAAACTTGGAAAACAAGCAAGAAAAAGGAGAGACACTGAGAAAATGAGCTCCCTACCAAAAAAGAGATGTCAGTTAAATTCTGAAGTTGATCTCCTCCCTGAAAGCTTGTACTATAACTAAAAACATCAAAAAACATCCTTCTTAAAAGTGTGCTGTTGGGTAAGCACAAAGAAAAACCTCCACTTTTCTCTTATATGAAGACAAGTTACAAGAGGATCCTCTCTTTTAACATGCTCAAGTATCTCCAAATTTGAATACGTATAGACATATTATGCCTAATAATGTGGCACTGCACATACAGTACCATTCCTAACAAAGGCTGTCAATTTTTTTAAAGAGAAAATTTAATGTGGTCTAATCTATGTCTGCAAAAAAAAAAATTAAAAAAAAAAAAATAAATCAACATTTAAATAAGGAATCCAAACCACCTGTTCTACGGCTAATCAAATAAGATTTTAAGGTTTTGAAGCTGCACACCAGTATCATCAGTCCAAACTTTGTATTTTGACAACACATTTCCAACATCCATAACTTTTATTAGCAAATGGAAGGTAAATTTTAACTTTGAAACAAGGTGAATTTCTACACACTCGGAGAATTAGAGCCTAAGTTTTAAAATCAGCTCTGATGCAGAGATGGAGTTATTTTTTTCACAGTTGCTGTCGTCCTTGCAAACACTATCCTAAGATCAGTACCGACAGGACTGAAACAGCCTCTGAACCTGAGAGCAGTGCTCACCAGCAAGAACTACATAAAGGGGTTTCAAGGCACTTATGCATAAGGCTTAAATATACGTAATTTCTCTTTGAGAAATGCAGATAACCTGAATACCTGATCTATGGACAGAGAGGCACAATGGCTTTGCTTAGAAACAATCAAGAAATTTCCAAGTAACTCTTTTGCTGAGTCCTCTGGCAATGCAGGGGTGTGCTGGTTTATCAGAGTAAAATTTCACTATGCTTGTAGGATGCTGGAACGCTGTACACTTAGAAAATGACTTCTTTATCATTTACCAACCAAGCTAAGCTCACATAGAAGCAAAATGAGAAACCACTATTTGTACAACAGATGCTGAATAGTCTCAATAGGCCCTAAATCTCCAGGGATGCCATTAGGGGGGGAAAAAAAAAAAAAGCCAACTGAGCAAGGCAGCAATTTTAATTCAGCTACGTCAGACACTGCAGGCTTCACCTAAATGAGAGAAACTGAGTTTTTCCAGCAAGCAAAACCTTCTATTAAAAAAACCCAAACAAACAACACATCAATGATAGGATTTCCTTTTATATGAAAGCAACATTGCAAGAGTCTTTGAACAAGCAGGAACGTAGCTCTGCCAACAAAGCTCCAGCCTGCAGCAGCTATGCAATGTAAGACACGTCAGGGCTGTACCCACTGGTACCAGTAAGTGGTACCCCACTTACTCCTTCACACCTCTGTCCCAGCACAATCAGAGAATGAAACACAGATGTCCAAGTGACATTTCGGGGTGTCCAGCTCCATCCAGGTGGCACAACACACAGCAACTCTGCATATGCATGCAGTGCTGCCCAGGAAAGCTGGAGAAGTCAGGTGCTGGGCTGCCATCGATAGCTGCTGTTCAAGCACCATGGGAACAAGACAGCCTGAGAGTACAGGAACTTTTGCTTTCAGTATTATTACTCCTGGGCATGAGGAACTGAGCCAGATGGTTTCAAAATTTGCCAGGAAACAGTATTACAATACTCAGTTCAGAAGCTCTTCCTCCTCCTAACTAGAAAGCCTTAGAAGAAACCTACTTAGCAAACTGTTGGTTCCCTACTTGGAGTATCAGTGTGAGTTACCTATGTGTGCCTAGCACGCTGTAGGACAGGGAAACTCAACTACATAAACAAAACTAGCAGAGAGCACTATACTACACAACTAAAAGCCAGGAACAATTAAAACAGAAACATTTGTGAATCCTCTGCAAGCCAACTTCTGATCTGCAGATAATAACTACTTGTCCAGACAAAACTATTGTTTTTAACAAAAGTTCTCAGATAAAGTAATCTTGAACCTAAAATGCTCATTTTGTGCTATTCTTGACTGTACTGCCACTGCTATCATCCTGATGACTTCTATTCTGCAGTTTTTCATACACTCAACATGGCTTGCATTTGTCTGTATACATGCAGACACACATCCACAAACAAAACCCCAAATTGCCATCGTTCCAGTATGAGCCCCAACAAAGGACAGCAAGCACACACAGTTAAAAGTTGGGGGTTTTTTTTAATTTTTCAAAATAATTCTGGTGCTCCATCCTGAAGAAGTCTCACAGAAAACTACCAGATACACTGCAAATCTGTGCCAGCTGCAAATCACTCCGACCACCCTGGCACCATCATTTAAAGTCATTTTCCATTTAAAGAGTCTCACATCAGTGCCAGCACAGCCTTTCATTACCCATCCCACTTAATACCCACAATCTCTCCACAGCTCACTCGCTCGGTCTCCACTGACCAAGCGGCACACAGAGACTGATGTGCGGATTATTGGGATTCCTAATGCTTTTTCTCCCCGCTGGCTGAGCGCTTGGCAGCCTGCCTGACCTGCAACACGTGTGGGTTTGTCAGCCTAATGCACTATGTCATCTGGAGAGTCTTAGGATGAAGCAGGACCCAACAGCATCTGCATAGCAATGGCACACAGCTCCCAAAGCTTCCAGCACCGGTGGAGAAAGAGGTACAGAAGTGTCTGGGTATTTGCCACCACTTGCTCTCCAAGAGGCAAATATGCAAGCTAAGAGCAACAGCATCAGACTGATCCTTTAACCAAAGGCTGGAAAGTCAACACAGGGCTTTCCTGTACAAAACATCCATCCTCATGTGATCATTGTCTGGCAATGACTCAAAATCTGCACATCAAGACTCCAGATTTGAGTAACGTTTTTTTCACATAATCCACATTCTGTTCACTAAATAATGACAGTGAAAACTGAGATACACAGGCTCAAAAATGAGTTGTGATCAAGTCAGTCTTGATCACAGGTGAAGACTCACCAGTTGAAGAGGTTGCTATTAAACTGTACCTATGCCTGGCATTTAGACAGGGCAGAAAGAAATGAGGCTTGGACATTTTTTCTATATAAAAGATACACCAAGACACTTCCAAGTGTGAGGTAATACACTAGTCCTGTAAATCCTGCTGTAAGTTCTTACAGGATGAATATACAACAGGAAATACCACACAACTAACAAATATCAAATAAATGCAAATTTAACATCATGCCTAACTGAGAAGTGTAATGAAAGTGAAACTGGTTTGTAGATGAATGAAATGCAGAAGCCAGCAGAGATCTTAGTTGGAAATGGACGAAAAGAATACGCAAAATACAGCTGAAGTTTCACTTCCTCTATGTAAGAAAATACAACAGAAAGCTCAAGCACAACACATGGCACATCCTTTACAACCTCCTCAGGCACCATACACTGTCCACACATACCAAGATTTTTTACTTTTTATCTGATGTCAGATTACAGATTTTTTTGAGTTATTACCTGAGCAGAGAAAGATTACCAACTATATAACTAAATACAGGGATTTTTAGACAACATATTACAAATCTACTTTGCTGCTAATAAACACATACTGATTGTTTTATAACAGCAAACACAGTAACAGAACAACTACAGGAAAGTCTTGAAAAGCACTGCTAAGCAGTCAGTGTTGGGTTTGGTTCTCGTTTAAATGTATTATCCAGCTCTCAGCATCACCATATCCAGGCACCTCAGTCTCAGGTGTATTTATCAAGACACCCCATAGTTACGTTTATTTCCATTTAACTACAGGGAAACTGTGACAGTGGCTTGCTTGAGGATGACTACAGCAGAAGAAAATAAAGTTTTCTGAGTGAACCCCAGGACTACACTACACTGGTGGTACACATCTACCCGATTAGAGAAATTACTTGCTTCTAGACATTTGCAAAAATGACTGAGTGAAATTCTACTATTTTACGTTGCTTCCTCCTCTATTTTCTTTCTGGATTTCTGCAGCTAATTGCTGATCACCAGAATTTCCAAGTTAAAGCAAGCTAAAAACAGAACCTTGTTTTTACTCAAGTGTGTTGCGGAAAAAAGCAGGGACTGACTTGAGTAACCACTTCCTAAGAAGCTCATACCCTCACTCTGTATCAGAACTGGGGAGTGAAAAGCGCAAAATCTTCTGGGCTCAGCATAACTTTATGAGCAACTATACACATACCAACCATCTAGAGGAAGAAACAGAAAATATTTGATCATCATCACATCTTTTAATAATCTCTCGGGTCTCCTGTAGCAGTAGCAAGTACCAGGATTCAAACCATTGCAAAACTTCCCCGTGCATCTGCACTGTCCATGTGTGAGCACTGAAGCCCTGACACGAGTATTTGCAGCCTGACTTGGAACCACAAAAGTCTGCTTAACATCTTTAAAGACTGAGTGGCAACTTAAAAAAATATGTCAGCTTAAGTTCACTCCCTGAAAACTGTTACCTTTGCTAGAAAACTTGGGAGTAACACAAGGTAGAAAAGGTTGAAGCAACCACCTTAAGGCTGCAGTAACACAACTGCTCACTTTTCAAAGAAGTTTCCTCAGAAGAAACTGCAATCAAGTAACACAGAAAAACGCATGGAAGTTATCATTAAAGCACAAAAACAAAAGCAGAAAAGCTTTCATGTGCCTCTTTTTAACAAGAGAATGTCTAATTTTGAAACAGCTGCTTCACAGACTCGAGCCCACGCCCCAGGCAGGGGCTAGGTTTGGTTTTGTTTCTGTTTATTTCACAGTTTCCCTGTTTATTCAGCTCCTTTCCTCTCCCAGTGGCAGCCAGGGCAGTGCAGGGCAAGCAGCTTCATCCAAAACCAACAAGCAGTCCTCGTCCCCGACGGCTGCTTCATGCTGCTCTTCGAAATGCAGGTAGCTACGTCCTTCTGAACTTGGAAGGAACTTCATGTCTTTTCTAAAGGAAAATACAGCAAATTACCTCAGAGCTTGCTTGGAAAGAGAAAAGCAAAACTGTTTTTCCAAGTGTCATATCAAGCTGAAAGAAGGTAGTGAAGATGAAGAGGGAAAAGCCAATGAGTTACACAGTCAGCTCAATGTAGCTTAAATGCTACCTACACAACTGTTAAAAAAACACCAGCACGAGTTGGAAGAGAAGTCTCTGTTCCTTCCCCGGGACTGCAGGCACATCCAAGAGATGCTGGTACGGTCACCAAATGCTGGGGAAGGATCAGACTTCTCTGCTTATAAACAAATGCACTTCAGTGGCATTTCAGACAATCCATCCTACACAGAAGTTTAACCTCAGAAATACCAATTCCACCAACTTCAAGTGAACAACTTTTGCATTATGCAGGCAAAGGCCTGACTGACCGAGGGATCAGGGCTGAAGGAAAAGTAATAATATAAACCTTTTAAACACACATATGTAGCAGGAAACCTGGATACCAAACATCCTTTGCAAACAGTACGCTCATTTTCACATCAATGGTAGAGCTCTTCTACAGGGATTTCCATGGAAAGCATAAGTCTTGCTCTGCTTCCTCTGGGAACAGTGTGCTTGCATTAAGGTGTAAATCCAGGTCTAGAGTTCTCCTAATCTCAGGTACAGAGCTAGCAAAAAAAAGAAACGTGACTGCAATGTATATAGGACACTGTGCTAACAGTAGCAGAGCTGGGACCTAACACATCTGACACCAGCACAGGACTGCAAAGCCCCACAGCGAGCACTGCAGAGCCCGGTGCCGGCAGTAGTGGCTGCAGCCAGAGCACAGGTGAGCAGTCACGCAGGCTGGCTGAGCACATCCCACACTCTCTGCAGGCTGTCGTACACGTTCATGTCTGTGTCTTACACAGCAAAATGAAGCAGCAGTTATCACACCAGGCAAAACAAGCAGCGAGGACTTGATGGTCGGGGATGTGGCACAGACTGAAGTGGGAATCACAGCGGCAGGAGGACACACAGATCCTGCACCGCTCCGCCTTCGGCATCGTCAGGAATTGTTCTACAGCTACACGTGCATTCGCTGCGTGGATACACCTTCAGCCTGGACAGTGCTCTGCCATCACCACACTGCACCAACAGTCCCCCGGTTCCTGTTCAGGAAAGGTCTCTACAATGGCAGTTAAACCAAAATTTCACCAAAACAGCCTCACTCCCATCAAAGTATTTGACAAAAGAAGTCACCAAAAGAAGGTGTTTCTCAGAAAAATGGAATTTTAAATTAAACAGATGTTGTCTCTTAGAGGCCGCCACTTCAATGACTGTCATAAAACACCTGATAATAAGCTTATAAAAAGAACCTTGACTCATCAAGTCTCACGAAGCTGGCCCGTTAACAAGGAACAGCCAAAGCATGCCCACGCACAGCACCCACTGCAAAACCAGGACCAGGCCTTTCACAAATTATTTCTTCACTGCTTCAAAACCAAATAAAACCATCAAAACAGTTTCACAGGTACACTCATCTGCCACCTTTATAAAACAGGTTCCAGCAACAAAATCCTCTTTCACATTTTTGTGTCAGCAAGAACTTTGGGTCATTTATTTCCCTCTGGTCCATTCACAGGAGGAAATCATTCATGTAAGAGAGAGTCAAAGGTTTTTTTCAGAATTTTACAGACCAGCAAAGCAATGCCCTCCGTGCAGTTAAACTATTTTAATCCTATATGCACACACCCTCCACACCGTACACAGGCACACAAACAACTTACCTGGGTCACAAGTGCTCAGTGATGAGTAAACCGTTGGATGCTGCAATACCTGTAACTGCATACTACAGAAAACAGCATGAACAGCAGTCCTAAGGTTGTGACTGCTGTTTTAAGTTCAACGATTTCTACAGGAATATATAAGCTTGGTCTAAACTAGCCCCACATAGTTAAAAAACCCCTGACCCTCAGACTTGCAAGCCTGCTTTCAGGGCAAACAAACAAAACTGGACAAGTTACTTTAAATGTTTCATATATTATTGCAGTCACAGCATCTCTCAAATTCTTTCAACCTGATATTTTTAATCAGCTGAACTGATTTTCATACTTGTCAAAAGTTGCCCCCCCCCTTTCCACAACTGTCAGAAGCAGCCTGCTTGTTACACAGGCCTCAGCAGGTAAGGACCATCCCTGATGCCTTGGGATAGAGGCGATGGCACAAACACTCCTGGAAAAGTAAGAGGCAGTGAGAGAGCCGGTGAGTAACTAACACCTGCCTACCCACTGAATTACACTAATTACAGAGAATAATTGAATGACTGCTTTCCTTACTCAGGGAGGTGCAGATAAGAGGTACAGTCTTCTCATACCTCAGATGCAAGTTTAAAACACTCTCAGTTGGCAGCAACGCACAGAAAAAAGTCACTGGCTGTGACAATTAACAGCTTCATTTAAAGTCTCTTTTGTTCAAGTGAATAACTCTTCTACTCAGACATACTACATGAAACAACCCTTTCTCAACTAAACAGATATATTCAAGGCACACTGCTAAAACCTGAATGGAAAACCCTGATGTTGGGAAGCAGCCACGCTGTATTTTAATGCTGTGGAGTCTGAGCTTCGTCAGTCCTGCCTGCATGCACAGAGAGTGCGAAGGGGACAAGGGCTCCAGTGCCCTCCTACAACCCCTGCAATACTCCACTGTATCAACTCCTGCTTTTTGAAAACCAGATTCTCAAGGAAACTCAAAGACAAGACCATGCACCAGCCTGCAGAGGACAAGGAGAGATGTCTAAAGAACGAGTTATTTGAGGACGTGCACAGACATGTGAAAAAGGACCTAGAACTTAGTGAGAGCAGCAAACCCTTAAATGAGATGTTGTAAAGTAAGGTATGGACAGATTTCACCTAAGATGTTTACTAGAAATATTCCAGGACAAGTGTATTTCAATTTAATAGATCTGTTGATTTTAGCCACAATACAGTCTGTCCACTCAACCACCACTTCCCAGAATCGGATGCTTGGAGGGAATTGCATTTTTTTGTGGAAACAGGTGTGAACATTTGTTGGAGCTGTGTTCAGTTCTGCCTTACCTCTGTTATAAACAGAATACAACCTTCATTAAAATCTCTCTTCGTTAAAACACCTTGGTTGCAGGGTTTATTTTGTGCCACTTGCTGCCTGAATTTAAAGAAAGCACTTTACGCTTTTCTCTATAATACACTTTACACAGTGGCTGAAGAGACTGCTTGCATAACAAGGATTATGCAATTTCCCAAATAAATAATACCCTTGCAGGGGGGGAGATTACAAAGTCCCAAAGATTTTCAAGGCTGCAGATTTGGCTTCAGAAGCAAAGACTCTGTAAAAACTGCACACCATCCTAAATCTTCCTGATTATTATTGACACTGCATCAGCACCCAAAGATCCCAGCAAGAACAGTGCCTCACTGCATAATGACACAGGACAACCTGTCAAAATACACAATTTACTACCACACTGCCACCTCTCAAGGATATAGAGAGGTTTACACTAGTTTAAAACAAATTTAAAAAAAAAAAAAAAAAAAAAAAAGGAAAGAAAAGAAAAGCATGGATGCAGCTACCCTCATAAAGTTGGTTTCAACAGCTTAGGACCAACCCCTGCTCCAGCAACCATGCCAGCCAGAAATCTCAAATCCCCAACCAGTACAGAGCTGCAGCCTTGTATTTGCACTGGAAATAGGCTGAAAGTGAAAAGGGGATTCCATAAGTAAAACAAACGCCTATTAGCTTAAATTCGTTTTCACTGAAAATTGAAGAGGTCCCTTGCAAGTTTCAGACCTTGGAGTCCTGGGAGATTTTCACCAACAACTTTAACTGCCTATCAGGGAGCAGGAAAGAGGGACATCAAGTTTTGCAAAGGCAGCATCCATCCTGCCAGAAACCACAGACATAAAATTACACTTTCACAACTGAGCTTATCAGCCACGTTCCAAACCTAAGCTGCATTTATCTCCTCAGAACAGCAGAGTTTTTTCTTAATTATCCAAGGTCAATGACAGTGAATATTGAGCAAACTGTCACTCGGGGAAGCAATGCAGATACACAACTGGAGGGCAGGCAGTCTTAAGTCTGCTTAGCTGCAGTAGCACATTTTTATACAAAGTTGCTCTTTTTAGACATGAGAATTACTATCTAATCACCAATCAATATGTTTGATAAGGTACTTTTTCAGAAACAGAAATACCAAGTTACATACCAGTATAATTCTCCCTTTTTCAACTAAGAGAAAGAAATATTTTTAAATGTTGGAGTAGGGTGTAAGCATTTAAGACAACTGAAGCATCCAGTCAACCAAGGGAATAATAATTAATATTTTATTACACTCATCCAGAATTACAGCAACACCCCAGAATTTTGATGACACTCTCTGTGGTGTTTAAGATACTCACAGAAGTTAATACAAATTACTTGAAAGCATCACGCCCTCAGTTCAATACCTAGGAGACTGGAGGTCTCAGGCACAGCCTCATCTGTTGCCTTGCTGAAATCCACAGCTTTTCCAGACAGGTTCAAGCTTGTCACAAAACAGCAACCACTTCAGAAATTTCAGGAGCTATTTCAGCTTCCCTAAAAACATGCATGGTAAAGGACTGACAAAGTTTTACTATTATTGTGTGACAGAAAGGTATTGCACAATTCTCCTGAAATTTCTGTTCAAAAATGCAACAACAAAAACGCGTGTTCTCAGGAGGTGAAGAATCATTTCATACAGCATCCCTAATTACACAGCAATCGAAGACTTCTGAAATCACAGAAGCAAAGAATAGTTCCAACAAGCCTAAGGTGAGCAGAGTTCTTGGTTTGACCCTGTCCTAATGCTAAAGATATCACAGAAAAATGGGGGAAGGGGAAAGGCGCAGAAAGATGCTTCCATACGTCTCACGATGAAACCAACTCAACACCAAACCTGCCCTGACCATAACGGTCCCCAGAAAAAACATATCATTCTTTACATGCACGATGGTCCTTAGGTGATACAGGGATTGCATGGGGCTGTATTTCTTTCCAAGTTACATTCCAGTTTCCTAAGCTTGTTGATGACATTATATAACTATCAATTACAGCACTGTTCAGCATGCCTTTAACTGCAATGATTCAAACTGCTTCCAGGAGCTCACTAATCCAAAGCACAATCCTTCTGACAGCAGCTGACAGATTCGGAGTATTCAGTTCTAGCTGAAAGGACAAAAAAATCAAATCCCTCATCTGTCCGATGGAAAAACAGCCAATATTCCTGCTGACCAAACTCACAGCTCAGGCAGGGACACGCTGCTGGTGGGACTCCAAGCCTTGTGTTAATGCGCTAAGTAGCTCGCTCAGCCCAGCGAACGGCAGATGAGGAGCAGCCCGGACCTAGAGAGTGGTAAAACACAGATAATGGATGAAATACAGAGAAGGTCAGAGTAGCAGGCCAGGTAAGGCAGCGAGCCACTGAGATCACTGCAATGTCATCTTGGGGTTTTTCCACCATTCCAGCAGCACAGCCAGACCCTGGCCAGGTGCCTGCTTCGCTGCTCCCAAAGGTGACCCCTCCAAAGGCTGGCTGTGCTTGTGCCCCAAAGCCCAACATCCACTCATCCAGGACCAGCCAGGTGGCTCTGAGGAGCAGCTGGAGTCAAGCTGTGCTAACACCTTTCCAAAGGCCATCTCAAAATTGTAAGAAAAACAGAAAATTGGATCTTTTGCATCTTTAGTATCACAGGCACTGAAAGGTCTCAATCATCAGCTACCAGACGCAGCAGACCCCCTCCTCAGACACAGGCTCTCTGCCTTTGCCCTCCCCATCCACTCTCCCAGCATGAATCTTCCTTGCAAGCTCCAACACAATTCTACATGCATTATTTATCCCTCTTGCTAAGTCATGCAGTGGGATAATCACTTAAGTATTGTAATGATATTTTGCAATGGCTCTACTCTATTATTCTAACTGATTTTCATAGGATTGCTTTTGCTGCATGTTTTGAGCAAAAGAGCATGTTTTCCTGGAGTGTAAGAAGCTAAGTTTGACATCCATTTTAAGCCTAAGAGCTGGATGTCAAAAGTGAATTTTTAGAAGAATATCAATGTATTCTTAATTAAAACACTGTTGATACATTACTCATATTTTTGCCATCTCTGCTAACAACCACTGAAGACATGTTTTTTCATAAATCTAATGAAATATAAAAACAGTTACTAACTATTTGTGTTAATCACAAAGTGTCTTCCTTCCAATAGGATGTTGTTTTCCTTGTAAGACTTCAGTTAGCATAATTACCGAACGTTTGAAAGGTGAGAGATCTGCAACATTTTTATTCACAAACGAAAAGCTTAAGTCAAAACACATTTGCATGTCTTGCTTAACACCGCATTAAATTTTACGAAGATAAATGCTCAGCTTAGGACTTGGAGAACGGTTACAGTACACTAAATCAAATCAGTCCTTTCCATATACTCAACGTGATATAAGGTACACAGCAGAGGAGCCCAATTAAACAATTATTTATGTCTCCCTACCCCCAGGATACACTTCAGGCTATGCATGATTCAAGATGTAACAGTTTTGTGAAGTGATGAATAGGATTTTAAAAACACAATAGTCCTGGTAGTTCAAAACGGGTAAGAAAACTTTTTCTGCCTCGAGCCAGAAATTCTTCCAGGAGGAGCCTTACTCTAAAAGCTGTTAATGATAATACTCTGAATTACAGCAGGGAGGAAAAGCAGCAAGCCACTGATAACCAACCCATCTTACCTACTAATAATCAGCCAGCTCTATGAGCAATGCATGGACAGAACTCCATGGAGAAGGAATATAATC
Source organism: Podargus strigoides (assembly GCA_028020825.1). Classification (NCBI taxonomy): domain Eukaryota; kingdom Metazoa; phylum Chordata; class Aves; order Caprimulgiformes; family Podargidae; genus Podargus; species Podargus strigoides. The sequence goes on along the minus strand of CM051629.1, from coordinate 4,104,758 downwards.
TTTGACCCAAGTGAGCACACAGGTAGATGAGAACTAGCATGTTGTACACTAACATCAGAACCAAGAATTTTATACAGTTGGCAGTAGAAAGACTAAACTGCAGACAGATGAGACTCATCGACAACTACAGCCCTACAAAATTTGCTGAGCACATTGGACTTCCTGGGTATTTTGTTTCTTTTTGCTTATAAACAAGAAAATGTTTGGTCACCATCTATGACACTTTAAAAAAACTCAGATTCAAAACTTTCAGTCTCAGCCCCTGTTCAAACTTTAGAGGCTTCAGGACGACCAAGAGCAGCAAGCAGTGCGAGGAGTCCTCTGCTTACACAGACCAAGTTCTCCCTGAGTCTCACTTAGGACTTCATACAATAGAACTCATTTCTCAATTCTTTCTTATCTATTAAAAAATCTCCCTAGAAAAAAAATAGCCTTAGAACAAAGCAAGAGCACAAAAGATAACCATCTTAAGTTTCATGTCAACTTATTCCCTTTCTTCTCGATGAATCCGTCTCAGAGGCCTGATCCAGCCCTTGCAGCTGATGACAAAGTGCTGCGCTGACTTCTGCAGCCTCTGGACACAACTCAGAAAAATCAATGCCAAGAGCAAAAGGTCACGTTCTCCACAAGCATCAACTACCTGGCAAACCAAGGTGGAACTGGAAATGCTAGCACACTCAGAAATAGAGCAACCAGCTATTATTAAAGTAATTTCAGCGTCCATATTCCCAAACCTGTGACTAAGTACACCTGTTCCTTATGCTATATGCCTTTGTGGGGAAGAAAAAAAAAAAAGCAAAAAAAAAAGCCACTCATGCTTGTGACAGACTTTTAAAAACAATAAGTGTAGTACATAGCTGTACAACTTCATAGCTTTGAATTCAGAGAGCCAGTGGGAAAGCCAGCAAGAGAGGAAAAACTACAGAGATGGAAATAAAACCACACTACTGCTCACACTACTGCTAGGTGTTATCCCTCGCTTGCCCTGCACATTAGGAAAAACACAATTCTGTGCCAGTTCTCAGGAACAGGTACCCTATTACAGACCTTTTCCCATGACTTGTTTGACATGCCTGGCTGTTGGCAGAAGTTAACATCTCCTCCAAGCGTGAGCCATGAGACTTTCCTCACATTTTCAATCTCTGTAAGTGCATACACTGAATGTTAAGGTGTGATCTCCCGTGCACTCACACGGTAGGCGTGTGGCATACGGGCAGGATGTTCTACCACCCTGGCTGTTGTTGATTTGTCTATCAATTGGTTAATCTGTAATTGGAAAAAAAAGGTCATCCTCTTCCTACAAACAGGAAAGATTTTGTTTATCATAAAGTTTCACTATTGCTTCTTTGAATGCTGACTGAATGACAGCCACTCGGCAGAGCAGCCTAAGTTCCCAGTACACACTTGTACATTCCCAGCTGATGCATACTAGGAGCCTTAAGGAGGTCTGAACTTCTGAATGCAAATGTTTGGTCCCAGCTTGCAGAGGTGCTGCGAAACAGTCACTGTCAAAGTCATTAAATGAACCTCAAAACGTCACAGCTTGAGTTCTGGTATTACAGACCATCCCGGTGGATAGCCCCACAGTCCCATGGACACTAATAATGCTGGTCTCAGATGCATCATATCTTCTTGACCTCAGAAGTTAAGCAACTCACAACTAACTTGAGTCATATCCGGTAATAAGTATTTCTAATTAATGACTTTTAATTGCTGCCAGAGTACTATATCCCCACACCCATGGTTAAGTATGTTCCTCACTCTGCTAACACACATGTAAAACCGTGTAACTCTTAACAATCCCATGCCTTTAGCACCCATACAGCACACAGCTCTGCCATTCCTCCCCTGCTTTAGAGGAAAAGACATCAGTGTGTAGGACTGTGAAACGACCTCTACAAAGTCTACCCACCACGCCATTCCAGCAGCTGTATCATCATCTGCTTTCTTGCTGCCCTGGCTCTTACTTTTCAACAATTATAGAGTTCTGAGAAAGGAAGACAAACATTGTTTTTTAACTCTGACTTCATGTGCAGTGTTTGAGAAGGCATTTCAAGATTTCAAAGTGTTTTCCAAAAATTAACTTAACCTCCTATATGCCATATGAAGTAGGGACTTCTTCCTACATTTGCTTTACAGAGAGCTAAACCAATGCACAGGAGCTACTTAACTGCCCAGAGTCATAGGGGGTTAAAAGGAGGAGAAAAAAAAAAAGGTCCTCAGAACAAGCAGTGCCCTGGCTTGCCACCTCCCCACTCGCAGCACTGGCAGGTACACAGAAACACCCGCCAGCCATCCAGAATAACACTTCTGCCAACATCTAGTTTCATTGTGCACCACGTGGGAATTCACCATCTCCAGGCACCAAGATACTGCTTATGTGAAGTTTGCAGCCCTTTATCCCATAATAGGAGCCCTCCTCCCCACCCCAGGGAAAGCCCACGCACGTTCCCAATGGGAACACCTCTGCTGAGAGGCAAGAGCCCTGAAAGGAGCAAAGCAGCCATGGAAGAACAGCCACTTGTAGGTTAACTCATCCTCCCTGAGGAAAGCTGGGTGATGCCCACCAAGCCACCTTTAAGCTAACACAGCAGCACACCACCCAGCCGTCCCTCAGACAAGTGACATGGTGTTGCAGCCACATGCTTCATATTTCACTTTGAAAGAAACCCAGCACTGTCAGACACTCTTAAGAGTAACTTCTGCAACCCCCTGGCTTTACTTTCAACACTTCTCCAATTAAGACACACAGTCCTTTAAATCCCACACTGGGACTGGGCAGTCCCTTCTACACAGACCAAGTTAGTTGTGTGTAAAACTAACAAAACACACAATTCCCCCAAAACAATTCACCATTTTTGTGACAAGCAGTTTTAGGCAATATAGGTTTACAAATTGCTAATACCATGCTGAAATGGAAACATTTCCTAGAGCTCATTAAATATTTTTGTTAAATTGATCCATGCCCATGACTGTTAGATAGATACAAAATGAAAACGGTTCTGTTCCTCCATAAGGCACCTGCACTAATCGAGCAACAGCAGCAAACAGGCACCAACCAGAGCTCCCTCGTCCTATTAACATTACAGAGCAAAGCTTCCCCTTCTGCTGCTAATGATGTGCTCTGCCCTGTATCCCCAGGAGACAAATGACTGCGCTGGCTGATTGACTCCATCACAGGGCCATCGTCCATCAATGTATTGCTTCTCTTATTGAAACCTCATCTGGGGAAGAGAAAGTGCTCTGCAACACTTCCGAAAAAAGCCAGTGAAAGCACTTTCAGAATAAAAGCTCCAAGATATATAATTAGAGCCAAATGTTTCAGCAGAAACACACATGTCCAACAACCTGAACATATATGCATGCTTTGTTCAGCCAGCACAAGGTTTGTGTCCTTCTGCTAATCTAGATTTAATTTTTTTTTAAACAAAGGAATGAAACACCTATCATAGACATAAATTTATTGAACAAATTAAAACAGAGACAGTGAATACAATCATATACATTAAAGAATGGCAGCTCAAGGATATTTAGCTAGCTGATTTGCTAAAAGGTGAATTCCAGCCTCTTTTACACAGGCTCAAATGACACTAACAGCATACTATCCCCACTGACATCTGCAAATAGAAGTGAAAGAAAATAGAAATCCTTCCATATATTTATTTAGTACATATATAATAAAAAATTTAAAAGGGAGTAATTCTGTTCCATTAAGAACTACCCCTATAATTTAAGAAAGTGCTGCATATTTGGGACTGGAGGACAGGGGGTAATCCACACTCAGCACTCATTGGGCAGCGTTCTGGTCAACTTTGCAACATCACTGAAGCCACCAAATCCTAATACTTCTATATCCTCTGTCCATCTCCCCAGCCTGACCATGTTAAATCGCACAGGAATTACCCACACGCAAATATAATTTAGTTCAGGCAAAATATTTCAGATTATAATCAGTCTCACGTCCGTCTACTCAACAATATAAATCTGAAAATGGCAGCTTTATCGCAGGCAAGATATTTTGTCTCATTTAGCACCTCTGCAGGTTATAAGCAATCCATCATAACTCTGAAATCCTGGAGAACAAGCTGCTTGAGAAAACATGTCTAAACATTTATTCCTTGTTTACCCCGAAACAGAATCCAAAACTGACTTGTTTGGCTCCCATTTTATTTAAAGACAACCAATCTGATGAGATCCTCAAACTAAAGTTTCTAGAACTCCTGAACATGTTCCTATGTAAGTTATAAATGCAGTTTCTGGAGGTCTGCACCTCCGTACAGCAACTGACATAAAGCATACACTGTGCTTACTTAAATATGGAACATTTCAGCTCTCAGCAAATTTCCATAAAATGTATGCTTCAAAATGTTTATCAGTCAACTTTGATTTTAACCTTCTGACTATTACAAGACTTCTGCAGTAAAAAACATAATTACAAATTTTTAGTATTTTGAACCTTGCAGCATAGGGGGTTACTCCACAATCCCAGGCCAGTGTCTCTAGTAAGACCACATACAGTTCAGTATCAGGATTCCCGTTTCACGATCCAGATCCTTACAGCCTCTTTTTCTCATGCACTTCCAGTATTACTTAACAGAAGACTGGCTATGGATGTACTTTTAACTTTCAGAAACACAGGCAGCACTTCAATAATAAAGTACTATCAAAACAATGCCCACATTTAGCCAGTTAACTGTTTTTCCTAGGAAGGAGTTGAGATTCACCTGACTCTGAAGATACCAACAAACAGTCAAACAAAACCCTTAAGTAAGGCCAGCAAGGTGATGCTTTTCCCCCTCATTTATATTTGAGCCAGTCAGAATTACAATCTTGCCAATGTCGAACAGGCAGTGAATTTGTTGATGTACCAATTAGCACTCTGCTACAAAGAACACGCTCCTAATTAATAGCTGGCTTTATGGGAAGTGATGTTAAGGATTTGGTTGTACATCCAGATGTACCAAAAAAGTGTGAAAGGAGCTCTGGTTGCTGTAAAGAAAATCTGTCTGTGCACAAAGAAACAATCACTGTATTTAGCATGTGTCAGCTGTAAAAAGAACTTACGTAAATGTAATGGAGGCATTTCCACATTATTTCTGTCCTATCGGGTAATCCTGGACATCTGCTTAGGGTAGCATGTACAGGTTACTCAGAATTCATGGTCTGCTTTTTTCACTGTGTCCTTAATAAACAAACATGAAGTGGCAATAATGATAATTTGTCCTTACCTGCCTGAAACATACACACTTTAAATAAATCCTCACAAATCCTCCTGTAAGATCCCTTTCCCTCTGGAAGCACCCAGATTTCTCCTTTTCCCTTATGAAGAAGGAAGCCAGTGCAAAGAGAGACATAAAGTACAGCTGCAAGACAGAGCCACAGAGAGAGTTTGTATGAATCTTATTTCAGGTCAGAGCTATGCATTACAAAACTCCAGCGCACCTAGCGAGTGACCTACATTGCGGGACTGAAACCCACTAACCTACAGAACCACCTGAAATCCCACGAAATAGGTCAGTGGGTTTCCTCGTAAGAAGAATTACGCAGACAAGGAGAGATGCACACAATAAAGGACAAGCAGAGCACATCCTTCACCTAACGCAGGAGCACGCTGCAAGCCGTACCTCTCACCCTGCTGTCATATTCCTGCACACCAGCAGGACTCACCAGAAGTGCTGCAGACTTCTGTGTTTCTCACCAAGGAACCCCAGGAAGACCTGTCTGGTCAAGCCTGACCAAGCAGGAAGAAAAAGAGCAGCACTGTATCAAGGAGCAGTGAGCCTACCAAGAGCAGAGCAGTTTAATTCACAGTATGAATGCAAAGCGGGTCTCAGCTGCCAGAGTACAAGTGACACCTGACTGATGATCAGCCTGGAGTTACCACAGGGGTACCCAGGTTAGAGCACAAAAGCTGGATGTGGCCAGCCAAAATAATCCATCCTGCCCACAGCACATTGCCTGCCAACCTTCACCCCTCACTGGTCTTGGGTGCCACGCATTGCTTTCAGGGACCTAAGAGTTCAGCCAACACAGAGCCCCACAGCACTACAAGCTGGTGGGGAACACTAACACGCTGCGCAGGAGAGTGAGCCACGATCCCACGGGAGCTGAGGGCAGCCACAAGTAACCACACTTTGCACCTACCACCTCCCTCCTCTCAGCTATTGCACCGGTCAGCACTGCACAAACATTTTTCTATTTCCAGGTATTAGATGAACCCACACCAGGGTGCAGATACACACAGGAGGCACGCAAATGCAGCAGTCCCTCCACCACCAGCTGATGGGAACACGAAACAATCAGGACAATTAAGAAAGGCACGCAGAGAAAGTTGCTTGGCATTCCTCTGCCTACCCGTTCCTCACGAGGACCTGCTGGGACCGAGGGCCAGCATCCCAGTGGACACGATGTCTGTTCACAGCAGCCAAAGAAAGTTGCGTGCCCTCTCCTCCTACACACACATACATACTCTGATTTAGATTCCAGTCTCCCAAAAAAGCAGTGTATGAAGGAAGGGAAAAATTAATAATATCCACCCTGCATATTATCAGTGATGGATTAACATGCTCGGTGTCACGGTTTATCTATTAGATCTTTATACAGTCTCTTGATATTAAACCCTACCACCCACAACCATTTAACCCAAACGGGTAATCTACATGAAAATTGTAACACACCTTATCCATGCTGAAGATTTCACTATTTACTGTAACAAAAAGATCTTTTTTAGGATCCTATCCAAGTGGTAAAAGCAAAGTGAGTCACAGCAGCCACCACAGTACCTACAGTGTTTGTCACCTACAGCATTTCAGGCACCCAAATTTGGCAACCATAGCAAAGGAATATTGCCAAGTTGCTGCACGTCAATACCAAGGATCCTCCCTGCTGAGAATGATTTCCCAGAGGTGCTGAGACCCAAGAGAAATCCTGGGGTGATGGTAATGAGATCATTAATGCCAGAGCCAAACACCAGCAAAGTGCAAATTAGGACACAACTCTTATTTCTTTCAAACAGCCCAAGTACAAGACACAGATCTTATGCCAGTGTTATGCTTGCACCAGGATGACAGGTAATAGCTGATCTGAAGCTGAACAGCTTCATCTGCTCAGATGAAGTCTCACAGACTAACTATGATAGTTCAAATAAATAAGTGTAACATGAATCTGTACCAGTAGTCAGTTTATACAAGTCAAGTTTATATAAGTCATGTGGCTGAGGCATCTGAAGTCCAATCATACAAGTCATGAAGTCAAACTTAGCGTATCACCAAACCCCAGTCCCAGAGTGCGGGGCATGCTGCGAACCATCAGCATTGCCTGCTTGTAAAGCACCAGCTTTGCCAAAGGCTCCTCCTGTCCTTAGCTCCCACACCCTAGTGGGTTTGCCAGGCCTAGCAAAAGCACTCCTCATCTACAAATTCAGAAAGTAACAGTTAATTACTTTTAGACAGTGCTGGTAAATAAGGCACGAAACAACAGAGGTCTGAAGAACTCCTTGAATATTATCTTGCAAATAGGTATAGTGCATTCCAGCATCCAACACTACCCAGGCAGAGTTCTGCTGTTCTCATCCTCCATTATCAACACAGCAGTCCCCAAGGAGATGTATCCTCAGGATCTGCATGACCCCATGGAGCAGCAGCATGACTCCAGGCTGGTACAGACCATGCTCCACTCCACCTGATCCAATGCCATTTAACTTCAGCAATCAACAGGAAAAATAGGGATGATTTAATCACAGATCTAAACGGCCAATTAGTAAAACAAATATTCCAGAGTAAAGGCATCAAGGTCCCCTCCACAACAGCTTTCTCTAGATGAGTCACATATTCCATTTTATTAGAAAACAACCCACTTAAAGGTTGGCTATGATGCTAAATAAAACCCACCTTAATGCAGGTCAAAGCTATTTAACTTGAAAGAACCAACTGAAACTCCTTTGCTTCTAACCTACACCACAGCTAACACACCAAAGCAAGCATTTTCAGGACAGTCCTGCCAATAGATGGCAAATAAGCAGGGCACATATTAGTTGTACAGAGGTCAGGATCATGAGCCTGATTTGCCATTCCAGGAATAGCAGGAGTATCTGGTGTCTATTCTGGTCAGTCCAGCTTGGATGCAGAACAAGAGAATACTTTTCAATAGTGACATGGACAGTGTTTTATGTCCTTCAAGGTGCTTAGACAGTGCCAACACACAAAGGAATTTTCTGGAGAACTGAGATACACATACTGGCCCCCATTCCTTGAGACACCTGTTCCACACAAGAAAACTCATTTTAAAATTATGGTGAATAGTTTCAGCTCAGCCTCCCCGCAAAAATAAGGATGGGAAAAGTGATGCACTAGTGACATACAGTCCTTGAGCACTCCACAATGAAACGTGTGTTCAAATCGTTTGATGCAAACTCCAAACCACGCACTTTATGCATACAGGTATTAGCAACAAATACAACAGAAATGCTTATTAAGGGCAAGCCTTGCAGAGGACACACAACTTGCTAATTTTGTATTAACAGTCCCATTGTTTTGTTAATGTACATGTGAGACATCCAGTTGTTACTCTTGCACCTGCCACTGACTTTTTTTAGTGTGTTTCTCTGTAATCAAGGCACATTCACGATGGAGGATGTGAAGTTCAGACAAGGAAAGCACTTATTCTGAAGCTAGAGAAAAACTAACATCAGAGAAGCTCCACCACATCACACTGCTTGCCTATTTATCCAAAAGGAAAGCTTCAGAAAATAGTAACCACCTCTGTGAAACCAGAGGGAGGAGGAAAATATCCTCCTTCACAATGATGTCTGAAAGCAATCCCATGCAGAATCACCGCGCAGTTGTGCCTGGGAGGAAAAGGGAAGCTACAAGAAGAGGTGTATAGGAACACAGCATATGTAAACCAGAACAGAATCAAAGGGGAAGAGGAGCAAGACTACCATTCCAAAAAACAAATGGTAACAGGGAGCCATCGCCTACCCTCAAATAGGAACACGGCTCCTTGTAAAGGGAAATACAAGGCCAAATTCCGCCCTCACGTTCCTAGGAAATCCAAAGTAAACTTTCCTTCCACATTTGAAGTAGTAATGGATATTGGAAGGGAACACGTGTCCGTGGAACAAACTTCCCAGCCGAAGTTGTAATTCAAGCCTCCTCCTGTGTGCAGGAGCTGGTGGGGCTAAACCAGAGCAAACCACCAGAAGAGAGGCAGGACAAGTTGAAGTGGTGGCCAGCACCAGTTCCCTGTATCACTACACTGAAACAAAACCTCCAGGAAAGAAAAAAAAGCATTGTGTATCCCAGCAAACACATTACCAGTGCTCACTCCCAAGCTAGCCAGTTAAATCATCATCTCGCCCAACTGAACATTGTGTTGAACACAGCTCATATCTTTGCCATGATCCTCATAGAAAGAAAACTGTAGAAAAACTCAATGTACTTGCCTAAATAGAGTGTAATAAAGTTTAACCATAAACCAGCCAGAATAAAGCTGAGGAAAGGGAGATGGTGACATGCTGTAACAAATCCAGCATTCAAGCACATACTACAGGTTTAATGCAATCTTTGCACGACAGCTCCCAATTCTCTTGAGATGGATTTGACCTCGTTTTTATTTAACAGTGCAACTGAAATATTTATAAACAGCCCCTTGAAAAAGTATTCAGGTGCAATTTAACTGTTTAGCATCTACAGTGATTCTGACTTGGCAGGTCAACTCTAAAACTCACTGTGTTTGAAGCTCCTGTTATGAGATCCTAGGGAAAAGGGATAGATGGATCTGAGAAAGTAAAACTTCTAAACGCTGCCAGCCACCCCTCCCACACACCAACAGAATATATCGAGACTGAAAAAATATACACACCGTGAGAATTAGCTAATGTCCTAACTAGTTCTCAAATCAGATAATACTTATCAGCCAAAGTAAACTCCATAGCAAGTAACTGCCTTCAGAGGAGGGGGGGAAGTAGGTCAGACCAGTTCTTAATAAAAAAAAAAAAGGCATACTGTAATTGCACACAATAATTTGATGAAAACCAGTTACCTCACCATGTCTGTGATGTGTGTCTTTCACTACTTTGTTGAGTTTAAGAAGTGAGTTTGATAAATTTCCGATAAGTGTTATTGAAGGAAGCCTTAACGAAGCATGGCGGTTTTAAATGTGGAAAAGTGTCATCAACTTGTCAAATTGCAACTCAAGAGTCAAGCTCGTCAGACACCTTACATTTCAAGTAATAAATTATCAATCATCACTCGTTAAGCATCCTTACATCAGTCATTTATTTAAAAATTCTGAAGAATTTCCCCGGCACCAACTCGTACGTCACATACTGTAACGCTCAAAGCAATACCACAACAAAGAGCTCTGACCTCCCAGGTCTTCTCAACATATGACGCTCACTCACAACATTCAATCACTCCTGCTTTCAGTTATATTTATTCATAAATGACATAAATATGCAAGAAGACATGATGGTCCATTGAATATTTTAAATACTTTCTCAAATTCTACAAACAAAAGCAATTTAAAAAGCAGCAAAAAAATGAATAGAAAGCTGATGAATTAAATGAATTAAAATTAGAAGCCATTCAGAAGGGTCCATTAAAAGCTAAAGAGAAGTACAATGCTCTAGACCGGAGGATCACATCTGCAAGTAAGGCTACAGCTCTTAACCTGAAATCATAAACTGCTATCCCTCTTAATGGCTCTTTAAAAGACAAAACATCCTACTACCTCAACAAACAGTTGGAAAATTATCATTTAAAAAAAAAAAAAAGCAAGGGCATGCAAGAGCAAGCTGCTGCTCTCAAAATGAACACCAGCATAGTGGCCAAATGGAAACGATCGAGTCTGATACAAGATACAACCCATATGGGCTCCCACATCTCATTAAGGCTCTCCTCCTACAAACACCCATGCATACGCTTGACATGACGCTGCGAGAACTTGCAGTGACTGCGAGGCTACGCGCCGTAGTAGCACAGTTAACGACCAAGTGACTGCAGCAGCAGCGTGTTTCACCTGAGCCAAGGGGGAAGCCAAGGAAACAGAAACCCACGGAAACCAGGCGTGCTGTGAAGGTTCAGTTGCATGAGAAAACGAGACTAGAATGAGTGAAGAACAAGCTCTACGTGCACACAGACCACTACCATCCCAAAAGCTCCACCTTACTCAGTACTGTAACTATGCTATTGAAAAATGTTTTAAGTTCAACACCTCTGTATATTTTGTAAGAAGTGTGGAGATAGCTCGTAACCAACGTGCATCATAAAACACACAGCGAAGCGCTACGGCACTCAACTGCCGTAACTCAAGAGAGTTTCAATGGCCCAAAAGCACGCTCCCCTTTAAAAACGTACGCACTTCACATCGTCTAAAGCACAGTGTGGACACCAACCAACCGAACCGCTTCCACCTCCTTCGTCAAGCAAGTCAAGACAGCCAAGTCATGCAAACAGCCTGCTCAGGAGAGCACCTCAACACACAGCTTCACTCCAAGGAGGAAAACGATGCCTTTCACAATGGAAATCTTACAGTCTGCTTCCTTGGCAGAGCAGAGCAATGGGAACTCAAGTTTAGGAAGGTACAAAATGAACAAAATCAGAAGTCAATGTGGTTGAGCAAATCAGAAAAAGAACAAAAAAGCAGAGCACCATGTGCCTGTTTTAGCGCCAACTGGTGTTTCCAGGACAAACTTTCTGAACCCGTTAACTGGGAGACTGCAAGTTTGGGGGGGATTGAGATGAAACGAACTACTCTACGTCAGCTTCACCATCTCATAAAGACTGCCACAGCTACTCAGCACAAGGCAATTGGAGAGACCTGACAGGTAAAGCTTTCAGCAACCCGCACCATTCCCACACCGAGCACAAAGCCCATTCCTTTTGGTTGGCAACAGACACCGAGAGATCAACATCTCAGGAAGGGAGCAGTTGTTCTAGCAGTATCTTTAGTTACAGTTGTTTCCTTTCTTGCTCCCTAATCCTCAGTCATTTCTACTCCTGTAGAAAGCACAGGTAAATCTCCACCCAAACCACAGAAAACTGCCCCAAACCACAGTCAGAATGCTTCTGGCCGGCTGCGGATCTCCAAGGGGTCCTCTGCACATCAGCAAAGAGGAAAGCACAGAACAACAAAAAGATTCAGGTCGCTGCCGCATCCACGAAACATGTCTTCCAGCTCCAATTAAACGCTTGAAATAGAATTTTTAAAATCCACAAGCTTCTGAGCAGGGACAGAAGGGACTGAAGCTGGGGGGTGGGGGGGTGGGGTGTGAAACCAGCCGACATCCAGGGAAAAAAAAATAAATAAATCAACAAGTCGGCGCAGCCCAGCGAAGGGAAAGGTGGGGACGTACCTTGTGGAGGTGCCTTTCCTGACATCGCAGATGCTGCATTTGAAGGCTTCGGCGCTGTTCCTGAAGGTGCACACGCTACAATCCCAAAAGCCTTCGTCAGCCGCAGGTTTGGCTTGCCTCTTCGGCCTTGAGAGGGGCGGCGAGGGGAAGCGGGTGCGTGCACGCGTGTTTGGGGAGGAGGAGAGAAAGGAAACACACGCATGAGAAACCATGTTCCGAGCCCCGACACCCAGCGCCCGCTCTGCCCGCCGCTCCCCCCCGCGCCCGGGAACAGCCCACAAACACCTACCGGGGCCGGCGCCCGGAGAGGTGCGGTGCTGCGCCGCGCTCCGCCCCCGGCCCCGCGCCGCGGGAGGGCCCAGCCGGGCCGGGCCGAGCCGAGCCGGGCCGGGCCGGGCCCGCCGCTCCCCCGGCGCCCCCCTCCCGCGGCAGGAGGGTGGGAGGGTGGGTGGGAGAGTTTGAAGGCTGGGAGGCGCGTTCCCTCCTCCACCTTGTTAAACCTCCCTTTGTCTGGGAGCAGCGAGTGCGCGGAGCGGGAGTGCGAGAGAGCGGAGCCGCCATGGTGGCTCTCACACCAGCCCAGCCCTGGCACCGGCGGCAGGCACCGAGACACCGGCACTACTCCTCCTCCTGCTGCCCTTCCACGCTCCCTCCATCTTAGCTCCCTCCTCCCTCGCTCGCTCCCCGCCCGCAGCCCCCCCCCCGCCCGGCCCCCCGCGTACCTGGCGGGGCGGTGCGGGCACGCCGCCCCCCTCCCCGCGCGCTCCCTCCATCTTAGGAGCCCCTCGCCGCCGCGCCCCCCTTCCCCCGCGGCGGAGCGCACGCACGCAACTCCCAGCCAGGGGCCTACCCACCGCCATCCCCCCGCCCGCCGCGCCGCCGAGCCGGGCCCGCCGCCGCCGCCGCCGGGGCAGGGGCAGGCAGGGCCGGCCCTCCCGGCGCTCCCTCCATCTTAGGTGCCTCTCACCGCCCGCCCCCGCGCCCCCCGCGCCCCCGCTCACCTGGTCGGGCTCTTCTTGTCGCCCATGACCATGGATCGGGGCCGCCCCTGCCCTGCGCACAAAGAAAGAGGCGAGGGGGAGGGGAGGGGGACGGGGCTGCCTCCGTCCAGCAGGCTCCGGCTGCTCCTCACCCCCGCGCCGCCGCTCCTGCCGCTGCCAGGCTCCGCTCCAGACTAGCAGCGCAGCGCAGCCCGGCGCCCTCCCTCTCCTCCTCCCTCCTCTCCCTCCCCGCGCCGCGCCGCTCCGGCGGGCGGAGCTCTCCGCCGCTCCGCGGCCAATGGGGGCGGCCCCGCCGCCAGCCCTGGCGGGGAGGAGAGCGGGGAGCGCCCCCCGCACCGCCTCCCCGGCGGGTCCCACCCCCGCCCCCGGCCGGGAGCCCCTTCGGACCGCCTCCCGCCGGCCCTTCCCTCCGCTCCGCGGGCGCTGCCTCCCGCACCGGGACCCCGCCGCGGGGGAGGGCGGGCTCCGCTGGGGCGGCGGTAGCGGGTGGCCCCTTCCTTTCCCGTCCCTGCCCCCTCTGGGCGCTCGACGCGTGCCCGTCCCCGCGGGAGCGGGGCGGAGGCCGCCGGGGCCTGCTGCGGGCGGGAGCCCGTGAGGGGCAGGGCGGGCAGACCCCGCCGAGGGGCTGTGCTGGGAGGGCTGGGCAGTGGGGAGCGAACTCCTGCTCCGTGCCCTCTCCTGGGGCTCCATTCTGCCTTCGCAGACCTCGGCTGCTGCCCTCACCAGCCTCCCTCCCGCTGCGGGTCGGGTCACTTGTCCCTGGAGCCGAGGGCTTTTCGGCTGCGCTGCCGTGGGCTTCCAGAAACGCTCCCATTGATCCCTCAGTGATTCACCAGCTCCTCCAAAAGCACCGGCTCTGGTTCCACAAAACTCCTGAGCTGCCCAAAAAATGGCATTTCCCAAAAAGTGCCATTTCCCAAAAAGCAGCAGCCCTGCCCTGCTCTCGGCCCTGTTCCCCCCTCGAGCCTGCGGGACTGCTGCCATGGCGGGCCGGGCCGGCCACGTGCCCAGGACGAGCTCCGGCCCTTTGCTGATCGCCTCTGGCATGGGGCTGGTTGAGGTGGGAGCAATAAAGACAAAAGTCAGCTCAACCGCTCCGAGCTGCATCAGCGCCAGCCTTGCAGGGCAGACATTTTTCCCATCCTTTCCTAATTTCTCCGTGGCAACTAACCCAAGCGAACAGCTCCCACCAGTGAAGAGCAAAATCCATCCCCAGGCAAGAAACAGTGCAGACAGGAGAGGTGTCTGGGCTGCGTGGGGCCGTGCCGGGGAGCAGGGCAGAAGAGTCCGAACAAAGTTAACCTATGGCTGAGTACCAGCTAGAAAAATAAAGAAAATTGCTGCTTAAAAAGCAAACCGATGTAAGTGGCTGACGGCAGGATACGCTCCTACCATGGCAGGAGGAAATCACAACCATGTCCTGCGCTTCACAGCTTTAGTGATCTGGACCCACAAGCCACGGAGTTTTTTTCCCTTCCACCAATGCCCATTTTAACAGTCAAATCATGCTGACAGTCACCTCTCCGTATTTAATAGCTGCGAGTATTCCTCTTATCCCCCCCAGCCCCACACAGATAATTTAACCCTTGCTGGCACCTCTGCCAACCGATTTAACTGCGATTTGTACAGACAAAGACTTCCGATGACTTTTTTCCCTGCGCCACACGAGTTCCTGAACAATACAGCGAGAAGCAGACATACTCCAAGGGCAGAGTTAAGGTTGCGCAATTATCACATGTAGGAAGTGTCATTTTCCCATTGCATCTGCTGTTTTCCAAACATTGTTGCTCTTTTAGATTACAGCAGTAACGTTTGCTTTGGGAATCTGTGTGGGAACAGTAACTCAGCAGCGCTCATGGGGTCTGATAAGTGCAGAGTCCTGGTGTGCAATCGCTATCAGAACTTCATGGCAATGGTGTTTATGGGGACAACAAGAACACCAAGTTTGGGAACAAGGCCAGTGGAGAACCTGAGGAGAAACACAGAAAGAGCTAAGATTTTGAGTCAAGAGGAGATCTGGGCATGGTCTGAATCCCGTTTTCTGCCACAGCTGCTTCCCTTAGATCCCTGCCACCACGTTAAACAGAGTGACAGTCACCACAGGCACGGAGTAAGTTATTGTGGAAACGCCAAGGAGCCATGGCCCATTTTTAGAAAGCACTTTGTCTCCTCAAAAAAGTTTCAGGGTTGCTGCTTTCTTTTCATAGCAAAAGTTGTTTTCTTTCCAAAAACCTACTACATCCTTTATTATCAATTCCCCTGGAAACCTTCCTTCCTCAGCAAATAATGCTTTCAAAATCACATGTTAGAAGCTTGGCAACCCAAGTATAGCGTGACTTCATTCAATCACGTACATGCAACAGGAGGTGATCATTTCCAGTTTGTTAAACACTCCTCAAGCTGCAGTTGAGTGTCTCTGCCCCCGCGGATGGTTCCTGGAGGAACGCTGTGGCTGCTGGTGGGCTCACGCATTGACCCAGACAGAGCTTTTGGGATGCTGCATCCTGCGGGCAGTGCTGCCCTGTTGACCCCTCCAGACACTGACACACCAAGACAGGAATCACTGGCAGAAATCAAGGCTGAAAATACAGTCAGACAAAATGACAACTGCCTTGGTGGGGTGTTCTTTCACACCATGGTGTTAGCACAGTGAGTTATCCTGACGACCTCAAAATTCACTGAGCTGGCATGGGCAGTGCACCCCACTGAGCATTTGGGGATTTTTAATGGAGTTTGGGCGCTCGTGTGCTCACACGACAGCCTTGGGCAAGGCACTTAGCATTTCTTCTCACTAACTCCAGCAGTCTGGAATTGAAAAGTGAAAGGAATGAATTTCTAGTGAACTTATGGCATGTTTTCAAACCAAACTCATTCCAGGTAAATGTTTTGAACTCCACAGTGCTGATCAGTTGGTGGTGTCCACCTGAAGAAATTCCCATCCTTGCCTCCAGAAGATGCTGCTTTCTTGGCAGTGCCTACTGTGTGCAACTCCTTGCTTGAGAGCGCTCTCAACTGCAAGAGGATCCTGTTAACCCACTTCTTTCCACCTCTCCCCTTCCCTCACCATGTGTATTTTTAACGACAAAAACCTTGTGAAGAGATACTGGTTGCAGATGCTTCCAGGGCATGACAAGAGACACGGCACTGAGACAGCCATGCTCACAGTGGCTGGGAAAGCAGGGCATGATGGTTGGACTCCATGATGTTAAGGGTCTTTTCCAACCTAAAAGATTCTATTAACCTCTCAGGCCAGCCTGGCTGCCACAGCCTATGCTGGGAGCTCATAAGTGACTGGCTTTGCCCAGCAAAGCTTTAGCTGCACATCAGCACATCCTTCACGTCAGGTACGGAGATGTTGGGATGAGACAGAAGTTACCCCTCTGTACCAGCTCAGCATCCTTATCCCCCTTACCCAAACCATCCCTCACCCCAGCAGCACCGCAGCTGCTCCTGCTTCTTTGCTTCAGCCCCCAAAACCAGGCGACATTCCAAACCGGTGTGTGCCCTCCATGGAGTGGCTGGCCAGGGGTGCTGGGAGGCTCACCCCCGACCCAAGCACCCTGCTAATAGCCTCTTCAGCATGGTGAGAACTCTGAAACCTGGGGTGTCGAGTGCACAGGGATAATTCCCTGCACCTGGACCGTCAGTATAAATGGATTTAAAAATAAACCAGGACGCTACGCGCACAGCCAAAGTCAGTATTTGTGCATAGGGTTCAATGCCAAATATAAATATTAACTTGAGCTTCTCAGCCCCATTGGTCACTGTGGTAAATATGCATTTTTGTAATTTTGCATCAGATCTGCATAACTTCTCAGAAGTGACTGCTGTCCTGAGCAGTCTGAAGTCTAACCACTGGTAAATGACTTTTCTGTGGATTTAATAAGGAATTTGTTACACAGGAATGGGAATCAGGCTCAGGACACAGGTCTCTCTATTAGTTTAGCCAGACCTAAAAGGATAAGAAGTGCTGCTACTGCTCTCTGGGGCAAGGAATGTTGTGTGTCACCACACAGTTAGCACCTTTTAGTAGAAGTGGGTGGAAAGGGAAATTAGCAACTGAGGGTAGAAATGGTGAACCAGATAAACTAGAGCACCTTAACAGCCAGCATTCATTTCACTGTGTCCTGCTGAAAGGGACTGAATGTGTTTGGCCTCTCCAGGTTTCCAGGATGAGAAGACATCAAGGGGTGGAAGAAAAAGAGGCTGTGTGAAAGCCAGCGGACTTCCACACAAAGTAGCATAATGTTTGCCGTACCATGAGAGCATCCTTGGCAAGGGAAGCAGGAGCCTATGCTCAGAAGCCTGGAAGTCTTTACCACAAAACAAAATAGGAAACCAGAAAGCATGTGTTGGCCAGAGACACTGGTGGCCAACTAACCGCACCCTCTCTTGCTTTCAAAGCACAGCATTAACTGCCATCAGCTTCAGGTGCCAACGCCAGTGAGAAGGCAGGAGGAAACTACTCTTGGAAGTCTCACTTAGCATTTGACAGCACCTTTAAAAACATGGCCCAGGCTGAGTTTGTAAGCTTTTGGGGAAAAGTGTTGTGCTAGGGATTGTGTAAACATAGAACTGCCTGATGGACGGCCCTGGTGCACCACGGAGGTTTATGCATGCTCAGGCAAAACATATTGAATTAACAAATGTCTCTAATACAGGGACACTAAGCGACTTCATAGTGGGAGAGAAACAAAAAACAAATGATAAGGAAGAGTTATCACACAGTGTGTCATTTTCCACACTTCATTAAAGACTTGGATGGACATTCAGATGGGATATTTTTAGCTGAGCTGGGAGCACAGGCACAGCAAAGTAGGCAAGGGATGAAGCAAGGGGCTGGAGGAAGATCATTGGTAAAGCTCCTCAAAAGAAACTGCTTTGGGATGAACATTACTTGATATTTTCCTTAGTGACCCCATTATGAAAAGGAGGGATTGTGCTAATAAGCTGAAGATGAGAAGCAGAATGTCACATTAGAAGAAGAGAATAACTTTGAGAGAGAGCAAAATGGAAATGGGATGAAATACAGTGTTACTGATTTAGGCAGCGGGGTGCTCATAATAAAACCTTCTGACTTGGAGCAGAAGCTCGTTGGTTTGGCTCACAGGAGGGAGAAGACTGATCTCAGGTGTTTGTGTGCTGCTGGTGTGACTTAGCTCCTGAAAAGGCCAGTGTCAAGCAGAGGGTATCAGAATACCAACAAAGAGAGATAGGGAAACATACAATGACTTTGTATAGTGCACAGGCAAGATATTGTTGGATTCTCCAGATTATTCTCCAGTTGAAGAAAAAAATGTGTTCAAGCTGGGACCAGCATGGAGAAGAGTTTCTAGGATGGTCAGAGGAATGGAAAGTCTATTTTATGAAAGAAGTCTCTGCAAACTCAGCTTTGCTCATCCTAGGGAAACAAAGGCTGGGAGGGGATATGGCCACTCTTTTAAAAATACACTGGGGAAGGAGGCAGCACATCACAGCAATAAAAGAGCTAGCAAACAAGAAAGAAGAGCAGAACTGATCTGTGCTGGACATGTAGGCTGGAAACTATAGACATCTGTTTCTAACCTTCAGAGGAGCAAGGAACAGAAGCAGCCTCGCAATGGGAGGAGCAAAGGCAGTCAATGTAAAGATGGACCTTGATCGCTTACAGAAGGAATCACACAGCGGAGCAGCTCAGACATTCCCTCCTGCCCCTGTGATCACACTGAGGTCAGACCCTACTGCTGTCATCAGAGCCCTGTCTCTCCCTGCTCACCCACCCACACCAAATAATCTCCTCTGACTTGTTTCCAGCCAACAGATCTCAGTAGGTGCTCTCTCAAGGGAAGGGGAGAGGTACAGGGAGAAGAAAACTCTTCATCCAGCTTTTGTGCCTAGACATGGATTTCTCAAACACCCAGGGATTTCCCGTTTGCTTCTAAATTTGGTATGTGTGTTTTTCCTCCCAGAAAACTTAAGACTTCCTCTATTCAGCAAAATAAGGGTATTTTTTAAGGTTTTTTTCCTTTTTTTTTTTTTAAATATAATCTATTTATAGACAGTCTTTCATGGGTTCTTTGGAAAATAGTTTTAGAACTGAATTAGCAAGTGATCAAATGCCGACTATCGGGAACTTCAAACAGCAAGCCAAAAACTTTCTATCAGAAACAGCCTGCTGAAGAACAACATAGTAGAAAAAGGATCTGAAAGATGAGGAGCAATATGCAAGCAACAGCCAGTGCCAAGAATCTCCAGGGTCTGCAAACCCTTAAAATGCCAGACAGGCAGGAGTAGAAAACAGCCTGAAGAGGTAGAGAGGCATAAAGCAAGCTCTGCGTGCAACGGCATTAAATATAAAACTCGGCTGAGTAGAAAAGAAAGCCAACAAAAACTAGAGGCTCTAGCTAAGCATCCTGCATGCTGTATTCTACAGATAGCAAAGGCTGTGCAATTTAAATCTGTAATCCCTTCCCAAGCAAAGAGGCTTTTGCAATAGCGCAATCTGGATGTCACCAGCGTATGAATAGGCATCTTGGGACTGCTCTGGAGAGCAGAGGTCAAAGTTTAGTGATGTATGTAGTTGTCTCCCTAATGGGTCTTATTGATTATTATCCACAGAAACAAACAGCATCTCCAAATCTGCCTCCCCCTTTGTGCTAGATGCTGGCAACCAAGAAAAAGCACCTTGATCATCTAGCTCCACGCAGTCTGTAGAACATCGAAGCCTGCAACGAGGAAAGACATTAAGTTGCTGAATAGACTAATGAAAAAGGGCAAATGGGAAAAGGTAAATAGATTTGTGCAACATCTGCATAGCAATGATACATAGGAGCACAGTGTCAAAAAATAATATCTAATAAAATACAAAAAAAAATTAATTAGGATAATATGAGGGGGGAAAGAGGAAGGGAAGCCAACAAATCAATGTTGCAATTCAATCACCTAAGTAAATTATGTGTCGTGGAAGGGGCTAAAAAGGCCCAGTACAGACAGAGATAACTTCATGCTTGTCCAACCACAGGTATCCCAGCAAGGTATTCTTAAATATTGCAGTGAAATTGTCATATCTGTGATACAAAATGGTGCTAATAAGTTGGTATCTTCATGGCACAGGCACAATTGTGTTGTGGAAACTTCAACAGGAGAGCAAAAAATACAAAAAGCACCAGAAGGACTGGACTGAAAGTACCAAGGCATTTTTTTCCCTATTGTAGTGAGCACTGCTGTGGCAGCCAGCCAGCACAGTGTGAGCAGAGCCATCTCAGGTACGGCACTGGGAACCACCTCGGGGAGAAGACTAAGCTTATAAAGAAGCAAGGGTAAGGGTGATTATCAGATCTCTTCCAACTTTCTGAGTTTGCAAGACAGAACCAAAGAAAGTAGGCTCACTCTCGAGACTTTGGTACTTCCACTTCTGGCTGCTGCTAGGAACTGGAAGTGGAAAACAAACCAACTGAAAAACAATCCTATCTACAATATTTCAGAGCCTCAGAAGACAGCCCATTTGGGTTCGGGGTTAGGAACCATCTCAGGCAGGAAGGAGGTCCTGGCTCTCTCTGGAGATGTTTGCCTACCTCTATGTGGAGATACAAGACCATTAAGGCTGGCCCTACTGATGTGCTGCCTGAGGTCTGGCTGTCTGCTCTGTCCATCCTCATCCTCACCCATGTCACAGCTTGCAGCCTAAAAAGGGGCAGAGGAGGCTGGCAGTGGTGCTGGGGTTCCCCAGGCAGTCAGGGACCCAATGCTGGTCAGCAACAGCCATTTCCCACTGGTGCCAGACATCAGTTCCTGGGCTGTTCCTCACACACCCACCCTGGCACACAGAAATATGGGATGTGGAAGAACCTCCCTGCAAGAGCTCTGGGCTCACACTCCTGCCACCTCGTAGCAAGTCTTCCGTGCAAGGCAGGGGTGAAGCATGGCTTTCTGCCCATCAGAGGACCATGTAGATGGCTCCTGCTCCTGGCTCTGTGGGACATGCAGTTTGCCAGCACAGTTAATATCAACCTAGTTATCTACCCACATGTCCTCACACTGAAAAAGATGGGTCTGCACACCTGAACAAGAAGAAAAGCATGTGAGTATAAAGCAAAGTATAAACTGTGTCACCAATACTGAGGCCATAGCACAAACCAGATCAGCAGTAACTGCATTTACACTACTGGAACTGTAACAACATGATCCCAAACCCTGCCAGGGATGTTGTTATTCGATACACAGCTAAGTCAGAGAACAACAAGCCTGCCGCACACTCAGTTTTCTTACAGGTACAGCAAATTTGGCTTGCTCTGGGGTGTGTGAAGGGACCAGCTCCTTGCAATCAGAGATGCTGTGCTCTGTGCAGCTGGCATTAGCATCACCAGCATCTGGTGGGAATGCAGCTACGCGGGACTCACCAAAACAACAACAAAGCAGCCTCTTTTCTTGTAGAGTACAGCTGAATTCCCTTCCTCCCATTCCCTTAACAGATGTCAGAAAAAGGATGAATGGCTGCAGCTCTGTGCTTGACTCGCAGCTTTCACACTTACTGCAGAGCTGGCTTAGTGTTTCTGAACCCAATTCTAGAAGGTGTTGCTTTTTGAAAAGAAAAAGAGAGAGAAAGGAAAAAATCCCTTAAACACTTAATAGTAAACTCCTTCAAAAGAAAACTTGCTTCAAGCGAAAAAACATTTGCCAAGTTTCAACTAAATGTGAGTTTTCACAACACTGTAATAAACACCTCAATATGGGGGATTCAAAATGAGAATGCTGAGACAACTTTGCTCCAAGCAGTTCAAAAAAATATATATAATATATAACTTTTTTTTTTTTAAAGAAAAATCAAACTACCCCAAGGAGACATTTTATGGTGCTTCAGTTATATAGATATAAAAAAGAAAAAAACCCAAACAAACCAAAACACAGAGAAAGCAAAATGAAAAGCCATGGATTCATCTGTTGCTCATCATCCCAGTGCAGGAGGATGCAGGCAGGAGCAGGACTCTCTCCCCAGAACCAGATCACAGGTCTGGATGCTATTGCAGAAGACTAACCTGGGAGCATTATGGGAAAGAAACATTTCCAGGAGAGAGAAGTGGTGTACTACAGAAATGCTCCTGCAGAACCTATCTGGCCATTTGATCTCTAGACTCTAGCCAGGGCTCCCACGGACTCTGTGACACAGAGCACTGATTTCTGAGCCCAACGCCTCCTTCCCTGAGCACCTCACCAAGTGGTGCCTGCCGTGGCTGGAGGTGTCGGGGTGGCTCCAGCCAGGCTCTCCAGCAACTGACAGTGATGGCATGAGCCATCAAACGTTCCTTGGACTGAAAAAGTGTAAATTCTTGGCTGCTCAGATGTTGAATGGCTTTTCTTGTGCTTAGGCTGGTGCTTAAGGCAAGATCGTGAGAAAGCAAAGCTCTGGGTGCGAAGCATGAGCACATCCATCTTTTCTGAGGGCCAGGTCTGGCTGCCTGCTTTGCAGACAGCTGCAGATTTGTTTTGGAACATACAAAAATGCCCTTAAATCCAATTTAAGCATTAAGGGGAAAAAACCCATGAGTGCTGTACGGTAGCTTTGAAGCCCCAAAGGTGTCTACAGCTCCTGAGAGGACAGCAGTGCTGCCATCACCGGTCCAAAACCAGTGTTGTGATGCTGCCAGTTACAGCATCCCTGCAGAGATGAGCAGTGGGACTCTGCTGCCAGGGGGACCGGCAGCCTTAGGCTCGTTTTAATTCTGTCTGGCTCCCTTGTGCCATTGCACATAGGATGGATTAGGAAAGCTGCAGCGAAAGAACAACCTGTGTGTCTGCAGGGGAAGAGACCATGTTTGGGACCACAGCCACAAGTTAGCTAAACTTGTCCAAATAAAGGGGAAAAAAGCTACTTACGTTGTTTCTCCAGCCACAGAGCAATATGTTTCCCTACGATCAATTCAAACATAACAGGTTGCTGCGTTCAGAGCTAAAATTAATCTTACACCAGGAGAATGAATTTAAAAAATGAAGAGCTTGCTGCATTCATAGCTAAAAAAAATTAGTCTTGTGCTGAGAACTTCCTTTTCTACTTTCCAACCAGCCACCTTGCTTTCATTCAAGGAAAGCCCGAGTAAAAATGTAGAACCATTTCCAGGTGGTTTTGGTTAAAGCAAACAAAGAGCTGTGAGTTGTGTCAGTGCCTGGTTTCAGGCATGGCAGAAGGTGGAGGGTTAGAGAGAACCGCTGCTGCTGAGATACAGCCACTGGCCTAATTAGGTGGAATAGCTATTAGCGATTCCACCTAATTAGATAATTAGATTAATTATCTAATTAACTGAGATTGTTGTTAGACAAAGGCAGGTAGAGCCTCAGAGGTGATAAGGAAGATATCAGGGCAAGGTTACTCTGTGATTTATATTGATTTCTTTAACAGTTCAAGAACTCCCCTGGTTCCCACATTTATTTACCCTAGTCTCGCTCCTCCGGGGTTGTTTTAAAGTGATTAAAGCAGGGAAGGGGGAGGGGGTTATTTTAAAAACAGAGGGGAAAACAAAAAAGAAAATTTCACTGCAAATTCCCCCCCATGCTATTGAAAAGTCAGGAGTCAGTGGAGAGGAGCAACCAGACCAGGCAGGGGGACGCCTTGCGGACAAGGACCACCTGTGTCCCCTCACTTCTTGTGCTTAGATTTTGCTGCACATCCTCCCCACAGACCTTTTTGACTACCCAGCCTGTTTGTCTTCGGGGAGAGCGACAACATGTGAGCTAATGATGCACCGATGCCAAACGGTAGCTGTGGTGCTGGCAGATTTTTCTCCATCACTTGTTCTTTGCTTGCAGTGCTGGTGGGAACCACAAGCCAATTAAGGCGGCCTCGTTGCGGTAGACGTGGCATAAAAGTAGCATTAGAGCATCCTGCCCCAGAGACCCGGCAGTGCTGAATACCCAAGGGCTAGCACAAGGCAGGTTTACAAGTTTAATCAGCCAAGTCTTCCTCGCTCAGGCGTGAAGCTAATATTATGCCAGGCAGGCCCGGGTGGAGGAGGCACAGCCAGAGCCTCTGGCTTCCACGATTTCAGCTGCCTGCTTTGAATTTCACCATCATGGAGTCAGGCCTACAGTAGAGCCCGGATTTCAGGAGGTACAGGAGGGTGTGCAACCAGATCAACCCTGCCCTTCCCATCCTACATCTATTGTTAGATTCCCATCCTACATCTATTGTTAGATGCATCAAGGAATTTGACCCACTTTGGGAGTTTCTGGTGGGTTTTCACATTCCATTCGTCCTTTCTGACTATGTTTCACACTCGTGTGTCACAGCCCTGGCTCTGTTCCCTGTGGTGAATGCTCAGATTGCTGGGAAAAGATCCAGATGCTGTATCCCACAGTGTTTAGAGCTTCTAAGCTCTGAGTGGATCCAAGATGCTACCCACGCTGGGTTTTGAGGCATCCTCTCCACCTGCCAGGTCCACCTAGCATCCTCCCTTCTCACCCAGCCGGCTGGTTGGACTCAGACCTTACAGGCACTGCACACTTGCTCACACCGAGTACACAAGTTTTGCAGCCTACAAGATAATATTTTCAGATGCCAGTAACAAGTGCAATCTCAGGTGGACTCTTCCCTGAGTTTCTGAGCTCAGCTGATCTCTGCTCACACTGCAGAGCACAAAAGCATTTGGAGATCCGGTGAGCAGGGCATCCTCAGCATCCTCACCTCCCTGTAGGAATCCTCACAAATCAGCTGTATGGCAGAAGAAAATGGTTCACACACCTTGTCAAGAGCTCAAAGGTGACTGATGGTTTATCTTCTCTAGCTTTGGTTGGTTCCACAGCTAAACCAGCCCCTTCTCACTATGAATGCCTCACTATTGCCTCTAACTTCTCCTGTGCACCTCTGAGGTTTCTCTTTTGTACGCCCTCATACCACTCAACTTCTTCGTTCAGCCTTAATACCTATATATAATAATAGCTTAATAACTTTATAATAGCTCCAGCCTGTCTCCTGAGAGGTACAGAAATAAACCTGTCTTCCCTTGTTGCAGAGACTGCGTTAACAGATCCGTTATTGCTCGAACCAGAATCATTAAAATTCTTAGCATCCTTTGTCCCAGCTCTGGTGAGCGTGCCTTGGCATCCTTTTCAGCAAGATACTGCATCCCATGGAAGAGCTGCAAAGTATAAATGTCACGCCGGTGCCTCGGGTACCACGTGGGGCTGGGCCAGCTGTGCCCCACCAGGCACAGGGCTCCCACTCTCCTGCCTGCGTCCTCCATGCCCCAGAAGGCACAGCTGTGATCTCGGGCAGAACTTGCTCCTTCCTAACAAAACGTGTATGTCTCCACGGGAGCTAAAGGGTTGCAAGCACAGACCAGCCACATCGCTGCGAGCAGCCGTCCATCTGTTAAGAGTATTGGAGCAAGCGACTTTCAAAGCCAACACACACTTTTTCGCAGAGTTTTTCCACTGTACAGAATATCACAAAAACTTTTACTTTGTTGTGCCATAATAGTGGTAACTAAGAGATTTTTATCATTTTCAACTAACTCTGAAATCCGTCCCAGGCCTTCGGGAGGGCGTTCTCTCAACCAGCCGCAGGACACGCTGCCCAGGGAGGAGACCAGACCCCAGCAGCCCCAGAGGGTCACTTCACCCCCCAAAAAACCTCTCCCAATGGTTTTTGCCTCCTTGGAAATCTGTCACCAGTGTGCTGAGGCTGTCCCCTCAGTAGCTGGCAGGACAGAGGGAGACTGCAGGCCGAGAGGAATGAATTTAAATCATGCCCAGCAGCAGACTTTTCATCTCTATCACAAAATCTGGCTGTTCTGCTACTGTTTTCATCTGGTTCAACAAGTTTGCAGGAATATGGCTGCAAGAAATCAGTCGATTTTACTTAAAGCTGGAGGCTGACCATCCACAGAGTTCAAACCCTGGAGGACAGTAAATCAGGGAACGGTGCACAGGCAGCACATTGACACTCCTCAGCATAAATATCAATTTCCACACTGTGGTCAGGTTCAGTAAGTGTGGGGAATTGGTGTGGCAACGGGATTTTAACGAGGTCTGGTTGTGATTAATCCCTTTCTAGGCAGTTCCTCTAAACGACTCGATGCCTTGCAATCACTCAGTAATTATGAGACTGAAGCAAACTGTAAGTGACCACAATGAACATGCACATGAAACTGTCCAAGGCTGAAAAACAAAGTTTCTTGCTGGGAATTATTAAACCAACACAAAACCACGGAACTTACCTGAAATCGAAGGTGTATTGGAATGGGTAAGAAATATCATACTGGAATTAATGCCATCCAGGACTGTACAGCAGGACGGAGCCTACCTGTGAAAGAGCATTGCAATACCAGAGCAAAACCTGTGGCTGAGCCTGACCACCGCAGCACAGTTTGTGCTGGGCTGCTCCTGGCCATGCTGCTGTTCAGCGGGGACACCCGTCCCGAGCAGGGGGAGGTAGGAAGCAGCAGTAGCACCAACGGGGCAAGATAAAGCAGAAGTCTACAAATAAACTGAAGTCAGTCACTCAAGTTCCTGCTCTTACATCATCAATCCTCTTGCTTTTACGCCTGCAGCAGAGAAGATCCCCTGCCCAGAAGGCAGCCCGGCTGCTGCCAGAGAACGCTGGGAGGAGAGAAAGAGTTTGCTTTGCAGGGGAAGCGAATGCCTTCCTCCAGCCGATCTCCATCGCTCTTTATCTGCCTACAGCTGCTCACAATCTGGCCCTGCAGATAAGGAAGGCAGCACTGCCCATCCTTCCCATTCCTCCAGCCAGTGAGGTCTGGCAGCTCCGTGTTTTCTGGAGCTGGGGACAGCAGCGCTGTATGGCAGACAGCACCGTGGCCATGTCCAGGGCTTTGGCCAGGAGGTGCTGCAGTGTGGCAGCCGGCCATGGGGATGGCAGGCAGGGCAGAGCAGGCACACAGGCTCAGCACGCATCTGCTCTGACCCCACAGCCCTCCCTGTGCTGCAGGAGAGTGGCAAGGGCAGGGGCTGGTCTGCATCCCTCTGCTCCCTTCCAGATCCATCCCTCCTCTCCATCCTTTTTGCCACCCCCTTCCTGGCTGTAGCAGTAACTCAGTACCCTCCTTTCTTCCAGCTTAGCAGTATGGCTCTGTCAAGCTCATCCACTGTAAAAGGGCCAAATTCATCCCAGGTGTCCACGCAGAGGCTTAACCAGAGGGACACTTGGGATGGATTTAGCCCATTACACAGCGTGTTAATCATATTACTGCAGAAACCTGACGCAGTTCCCAAAGCGCAAGCCGACGAATCCTCCTGGAGCCCAGCAGGCCTCGGAGCCTCGTTCCAGCGTACCAGAGGTTCTTTTATTCATTAATCATATTTGCTTAATAACCTTGTATCTCTCCAGCGGAGGGAACTGCCAGGCTCACATAAGGCAATTGTGGGATGGCTTTTCTGCAGAGCTGGAAGTACTGGCATTTTCAGCCGGTGCGTGTGGCACAGCTCCGTGGTAATTCCTCTCCCTGGCTCAGCCACAAGGGCACGGGGAGGGATGCAAAGCCCCACAGATGCTAGGTACCCTTCTGCCTCAATCTGGCAGGAAAGTTTATGACAGTGAATTTATGATGCTCTGGGTCTGAGCTGCCTTGTGATTGACAAGCCCACATGCTGCAGCAGCATGTTTAGTGCAGGTAATTACTGATGATGTCAAGGAAAAAATTGCAGAGAAGATCCTGTACGCAGCCTGTTAATTGTACCCGTTCCTCTCACTAAAAGTTTTGATAGGTGTAATCCATCAAATATGCTTTATGCAACTTTCAGTAGTTGTCTAAATGCCAATTTTATTGCTTTAGAAATCAATGGCAGCAGCACTGTTGGGAGCAGAAGATCCCATTGGCATTTCTCTTCTCCTGTATCCACACCCGGTGTGCAAGAGGAAGGTGCTGATCCCAGAGCCTGCTTCTCCCTGCAGCTCACTCGCTCTGTGCAGTGTCTGCTGTCGCTGTCCCAGGAGCATTTTTTGCTCTTGTACTCTATTAAAGCCTCTGAAATTAGCGCTTGTGTTGTTACAGCATGGGGTCTCACTTTGTAGCTGAGGTTCAGGAACTTCCCTTTGATTAGGCTCGTTGAGAATCAAGCTTTTTAAATATCCTGTGATTATATCACTGAAAATCTCTTACCTGGCACATTTTCCAAACTCTCTGCTGTTTGCGTGATGTTTATCAATCAGCTTGGGGTTCTCCACCCCCCAGTGCACCCGTTTCCATACAACATCACCTGGGTGTCAGTCCCAGAGCAAGGCAGAGTGACACCCCACTACAATCCCCAAGGTATTATTTTCCCCACTGTTGGTCAGGGAAGGGATTCCCTGCTGGCAAATACCATGGTCAGAGCATGGAAGAAGTGTATTTGATTGCTTGTTCCCATGCAATATTGTCCACCTGAGCCGCAGTTCTGTTGCACCCCAGCAGATGATGCATCATTTCTTGGCAGGCTGGGGAGCTCGGAGGGGCCAGGCAGTGCCCATGGGGACATGGGGAGCATCTGGCACCTGCTGTTCCCTCTCTCTTCCTCCTCCTAAGTGAGGAGCATTTTTGCAGCCTCATGGACGCAGCTAAACTGCAAACTGGACCAATTTTACATCAGCCCCAGGTGGGCTATCTCCTTCTTCCAGGGGGTGATAAATCCACTTCATGTCCCACTAACCTCAGAGGCACTGGGTCAGGCCCCTCAGACTGGCACAATGCAGCTTTTACCTGGCATCCTGCGAGCCCTGCAGGCTGCTTGGATGATGAACTGAGATGGACGATGAACTGCATTAATTCCCAGTTTACAGCCGGAAAAATGAGAGTGGACAGGCACCCAGGGACAGCCAGGGAGCACATGTGAGGGGTACTGCTCAGGGCACAGTAAAACACTCCTCCACTCCTCCTCCTTGGCTCATCCCACCGGAGCAGCACATCCTGCTCCGACGCAAAGCAGAAATGACGCTGACGGAGTACGACGGGAATGTCAATGCTCTTCTCATCAACAGCACAGGGACACCAGGGAAGGCATATGTGTCTGGAGCTGTGTCACTCTTCTTTCTGAAATGCACTACCCGGGTCCCCACTCTGGAAACAGAAAATCAGGGACCTGCTGGCACATACGTATGGTGGGGAAGAACTTCGGAAATTCAATTGAAATGCTTTTAAAAAGCACAGGGAAAGCAGACACCCTCCCAAGATCAGGAGACTAAGAAGTGCCTTGGCTGTTGGGAACAGCTATAAATACAGGCAGGCTGGTTCTGGCAGAGTCATGTTATCGTTCAGTAACAGTGCTGGAAGGCTAATTGTGTGGTTTAAAAGCAAACTTAATAAGTGGTAACTATGAAAATGTTAGTTCTGAAGTTGCAGGGTTATAAGAAAGCAGGCTACACTGTATGTTAATGGCTGAATCAATGTGTTAGAGCAATAATCTGCACTTGGTCTAGCTGTAGAAACGTGCTCAATATTTCAGCAGCAAGAGATTTTTGCCTTGGTTCTCACAGAATAAAACACACTCATTTATTTCCCCGAAATAGCATGTTATGATGGATGCAACTGCCAAGCTACAGCTAATGGATGTAACATGATGGAAAACATCATTATTTAGGTGTGGGAAATTGTTCTTTAGGAATCCAGTGTCTGTAGCAAACCTGCACTCCTTGAACCTCAATTCCGCAGTGTGTTTCAGATGTGGATTTTAAGTGTCTGTTTCTAATTATTGTATCACAGAGCCCTGTCAAAATACCTTTTGGTGACTGGCAATAATGTGTGCAAGGGATTTTAAATTGCATCTTGAGAGCAGCCATGTAACTCGATGCCTGGCCGAGCAGCAAGAAGACGAATGTGGTGGCTGGCCCCAGCGCTTGTGGGTGCTGCCGGTCCTGTGGCACTCGTCCCACTGTGTCCCCTCACAGAGAAGGTGCCTGGGGAGACGATGCAGCCGGCAGCGCAGATCAGGTTGGTATCACTACGTCTGCAAGAAGCTGCTCCTGAGGGCTGTGCATCTCCCGAGGGCTGTGCATCTCCCGTCTACCGCAGCACGGGTACCCAAGGGCTGTGCAGAGATGTTCCCAGCTGCAGAGGGAAACTGTAAGCTCCCCAGTGACACATGGCACAGGAGGAAGCTTTTTTCTGCTATTTCCCACAGGAAAATGAGAAGATATGATCAAGTGAGTGCTGGGTGCAGCCATGTGCTCAAGCAGCCCAGCTGCTACAGAGAAAATTCATCCCTGCTTTGGGATTTCCCTTGCTGCCCAGCCTGATGGAGTCGGCCCGGTGTAACGCGTGTGGAGAGCTGCTCTCTGCCTGCTAGGGCTCAGGAAGCAGCCTGCGCTGAGCCTCCTTTGGCCATTTGTTGATGGTCCAGCACTGACCTGCTGTAATGCCCCATCACACCGCTCAGCCCAAGCGACAGGCCAGAGCACTTCCCTTGCAGCTCAGACAGCACTTCCTCGCAGCAGAGGAAACCCCTCTCTGCTCCCCCGGCAAGGGCACGAGTATAAACATTTGCAGCTGGCTCCCATCAGCCACGCAGAGGCCTGTGCTTCAGGTGTTTGATAAATGTTCCTTGCTTTCTATGAATGCCTCTGCTGTGTATCAAAAGAGGCACTAAACCTGCCTCTCCAGCCTTAGCAGGGGCACTCCTGATGGGTTTGGCTCTGCTGGAATACCACACTTTGCTGCTGCAGTGCTTGTTTGTGCTCCTGGAGGTGTACAAGTAACTCCCATTCAATCTGGTCTTTTCAAGGGATGCATTTCCAAGCACTTCGCAGGTGCCTTAGCCAGTATAGAGAGTACCCAAAGGCTGGGTATTTTTGATGATGTCAGATCATCCCTGTGCTCAAACAGCAGGGAAACTCCACTGTAGTTATGTGGGCTGAGCCCTTCTAGGCACTCAGGCTCAGCTGGCATCAGAGTGACCACCAGACCTGGCTCTTACCAACGCTGCTAGCATTGAAAGGGCACTAGCATCATTATCTCCCATTAGCTGATTGGGAAATTAATGATAATCAACTTGTACAAAACCTCCAGCTTCAGCAGTCCTGTGACTGTCACTGTCATTTACAGAGTCCTCTCTTGCTTCTCCAAATTGCCCCGAAAAGTCTGGCCCATGCATTGCCTCAATGACCACAAATAATTATTAATTTAGAATCCCAGTTCTTAGATCACTCACACTATTTCCAGTACCCACTATATGTTTTTAAGCACCTGGCACAGTCCTAACTGTTAGAGGAAAATGTACCATGCTGGATCCAACAGCGTGAGAGAGGGGAGGCTGCTGCAGCTCCGTGCCCTCAGCAGGCACATGCACAGGATATATCATACACACATATATACGTGCATGGCTGGCCACACAGATCAGACAGGTGTTCAGGGTACCCCCACAAATGGAATGCCACAGGAATGGGGACCCCCTCTCCGAGCAGTCAGCAGCAGCCAGGTCTGGGCATTGTTCCTGCCACGCTTTTGCCGGCCGGTGTGCGTGGTGTGGGCTTGTCTGCCCGGGCTGCTCAGCAGCTGCTCGGGGGGTTTTGTTTGGCTTTTTTTTTCCTCTCTCTCACTTAGCTGGGAGCTTATTGTGCATTTCCAACAGCAACCGGGTGACCCAGGTGATAATTCAGCTGCCGCTCGGTCTGGCACGGGCACAACTTGGACATGTTTCAGACACCTGGCATCATGCAAGGAGGGAGGGAGACAAAAGGGATCGATACCCTCTGCCCCAAAGGCAAACAAACTGCATCGATTAACTCCAGCGGCCACAGAGACTTGCAGGAATGGTCTGGGTTTCAGCAGGTCTCACTGAGATAAACTCCTCCACGTGTTTCTCTCCTTAGGGGACGCGATTCAGCATCGCCCTGTGCCTTCTTCCCCAAGGAGAGCCATGGGAGGAGCCCCTGTCTGCTCCATCTCTCAGATGTCCAAGGCCAAACTCTCCAGGAGCACACACAGGGGCAAGAGGACTCAGACACCTGCCAGCCCCCCCAGGATCACTCCTCGGAGGAGACAAACATTCAGTATAAAACATGTTTCTTTGCCGCAATGTAAATATGAACAATGCAATTACAAGGCTTGGAGATAAGTGTGTGGAGAGAGAATCAATCCCTGCCTGTAGCTGCCAATGCTCCATTTCAGCTCCAAAGCATCCTCTGTTTGAAGCAGTTGAGCAGCTGTCGGGATGCACACACAGCTCCCATGGCTGTGGTCCGGGACAGCAGGCTGGGTCCTGCTTTCGTGGAGATGGATCTTGCTCCAGGGGTCTTTACACGCACATTCTCCACCCGGGG
Source organism: Podargus strigoides (assembly GCA_028020825.1). NCBI lineage: Eukaryota > Metazoa > Chordata > Aves > Caprimulgiformes > Podargidae > Podargus > Podargus strigoides. Next base: position 4,072,183 of record CM051629.1, on the reverse strand, counting down.
TTCAGCTCGGGCTCAGCCTCTCCCCTCTGCTCTCCCATTCCCCACAGCTCCTCCTAGCATTTCCTGCAATTCATGACTCCATGCTTGATGGAGGTCAGGGTTTAACACTTTTCTCTAAACTGGTCACACTGAACTGAATTCCTCTCTAAATTTTGGAGGTGCTGAGTGTGCCTCCAGCGTTGCTCGGTGGGACAACCCCAGCCAAGCAATGAGAAAAACTCCTCAAACCCTGTTCTCAGCACTTGCCTGTAAACAGGTCACAGCCCTCTGCATGGGGGACCTGCTTTGTAGGACAAAATCCCATCCTTGCCAGAACTGACATATGCACTGAGCCTCCGTATGATACAGCCACATAAAATGACAAGCACCCCTTATACAAGCACACCGTGCAGGTAAGGCACTGCTCGCTCTGGGCACACCCCAAAATGGTGTTGGCAGCAGGGTTTAGGGATAAGGGTGGCTGCTAACTGGGACCAGGGACCAGATCCAGGTCAGCAGTGCTGCTGGCAGCCCACCGCTGTGCTCAGGGGTCTTTCCTGCTCCCGCTGCCTTTCCCTCTCCTCTCCCCTCACCCTCACACAGTTCTTCTGGCTGCCCGGCTTGATACTCAGCCAGCAAGGACATAAGCCACTGATAAAAGGAGAGAGGCTTTTATTTATTATTCAGCCATCTCCAGGGTTTCAGTGCCACAATGCATTACCCTACTTCCCATATACATTATTTATTTCCTGGTTCAACACAGGTAAAGCTAAAGTGAATGTGAAAGATGTTTGAAGCCCATACACAGAAGACTAATCCAGCCCAGCTTCCCCAAGCTGAAATCCCTTCCCTGCTCAAAACCCAGCCTAAAGCTGAAATCCTGCTCCTGCTGAAGTCAAAGAGAGTTTTTAATAATGAATTTCAAGGGCTCAAAGCCATAACAGATGTCTGAAGGAGGAGTGGCCCTGGATGCAGATGTCCCCAAAGCGGGTGTGCCCAAGCAACCATCCCTTTTGGGACAGGACTGCCCCCACCACCTCCAAGACAAACGGTTGGGAGCTCTCAGGCAGTACTGACACCAACCTCGTAAAACCAAAACGTCTTGGGATTGTGCTACTTCTTTTTTTCTGGCATCGAGCGTTTGAAGGGAAGCAAATTCAGGAACCGGAGATGTTCCTGAGCCTTTGGGTCACAGCCTTGCCGCCATCTGCAAAGGAAGCAATCGAATTTCACCTCAACCCCCGTGAATCCCAGGACAGCACCGGTGGCCGTCCCCGCGTGGCCATCCCTGCAGGCTGCCCGCTGCAGCAGGAAGGTGGCGTGTGCCAGGCAGCTGCCACGCTGTCACCCCCCGGGCTGGCCAGGACCGGCACTGCCTCTGGCTGGTAGTGCCGAGTTCCCACAGACACCATTTCTTTAGAGAACAAGGGGATTTCTTTGGATATCGATGGGATTTCTTTGGATAAGCTGTGTTTCCAGGAAGGAAGGAGAGGAATTTGATCCTCCACACCTCAGTCCCAAGAGAGGAGTGAAAAAAGATCAGCTGAGATTATTCAGGCATTTATGTTTTGATGAAAGCCGGTGCTCGCCAGGAGTTCCCTTGCAGAGGAAATGCTCCTTTTTCTCTCCTCCCTGCTGCAGAGGACTGAAGAAATCTGACAGGGTGGGCTTGCAACACTCTGCCTTTGGAAATGAGCTTTGCCACCCCTGGATGTACACGCTGGGATGTTGAAGGGGAGCTCCTCAGCGAGGGACACGCTGGCTTCCCTCCTCACCTTCTCCCACCCCTTCCCACCTGCTGTCCCACCAGGCCCTGGCACCGTGATGTGTAACTTGAATTCAGACTTCAGCTTTTTAATCCAGGCTTCAGCTTTGCCCAGAGGCAGCAGCAGGATCTGGGGGAGATTGCCCACAGCTGTTTGCACTGGGCATGAGCATCATGGGGCCCCCCAGTCCCCTCCTGCCAGGGCCAGCTCAGAGGAGAGATGTCCCTCACACAGGCAGGAGTCAAAACTCCCGCCTCCCAAACCCCGTGTCCCCTCAACGTCCCCGCAGCTGCTCAGCCAGGGCTTGCTGAAAAAGCACAGTGAAGGATGGAGATTTGCCGGACACCTCTGTGCTCCACTCCTCCTTGCTCAGCAAGTGTAGGGTCAGGAGGGGATGATCCCTCTTGTCCCTGTCACCAGCTTTGCTGGTGACAAAGCACTGCCATGCCAAGACCAGTGGCCCTCCCTGCAGCCAGCTCCAGGGGGCTGAAATCCTCCTCAGATATGCAGGATCTTCCAGCCAGGGTGTTGATACAATGATTACCATGTTTGTTATGTTAAATACCACTACTTAAACAAGCGAGCCCATGTCAATATTAGCTTTCCAGCAGGAGCAAGCAGATAAACTGGAGGGGGTGAGGACATCCTCTCCCCTGTGCCATGCAAGTAACGCCTTCACCTTAACTTTCCAACCTTCTTTGATCACTTCCCACAATTGTCTTGTTGTCAGAGAACGGAACGTGGCTCTTTATAAATAACATTTGCTTTGATGTAATATCTCTACATTTTCTGCTAATAAAATGGCCTTGATTCAGCCCAGCCCCAAGTAAAGCCCACAAATATTGCTTTTCCCTTCTTAAGAGCGTGCTTAAGTCCCTCGGATAGCAGGGAAAGGTGCACACGTGCTGCAACGCATTGCTGAACACGGGGAGGATTCATTGCACGCTGCAATTTAACTGTGCACTTAAGTGATTTGCTGAACTGGAGCATTAAATGGGAGGCAGCGATTTCTTTTAATGGCCTATAAATACCATAACTTCTTTTCATAGCCGGAGCTATTTTTTAATGACTGGTGCTTAGCTACATTGAAGTTTAAAACTCCATGGAAAAAAAAAAAAAAGCCCTACTTCAGCACATGGCTAACACAAAAGCAACATTTCTTGTCCATATGGAGAACATATTGGCTGAACTCAGCTACGATGCGACCTTTATCTTCGCTCGTGAGATGAGACCAATTAAGTCGGTGGTGGCAATGCTGCCGGTGAGTTATCGCTCTCCTTCCTCAGGCAGATAAAGGTCAGGCATGAGGCGATGCTCGCTGCACGGCGGCTCACTCTGCTACCTGTTGCCCTGAGACAACAGCAGATGCCCATGGGCTGTTGCTCCATGCATGGCCCAGAGGCTAATTTCCAGTTCATTGGGAGATTTTGGACCCCCCTCAACCTCAGGCAGGATGCTAGGGAGAGGGTCTTCAGATGCATGCATAAATATATATATTTTTATATATATATATATGTCCTGACACCGTGCCTGGCAGAGCTCCAGACTGAGCAGCCTGAACCGAACCCCTTCTGCAGCTCCCCCCTGCTGCCAGCCCATCCCACTGTGGGGCACAGTCGGGGGCCGCAGGGCGCGCGGTGGCCTTCGAGCCGTAGATCAGCGCAGCCGGGTACCACGGTCGGGGCGCAGGGCAGCCGCCTCCCCGGGGGATGAATTACGGAGCAATAAACCACGCTCGTCTCAGCAGGAGGGTTTTATGCCCTCCATCAATCAGGAGACACAAACAGCTCTGTTCCCTGCAGGACTGGCAGAAAGTGAGGCAGAAATGGGTGTACGGGGATTCTAGGGATTTATGAGGGGGATGCAGCTAGGGTGGGAGAGCTGGGCACCTCGGCACCCCCCAGTCGCGGTGCCCCCGCAGTGTGAAGCATTGCAGCACTGGGGATGTAGTAGGGATGTAGTAGGGTCCAGCCTCTCTCGGTGCCCGGGAAGGGACCAGGAGGAGGTGATGGCTGTGGCTGTGGTGTCCCGCTTGCTGGGCTGCCCCACTTGCACTGAATCTGAGGAAGTGCCAACAAGCCCAGCAGCACCAAGGCTGGGGGCTCCTGGAGCTTGTACCCATGTGCTGGCACTGCCTGGTTCAAAAATTCAAATCACAGAGTGAAAAACCAAACCTGCCCCGAGGAGCCGGGGAGGTTTTGGGAGCCAGGTCCGGGACGGCCGGGGCGGAGGCTGGCAGCAGCCTGCCCGCAGCAGAGGCCACGTGGGCACAGTTTTGCCAGCCCCTGGCTCCCTGCTCATCCGTTTGTTCTCTAATTGATAAAAGAGCATCGTGTGAATAAAACCCAAACATCCTCCTTGTAGAGATTTTGGAGGGAGTTGAAGATGTGCGTTTGGGGCTTGCAAACCCTGCAGCAGCAGTTAGATACCTAAGTGCCTTGCTGAACACGGCCCTGAACATCTGCTTTCCCATTACTTACAATTAGGAGAAAGAGCAAAATCCAAGCCAGCCCATCCAAACGACTGTATCCTGAGTACAAACACCTGGACAGAGAGAATCTCTCCCACCTGATACCTGCTCTCTGGTGAATTTGCATTTTCCTAAGAGGCCTGTATCACCCGCAGAGAGGAGCTGCATTTCTGAGCATCCTGAGCAGCACGCTGCCAGCTCTCTGGGGCAGTCAGCTACAAACCAGCCTCCTTGTCAAGACCATAACCAAGATGAAAAGGCAATAAAACTACAGACCCCAGTTCAATTCTCCAAGAGAAGAGCTCAGATCTGAGCAGCAGAAAGACTGCAAACCTGTCTTGCTGTGGTGCAAAGGATAAAACAAGCCACAGCGGTGCAGAGTCACATCATAACCTCAAAACCCCTCAGAACATCCCCCCTACATTTCTGTGGGCACAAGAGCTGCCTCACACCCCCAGGTAAGCACAGACTGTCACCTCTCCTCCTGCAGCCCAGTCAGATGTTCAAGCCATCCTCCTGGCCGGAGCCCAGCATCAGCAGCTCCAGTCTCACTCAACTCCATGGGATCCCAATGTGCACTTTTTTCCACAGAGATACTTCAGGACATGAATAATATGGGATAATGACACAACAAAGTGCCATTCATGTACTTATGTACACTCTTTTCCCTGGCTCCAGTTAGCTTCTATAAAGCTGTCAATGAGTGTTTTGTTGTTGCCCTCACGTCGCAGGATCTTATATCTTTTCCTCACTCTGCTATGAAAGTTTTCCTTGCTGTTGTATAGATGTTTTTCCAAGCTAAAAATAGGATTATCTTTTACCAATCAAGCCTGTCTGGGATTATGAATTCAAAGAGCGTGATACAGAGATGTGGAATAAAGGTTTAATGAATCACAAAATTGAATTCTTTAGGGGCTGGCAGCATTTTTCTGAATAAAACAACAACTTAATGTCCTACGTGTTGTACTTTACAGGCTGGGACCTAAACTTATCTTGTACAAAGGAAATTACAGAGGCAATCATGGGAGGTCTTTTATTAGTATTTCTTCTCTCCCCGGCACAGAGTAGAATATGAATTGATTGTCAGAGATTTTTAAAGTGCCTTTGATTGAAGAGATGATCTCTGATAAGCTGCTGGAGGAAAATAGAAGCCAACAGCTGCTCCATTTAACATCAGTTAGCCTCCAGTTCTGGCAGTTTGCTAAATAACTGTTTTACATTCACAAACACATCTCTGTGCCACAGCCCCGCTCGCACACACCTCCCGGTTCTGCGGAGCGCGGTGTGGTGCCAGCTACTCGGCAGTGCTGTGGGAGAAGTGAAGTTGTGATGCTGAAAACATACACAGGTCCTTCTCCACCTTACCCGCCTCGACGCTGGTATTTCCACATACCCCAGCAGCTTCTGACAGTGCTATATCCCCCCTTAAAGCGAGGGAGAGATCAGCATCTGTGTTTTAGAGCCGAGAAGAGAAAATAAGTCATTTCTTCTCTGCAGCATTGTGTCTAGCAGACAATTAAGACATAAATACCAAACCTTTGCTGTTAATAAATTTTGAGGGGGTTGCTGATCCCTGGGTAATTCTGCCATGCTTCCCCCCAGTCTGCAGCATATTACATCAAGTCGTTGCTGGACCCATTTCCTGACTCTGGTAGCTGTGTATTGCTCTAAACCACCTTTGCCCACACCATGCAAATTGTCTTTATTTTAACACCATCACTGCCCACTTGCTTCCCAGGCTGCACAATGGCTCACAGCCCTGAGATGCCCGGCCCCTGCGGGAGGGGACTGCCAGGAGACCCTGTCCTGCTGCCATCTCCAGGGCACTGAAGCTGTAAAATGCATCTAAAAGACCTCCAGTTCATCACACAGCACTGCATGCATGGGTGTACATTTGTGACACCACCCTTTGCATGCAAGAGCAGCCCTACACGAGCACAGCTATAGGATAACAAGCCTCTCAGCCAGCACTTCCCAACAGTGGCTCGCAGGTGACTCCCCAGCCCAGTCCCATGACATACAGCCACCTCATGCACAAGGTCACCCCGCAGATGTGGGAGCAGGACCAGAGCAGTGGCCCGGAGCAGGAGCCTGCCCCACACTCCCCCCTCGCCTGGCTGCAAAGAGAGGGATTTATGACCCACAGCTCCACTGACAGCAGTGCCCCGAGGCACCAAAAATGAATCCCTCAGTACAGTTTTATTACTCAGTTCAAGGTGCAGTGAAAAGATGTTGTCCAAAGCGCCTGCGCTTTCCTCCTCCTCCCTCCCTGCTTGTGAAGGAGAGAAGGAAAATCAAGTTGCTGGCTGCCATCAGCACCTTTCCTGCCCTGGGCACTCCCACACCAGACCCTGCAGCCCTTCCACACGTGTTGCAGCCTGGTTTATTGGCAGCCTGCAGTTGCTGCTATCCTGGAAAGGCTCTGAGAAGCTCACAGGCTCTGCGCTTAGTGCTAGCAAAGCCTTTTCCAAAGGAAACACTTAAAGGCTTATGCAGGAACAAAGCTAAAAGGGTTTGTAATTATTTAGAGTTGGGCAGGGGCTAAATTAGCCAAGCAGAGTCATTACCCGCTTCAGATCTTCACTGTAAGTGGTGTGAGGATGCAGATCTCCTCGAGCTACAGAGCTGGCCACTTTGGAGGCTTTATTTAATGCAGGAAACCCTTGGTTTCCCAGACCAAGAGCAGCTGCAAACCACTGGCCCTGCGGAGAGGCCACCTTTGTCCTGCTGTAACAGGGAGGAGGAGCTGATGCTAAGCAGCTAACCTGACCTGGCCATGTTTTGCAGAGGGTTTTGTGCCCTCTGATCCCTCTCAGGTGCGGGGTGTCAGCACGGTGGCTGTGGGACACCCCCCCTGCTCTGCTGGCTGGCAGCCCAAACACTGGAGATCCACTCTCTGCTGCCATCTGCAAAACACAGAAACAAACCCAGCAGAATTTCGTGTCGAAACACAATTTCACCCAAACTGATGTCATGAATATTAAACCAAGCACACCCTTCTGCGCCCTGCCACCCCGGGAGCGCTGCCTGCGAGATGCGCCTGTGGAAGCGCGGGCTGAATTTCCAGCGCTGTAGTTATAGCAACAGGCGCCGTCGCTCATCGGCAGCAGTTATGCAACTCCCGGCTGCACCTTGGAAAGTGCAACTCATTGCACAAAGCAGCAGCAGCAGCAGCGACCAAAAACCCATGGGCATGGGTGAGGGGGGCAGCTCTCAGGCATGGCACGAGCCCCTTGCTGCAACACGACCGCCTTGGGCACGCTGGCAGCTCCCCAGCCAGCTTTGCACTGTCACCCGTGTGCACAGAGCCATAAAACAGCAAGCCCCATGTGCCTGCTCTGCTTGCACGGTCCCCAAGTGTTCCATGGACGTTACGCAGAAACAACACGGGACGCCTGCTGCTGCCCGTGGAAGTAAAGATCTCTTCAGTACCCAGCGTGTGCGGGGTCAGCCAGGCACACCGACGTCTTTAAATGACACTTTGCTGATTTTCACTTCTTCACAACATGCAGCCAGGCTAAAGAGCAGTTCTCTTGCCTACAACTCAGACGCCCTGCTAGAAAATCAATAGTCATTTGGTGATATTCTGGCCCTTGGCTGGCTGCATTGCAATGCCTGGAGGAGCAGCTCTGATTTGCCAGTCTCCAGACTATGCAAAAAGCAGTTGGGTTGGACTGGCCTTGGGCTGATACTGTGGGGCCATTTGATGAGCACAGCCTGATAAATCCGTCCAAGATTTCTGGAGTCTCATTTTGTGCCCATCCAAGGGATGGACCCAGCACGAGGAGCAGGCTGGGAAGGTCCCTTGGGTTCCCCATGTCCTCCCCCCGGCAGCACAGCTGCATCCTCACTGCTACCTGCCTGCTTATCCTAAAAATCCTGAAAAATCTGGTGCACACCTCACATCAACCTCACTAGAGCCCTGACAGGTTTATATGTCAGTTCTATATGAAACACTTCCCAGCCTACACCAGCAACAGGTATTACCAGCTGGGCCCAGTGTGGAGCGTGGATGCTTGGAGCATCTGCGGCAGGAGAGGGGACAGAGAGCTCCAGGGCCAGACCTGGCACACACAGCCCCACTCCCAGGCTGCTCCAGAGAAATTCTAAGGCACGAAGGAAGAAAAACAGCTCATTTACCTTGGGTTAGCTTATTTACCTACAGAAATGGAGAGAAGAGGAATTACAGAGTTCGGTGCTAGAAACAGGATCGCTGCTTCAGGGCTGAGAACCAGCCCTGGATTTTGGAGTTGACACTGGTCCAGGCTAAAGCAATGTGCTTCTGTTCACCAGCTTGACCAGGGAGCGATGGAAGGTGGGCACGCCAGGCAACAGCTATGGTTTAAAACAATCAGGAAGCTTAAAATAGAACTGAGCAACTTTGAACCACAAAAATAAAAGCCGATGGCATCTTTGTTTAATGAAGAACAGAAATTGCTCTTTTCTATGACTTCAGGACAGCAGCAGCAGGGCTGGATTTCAGCAGGTTTCAAAGGGCAGCAGACGTATTATTTTTTAAATGATAAATAAAATGTAATAGCCCGACCTCAGGAATACAATCGTCTGCTTTCAATGCACTCCCGTTTCTTTAATTCTTCTCCATCAGTGCAGATAGATGAACTGCCACAAATCCCTGCCACCTCCCCATCTCCCTGCATCACAGCCTGAAGCACAGGACCTGCTCTGGGTTACAACCTGACCAGGAAGCAAATCCCTCCCGCAGAGCCGGAGGGGAAGGACATGACTCTTTCCCCTGGGTGCTGTCTGTGATAAGAGGAGAATTAAGACCTCCAATCTATTTGTAATGGAGAGGTTACAAGAGGGCATTTTGGAAGCAATTGAAAGGTTAGTAACGGAGCCCGGCTGGGAAATGTATGGAGTCTCATTACCTTTTATCTTCCGAGCGCATAAAGTTTGCAGAATCTCTGTTTAGGTTAGCAGGAAACCTCTGCAAGAATTATATATGCTGTCTGCATGCTTATCAAGGGAGAAAGAGCTGTGCTCCATCAGCCAGCTGTGGGGCTCGGCGGAGATAAAGATATCCCCCTGCCCAGCAGTGACTTGGGATAAATCATCCTGTCCTCGCGCTGCCATCGCGCCTCACCCCTGCTTGGCCCCTTCCAGTCGTCACACAATTCAGCTGGAAGAGCCAGGAGGAAGGAGCGTGGCTGGGTCCTTTTCAGGCGGCCAAGTGCTCTCCCTGCAGTGTGGGAAAGAAGGGAGCACTTAATTTACAGTTCAGTTATAAATGCCCTGTTCTCATTAGCCCATCGAGACCACAGCTTAAATACACACCCAGCTGGGCACCAGGAAAACCAGGGCTTGGATCTGGGTGGTTTGCAGGCTGGATCCCACAGCTGGAGGCTGCGGGATCGACCCCAGCTGCCCGCCAGGTCCGTGGGAGGCCAGTGCATGCTGCTGCCCCGCCACACCACCAGACACAAACCCCATGGAAAAAGCTGGCTCCACAACACACATTTCCCCCCCAACACCTCTGACAGCCCCAGACCCTCTGTGGGATGCAGAAAACCACATGGGCCAAAGCTCAGGGCTGCCCTGTTGCTATTGCAGAGGGTTTGCTGCAGCCCAAAGCGTGTCAGCAGTGCTGGCAGGGCTGGGGCTGCAGTCTGCGTGGGTGCAGCACATGGGAGACCGGCCAGGCTGCTGTCAGAGCAGCCCAGGCTTCGCGCGGGCGACTTCGCCACTGGCACTGAAGGACAGGCACAGCCGTGAAGGCAGCACAGAGATGTCCCCAGGTGGGAGAAGTTGGTGCAAATCTCCGGTTGTGCATATAAAGAGAGAGACAGCCACTGCCTGCAGCGCTTATAAGTCCAGAGCGTGGGCAGGGGACGGTGCTAAGGGGACTCAGGGCTGCCACAGCCACCCAGGGAAATCTGTCCCTTCCAATTCATTCAGCAATGATTACGAGGCACGCTATATTCAAGAGACTGCAAACAGAGCTGGCTGGGCAGAGATATATTGTGTAAGGCCTGTGATATTTGCTGTTGGCCAATGCCACCAAGTCATGAAAAGTAGTGATGCATATAACCAAAACCCCAGAAGACTCATTGTTTTATGTAAGCATCATATATACACCCAGAAAATAAAACTGCATGTGTGAAAGAGAACAAATTAAAATTCAATTTCATCTGTACCAAAGAGAAGCTATCATCAGTGGGAGGATGTTAGAGATATATTGGTACGCACGTAATTCCTTGGTGAACTTTTATGGGCCAATTGATAAAAAATATTCCCATGAGAGCAATGCACATTATTTCTGGAGCTCCAGTATTTTACAAGTGAGTCAGTGCAGAGATGTGTGATTTACACAACGAACACAGAGAGCTACCTCGACATGGGTAGCATAAGCACAACTGCTCCGTGGGGAATTCTCCCTTGGAATCAATGCACAATGTCTCTGTTTGGCCTGTGGAGAGATGACAATCTAAGCCAGGATTTACGTGGATCTCTCCTACAGAAAAGCAGCAGATGCTTTTAACAGCAATGTTCCTGAGCAGGACAAAATCCAATGCAATGAAAAAAATAAAACACCCAGCAGTCCTGCATCTTCTCTTACTATTGTCATAAACACCTTCAGCAGAGTGGAGCAATTTCCTCCAGCTCTCCACGTGTTCACAAAACCGAACACGAACATCTAGATAAAATATATTCATCTGTGTCTTCTTTCCAGATGTGTGGCACTGGGTCGAATTCTTGCAGAGAAACAAACTGCTGTGACAAGGCCAGCGCTGTTTGCTAACTGTGACATCTGTCCTGGCACAGCACAGGGCCACCCAATGCCCACTGCTGTGGTCACGCTCTCACCAGCCCTGCACGGGTCCTGACAGCTTTGCTCCAGCAGGACAGAGGCACCCAGCCAGCAGTGCCACGAGAAAAAGGATCAGGACAAGTCACTAAGGAAAGAAACTGCTGAACATAACGAGTTTGTTACTTCTAGCCAGCACGGTACCAGTCACCGTGATCAACTTTGCTGTGTTTTAGCCTGTTCAGCAGTTTTGTCTCTGCTCATCTGTCTGTACTAACATATGTAACTATTTTATTAAAATCTCATCCAGCTACAGAATAAATAAAAATCCAAAAGTCAGACTGAGGTCTAATTAAAGGCAAAAAGCTGTTGCCATCTTTCTAGATTAAACTGTCTTCATTTTACTTCACAAATTTGTACTCACGTAAATCAGCCCACCAGGCTTTTCTAGGCACCTGAACGACTTGGAGGGAGGGATGGGGGCCCCAGTGAGGAACCCCCTGGGCCATACGACCCCAGCGCTGCTCAAGCAGGTTCTGGTAAACAAGGGTTTGATTTTGCTGAGTGCATCATGGATCAGGTCTCACTTTCCAAAAGGTATTTCCCATGGCTGCTGACAACCTTACCTTTCTGTTTCATACCCATCAGCAGGGTTTTCACCAGGGGAGTGATTTTCACCAGCAATGATTTTTTGGTATTTCTTGGGTGTTTTCAACAGCAGGAATAGCTGCTGCATCCCTCAGCCAGAGATACCAAATTTAGCATCTCGTGGGAGGCAGCGCCGGTTCCAGCGTGCGGGACTGCAGCCTGAGCAGACCCTGTTTGCCTCAGCGCGACAGAGCTCAGTGTTTGCAGCCTGACACCATTTGGGTCCGTCAGATCTCAACGAGTTTTGCAGGTCCGTGCACAAAGGTCTCAGCAGGCAGATCAGACGTGGAGGATCTCCAGGCTGACTGTTGGGTTTGAAATCAGATCCCATCGCTGTGTCAGCTTCGCCTTGGCTCCACAATGTTGTATTCTCTTCTCTGACCTCCCATTCCTTTCTTTAAATGGCAAAAATAGAGCCAAAACGAACCCAAACTGTGAGAAGACACAAGGATGCAACCAGACACTTGCGAAGTGCTGCAGCATGCGGGGACCGGAGGCTCAGCTCCCCACGGTGCTGCTGATGGTTACGGCACCAAACGGATTTGCGCTGGTTGCTTCCAACACGACGTGCCTGCGCTGTCTTGTGGGGTTGAGGGATTTCACTGGCTTCTCAAACTGCAACAAACACACATAAAAACGTGTCCTAGTCAATAATTTATTATACTGACATGGCAGCATAATTAAGTTACCAGAGGGCTTTGGGCAAATATCTGGTAGCATAAGGTGCTACGTGCTTTTGGCACGAGCTTTATTTAAACACATTGGATCAATTTGAATCAATCTGACACGTACACACTTCAGGGCATGGCTAGTTTCAAATCAATTAAACTCCTTATGACTTTATGATTAGAAACCTGAGGTTATAAAACATTAACATAAAATCACAGTTTATAAAGTGAAAAATAAAATCCTAGTGTAATGTTTCATGAAGATCACAGGAATCGTTATGTAAGCTTCATTAAACAAACAAGGTAAGGGTAATTAGGCTGTAAATTGAGTACAGTAGTTAAAAAAAAAAAAGAGAGAAACTATAATTAGGAGGTGATGGCCACTTAACCAAAAATAAGGAACTATAGATAACTAGTTGCCTTCTGCGTGATTTCAAACAAAACCACAATTGATTTCTTCCTGAGATGGTGCATCCGAACAAAAACTCCAACTGCAGAAGTTGGTTGGAGCAAATGGCTGCAGGACAAGCAAGGCAGAGAAATCAATTTGCAATTTGCCTGGAAAGAGAAAAAAACACACTGAGCAATGAGGTACGTACACAAAATAGTGAATAAAATCCCAAATTGTATTGATATCATGCAGCAGAGCCCCTGAGCAGGTGCTTGGGCACCTTACTAGAGGTGAACACATATGCAGGGGCTGACCTGGAAGGGCCGGTGTAAGTCCCACTGATGTGGACAGGACTGAAACGTGCACTTTGGTACCTGGCTGATGAGAAAAGGGTTTAAGCTGGGGGCTGGAGAGCATTTCTGGGGGAAGGTCTGCCAGTGGATTTCACCTTCTTGTGCATTTAGCGTAGGAATTGGCAAATTCAAAAGTACCAGCCCTGCTACGCCGATTTTCATTAGGAAAAGTCCCAGGGGAACTAAATCCTTCCAGTGAGCATCCAGCCTGCGGAGGGAACATGATGATCTTGCTTCTTCTCTGGCTTGGCACAAATTACCCAAACAGATCAAAATCATCCCTGGCACAACTGCATTTCTTTTCAAATACTGTGAAAGATTCTCTACGTGACTCTCCTCCAGAAATACTGATAACTATTTTGCATGTGCTTTTATCTGACCTACCTAATAAATACACGTTAACACAACGCAGTGCCCAGTACTGAAAAAAAAAAAAATGCTGTGGATGGGAAAATGCAAGGGGTTTCCCAGCAGCTCCCTCTCTTACAGACAGGGCAGAAATCCCTTCCTCCATCCCTCCGAGGTGCGTGCCAAAGGGCAGGGTCCAAAGGCCACGAAGTTAGCAGAAAAACTCATCAGCTTCAGTGGACTTTGCACCGGGCCCCGCTGCACGCAGGAAATATCCTTTGCTTTTTGTTTTAATGCAGCTGAAACACAGGAGAGCCACACACAGCTTTTGTAGCTTAATCTTTGCTCGCACCCAGATGGATGTTTGTTTAAAGAGGTAGAGGGGCTGAAGAAAAAGAAGTGTAAAATGTAGAATGGGACAATCATAACTGATGCCAGGCACAGGAAAGCCCTTCCAGCAGACCCCACTGGGCAGGCAGCCAAGGTCAGGCATCACCCTGCATGGACCTGCTTGCAGGAAACCCAGGCACAACAGCATGCCCAGTCCACCCAGTCTGCCCAGTCCCAGAAGCCAGTTAAATAAGAGATAATCCCTTCACAGCACAGCCTGGCTGGGAAACACCAGGCATTTTCATGCAGCCCAGCTCCCGCGTCCTCCTCTCCCCATCCTCCTCCCCACAGAGCCCACATCGCCTGGTCCAGGCTCGCACAGCCCAGCGTGGGATGCCGGTCTGTCTGTCTGTCTGTCACCAGATGGCTTCACACTTAACAGCATCTGGCCCCCTCCTCCCCTCTCCTCTGGGCTTGCCAGGGGCTGCTGCACCCAGTTGGCCATCAGCACCCTGCATGTGCTGGCCGGAGGGGCTCTGCAGCAAACACAGGACCTGTTTGAGAGCCAAGCAGCCAGCCAGGCCAGGAGAGACTTCCAAACCCCGTAACGACAGCCCGACGGCTCCGAAAATAAAGCATCAAGACTCTCATGAGGCTTGAAATAAAACCCAAATCTGGATCGCTTCAGCCTCGCGCTGCCACTTTGAACTTCTTGGCAACTGATTCAGAGCCTTTGAAGCTGCATCCCGGTCCCACCTCCCTCCCAGTTCAAACACAGCGTGGCCAGCACGCCTCCATCAGCTGGCCACCACATTGGCGACTGCGGCACACCACCAGCACCGCGGTCTGGCCGCAGTGCCCGCAGCCGGGCGCTCACGGGGGAGGCACGGGGAAGGCACCAGCGGGGGGGGTACTGCAGGGAAGGATGAGCCGGTGTGGGGAGGCATCATGCCCCCAGGATCAGACCCTGAAGGTTGAGGGATCTGAGTCAGCCCCCAAAGTCATGACGGTGTGGCACAAAGGCTCCACGTGTGTGCAAACGGGGAGGAGAAAAACTGGTTCTGTCACAGACACCATGGGGACGCGGTGGCCGGGTGACACCGTCCAGCCCTCAGCACCACCCCGCCGAGGAGGGGGGTGACAAGTCTCAAGTCAGACTCAGGGGGCTCCCGGGGACCCCCTACCTGGCTGTGCCTGCACAGGGGTCTGGAGCAGGGAGGGGAGAGGGGAGGTTTTACGAGCTGGCGTAGGGCAGCGTGCCAGGGACGCCGGAGCGCTGGCGGGGAGCCAGCGCCACGCTCCACATTTATTAGGGGACCCGCTGGCTTACCAGGAAATTACACAACAGTTAAATACTTTATACATTGGACTAGTTTATTAAGGAACTGCTCGAGATTTTTTTTAGAGAGGGACCGTTCTGGAAAGTATGATGCTGTGAGCAGGAGCCGGCCCCACGATGCGGCAGCAGCTCGGTGTCACGGTGCGTGGCTTGGTGGCACGGTGCCACTGTGTCACCGCTCGCGGGGAACAGGAGCACAGTGTGCAGAAAAGAGAGTCATAAAACAGGAGATCTCTCCCAGGAGCCTGCAAACAAATGTAAAAGAGCAAATCCCTACAGGCATGGAGAGAGGGGCTGCAGCTACAGCTGCCCACCAGCAAAGTCACAGCTGCAGCACAGGCTGGCAAACCCACCTGGGTTTTTAATCTGTCAGTGTGGGCACTGCTGGACAAAGGCCGTGGCAGGATAAATCCCACAGGAATTAAATGCTTGTCCCATGCCTGGGCTGAGGAACAGACATCCCCAGTGGGGATCCCCACATCCTTGCCCCACTGCCCTCTCTGGAAATGGGACCTGACCCCAGCACTGCTCCTCAGGTCACCTCTGATTTTCCGTGGAAACAAACCCAGCCGTGCCTCTGTGTGGCCTCATGCACCAGGCAGGATCTCAAGGCTGCCTGGATGGTAAATGCCAGCACAGCCACTAATGAGGAGTAATCCCTGCCAGGTAAGGAGTGACTCAGGCACATACTCTGGGCTAGCAGGTGCCAAATCCAACACAGATAAATTACAAACAATGAACCTTGAGACCAGAAATGAAACAATGGAAAGGTCATGATAGGGACTGACCAGAAATGTCACTGAGGCTGTTGCAGATAAGCAAAGAAAGGAGGAAAAAAAAAAAATCCCCACTCTTTCTTATGGTGGTGGGAGGCAGTGAAGGGGTGGTGGGCTCCTGCCCGACACCCTCCCTATGACATGCTGGTGGCAGAGGGACTCGGCCACAGCCAGCAGGTTGGAGACTCATTCCTACAGCCCACCCAGCCCAGGGAGTACCCCGGTTTTGTTTGGTGGCCTCAGGCACAGCAGCAATGACATGCAGGGACAAGGAGGGGAGGGTGATGGTTTCTGGTTAGGTAGGAAAATGGGGAGCCTATGGCTGCCAGGATGGCTCTGACCTGTGAGCTCCCCACAGGAGTGCCCTAACATTGCCTCTACCAACACAGACTAAAAAGGCTGCGCTCCAAAATGAGGGCGTGTGGCTGTTACGGGGTAACAGCAGCCGTTCTGCACGTCCCAACGAGGAGTGGCAGAAAATGAGTTTTCTGTGGCAGGCACAACTGTCAGCACAGCGTTTGCATCGCATCGATTACCTCTGGAGAAAATGGGGACAGCGAGTGGACTGACCTTTACAGGGAAGGCACCAAGTGTCTGCAGGGTTTCCACTGCAGAGCAGCAGTGCACTGCTTGCCTGTTACCATAAAACAAAAAGGACATGTCTCGCTCCCCCTGCCTTGAGGGCATGGGAATCTGTCCTTCCAGTGCTGGTATGCCCTTGGCTTGGCCCAGAAATCACTGTGTAGCTGCACAAGGCTTTCTCCCAGCATCTCCTCTCTTGCGCTTTCACACCTTCACCTTTTGACTTTGAAGGCAAGGCTGAGGAAGAGACTTGTGGAGCTCAACAGCTCTGCCCTCAGCCACCTCTAATCCTGGGCAAGTCAAGCACGTGCAGGCCAGTGGGCAGTAGATCACATACAACTGCTGGAGTGTCACCAGCAAGGATGTGGCATGCTGCGACTACAGCCACTCACCCGTGAAATGTAAATTTAATGTAACTATTTGCAATGTAAAGTGCTTTGCACTTTGAAAAATACGATATTATTTGTGCCTTTTATTGGAGAGAGGGGGGAAAATATATTCAGAAAGTCTCTTGTGCTTGTTCACTTCTTTCTGCATCCAGAGTTATGGAGTTTATATTGAAATTTAGCAGCTGTGGGATACGTGGACCAACAGTGCCATCACCACTAAATCATCTCTTATTTAGCTAATGCCCTTCATCGCTCACACTCCTGCAGAAGCTCCATGTAGAACAGAAATCACTTACCAGCACACCTATCAAAAAAATTCCTCCTTCCTTCAGTTCCTCCAAAATGCACTGTCCCAGTAATACCAAGAATGTGTTTAAAAATATTTCAGGACTAGTGGGTTTATTCTTAGGCAATAATAACATTTTCCCAAGAGTCTTTTTTGTTTGTTTGTTTGTTTTTTTGTTGTTGTTGTTTTTTTCACTTACCTTACCAAAACTGTCCACGTCAAAACAGTTAAATCAATTGCAAAGGAATCTATGTAAAGGCATTAAAGAACATTTAATCCACTACTGCCATTATTACTATATTCTATTTAAAATTATGATAAAGACTTAACTTTCTAGTCTCATGCTACATATTAAGGAGCTGTCTTTTTTTTTAACTGTACGTCTGTAGATATTAACAAAGCAAGGGGAAAAAAAAGGCTCATGAACACAAGTATTTCAATTATTTCAAAATAATGTGGGCTTTTTGCCATCTCCTGACTTTCAGATTCCTCTTTCTCCCACTTTCAGATCAACATTGTAAATTATAAGTTTCACAGTCAAGGAATTGGAGTCACTGGTAACTCAGAAATTAATAGATTGGGAGGAAGCAGTTGAGAAAAAATGGTTATTGGTAGAAGTAAAGCAAAGAAACTTCTTTATAAATGTTACTCCATACCCACAGACTGGAGAGGAAATGCCTGCAGTAAATCCCTGCAGAAGATGGTTTAAGCAGAGCTCTCGCATCACGCCGCGATGGGCTATTAATGCTCATGCAATCAATTGACTGCAGGAGAGCAGCAGTAACTTCTTTGCTCCTCTAAATCACTCACAAGCACCTGGCCACCTCCTCGGTCTTCAACAAAAAGACAAGATTTGAGGCTGGCACGAGGTGGCTAACCTGCTCTGCAAGGCTCATGTACATCCACGGTAGGTGGCAGAGCTTCATTGAATCATAGAATCTTTTTGGTTGGAAAAGACCTTTAAGATCATCAAGTCCAACTGTTTTTTGCCCAGATGAACTGGGCACATCCCTCCCACCGCGTGTAGGCAACGTGACATCCCTTGTTTCTGCTTAAATTTAACAAGTTGACTACTGCAAGCTAGTTATATCTTTAGAAATCCCCCCAAAAAAGAATATAGTTTTTCCAGTGAAGCCAAATTTTGAAAGACCACCTGGTGTGACCTGTGAGACAGTGCGACCGCTTGCTGATTTTTTTTCTTTCTTTGGTTCAAAATAAATCAGCTGTTTGTATTGTATTTTTTTCAAACTGCAGGTCAAAGACTTGTTTTGCTGCAGAAAATGTGAGTGACTGCCTGGCCAGGCTTAAACCGGTGACAAGATTAGTCAATGGATGTGACAAATGCCTTAACAGCCTCAGAAATTTGGTAAGGAATGTCTCCACACCTAGGTTTAATTGTTCACTAAGAAAGATGAAGGGTGTGTTAAACACTGCAGTGGAGTATGTGGTATCCTGGTATGAGGGCAGACACACTCATCTCAGGGTGACACTATCCCTCATCACCAACTGTGGCTGCAAGGGACATTCATCAGGAAGCCCTGCAGAGACAGCCCATCACCCTGTCCCTCAGCCAGGTGAGCTGGAGGGGTTATCTACTGGGATCAACCTCTCCATACAAAAAGCTGAAGATCAATGATAGTGAACAATATTTTCATCATTCAGTGAGATAACAAGAGGCAGAGATAAGTATTGCTGTAGGCTGCAAGGCTGGCAGGAGTGGTCTTACCTTGTGGTTCTATAAGTTTCCAGAAAGCTTCATCTGCTGTCAATAAGTGCTATGCTAACGGGACTGGGTGCTTCTCCAGTGACTTGACTCCAGGAGACATAGCAAAACTTACATCAAGCACATCTTTAAGCCACAGCCTTAGTGATGACTAATATAAAAAAACTGGGAAAAGAGAGAAATGTGGGTCAATAAAAGCTCTAAGTGGTTCTGTCATCAATTTGCTGCACTGTGAAGGGCAGACAGCAGTAGGACAGAAGGTGACCTGGAGCAGAGGTGTCCCAAACCCTCACTGCAACATCTGCAATGTTTCCAGCACGGGAAAACAAGTGCACATAGTGCTGTGTGCAGTGGAGAATTATTAAGGAAAACGTGATTGTTCTCTGACTTACATCAGTGTGAACTGGGAGTGCCCACGGAGTTACTAAGGGACAGCCTAAAGCAACAACTAAGCGACAGAAATATCCATCCCAGAAAGTCAGGTTGTGCTGAACTCACCCCAAGCAGGAGGACATTACCCCAGGTCCCCTCCCAGGGTGCAGAGAGGACACATTTACATCTGCCAGGGGCTCAGGCAGAGCAGGCTGGGCCCAGGGGGAGCCTGCTCGTGGGTGTACCTGCACCCACTCCACTACGCCAGCCGTAAATCTCACCCACTCATCTCCCCTCCTCCAGCACTGCTCCCAGTGCCTTCCCGCAGACCCGGCGTGTGCAGGGACTGGAGGATTCCCACACCCAGCACTCATGTAGGAACTTACAAGCATCCACTGCAGCTGTCCTGGGGCTGGTGGGGTCCCATCGCATCCATCATCGCCTTCGCAAGCTTCTGCCGCTTTTCTGCACAGCTTTCCTTCTCATTTAGCATCCACAGTGAAACAGGTTAAAACCCAAAGCCATTTATAATAATTATTCTGAAGGTTGTCTACAGATAATGTAGAAAATAACACTGGATTTGGGGAAAAAAAAAATCCCTTTTAGCTTTAATAGAAGCATTTCAAAGCACTAGAAGGTTATTTATAGGGTGTGTAAATGTAACTGGAGGGGAGGCAGAGTAAAGGGAGTTCAAAGGGTGTCTGTGAAAAGAAAAAACCCACTGTGTTATTGACACTGCTTCCTGCTTTCTCACACTCAACAACCTTCTTAAAACAAACTAGAGGAAACAACAGCAACAACAACAAAAAAAAGCTACTGAGAGCTATTTGAGATTAAATAATACTTTTTGACAGCTGGTAGGAAAAGGACTGGTCCTGCATTCATGCTCACAATAGCATGCTGCTCTGGACCCTGACTTACATTGTAGGAGCAGCCGAAAGCCCAGAGGGAGCTGTGGGTTGGGGCTGGCAAGGGGATGGGGGGACAGGGACAGCAGGGGGACAGTGTCTGCAGGGATTGCTGAGCCCTGACCTGCCGCATCAATGGGCTGGGGTGACAGTGAGGTGCTCCCACGAGGTTCTCCCTTGCACTGCTATCCTCCAGTGTCATCTATGGCTCACACCTGGGGTATATTTGCAGGACAAGTGGTTTTCGTTCCCTTGGACTGAGGTCACCAGTTTCCATCTCTTGAGGACCCCAACTATTTTGGGATGCAGCCCTGGCCTCCCTGCCACAGTTGCTGCCACCGGACTTTGGTGGGAGACAGCACCAGCTGCTGGGGGCTGCCCACACAGATTCAGATCAGGATGTGTGGGAGAAGTTTTCCTGGCAGAAATATGGCTTTAGGCAAAAATAAAATCATGTAGTGCCTTCATTTCCTCAGGGCTTTGGAGCATCCGTAGGCTGAACAGGGCTAAGAGGGAGGCTGAGGGCTGTCCTGCAGCTCCCAGCTTCTCCAAGGAACAACAGCATCTTCCAGCTCACCCTCCCTGGCCATGCCCAGCCTCAGGAAAGCCATCCCAACGCACTGACAGAAACCCCTCAGGTCTTTCCCTCAGCAGGCTCACCTGAAATCCAGCCACTTTCTCCAGCACTGGCCCACTCTTGGGTTTCCCATTCAAACCCTGCTCAGCATCCCCACCCCACCACCCCCTGCAAATACAGGGTACTTTAGTCAGACATGAAGCAATACAAATTCTGACCCACTCGTTTCCCCATGAAAGAAGAATTTAACCCCTTGAGAATAAGCAGCACAGAATTTAGAACTGCTAAATCAAGTGACACACAGCATCTTACAGAAGATGAACTGCCTGCCCTCCCCTCTGCCCCCAAAGGCAATGAAGCAGAAATTAAGGACATGCAATTTTGCCATATTAACTCTCAGAAGCCATCAGCAAGCAAGGGGGAAGGGTGCCACACTTGGATAAGGACACAGGATTACATCCCTCCTGTTCACCCTGCTCCAAGAAGGAATGGAGGCAGGTGTCCCCGCTGCATCCCAAGGACCCACCTGGAAACCTGGATCAGTCCTCCAGAGGTGACCTTCCCTGCTTCAGACAATTTGCACCAAGTGCTAGTGAAGCCAAGGGGGTTCGAAGCATGGGACGTGAAATTTTCACAAACATATACCCTTTAAAATGTCTTCTCTTCATCGTTTGCTATTCCCTGAAAAAAATAAAAAATAAATACATTACACATTAGATTAGTAAATGAACAGAAAGCCTCGGGGCCTGGGAGCCCATGTTCCAAATGAGGAAACAGCAGCTGCCGAGGCCAGGCAGGACCAGCCCGTCAGCCCCAGGCTGTCCTCATGAGCACTAACACCACAGGCAGGGTAAACCACAGCAGCTGAGATTTGGGGTGGGACCTCAGCCCCCCACCTTGCATGGTTTGGGGACAGGCATCTCTGAGCGGTGGGGGAGGAGAGTTTGCAGCGTGCTTCACCGAGCAGCGCGGCTGGGAGATGAGCGATGCTGGGTGAAAACAACAGGCTACAAAGGCACTTCCCCATTTTAAAGGATCAGCACGCTGCAGGAAAGCCATCGGTTCAGCTGGCTGCTTCCCTTCTGTTCAGGAGAGCCAGCCAGTGTGTCGGATATTCATTCATTTTGGGCTAACTATCTTTTCCATTTCTGAACAGCTTCAATTTTCTTGATGTCTCAGGGAATGGTTTATGAGGAAATAGAGCCTTGAGGGTGGACAGATGGAGAAAAATCTCCCTTCTCACCAAATTGATTGCTATAATCTTTCATCTGCTCGGCGCAGACCAGTGCTGCTGGCTCTCCCGGCAGAGCAGCCTGCCCAACTGCGTGGTGCCTGCCGGGGCTGCTCGCTCCTTCCCCGGGCTGAGCCCCGGGAGCAGGATGGATGGCACAAACCCAAACCATTTCACGTGATGGAAGGAAGAGGAAAGGAGGTGGGGGAGGCTCAGATCCGAGGTCCCACTCCGGCACTGAGCAGCCTCAGGGCTTGCCCACAGACAGGACTCGCACAGATTTAATTGCTGCCCTTGCCCCCTCCCCTCTGCTGCTGCTGTTCTGTGGCATAAAGGAGCTTGACGTCACTACTGCTGATAAGGAGGGGAAGAGAAACCCGTGGTCACTGTTATGAAGCACTTTTATAACAATATATTCATGCCACAGGCTGTAACCAACACAGTAATAGTGATGGCAGCAAGACACTGTGGGATCTCCCATGTTGGCAGAGCTCAAGAATGGGTTAAACATCTGCTGCTCAGATTTTGGCACAGATGAACCTGCCTGAGGGCAGGAAAATGGACCTTGCAAGGTGTGTTCCCTTTCCGTGTTCTCTGATGCAATGACTTCACAGGTACAGTTTTCCCTCCTGGTCCTGGAAGTTCTCGAGATGCTGAAAATGTGACCTGCTCAAGCTGGCCATAGGCGTGCCAGTGGTAGAAACCATCTTCCCTCAAAGGGCAACCTCGGTAGAAAGGAACATGCAAGGAACAATTGTGACACACAAAATTCGACCAGGTCTATGGGGAGATACCACCCTATACATGATGCAATTCAAGTGCCTGCACCCAGATACTCACATGGTGGAGCCACAGTGACTCATTTGACCATCACCTTTCTGGTCCTGAGACAGTTTCTCAATCCTTCTCCTCCCCCAGGGGCTCACCTGTCATTTCCAGGATGTCCCAGGTGCTCCAGGGAGCAGGCCCAGCACAGGCAGCAAACCCCCACCCACTCAGCAGCCAGGGTGGCAGGAGGTTTCTTGCCAGGGTCCCCATGAGCAGAAGTTAATACAGCCCTGGGGTGAAGGTATTTGTAGGAGAGCCATGGGGACAGCACACCACGCAGGTGACAGCCTCTGGGCAAACACCCATCAGAGCCATCCCAACAGCTCACCCTCCCCCATGCCCTTCTCTCTTCTGCCTTGAGTCTCTCCCGTGACTCTCAATTAACATTTCAGATTTCACTGAATAGCTGGCTGATTTATTTTATTTCTCAGGCCAGTAATTTATGGAAATATATTCTTAAAAATCAAACAAAATGCACTCTACTAATAGATGGGCCATTCTCTGACATTTCACAGAGTAAATGAGCATTTGTGCCCAGAGCATGTTGTCCCATGACTGAACCCCTATAAAGGGCTTGAAAAATATCTATTAGTCAAGCTCTTTAGTTTAAATATCATTAAAATAAATTATATTTCTCTACACGTAGGCCCAAAAGTGAATACTACTCTCAGTGGTTACAGGTCAAACACTCATTGCCTCTAAGGACTCTTTACACTGAAAATAGAAAGGGTGTTAAAATCAGTTTACACAACTGCAGTGATACAGAAGAGTCCTAGTACAGAAATGGATCTGCCCGTGCCTCACCACTCAGTTTAAAAGCATTAACACTGAATATGCAGAACGTATGACAGATGCTCTTTTCCATAAGAATCAACTTTAAAGTTTCCTGCTGGTTCCAAGAACATGAAAAAGATCTTTAGCTTAATTGTACAGCTTTTTAGATTTATTCATGTACCCATTTAACCTGTTTAGAGACCCAATCCCAAGGGCATACTTGAAGGTGGGTTTATTTTGGTGTAGCTCAATTTCTTAATGTCACCCTGTAACTCCTGGCATGTCCCACTGTGCTCTGATACTCCTCTGTCCTCAGCAGCAGCTTTCACTAAGGGTCTTGCTGCTTGTCCCAGCCTTTGCCCCAAGCCAGGATGCAGCAATAGACTCACTGGTGACCCACAAAGTGCCCTCCTCGTGCAACAAATGGCACAAATGAGGCACACACGTGTGGGGATACCTGGAGATGACACAGCAACAGGCACTGCACTTGCAAACCAGAGCCTGCATCACTCCACCACCTATCTGAATGCTTACAGTGTAAAATAATTGTTTTTGAACAGCAGAGGCGTGACTGTTGATTTATGTTTTCATTGTTGTTGGCTTTGCTGAGCCAAGACTGCCAGAGGAAGGATTTCCTTCTATTTCTTGTCATACCTCACCAACAAAACTGTTTCGAAAACTCTGAATAGTTGCATTTTTGTCGGAATATGGAAATCAATAGGATGCAGTAGCATCACTAATGATGTAACTGAGGTGCATGTGGTTGCAGAGAGCTCACACAACCCTTGCTCTGCTCTACTTGACCCCTCTACTATGGGATCAAAGGCAAATCTAGGGTGGCTCCAACATCTCTGGACTGAATTTGCAGAACTAATCGTTACTGATGAATAATATTGTCAAGGCAGAGCGCACACTGCAACCCACAAAGTGATTTTCACAGCCCTGTCCCAGCAGCTCCTAACAGCCTGAAGCAAGCAGGACCTTTGGCCGGGTGCTTTCAGTGTCTCAAAAGAAAACCCTCCCGAAACGCCACACCAAGCGACGCGGGCAGTCAGACCCCCAGCAGGTATTTGCAGCCAGACCTGCAGCTGCTGCAAACACAAATTAAGACAGCAGGCAGTTCTGAGGGCCAAATCTCAGTCATCTCTGGAGTGAAAAGTACATGTTATTACAAAAGCAATTTGTATGTTGCTATTCTCAAAGCATCACATGATTTGGACTTTCCTTGTTCCTCAAGAACATTACCACCAATGTAAGAAATGCAGCACTAAGGTCCCCCTGTTAGGGCTATGACAGATTGCAGGGAGAAACAATGCGGTGATTGAGGACCTGGACTAATCACGCCAATTGATATAAATTACCATGTCAGCTCTACGGTTGCCACAGTCTGCAGGTTTACACCTCATTAAGCTTCCAAGTGCCAAATGAATCAACAGGGTTCAGCAGAACCATTCTTAATTAATTGTTGTAGCAATAGGGAAAAAGTAACGGAAAAAAAGAGAATCAGAACTCGCAGGGAACACAAACTGAAACTGCTTCTCCAATTCAGCATTTGAGATTAAAGACGCCCACGTACCAACCTCAGCCAGCAAATAACTGCCAGGGGCTGGTTTGGGACTGGGGTGGAGTGAAAACACAGGCTGGCGACTTGGAGAAGTTTTTCATTGAGCTCTTCAGTTTGTTATGCATAGTTCTTCAGGCCTCAGCATTTTGTTGCCTGTGAAACTCCAGGTTTCGATTTCCCACCCCACCCGTGGTGGGCAGAGGCCACTGCCGAGCACCTTGGCATCTCTCAGAGCTCATGGAATTTGCAATTCAGCAGCTTATTTTTAAGTATAAGCCAAATGTGTCCATTTTTTTGCCCTGTCTACGTTCCCCAAAGCAAGATGCAAAGTTAACAGCGAGGGAAGAGGCCGGGAAAGCCGTGGTCTCAGTGGGGGCTCAGAGCTCCCAGCCTCCTGCCTGTTGGATCCACCCTGCCAGGCTGCTGCAAGGACACAGGTTTGAGCTCAGGGGACAGAACTGCAGCAGCCACCCCACAGAGATTGAAGAGTCCCTCACCTGAGCATGATGCCTTTATCCTCACAGGTGGCTCTCCTCTCTCACCTGGGCTGCTCTCCCAAGCAGGAGCAATGTCTCCAAACCAGCAGTCACATCTCCAAACCAGCAGTCAGGCAGATGGGCAGCATCCAGCTCCCAAAAGCAGAGTTACCCCATCACACTCAGGGACCAGTTCCAGCCAGGACTCCAGCGTGCACAGCTCATGCTCTCCAGGGGAGTTTTATATGTCTTCTCCTGCCTTACCTCACACATGCATTACACCACCTTAAAATCTCCCTGGAGTTCACATCTGCTTACCACAATTGCTTGTGTAACACAACGGTCAGTTTAGCTCTCAAACCACATTTCCAGCGTTGCCTATCTACAGGTACTTGGGTTTCCCCCATCGCTGTCAGTCACTCGGCCCAGTTTCCCTAATCTATAGAACATCCATCTAATATTTACATTGCAGTGGGGCTCTGACAGCTACAGCTTGTAGCTGTCACTGTCCTTCCCCAGCATTCAGGCGTAGTTACACTAGATTGGTATAGAGTAACTGGCCATCGATCCAGCTGTAATGTAAGTAATTTGTAAGTCAGATGTAAGATCAAGACAAAAACAGAATATGACCAGAGATTTCACCTCTTTCCCACTTTTAACTGGGGAGCACTATTTCCATTTTAAGGGAACTGGGGTGCCAGGGAGGTGCCCACAGTCACTCAAGAAAACAACAGCAGATCGATGAGCTGAAATCACCTGTCCCACATCCTCCTCCTCAGCCCCTTTTGTCTTTTTGTGGAAACTCAGTGAAAATATCTGGCCAGTTTCAGGGAACTCGGGGCTGTGTTAAAATAACCTGGCCAGCCAGGAAAACTCGGTACTGCAGCTCTAGACCTTTTTGCAGGGCCTGGTTAGGTCAGAGGCCCCCAGGGAAGGCAGACGTCGATCCCCAAAGCGAGGCAGCAGGGAACACTCACACCTCAGCGCTCCCAGTGCACCACCACCTGCGTTCCCATGCACGCGAACATGTGCGTCAGGGTCTGTATCACATTATCAATGAAAATACCTTCCCATGACTTGCTAAAATCCAACTGATTTTCTTAAAAGACTGGTTTGGGACTTCAGCTGCTTCCTCAGATTAATTTGAATCATAACTCTTACTGACCTAATACATCGTTATTTTCTTTAGTTTCTCTTTTTCCCATATAAATCCATACTAAATTAATAAAGCTGATGATTCTTACAGCAAAAATGATCTTAAACTATATTTCTAAGCCTCAGAATTCCTGTTCTAGTAACTATCAGTATTACAGTATTAATTGCAGTTTGGTTTTGATAAAGTTGGGGCCAAAAATATTTATTTACATTACAAATATTTTGTCCTTTGACATCTATTACTGCAGCGGGTGCGATAACATTTCCATGTTTGCTTTAAGGGATTTAAGGTACAAATTGGAGGATTAGCAATCCAAACAGAATAGCAGGAATAGAAACAGGCTTCCAATCCCATTTATAAACAGCTAATTGCTGAAGAGAGTCTTCTGTGGCGAGACAAGCGAGGAGCCCCGCACTGGAAGGCAGGTTCTTGTGTGGAAAATCACTTCACACCTCAATTACAGCTTCTGCCAACCACTTCAGATCTGAAGTATGATGTTTTCTCTGGTGAGAGGATACCATTAGTGCAAGGAGCAGTTAGCACCGAGGCTGCAAACTGAGCAGCACCCGGGGAAATCACCTCGCAGGGGGAACTCCTCAGACTTGTGTTTTTAGCCACTTTGAAAAGCAAATTGATTCACACACACACACACACACACACTCTCGTGCGTGCACACATGCTTCCTCTGCTGCCTGGACTATTTAGATGCTCAATGACACCCAATCAGCTTTGCAGTTAATAAGAAAAGCATGATTATAGGACTTTTCATTAGGGTCATTAAGAGCATGGTATTAAGGCTCCATAAGCTTACTGTTTCAGCAATATAGAATGGGTTCAGGAAAGAGGTGTCACTGTAATGATTCATAACTCAAATTCCTAAGGATCTGACAGCATGATGATGTTAGCATCAGTATTTTCCCAGGAAAAAGATTTTTCCCAATTTTCAGACAGTACTATTCCACCTCCTCAGAGACCCCACTGATCCTCCACTACCGTGACCGACAGTTTGCTGTCAGACATCTGAACACAAAAGGGAACTTTCCACTGGTGCCCCACACCAAATCCTTGCCTAATGCTTCAGAGCACGGATGAATGACTGGAGCGCTGCCAGGCACCTCGGGTTAGTTTCATAGCTCTTGTAGATGATCCTCACAACTCTGACGTTGACACAGCCCGTGTGTCACTGCAGATGAAGCTGTGATCCTTCCCACGTGGTGCCCCGGTGAGCTCCCAGGCACAACAATGCTTCTGCTCCTGCGCCTTCACCTTGGTGGTTTCCCAAAGCAGCAAGCACAGCGTTGCTTTGCAGGCTGGAGTGAGGCACATGTACCACAGGGCTAGGAAGAAAAGCACATTAAGCGTTACAATTTACACCAGGTCTCAGGGAGAGGCAGTTTCAGCTCACTCCTTTACCCCCAGGTGCAGGGACCAGGCACAGACCGACCTGTCACTCAGGACAGGCATAAAGCAGTGTGGGGAGGTGACTGAGGATGGACCAAAAATCTCAGCTTTTATTGCTCTCGGTTATGTGATATCAGACAACTTAATTCCCAAATTAATGACAGGACTAACAACTCCTGAGTAATCTGCCAGGTACAGCAAAGGTAGGATATACCACGTGGATACAATAACACCTGCACAGATGCACACGGTGCATACAAAAATGTGCTCAGGCAATTTAAAACACAGAAGGATACACACAGCTTTCACTTTGATAGCCTTCCCCCTCCCAAGTGCATTACTCCCAGGACGTTACAGTCCCTGTGCATTACTCATTACGATGGCACACAACATGGCCATTTTTTATTCCTCAGGTATTTTCCAGTCGGAGTAACAGACTGATCTGACAAGTTACCTGCTCCCCATTGTTAGCAGCCTAGCAGAAATCAACAGGAGAGTGAGCAACATGTTATCCTATTGCCACTATTGATCCATCAGCAATTCTGAGAGCATGAAAGGGAGAAGCAGCTGCGGAGGCATTAAGCTACTTGTCCAGGACTGCAAATACTGTAGAGCAATGACAGCTCATTCCCATGCTCTGCCTCCGACAGCCCTGAGAAACTTCTCCCTAAATGCACAGTACAAAGTATTGCACTTGGTTTTTAGAGTATCATCACTGAAACCCAGATTTGCAAGCTCAGATGCTTTGACCTTGTCTGCTTTTACACTTCTACAATCAGATTTTAAAATTAATCATCTAATTTCAGGTAACTGCTTTTAAATTCAGCCAAATGGGACATGAATCTTGCTGAATGAGAAATACAGGTCTCTGTAGTGAAATAGATTAAGCACTGCTACACTCCCCATTTTGTTTCAAGACTTCAGTTGCAATTGCCTGCTCTAATTTGAGATGGGAAGTCTCGCTGTAGGGTAATTAAGCATGTGAGGAGCTCGGGAGAGCTGCCTGCCAGCACCTGGCAGTGGGATTCCCCTTCCAGAGGCACCTGCACTAAATGGTAATTCCTTCCCTCCATTTCCCACTTCACTCCCCGACACTTCTCCCAGCAGCTCGGAGGAACAGATGGAGCAATCACCCTCCTCCTCTCCCCAGCACGGACCCCTGCTGCTACCCAGAGCCTTATGCAGTTGTAATACACATAATTAGGCAAATCAATGGACAATGCAGCATATTAGAGGAGGAGTTACATCAAGGCAAAACACGAATCCCAATTTATTTACTGCAGGAAATGGGGTATTTCTGCATAATTGCCAAAAATTGCAGACATGAGATGAGAAGTAATTACAGTCCTGGCAGGTAGGGTGCCACAATTAGGTCACTAACCGGACTGTTTGGAGTACAGCTGAGGGGAGTTCATTCTCATCTTGATATGCAGTTGATTTATGCCTTAAACATCTCATTACCATTTATGAGTTATACTCCCAAATCTCTCACATATCCATAATTAGAGAGAATGATGTTTACCACCATTCACCCTACCCCTGACTCCAGACCAAAAAGCACAACTGAGGGTTGCAAAATCCTCATGGCAAGCAGCAGCCCTCCCTGCCCTTCAAGGAAAGCCACAGCTCACATGGCAGAGGCCGAGCACACACAGCTGCTGTCTCCTGACCAAAACAGCTGCTGAACTTTCTCCTCCTGCTCTCCCTGGGCACAGCTTTAAGGACAGCACTGGCTCTGTCCTCCCTGCCCAGCAGCTTCCCTCTTCTTCTCCTTCACCCCTTGCAGCTCCCACCCCACAGGCGGCAGGAGATGGTGCGGTCTCACCATATCCAAGTGGCAGAACAGAGGCATGAGAAGTAAAATATATTGAAATAAAGAGCAGGCATGCTGCAGGCAAGGGCCCTGTGAACAGGCAAGGAGACAAGGGGAGTGATGCACAGAGATGGGACCTCCAAGAGCCGCTTAGCAGATGAGATGGGGGGGTGGTTCTGCACCAAAAGCAGGGTCGTGCACGAAGAGCAGTGCAAGCCAAGTCAGTGACAAGAATGAGAGAGCCTGTTAAATTTCTGGGATCTTCAGAGGTGATCTGCCTGCCAAGAGGAAACACCAGGGATCTGTTTCCAGTGCTAGAAACAGTCTTGTGCACGCACAGTGGGTTTTACCCTGAGTTATTGACTCCAAGCAAGGCTATGTCTGGAGATCACCCAGGGACAGGACCTTTCCAGAAGACAACCACTGAAGTATTGCTCCAGTGGTGATGAGGACTCACAGATCCCCTTGGGCAGAGGATTACAAGGTCCATTTTACACAGAGGTATCAATACACAGTGTAACAGAGCCCCAAGCCTTCAGACACATCCTTTTATTATTTTTTTTAGGAGGTTTCTGGCATCTAAACATGGCCAGGTTTGTCTAATTTTCAGTGGTTTGGAGCAGCAGTGACTGCAGCTGGTGTGGTGAGAACCACAGCTCCCAAGGCACCAACGGCCTTGAGTCACTCAGATACTGATACACAGAAAGATATTTAAGAGTATGTCAGAAACTGCAGATTTTAGCCTCTTGCCCTTGCTCAGCGTAAGTCAGTAGCAGAGAAAGAAACCTCTGCTATCAGATTTGAGCTTTATTCCTTTTTATTCTATTTCTGTGTTCCCTTTCCAAAGTTTGGACCTTCCTGAGTCAGGCCCCGTCCCTCTATGAAACCAGGGAAAGTGATTTGCAAAGTCACTCAGAACATCAACAGCGAAGACAGGGACTGGACACTGAGCTCCTGGTTAGTGATGTCACCACCTGGCTGACCTTGCTAGTTTATAAACCTGAAAATGTCTGTTCTTTGCCATGCTCATCACTAACCAGCACTACCTGACCGAAGGAAACTTCACCCACAGAAATGACTGGTGATTGGGTCAGAGCTGTCCTCCTTCGTGGAGCTCTGCCAACATCTTAGCCCTCACCTAAGGGACACAGCTTTTGTTCTTGTCCTCGAGCATCCTCCAAAATGCCACCAACTGTGCTCAATTGTATTATGGCTCTTGAACATGAGAAAACTTTTAATGAGATGCAAAGCAACGTTACCAAATGTACTGCAGAGAGATCTAAAACAGGTCTCCAAATGCAGCATTTGTGGAAGTGGTGCTGTCACTTCTCCAGAATCTAAGAATATAAAAATAATGTGATTTACAGGTACCACAATACTACAAACTCAAATACATTGTGTCAATGCAAAATCATGCCTCACACATGCCCACATAACCACAGCCTGCAGCCCACTTACAGCTAAAAACAAGACACAGATCTATGACAAGCTCAGAGAATGCTATAAAACTAGTGACTTGCTAACTGACACTAATGCCATTTGTCTGCATGTGTAAAGGTGTAAATGTCATCCACTCCTGAAACATTTAAGAAAACTCTACAAGTTCACATTAGGTATTTCCCTGGGCACTGCACCCTGCTCCCTGTAGCGACCACCCAGGGGAGGGTATTTGCCACACGTGTAAACACCCAAGTAATTCCACATTCACTTTGTTCTCCCAGCTTATCTCCTCACAGCTCTGGAGTGCATTCTTCCTTATCTTGGAGACGAATGGCCTCCACGGAGAGCTCTAAACAGCACAGCTATTTATCTGTTTGACATGTGTTTCCCTGTTTGTTTTCTCCAGCCTTGAGACAGTTGGCTCAGGCTGTGACAACATTCAGCTGTGTCAATGACAGAGGGGTGCCCAGCCCCTTCACTAAAAAAAAAAAATCCCAGTATTGTTTAACTACTTCTGATTGTTTCCAGTATTTCACTTGTTGCTTTTAAGACCTTATTCTTAAAGCACTACATGAACAAGTGTCCCCCTAACACAAGTGCATCTCCTTCTTTCAGAGCCACCTTCTGGATGCAAGGGACTCCCTCCCTCCATGCATACACATCGTGTTGCCCCCTCGGTCCTGCCAAGCAGCAGAGCCAAGGCTTGAGAGCTCTGGATTCACCTCCATTCTCATTTACCAGGGCTCTGTTACACACGGGCAGCTCAAGACAGCAGGGCTGGCACATGCCACTGCGAGCACAAACATGGCCTGCAGATCCCTCTCCTGCTATCCTTGGCAGCAGCAGCACTCCTGGCAGCATCGAGGATGGAGAACAGACTCCCTCGGGGCCTCAGGCATGAATCCAGGCTGCTGCCATTTGCTTACCCAGGGAGATCAGCTTTCTGTAAGGACAGCTCACAAACATCTCTGCGAAGATGTGGGGCTGGAAATGAGACCTTGCCTTCGCTTGGGTCTGGGTGAGAACAGAGGTTGGGGCTGGCCCAGTCTGCTGTGGCAGAGAAGTGTCAGGATGTTAACTGGACCCATCTTCCCACAGCCACCCTAGCTGGCTTCAGGGGAGCTCTGCACCACTGCCACAATAAAGGTCAGGGCAGAACACTATTTAGCCTAAATCTCCAGTGTAAAGTTAACTGATTAATAACAAGACATTAAACACATTAATCTCTCCCCCAGAGCTCTCCATACACCTCAGACAACACGCTTTCCCCTCCAACAAAGTCTCACAGCTCTTCCCCTCTCAGGCTTAGCTCATATTCAAACTTATTTTCAGTAGGAATTCTGTCCAGACACTGCAATGCTGTTCCCTTCGGACTGATTACGATGATGAGCAACAAATGCCTTAAAACAAAGTATTGGCTGTGCTACAAATAAGCTTGGGTGGATGGGGTGGGGATAGGCATTAGAAACAAGGGGAATTTTAAAGCCAACAAAACAGACTTACACAAGTATTGAGTTCCTCGTGTATCGACTGATTTCCAGCCTGGAGAACCTGCATAAGAACAATTCCTATGGATTGACCCAAACAGCTCCTCTGTGTAAGTCTGCCACCTTATTGGAGTTCACTCACTTCTTCCAGAACCCACAGCAGTCTATGGGATTGAGGGGACAGGGCAGTGGGGGATTTGGCAGGACTCAGTTTTGGCTAAACAAGGCTACAGAGCTCCACTTGTCTTTTAAAAGAAGTGCCTTTGTGTGTTCTTTTTAGAGAAGCAAGGCTTCTCTTTCATATAGACATTGCTCATCCTGACCACACTGGGTGCTGGATAACGCAGTCACACATGAAATTCTTATCACCCAATATGGAAAAGCTTCCCACCCCAGCACTACAAATCAATATGTAAGTCAACATTCATTATCTGCAACCACTAAATAAAAAGTTTTGGGAAAAGGCAATGAGGAACAACAATGGACAAAAAGGGGAAGAAAACTGGGAATGGGACTCAGGGTACCCCACACATCATCATGTTTCCCCAGGTGTGGATATGCAGAGGAATAGCAGGGCAGAAGTAGAAGGAAAGACAAAACACTGGAGATCTGTGGGAAGTGAGCAGGCACCAGTATGTTTTCAGAGGCAGAAACAGCTCAACTATGCAGGGTCTCAAAGCTGAGGACATCAATGACATCTAACTTATCTGGGAGTTAAGATCTGTGTGTCCCACGTTCTCACCTGGCATTTATTGTGGCATCACATTATATGGGTCCTGAAGATATTTTACACCCAAACTGGATTCATGCAGACGTGATGGAAAAGGCTCAAACACAGCACAAGTAAGTTATGCTTTTAGGCACACAGATGAAAAAGATTTACCAAAGGTGTTCTCTTCACTCCAGAAGAGGCAGCCAGCCCCTGAAAGCAAGCAGGTCTGCTGGAAAAAAAGGAATGCTCTCCTTAATACTCTGCCACAAAACGGGAGAACAGAGAAGGAAAAAAAGAGAGCTGAAGACACAGGATATTACAAATACCTATCAATTTTCACAATGTGTATTTCTTAACTTGTACTAATACAACCTTTTCCAGTCCACGTTCAGTTGAAAGAAGTTCCAGAGCTCACACCTGTAATTTGGGGAGTGGAAAGAGGGTTAGGGTTTTTAAGTGTATTTTTCCCCCCTCAGACATATACTGCATAATTGCAGCTATTGCTAGCATTTAGAAGAGTAAGTGCTCCCTGACATGCAAGATGGGAAAGGTTCCTCCCCTGGGGAACAGAACAGAGACTGATTAAGCCACCAGTAGGTATTTAAGAACATAAAAAAATATTGGCAGATCAGGGTCGCAGTTCTCACCAAACAGGAGTCAGCAGAGCAACAGGGCTAGCCTGCTGATTTCCAGCAGGGTGTAGCATTGGGGAAGAATAAGTCTTTAAGCTGAGGATTTTTATACACTTTTTAACAGTAAAAAGGTTGAGAAGTAATCACAGCTTGCTCCTCCAGAGGCATGAATGAGGTGCTCCAGTTTTCTCAGCCTGCTCAACCAAACCTGGTGGTCCATTCCCATCCTGTCTCCCTCCCAAATCCTTTTGTAGTGATTGAATAACAGCATATAATTTGCAGTAGCCACTTGATTTCAAGAATCTATTTACAATTAACAGAAACTAGCACAAAATATATTGACTGAGTGGATTATTTTAATGTTATGAAGACTAAAAGGAGCAAATGAGTTGGCCACAGCTGTGACAGACAAAGCACAGGTTTGCTTTCAGTCCTATACTCAAGACTGCTGTACCATGTTGTTTCTTCATTACTGTGGCAATATTAAAGAACATATGCAGAAAGAAATAAGAATTAGGATTGCTGCTCTTTAAAGAGCAACAGAATTGTCCACATGTGGCAACATTGCAGAAACAGCACAAAAGAATAAATACATGACAAAACTGTTGAAATAAGTTACCTAAGAACTGCTGAAATAAGCTACAATCCTTCTGTCTTGTAGAAATATAAGCTAACACCCTTCTGTCTTGCATTGATAAAGAAATTTCCTTTATTCTGTACAAAAAATATAAACTATTTACATACCTTAAAATTATTTGTCAGCACTATTTTGACTTGCAAATTTGTAGCCAGTATTTTTCAAGTGGCTAGCTATAAAGCATTTTAAAATTTTAAAAAATGCAACAAAATGTCATAAACAAGTTTGTATAAACATAATGAGGATTTTTTTCAAGTAAATCCCAACAGCTAAAGCTAACTAAAATGATGCTACAACTCCTTTCAGTTGTATTTGATTAGGACAATATTCTAATACCGAATAAGCCTAATGAAAACTGTTTCTAGAAGTTTACTGAAATTATACATTCCCACATGTAGAGATCTAATCTGAGACTGTTGAATCAGTGAAGAAATATAACAAACTATAAGGGTATCATACAGTCATATAAATTCTTTTCAAAGCAGTCTTGTCCTCCAAACTGTCAACACAACAAAGAAAAAAAAAAACCAAAAACCAACTTTTCCACAGCTCAGGACAGCCTTGGGAATACCTCATTATAGCAATGAGCTGTGCTGCTAGTGGGTCACATCCTGTTCTAACATGGTCCTTTAGTCTTCGTCTTCATTTGTGCTGCAAAGAAGAAGCAATGGGTTTGTCTTTGAAGACACCTCCAAGAAATTTCCCTTCCCAGTGGTATCTTTCGAAAATCTGCCAGGTTCAGACACACAGTTTTCTTCTTGTTCCTGTAAAATGCAGCTTGCAGTAGCCAATCCTTCAGGCTGTTCTGAAAGTCTAATTGCAGTGTGCATTTGCTTTTCTAATTCTTCTATCAATTTTCCAGGAGCAGATGTAGATTGCAAAGAAACCCTTGATTTTTCATCACTAACCTCAGACGCTGAAGTGTTTGTGCCCTGCCTTAATCCATTACAGTCAATAAGTGGAGCTGTCCTCTCCTCTTGAAGCGTGCCTTGTAAAGAATTTATTTTCCCATCCTCACTGGTTGAGGACTCTCGCTCATCTGAATCAGAGCCTTCTGTCTCAGATGATGAAGTACTGCTTGAATCTTCAGAGTCACTTGTCTCCGACTCAGAGGAAGGCAGCTGTTGCTTGGAAACTGTGCCAGCAGCTTTTAACATGTTCTCTTCCTCTTGTACCAGCACTGCTGCTGCTTCCAGCTCTTCTAGTTCAAATCCTATGTGGGACTTCGTGAGTGTGGTTTTCTGCAAGGATTCAGAGAGTGCAGCCAACTTCTTTGACCTTTAACGAAGAACAAGATTGATTATTTAACTTTACAAACAGAACTTTCTCATTTGATAACCAGAACACAAATCTTAAACATTCCTACTATTTGCTTGGCTTGCAAACAACTTGCTTCAATTATGGTTGTATAAGTAGATGCTACAGGGGGAAAAAATATATATATATATTCATAATTAATATTATTTGGGGCAAAACTTTTTGCAGAAAGCTAGACAATATTCCACTGAAAGACTTTGGTCACGCTTTCAGAAAACTGCTGCTTTGATGTTTCGGCAGTGCACAGCAAGGGAAAATGAATTTCAGAACAAACCTTTTTAGAGTTCACTGCTAAAGACAGCAATCCTAGAGTATGTGGCTTGCTGATTAAGTTTATATACAGCAAAATCATTTTGTTTTACTACCCTTCCAGATATGTCTGTTAAATGCAGATGAACCTATAAAGCACAGCTGATCAGGTCCATCTCAGTGATATATTCTTTCACAGCTACCTTTGCACACCCATGATAGCAGGAGATATCCTTTACCTTTTACTTGTAACTCCACTGAAATATAACTCAACAAAAATATCAGACTATTTATATAAACACCTCTATAAAGCAGGCACACTATGTCAGCTTCAAATGTTTGGTACAGCCATATCCATTTCCTCAAGTGTTTTGAAGTCAGCAATTGCTTTAGTAGAAAAGTGCATCTTGGATTTATAAACAGAAGAAAAAGGAAAACAGTGCCTTGAAATGGAGATGGGGGGGTAGAGGGGAAAACAGGTATAAAATAACAAACATACATCCTGTTTCTTGTTGTAGAGTTTTGCCTCAGACTATCAATCAACTTTTCACCACTTCCTGCAACAGCAGGTCTACTATAAATCCTGCAGTAACTGACTGGGTTTCATTTCCTCTGCCAAACCTGTTAACCTGCAAGGCATGACACACTGACACTGGAGCAAGGAGCTGATAATGTAATACATGACTCCTGCGAGGCAAAAGTTAAAGTGCTTGTTCTCTCAGTTGAATGATTTTAAAGATCTTTATATTCTATTTCCCAGGGGGCATAATTACTCAGTATAACATAGACGCTTCAATTTTTTTTTTTTTCTCCTAAAGGAATCGTATTTAAAAGTGGGGGAAGGGAAATTCAATGCAGCTTCTTACACATTTTACAGAGGCAGTGCAACATTTAAAAGCTGAACTTGGAATAAAACTTATTAAACTTCCTTAGTTCAACCCAGACCAGAAAACTGAGAAATAATTGTTTCCCAGAAGTAACTGAAGCAACAGAGAACAATTTCTATTTCTAGGATTTTTAAATCTAAAGCTAAGAATTAAATCACAACATTACCCTAGCAGCCTCCAAGATAAACACAAGTACCAAATTTTAAAAAGCTGCTTACTTAACATTCTTCTAATTTGTTCTTTTTGGCAATATATTTCGATTTTAATTTTGTCAAGAACTTGAATTTTTCTTGATAAGTTATAGAGGATTTGAGAAATTGCCAATCTAATTGGGAACATAGAAAGCATTCTCCCAGCTCCATAGGTAAAAAGCAAGAAAAAGAAGTGAATGAAACACAGAAAGGCTGGAGAAGCCTTGCAGGTAGGCAGTTCAGAGTAACTGGCTTGCAGGGGAATCTGTTTCCTGAACACACTGGTGAGAAGCTGGTTTATACCAAGCCACAAGAGTTTATAACCCTTTCACAAAGCATTCTGCTTTGCTTTTGAAAGTCTCTTTTCCTCCCTTCTAACTACACACATGTATGTGTGTGCATGTGCCCCCTTCCCCTGTAAGAGTTGTTAATAATATGAAGGTAGAGTTTTTACCTGTCCTATTCCCTGACTGTCCACAAGAATAGAACAAGCTCCAACAGCTAAATGTGAGTTGTGACAGAGAACACTGTTTTGTACCCATTTGATAAGTAGTTCCTTTTCATTTCATTGACAGCCATGAGCAACTAACTGTAGGCACAATGACTTCCTCTGGTGATACATCTTCAGCTCCAGCTACTTCAGTCTCACCTACCTGTTTTACTATTGCCATTATAGAGAGAAAATCAATTTTGAAAGTCCTATTTGTCCTCACATCTCTTCTGTCATGTCTGTCACTGTTCCCCAATCCTGTATGTGTCATTTGCCTTTTCCCTATTTCTGCTGTTATAATTTTTTGTGCCTATTTTTCCGCTAGATACTCTCAGTCCTTGAAATCACTCCCTTAAAATCCTCTCCTTCTCTTATACCTTAGATACAGGAATATGTCACATAACTGAATCAAGGATTAAGGAGATGTATGGCACTATGTACTTTATGGCATTAAATACTTCACTGTGCTCCAGATTACTTAATACCAAGTGTTAAGGAAGAAAACACACAGTGATGTACTAATTTGACTCAACACACATTATGTTACTAAATCAGATGTGGTACTACTAACAGATAAAAGAATGGCCTCTCTAAAGCAGCATTTGATCACTCTATACACAAATGCATTTTTATGAATGAGTTCAAAAAGAAGGAATGAAAAGGCTGGTGCCTGACAGCTACAGACAAACACTTGTCCTACTCAGCAACTGCAAAACTGCAAAAGGCAACCTTAGTCTGAAACGTTGAGTTGATTCTGAGTGATCAAAATACACTACAAAGTAATGATAATAAATTATTTAATAAAACAATTGTGGCTTCAAGTTTAGTCCTTTTTCCCAAAAAATTTTGATAGAACTACTGAGAGGACAAGCTTTTTATCTTCACAAAAGACTACAGAAAAAAGCCAAAGAAGGGAAGAGCAGGCTGTTTAATCAAACAATAACAGCACAAACGATACTCTGCTTGAATGAGTAAATGCCTGGAGAAGGCCAGCAATTCTATTTATCCTCCTCACCTCTACAACTGCCTTCCTTCAGCTCTCTCCTGTAGTGGTCCCCTGGAGCAGTGTGATTGCTAACACCACGCACAAGGTCACAGCCCATGAACTACCAACCAGCATGTTTCAGGGAAGGGAAAGGTGTTTGGACATCGTGCAGACCTGCACAACCTGCTGTCTCTGCACCATCAATGACCCAAAGATCACACTAGGGCAATCACAATAGGAATCTTCTAATAAGATTAGAATAATTAAATATCATTCTAGAGGATCTTTATTTAGATGATCTTCTGGAAGAAATCTAGAAGATTTTACTATTTTTTTAGCTCTCAGCCACATCAGGTATTTGATTTAAACTAGATTTAAAGAGCATCAAAAGGTTTCTTTGCAGTTACTCAGATTTCTTAGTAGGCTAAAGGTTTCCTCCCAACTTACACTCTGGTCATCAAGTCTCTTCCAGAAAAAAAAAAAATAGGCAGTCTACAGTGCTTGACTTGATTTCAATATATGAGAAACACTCAAACTGTCATGCTCTTGACAAATTTATACATAAAAGCAGAAAACTCTACTCCCCAACTTCTAGTAAAAGAAAAAAGCACTTGAACAGCTTTTTTCCCTCCCCCTGTGCAAGGGACTAGCAGGATTACAATTAGCTATTGGTCCATATTGTTTAAGGCAATTATCTAATTTCAAGAACTGAGTTTCAGGGGTGCATTTCACATCAGCCTTAAGAAAAGGTGGCAGCATTCCCTGGACAAACAACAAGGCAAACAGCATAAAAATTAAAGCACGGAAATACTTTCAATGGGAGACTCTGGATACTCTGAGCTGATTTCCCTAGCTGAAAGATAAGCAACAATTCAGGAAACAAAAAAGAGACATAAGAAATGACACATCATGTATTAAGAGACTTGTAGTAAACAGGTCCTGCTGTTTCCAAAATCTTTTGAGTAGTGTTTTAGAGATTAGACAGCAAATACTTTAATTTTTCAAGTATGATTAATGGAATCGCATGATTACTTTAAGACATGCTCATTCAGTATGCACATTTGTGGTAATGATATCTTATTATTATGATAATAGTGTTCTTACATAAACATGCATAATAGGCTTTAAAGGTGCTACACATGATAATTATTAGTTATCAAGATGTCAGTTGCTTAAGGAAAATGTTTAATTACAGGTTAAACTGATCAGATGCATGTTTGGTTTAATGTATAGCTTTGAGGAACAGATAACAACAGAAACATCTCAGGTCTTGTCCACGGAGTCTGGAATTAAAATTTCAAGACAGAACTACTGTAATCCTCATCTAGGCAGCACAAGAGTTTCTCCATGTGCTCGAAGGAAAAAAAATCTTGTTCCACAGGTCTCAGATTATGAAAGAGTAAAACTGGGTGAAAAGAACAAAGAATCAAAAGAGATTTAGCAAATAAGGAGGGTTGGATAAAATAAGGGGGGGAAAAAAGGATTATGGCAACAGGAAAATCATGACAGGTTTACAGCAAACCCCACCTGCAGCAGCACAAAGAGAAGTGATGGTGATGGGGACTGACTGCAGTGCTGAGACACAAACAGGAGCTGGGATGGGAGGGAAGCAGGACAACTCCAGTTAAAGACTAATGCTCCTAACAAGCTCCAGTTCTACCTTCTGTTCTAAAGAGCAAAGAGAGCACTAGGATCTGATGAATCAAGACAGTTATCTCCAGAACACACAGCTACTAGAAAAAGGTCTCAGAAGACAAACATCAGGGATTTGATTGTTTGCAGGGAAGATTTAACATAAGCTGGAAGGAAAGACAAAAGTCAATCTAGCCACAGAAAGTAAAAAATAAATGCAGGACTTGGGGGATGTATCCAGCCACAAAATCCTCTCATTTTTCCCAAATCTTAAAATAAAAATAAGTAATTATGCTTCTGTATACTATATCAAACAGAAATAGCACTACAAAAAGAAAAGGTTTAAAGAGTTAATGGGCCAGGCCTTTCCATCTGCCTGGTACCTGCCTTACATCCAGTTCTCTTGCTTTAGCAGTTTAGTTATTTTTAAACTACTCAAAGAGAACTTGAAAATATGAGAATCAGCATTCTGCTCCTCATTCTGTCTGACGGGTGGCACTGCATACTCTGTCACAGCATGGGAGTTACACATCTAAAACTCTGCGGAGTATTTGCAAACATGGGAGTAAACAGTCAAATTGGCAGCACAGCCTTTCAGAGCAGGAGTCAGTAACCTTTCACTGTGGAATGAAAGGGGACTTCTCTTGCACAGGCACAAGCTCTAGCTTGCTTTTGTTTTTCTGAACAACAGAAGGATTATTTCTACTGCTGTAAGTCTGGCTTTGCATTTCATAGATGTATACAAACATCCACTTTTCTGAAGTACACAGTGTAAACTAGGTGTAAGACATGGAAAAAGGCAACAATAAGGCAACAGAATTTTCTTATCTCCCTCTGCTCAAATCACAATCCAGCCCGTGCACAGTGCCCAAGTGGTGGCATAGCAGACTGAGATAGTCTTGCCCAAGCACAACACAAAAGCAACAAAGCATGGGAACCTGAGTATCAAACACACTGACACCACCTTTGGTTACCAGCCTGGTGTTTGAATGTAACCTAACTGGTCTTGGAATCAAGCTGGAACCTAACTAATCTTGGAACCAACTAAAGACTTGTTATATTACATTGCTCGAATGTGGTTAGGGCCTATTCACTGTATTACAATGGGAATCAGTCCTCCATGCTAGCAGTGCTCTAACTTGGCTCTACAAGGCTGGCAAGCCCTGTTTTAAATGTAAAACACTAATTATCTTTAAGCCTTAGAGGCAAGATAAACAAGTCTCAAAGAAACAGTAGATACTTCAAGTGCAGACCTGCCTTTGCAGTGTCATAGGTTCCACCAAATATGAAAATGGGCCTGTCTCATTGCCAAGCTGTCCTCCCCTGGTAGGCCTACAATTCCTTAAGATGTATTCACATGCAACTAGCAGCATGCTGTGCCCACCAGCAGGGCTGACAAGTATAAGAAGGGGCAGTTATTTAACTTATCTCCACTCAGCAGGAGCTCTGGACACACAGGATCCATCTCATAGTAAAGCTGTTGTATTAAGCAGAAGATTTTGTCTGCTGGACCACAAGATATTCTCAACTGCCTTAATTTTATACATTTACTGTATAAGAAGCTACCAAGTTGACAGAGAAAGCATCAGTCTGGATTTAAACTACCTTTCTCAACAAGGCTTGGCAAAACTCAGACTTGAGAGTCTCATAGACACCCTTTTTCTTAGGTAAAACAGATAAGATAAAAAGCAATACAAGCAGCCAAGAGCATAACCACTTTAAATGTGTTCGAAATTACATACTTGGCAGCATTGCTTACATTTTCCCACAATTATTCTTTTAGCCAGAGGCACTGTAAGTATTAAGACAATTCTAGAGTTAATATTATCTCAGATACCACCAGATATTATCCCGAAGTAGAGCCTCAGTAGTTCAGATACAGAGGATGTGTGGATTTACTACCTGCAAGACATTGAAATGTCAGTTAAACTATAAGGGATAATGAAATTTTCTGCCTTGCCACAAGACCGGTTGAGGACAGGCTGCAACAGGACATAACTGATGTTTGTGGACTGTCACTGGTGAACAAAAGGGCACCTGCAAAAGGGCCAGACTCTCCACACCCTTCAGATCATCTTATTCTTCCCCTGCCCAAAGTGGTTCTTGCCGGATTCCATCCATCACTGTCTTCCAGCCTAAGCCTTATCTGTCCAGACACAAGGAGTATGAAGAGACATTGTTCAACATTCAGTCCCTTGATAATGCCAACATTAACTTCCCATAGGAACTCTGTCAGGATCTTGATGAAAATTAATATCCCTATGGCAGTAAGTCTACTGTTTAAGCTTTCTTGAAGCAGAAGGCTCAAGAAGTTACAGCCAAACATGATATTAAAAGATAAGAAAGTAAGCTCCTACAAAAATGACACAGCTGACAAAGCATCAAACTATTCTTATATACACACTAGAGAAGAAAATAAATTGTTCAATCTAAAATTCAGATGTCAGCTTCTATCTAGTCCTGCACAGCTGCTTCAGCAACCAAACTGGTGATCTTTAGGGAAAATCTCTTGAAGCTGATAATTGAGCTCACCCTGTTAGGCAACACCCTGTCACTGGAACAGCATATTCTGACACCCAGGGGTGAAGGATAAAGTGGGAGGGAGACACTCTTGAATTACTGTAATGTAACTTAAACTTCACAGCTTTAGACCAACACTAGCAAGCTTCCTTCAGAAAGGCAACTAAGAAAGTCAAACATTCCTCCATATTTGACATACAATTTCAAACAGCTAGAAAGGAAAAAAAAAATACTATAATGACTTAATTCTTATGATACCAAACTGAAAGACAATTTGATTTTAATAAAATATTCAAGACATGAAAGAGTCTAG
This sequence comes from Podargus strigoides, assembly GCA_028020825.1. Lineage (NCBI taxonomy): Eukaryota > Metazoa > Chordata > Aves > Caprimulgiformes > Podargidae > Podargus > Podargus strigoides. The sequence continues at coordinate 4,028,777 of CM051629.1, read as the reverse complement.
GTTTGATCAACCCTGACAGGGAAAAAACATAGAAGTGATAACGATGATGGTGTTGAATGCAAAAGCAAACTTCATTAATGTACAAACCTCTAAAGTCAACATGCAGAAAAACCCATAAATGGTTGAACAATGAGATTAGATAACACAAAAAAAATCCTCCAGTTCAGGAAAAGAATCCTTACAAATGGACATTTAGCTGCAATAGCAAGAAACTCATTGCACTAAACACACCATCCATTGGCTGAAACTGCTCTTTAGAAGTCATGGGTTACAAAAGAACATGAGCCCCAGAATCTGCCTGGAGATAAGAGATTCAATTACACCTTTTAGCATGTGTTTTATACGAGATGCCATATTTCACCATTTTTTATTTCATTTTCAAGGTTATTCCTAACGAGTGGTTCCAGTTATACACTAGTCAGTGACCTCCAACTGTAGTGAAATAGCTTTGAAAAAGAAAGCTCAGAATCAGTGAGCAAAAATACTCCAAATTAAGTTCTGAAAGAAATTCATAGCAGAAGGCCTGTAGTCTTGGTAAATGTTAACAGACAGTGGCAGGTACTTTGCCTGTCTGGACACACTGTTGCATTACAGACTACAGCAACGAACCTAATCAACAGAACAGTCTAAAATCTGTTTTACATCTCTTCAAGAATGGCACCTCTATCCACAGGATTCCTTCTTGTACCAGTTAAACAGAAACATGGATATGCACCATTTACTAAATCACTTTCCAGCCTTTATTAGCTGGTAAGTTCTTCATAACCATACCTGGCTTATGAGACCTGAAAGAATCACAGAAGAGGTAGCACAATTAACAGCCAGTGAGATAAACAGCACCATTCAACAATTTCATGTGCTTAGTTGATTATACATTTTTAAAGTAAGAGGCAGAAGCAATAAATAACTCCATTAAAAACTCATTAACTCTGATCAACAGGTGCAGAAGATAATGTAAGAACAAAGCTGAATTTAATGTTAGTGAAAGAGAAACAGGACCATTTTGTTCAGGACTGAGGTAAAAACTGACCTAAACTTTAACTCATGTTCTACATTATCGGCAGCAAAAGAGAGAGATGAGTGTAAACACAACAGAAATAACGCAACATTTGTTTACATGATTTAGTACTAGATTAACCACTGTCTTCATAGGAAAGAAACAAACCATCTCCACAACACAGCATTAGAGACTGTTTCATTTCTACACTTCCTTATGAAAATCCATCTGCTAAAATAAAATGTACTCAGTCTATTCAAGATACTTCATGCAACTACAGGTAAGAATTCATTCTTTCCATTTCTCAAGAGGATGGATTCTGATTTTTAGCCTAAGTAACTTGGGTTTACACAGTTACTCTATCCATGTCTATACTTACTGTTAATTATTTCCTTTCTAACAACTCCTGGAAATACCAGGCAACTTCAGTGAAATTTAAGAACTACAGTCCAAAACAGATCTTCACATTTCTACATATTTCATGAAAATGAGCAGAGGTATCAGTAATGACCCTCCTGAGAAAAGGCTGGCAGAAAACAGCTATCCTATATTGGTTTGGTAGGAGGCCACAGCATGCACACACCAGCCAGCTCATCAGTGCCGAGACCAGCTATTGCATACCTGCTTCTTGCCTGGTGGAGGTGTCAAAGGATGTGGTGAAGGGATTAGGGCACAAGGCTTGGGTTTGTAGGAAGTTTATAAAATTTTTTTTGCCTCCCTCCCTCGTAGATATCAGAAAGTGGAGACTGGAAAAGCGTTCACTGCACACCAAGTCTTTATCTTAAATACAGGAAAACCATACTATAAAAGAGGGAGCACTGGGTTCAAAAAGACATCTGGAAAATACATCTCCCTTGACGCAAGATGCCACCACTTTAAATTGACAGGGTTAGAAGAGCAGAAACCCAGCACAAAGACTACTTTTGACAAAAGAAACCCACCATTTATCTTCAAGTGACAGAAAGTAGTCCTGAACCATGAAGTAATAGCTAATGTGGAAGAATCCAATGGGTTTAAGTGGCACATAAAATGCTTTCATCTTGAAATTCTGGCTTTCAAAGGGCATTACATGAATTCTGAAACTAAGAGAGTGATATACTTACACTGCAATCCAACTTGCAGTCTTGTAAACATGAACAGCTAACTACAGAATCTAAAGTATTACAGTGTGTTAACCATAAATCAAACATAAAACACAGCACTATTGTTTCAATTTAAGTGACTTCTTTTATGTTAATAAGCCTAAATATTTCAAGTGACTTTCCCTCCATATTTATTCTGAAACTTCACAGTGCTGCTTTCAGAATGAATCTAAATACTGCATGAGTTGAACTTCACATTTATAAATATTTTTTAAAAATATGAAGCTTTCCAAATAACATCTTACTTTCATTACTTGGTCTTTTTGATAAGTTGAAACCAAACATCATGGACTATAAAAGAAATCAAGTACAGCTTACTTATGTAAATGATACTATGAAAACACTGACAACAGAAAACAGACTTAGAATTAATATTGAACTATAAAGAGAAACTGAACAGTGTTTATATGTTTTAGGAATACTTTAACTGGGCTTAGAAGCAGCTCAGTGTTGCCAAAATAGCTTCAGTAAGTTGCAGCCAGTCCAAACATCTAACAATGGCACAGCTTGCAAAGTTATATATGATAAATACAAATAATGAAAGATGAATAGATAACTCACCAGAAAACAGACAGAGAAAGGAACAGATTTGATGATGTGATAGTATTAGCTGCATTACAGAAATGGAATGCTGACAATGGTGCTACATTAGCCTTGTCTCCCTCAAATTTATTAACTGCTATTACCTAGAATGTGGTCTTCACCACCACTGGTGATCTAGGAGACAGCACTCCCAACACTCTGAATTATACAATTTGTGTTACAATATGGGAACGAAAGGTACTCACACAAAGTAGTGCAGAAGATGTGAATTTTAGTGTCAGGATAATGCTAGTAAAGTCATGTATTACAAAAATAACAACAACAGCAGCAGCAGACAGGCTTAAAGGCACAATTACAAACACGTTACTCCAGTGTGATCCTACCCCTTAGCAATGGAATGTAACCACCAAACAACAGAAGTCCTAGTGAGCTCAGAGTTCACTGCTTCTGACTGACACCCTTAGCACTTGAGGGAAAATACAACCTATAGCCTTCCCACTCAGTCCATTCTCAACTCACAATCTAAACATAAAGACACTAAATCAAAGCATTTTGCAAATTCCTGGCAGGAAAGCAGATTTCTGCAAGGGTGTACACTGAACAGCCTGCTCCTACCTTCTCTCCCCCCACACCCTGTTGTTTGTAGGCCACCTTGTATCAGATGCTCTAAAGCATGATTATGCCTCTCATGAATAATAATAATTAATAATATCACCACACCCACTGAATTGGCTGCAGATCTGGCTTCCTGACCACAACAGGGCAACTCATGGGCCACACATGCAGTGTCACATAGCTGGCCCACACTGCCCAGTCCTTGCAAGGAGTCACCAGGGAATAGTGGGGAGTGGGCATTAGGCCACAGACTTTTTTCTCTCTCCTTCTACCTCTGTTCTGTCTTGAGATTTATGGGGCAATCACTCCAAGGGGCAGGTGGAAGAGACCAAACTAGCTACTGACAAGGTTGGGAACAAAACAAGAACATATTAGCAGCCTGCAGGTCGGCTTCCCACTTTGATCACAGCTGCACACTCCACCTGCTTAGAAAGGCAACGACTACACAAGCTCATCCTTCCCCTAGTCAAAGCAGAGGAAGAGTCAGCTGAGATGTGTTGACAGAAAAGACATGACACAGATCACTGACCCTTCTGTAGGCAGATAGGAACTGCCTCCCAACAACTTTGGAAAATCAAAGCAGTAGCCTGAGGGGGAAAAAAATGGCTTTTTTCTTTGCCTTCTCTACCCACAGCAAGGTGCATTCAGACACAGCCTGGAGGAATATGAGCTATAGAAAAGGAATGGAATAAATAGAAAAACAGAGGAAAGGAGAGGAAAAACATCAAAGGCAACTGCAGCTAGCAGCTGGGAAGAGAGATTAAATCCCTTGTTAAAAATCCATGTTTTACAGGGCCTGCTAAAACATATATAAAGGGGAATTTCTGGTATTATATCCACCTGTCTGTCACATTTTTCAGCCTTTGGGGCAAACAGTGTTTTGCTTTAAGCCTCTTAAGTCAGTATATTACATTACTTGGGTATTGTTATTTACAAAGTGCTCTATGTGCACCTACTGCTTCACAGACAATTGAAGTGGCAGCTCAGGCCTTAAAGAAGATGCAACATTTAATGAGAGGCATAGCAGCTCAAGATGACAGTAAACAAAAAGAAACTGTATTAAAAACATGCATCAAAACAGTAAAAGGGGAGACATATATAATGTGCTTGCAAATTCTTAGTTACTATTTTTAAATCAAAGAACTGTGATCTAAGGATTAAGAGCAGATGATTTGGGATGAAAATAAATAAATCTCTGTTCTCTACCAAATTCAGGCACCAACAGTCAATGTAGTCTTTGATAAATTGGTAAACCCTGATCTTAGTTCTAAGGAAAATGATAGCATTTCCTCTTCTAAGACTAGAAAAGGCTGTTTTAGTAGCATAATAAATTGCACAGAAACCTAAATACTTTCTGCACCAGACCCATAGCTAGTGTGTGAACCACAAGGTATTTTTTTGAGCTATGCTATCTTGATGGAAACAAGCAAGACAGCACAGTTACCCAACAGCCAAGGGAGAATGAGCCAACTGATAATTACTCTTCATTAGTAAAATGTGAAAACTTATTGCTGTCCAAATGTTTCATGTGTCCTATTCAACTAGATGGATTTAATTTGTAATTATTCTTTGCTATACTACACAACAGCTAAAACCCAAAATCTCTGTCCCATTGTACTTGCAGCAAGTCCAAGCTAACTTTCTAACCAAGGAACTGAGTTTATTCGGCCACTCAGCATAACATAGGTCATTCAGACCTGTACATTCACAGAACCTTTTGTCCCCCTAATTCTCTCCACTTTTCAACATCTTTTTGAACAAAGACTAGAATTAGTCAGTGTTTTAGCACAGTCTCACAAATGATGCATTCTAAGGTCATGCCACCTTCTTCTCCTAAATGACAACAACTCTGCTTCTTCAGCTCAAGATTGTACTCACCCTCTTACCTCCTCAGAGATGAATAGGTGCTCAGGTTCAAACTGTTCTCAAGCATGACCCAACCTATTTTTCTGGAGCTGCTACCTTCAACTGTCTTATATTCTCCAATCCATAACTATGATCTACAGTCTTTTATTGTCAATGTGACATCTCATACTTGATTAAAATGCATGTTGTTCAAATAAGCACATGCTGCCAATCTGGGTCAGTCTGCATGATTCATTTTCTACCTTTAAATACATAATATCTAATCTCACCACAAAGTTTTATCAAAAATGATAACATGCTGTTTTTTCTTACAGATAGTTAACAATACTGGACATTACTCAGACAAAAACTCTGAAAACAATGAATGATCTTAACTTTATAAAGCAGTAAAAACCCATCCATCTTTTCCCAGGTGGGTTTAGGGTTTTTTTTGCCATTTTCCAGTATTTCCTAGAACACTAACATATTAGGAATTCCTACGGTTGGCGGTATGTAAACCAAAATATGCATAAAATGATCCTCAAAGAGCCTGGAAAGAGACCATTTGAAGTGGCTACTCCCATTATTGGCAAAAGCTTGTAAACCAGCTGGGATATCTGAAAGTTAATACACCACTACAGGCCACCAAAGAAGTGAATGAAAAGCAAACCTAATGCAGCATGATTACTCAAACAGTAAGCAAACTTAGTGCTACATGCTGAACTAACTGCCAGCAGTAGCACTGCCAGCTTGTAAAGCCTGTTAAGAAGGAATTACAATAACTGGGAATCGTAGTCATGAGCTACTATAGCAAGTCATCACAGGACAGTAAGGGTGAAGCCTATGTAACCAGATAAAACACAGCTTTCTTACTGTGTTCATGGAAAAGGTATAATCACAAGCAGGAGCAAGATTTTTTTCTAGTTTACACCTTGTACCTTAAGCAAAGGAAAGAACAGCCTTCAAATTAAGACTCTTCCTAATGCAACAAGTTGTTTTTGCGGGGAGATGGGGCAGGTGGGTGTCAGTGTATCCACAATGATAACACCATTAAAGAAGGGCAGTGAAAATATAATCCTCTGACTATAAGACAGATCAAAATAAGAGATTTTGTGATGGTGGCAATGGGGTTGTTAGACTACCTGATAAATAACATAACAGACTACACCAGAACATAGACTAAAAGCATATGCTAATGACAAGGCTGCTTTCAAAGCAGCAATGTGAAAGCAATTTGGCTTTTCTCTGCACCACCTACTTTAAATACTGGAATTTTTAATCAAACCTGGAATTACTGCAGCCTTCATTAAGTTAAGGTTAACATGGGCAACAATGAAGGTAAAGTAAAACCTAAACTACAGCCAAAGCAGAGTACAGTTGACCAGGAAGCTGTAATGCACATAAAATACAATACAATGAGGTGCATTCTTCCTGAGGTCTCAACTGTATGAAGTGCTTGAAACATACTGTACAAATCAGTTTAAACACAGAGCCAAGCAGCAGGATTTTCAGACAGAATATATTACTGCTTATGCCTTTGTTTTTCTGAATCATGGCAGCTGAATCCATGAGGTTAACAGCTGAAAATTAGCATATTCCTCTAACATTTGACAATGCTTTAAAGCACTGATTATTCTTATCTGTTAATACACACACACCCCATTACAGCTTGAAAATTTAACAAACATGTTCATAGCAAACCCTTTGAAAACCTTTTAGAATAGTTTTGTTCCTGAATCCTCCTGTCTGAAGTTAACATTTCCACAGTAGAGGTGCACAGTCAACAGGAGTTACTCAGTTCACCCCTCATTTAGCAGCACATTCCCCAGTTTCAGATGTTACAGTTGAGTCATTCCTAGGAACATGGCAATGCCATGAAGTACAAAGGACTTTGTGAACATCAACCCTACAAGTAGCAAAAAAGCAAAGACCAAAAGATTTTTAAAACCCTGTTTTTACTCTATTCAAGTATTTTGAGTTTTACAAAACCCTAAGCTAAAGGAAAACAATACCAAGAAGAAACAGCTGCAAAAAACGGCACAATCAAAAGAGTTTCTACAGACTTTGAAACACTTCTCAAAGCTTTCCAGATCTGTGCAAATAACCGGATCAAATTTTCTACATTTGCAGATGGATGATCAGTTTCACAAATAATTTTAACATACAATTGGGATCATACATTAAAACTCTACTTATGTTCATCTAAAGATCACAATCTTTGACTACACAAGCTTAAAGATGTTATGTTACAAAGAAGTTCTATGTTACAAAGTATTTTCCTAAATCTAGCAAAAGCTGAAGGTAATTCTGTCGGGAAGGCTGTTGTACCTGATCTCTACTCAAATGGTTTTTGCCCTACAAGCAAGCACAGCATAGGATATGGAGAGCTGGTGTGTGTAACAAGATACAGGAAAAATAAATAAGATGCTCTATAGAGGAGAGAACTTACTGTAAATTAGAACAGACCTATACAGCTGTGCAAATACTTGTATGACCTAAAGAGAAGCTTTTGAAGATTCAGTGTGATACAGTGCATTTAACTGGGCACAACAGTTAAACTATCAAATGTAATCTTGCTAATTTTGGTGACTGTAGGTATAACATGTCAGCTTAAGTATGGTCTATTTGGTTTAGAGTGAAAACCAGGTTTCCTGATGGCATTTATACAGTCTCTGTAGAAGCTGCTATCTTTATTGCAACTAGCTAAATTAAAGCTAACTCAGATATTCCTGAGCATGTTAGATTTGTTTCTCTTGATTTGCAGGTGAGACATACTCTAAAAGACAGGCTAGCTTCACAGGTCTGTTTTCCTTTTCATCTCTTTGTTATAATCGAAACCTAGTCCTTGTTACAACATAATTACCTAGTCTGAAGCCAGCAGGGAGTTGCTGCTTTATGTGTAGGGTGTGAAGTTCTCTAAATAAATGTAGGATTAATTACATTCACAGCATGTCATTGAGGTGATGAGACTGACTGTGATTGTTCAGCCCCCCCCTTTCTTTTCCCCAGGTTTTCTGACTTGCTGTTTTAATCAATACAGTGTAATGTGGGCCTGCAGTGTTAAGGCCTGATGTTGCAAAGGCATTAAGGAGCTCAAGTCTTTTCTGAAAGAAAATAAGATATGTGAGATTGAGGATTTTTACTGCCTGTGTCACATTGGATCATAAAGTGCACAAAGAAGTAAGGAAATTAACCTTCAGCAGATTCAGAAATCAGTTTCAGTTCATTGCATTGCTTGAAGTTTGGTAGAGGGAAGATTTCTTTATGTTCATTCTGACTTCTTTCATGGCTTTAACTGACTTCAAAAAGTTATTTTACAAGTTATCTCTTAATATTTGCAAAAAGAGAGGGTCTGAATGTATAAGACAGCCTACTAATATTTTTTTCAAACATATCTGATAATCAGAGCAGTGATCAAGTTGCAGATATACTTCCACAGGGGACACAGCTCATCTCTCTCAACATACAGATCTCCTTCACTGCACGAGTTGAAGCTACTACAATACACAATACAAACAATGATTTTAAATTTTTTTGCAATAGAACAGATCATGAATAAAATGTGAGACGGGAAGTTAAAAAGTAGGAAAATAACAAACAATATGAAAAAATAATACAAGTCACATGAGATCAAACACATTCTTCTGCATTACTCAGACCCATAAAACTTTGATAAGTATACAACTGTGTAAGTGTACTAATCCCTGGAAAACTGCCAGCAACATAGCTTCACTTCCAATTCAGGAATACAGAAGACATGCATTTACTAAGACTAAAGTGGTACATGTTTAAAACTAAACATACACTTAAATGTTAGGTAAAAATACTCTGAATCAGCACAGGCTGATTGTTCTCTAGTGTAGGGACACAGAGCAGTATGCACTTAACTGCCTGCCTGGACAAGGACTCAGTGTCTCAGCCTTCCACCAAACCACTCATGTTCTGGCCAGCAGGCATCACGTGGCCGAGCCACCAGAAGGCACGTATGTACAAGAGTGGACAACAAAAAGCAACATGAATAGAGACTGGCACAAAAGGGGATACAAAGCACTGGAGAAAGACATCAGGCTACACAAAGGAATCTCAGCACAGCAAGAGTCAGTGGGTAAACTGACTTCTATAAAGGATACAACTCCTGTAGGGTCACAGACATCTAACTCCCCTCCAGCAGAAGGGAAAAAAGCTCTCCTGCAACAAACCCACACCCAGATTCCCCTGGTCTCAGCAGCCCATACTGCAGCTATCGGACAACCAGTGGTTTCCCCAAAGCTCTTTCTCCTCTCCCTTATCTCCTTCTGCTCAGAGTAAGGTGCGAAAGATAGAAAAGCTCAGACTTATAACACAAATTCAGTTCTAACTTCACCTTGAAGAGGCTGCCTTACGTATTATAGTGGTTTGTAAAAGCTCTGACCTGAAGAAAAGCATGCAAACCAGACAAATTAAATTTCATTTTATTATGGAAATGAAAGCAATAAGAGAAGTGACAGCAGGGTGGATTATAACCTCACTTAGGAGGGGGATCAAATGAAGTGATGACATGTCATTATGACCTCAGGGGTTAAAGATGCAATTTTCCATCTGGCTGCATCTGGCTTTTCAACATAAATGTTGACACCACCTGCCGAGATTTACTACAAGCTGCCTCCATAGGTCTTTGTCTAGCCTTTTACTCAGGTTAAGGTTTACTTTTCCCTCTTTTCTGATAAGTTTCCCTGAGCAACACGCTCCCTTTCTTCAACACCCAGCAAACAGTTAAAAGGATTTTACATGCCACTTTATACAAAAGATCAAATTATTACTAGTAACTTCACAAGCAGCTCGAAGAGAGACACTACAAACCCACAACACAGGTAAAACTAGCTTTAAGACTGCAAACAGGAAGATGAAATTTTAGCTATGCTTGCTAATACATTGCATGGTCTAAGACTTTTAGGAATCGATTTTTCTCTTAGTAAGAAGCACCTGAAATCATTTTTATGAAAAAACCCAAATCCAAACCCCTTTAATTTTTAAGAACTAGCTTGTACTTACCATACCTAATTGACTATTAGCCACCTGCATGTGTTCTATTCAGCAGCTTAATCATTTTCAATTCCAGATACATTGTGCTTAAAATAAATCATCTTTTGCCAGCCCAGTGACACATTCACTTATTCATCTAATTTAGCCACAATCAAACTATGACCTCAAAGCAAATTTGTAATCAGCTACTGACACACTGTTGGCTATAAGGTTTTTGCTTCCACATTGAATATTTAAAAGCTAGTACCTACCGCTGGTGTTCCTCTCCTGGAGGCTTAACCTGGAATAGGACTGGATGCTTACTTCCACTTGATACATCCATTACATTTTGCCTGTGTCAAACTTCCTCTAAACCTACAGCTGCCAGGCTTTCCTTTTCCAGTACAGGTGAGCTAAAAAGCTTGCTTCCAACTGTTTTTAAAGTGCTCAGATTCTTCACTAAAAAGAACCTACAGTCTGTTTTAACTGTTTAAACAAAGAAGCCCCAACTTCCACTAGGACTTAGTTACATACCAGGGAAAGAAGGGAAGAAAAACTCTCCACAGAGTTTTGTGAGCGCCCTGGGACTACAGCTATGAAAAGAGGAGAAAACTGAGACAAAAAAAGTTAATGGAGCTTGCATGGAGCAAAGAATAGCTAAGGAACAAGACAGAGGAAGTATCCAGACTGATCAGACATGCAAATAGCTTCACTGAAAAACCACTACAAAAATACCTGTAAATACCTTCCTCTCCCAAAGCTCTTTCACCACAAAGGCAGCACCTTCTTCCCCTGGAATGGAAGGCACAGATAGCATCCCCCTCTCCAGGTGCTCTACTCACCTTGGGGAGCTGAGAACCCTTGTCCTTAACAGACAAGCCATCACCCATTTCAACATCTGTTAAGGTATTTTCTGAATGTCAACTGAACTTTGTTGCTCCCCTTCAACACAAGGGAAAAAGTGTTCTCTTTACTTCACACACACTTAACTTCAAAGACATGCTTCACTGCTAAACTGAACAGGAATGACTTAAGCATATGCTTAAACGCTTTCCTGATTCAAACCTGAAAAATAGGAATGGTTTCCACAGTCCCTCTTTCTCTTGTTCTCCTAATGACAGACAACTCTTGTGCCATGTCATTATGACAGTAAAATAGCTTAATTGTCCTTTTCCCAGAAGCTGTCAGTTCTGCTTAACTGGTACATAATGTATGCATCTGGGAGTAAATGTGTTAATGTATCAGCCACTTATAACCACCATACATTTTCCTCAGCTGTATTTGAAAAAAACCTTGGGTTTTATGACTGGCTTGCTAGACATGATATTCATTGACATGGGCAGCAGTGATATTACTGCCTTATTTCGTGCATCTTTCACAAAGAAATAACTTCTTCCTCCTTCATTTATTGCACTTTTTAAACTCAACTTCAACCTGAACATGAATTTCCCCATACTTGTATTTAAGGTGTGGCCAGAAATGACAGTGTCAAACAAACTGGCTGTAACTAATCCAGACTGATAAATCAGAATGTTTGGAACCACGTGTAGTTGCTTTATAGTATTTTGTGCATTGTTACCTATAGGAACACAGTCACTGAAAGCATACAGAGAGTAAGGATCAACAATATCTACCACATGTCATAAGCAGCTAGGAACTGAAGGTCTTTAATTCTCTAAGGAGTACTGGTAAGGTCACACCCGAATACACAGTGTATACAAGCTGGCTCAAATCTCTTACATATTCCCCTTTCTGATCATGATTATTACCAAATTCCCTCTATATCCCCTCACTGCTTCTAGTGTCTTGTGCACTTAAGTTATATTCTCTCTCACACTCTCATTAAATCGTGAACCAGAATGCAATGACTATTTTTAACCACTCTTTTACGAGTCTGTATGACAATAGCATTTTTTGTGTTTATATTAGTAATGCCTTCCTTTTCAGAAAAATATTACTTGAAGCTCATACACATACTTCTGTGGGCCTTCAGAGAAGGCTGCAAAGACATAAAAAGGGAGGGAGAAAAAAAAAATAGCTGTCTGAAAAGTAAGTCTGACAAGAACACTATAAATTTCAGTAAGATCTGAAGATCCAGCTTTCTTTGTTCATTTAATCCATTTCTCAGTGTTATCCTACCAATGCTTTTGTTTTTAAACATTAAAGCATGCTGATAATTCTAACCAGTCTGGTTGCAAAGCTCCCAAGGCTCTGAAAGTAAGTAAAGCCATGCTGACTCCATTGAAAGAACACAGGAGAGAGACAGAAGTGCTGAAGTGTAGGGACTCTGTCTGGAAGTGGCAGAGTCACTATTTCCTCTCAGGTGAAGTGGAAGCCAAAGCATATTGCCAGGGAGAGTGAGCTGGCAAGCAACTACAGGGGCAAGAGTACAGAGCGCAGCAAGATTTGTGACACTTATTCTGGTGTTAGCCATCGATTGGTACAACTGCTACAGTCCATACATCAACTGTTTTGTACAGATGTGAATGGTTTGCGTGTCCATCTGACCAGAATTGAAAGTTGTCAATTCTATTGGAAGTCTTGAAATACAAATTGTTTCTAGCCTCTTTCCTAATACCACATAAGTGCTATATAAACATATTTGTTCTCAAGAAAGATTGCAATAGAATGAAAAATCCCCAGAAGCTGGTTCTCTTCCCCAAAACCCATTAATATATTAATGAAAATTCACATTTTTATCCCTTCTCCATTGATGTCACTACATAAAAAAATTGCACTGACTGTCTTCACTAACAGTAAGAATAGCTGGATGGCCAAGGTTACCAAATGAAGACGACTGATCACATTTCCATTTATAGGAGATAGCATTTCATTTTATTGACACTTCATAGATGAAATATGCTAAAAACATTGCCCACATCAGTTAACTACCTGAGAACTTACTTGGTTTTTTGAATCCAGATGCAATAGTCTGTAATGAAGAGATCATTAAGGATGTAGGCAGGGTCACTTTCCATAAAAATCTTGTGAATATCCAGCAGACACTTCAAAACTGCAGCTTTTCCTGGAAATAGATTTTTATTTTTTAATTCACTAGAAATCATAATAGATAATCTTTACCATCTTCTCACCTTTGAAGCTTTAATAACCATGCTATTTATAACCATCTTGCAACATGAAGTTAATTCAGTCTCAGAAGGGCAGTAATATGACTATGCCCTTCAGTATCCACATGTACATGGATGTGGAGCCTCTGAATTCAGTAGGAATCTCTCTGTAAGACTAAAGTCCCAAGGCATAGTCATGCATGTAATCCTCTGCAGCTGAAGAAGCCCTCTCCCCCAGCTTTTCTTCCACTTCTCTGAGCTGTGCCAGCCCAAAAAAAAAAAAGGAAACAAGTTGAAAAGTAACTCCCAAATAACAAATTTCTAAGTTATACCCCATCATTTGGGGGGGTCTTCCAACCCCTACCATTCTGTGATTTATCTGAGGAAAGAGCAAACCTATTTCCCTGTATGCCTACACAAATACCTGTGTTGGAAAAAAACAAGGTTGGGAACATGCAGCCCACAGCAGAGTGAAGCTCACAGGAGCCACAGCAATTGTGTAAGCCAAAGCAAGCAACACCATTGCCTAACATCTAACCATGGCCTTAAATTAAGCAGAGCTTTTCCTACTTCTGTTACAGAATAATTTGGCAAACTGAGCCCCCAGAAAGACTCACTTGAGGCTCAAGAAGGTGCCATTTGACATGCAGTTGACAAATGCAGTAAAAGATTAAAAACTTGAATGTTTTCTCATTCTACAACCAAAAATCTTTCTGTGGTCAGTTTAATTCTCTTCACATGCAACTATTGTTTATGAAGAGGAGAACTGATTAATGAATCTCCAGTTAGCAGGAATCTCCTCCCTTAGTTTTCTGATGAAAGTTGCTGAAGGGTTAAGTGCTGGAACACTAAAAAAAAAATAATTATTTTCAGTGTTTAATGGGGGGGGACCACATTCAAATGAAAACAGCCACTACTGCAAATGGAATCTAATAGCCCTCTCCCAAGAGGCTGGCTCCTCCTAGGCTATGAAACCTGAACATGGATGAAATTACATTTTACAGATTTAAAAAAAAAAAGAAAAAAGAAAAAAGGAAAAAAAGATCAGAACTCCCCCTGCTGTTCAAGCACAAAATTTGTTTGTTAAGTTATTCTATACTGAAAAAAGATGGGAGACAGAAAATAGCAATAAGGAGAAAAACCCTGGAGAGTAAAAAGCCATGGCAAACAACTGAAAAAAAAAAACCCACTAGTTTTGAAGAGAGCAACTGAAGATGTGTCAGGAAAGAATTCAAAAGAAAAGATAAAAACCCAAATATAACTGATGAACTTTTAGATTGTATCACCATCAATGCTTGTCAAGCCAAGGTTGTCAGACTTAAGTATTTTGACTAAAAAGCGTGCTCATTTAAAAATAAATGATATGTGGAATTAAAATTTTGCTTTTTTTTTAGGTTCTAGCTGTCAAACTGCCAGCCTGAACCATTTACAACATCCACTACTGTTACTCATCTGCCAAGTAACAATGTCAATTAGTGACTATAATGCTAATTCTCAATAAAAAATAATAGTCTTCCTTAATAAATTACAGTTTCTGATTATAGTAGCTTACTGGGCCTCTAATCAGAGAGGTCACAAATTCAACCAGACTTAATAAAATACGTACCAGCAAACACACAGAACATGGCAAACTAGCAAACTTCTGCTTTCTGAATACACATCTTATACATGCACCTTACAAATAAGAAGTCCTTATATAAAACCTCATTTAACTCTTTACTACAGGAACAAGATATTCCATAACACACAGATGATTCTTGGCCTGTTTCTGTGGAATTCCACACTGAAGGCTCTGTCTTCCGATAGGCTTCATTCTCCAGTAGTCATCTGGTCTTCACTTTCAGGCTGCAGTTATGTATTCAGTATTATTACTTACACTGGCTTAAGTACTTTCTGTTGCACTCCTTTGCCTCCCCTCTTTTCCACAGCTCTCCATGATGTGCCAGTGCAAGTATTCACGAAACCATCAAGCCAACAGGAACAGAGAACTGATGAAGCCCAAAGACAAACGGGGATTTTTTGGCAGTTACATCAGCCCAACTGACTGAAAGGGTGTCTATCAAAGCAAATGTGAAACGTGCTGGTTTTACAAGTCTTACTTCTTTTGTAGCCCTAGGGTTCTCATAACTTGAGGCATAAGAATTCAGTCCCATCAGAATTCTTCACTATTTTTACATAAATTAGTTTACTGTGATGATGATGACTGGAATTTTGTACCATATTATGTCCCAGTTTCTGTTACCAGCATCCTGAAAGAAACTCCCAGTCAGGATGAGGTCAACTCAAACCGGTTCTTCCTTAAGTTAAACACCAGTCCTCTTGCATCTGCAAGAGAAGGAATAGTTTTTGTGGTTCTAAACTGAATTCATTACTTGTTACTTCACAGTCATTTTTACCTGCATTCATCACACATTTTGCAATACAGTGCCAAACTGGTGAGGCATCATTTCTGGTAAACAAAGATTAACAGAGTATTTAATGCTACCGAAAACTACTATGCTTTGCACACTGCATAATTTGCAAAGTATTTCATAAAACCAGAAACTCCTCAAAAGCACGGCTCAACTTCCACTACACATTGAAGGAGGAAATAGTTTGACTGAACAAATGCACCTTGGCAGTAGAAGTATCTACATTATCTTTTAAAAACACAGAGACACTTCTTTTCCCCCCTCTTCTGATTATAAACAGGCAATACATCCATTCTGCCTCTTTCCCAATTCTTTGGCAGTTGACTATTTACAAAACTTGGTACTTTTCACACTATACACATACCATAATAGCAAATACTAATTTGGTACACAAACCCCAGGATTTTTAGGAGTTAACATTAATCACCATTACATTTATCACTACACTGCTAACATGGCAATGACCCTCCCAATAGATTTACATCCACATGAAGGAAGTAATACATTTGTGTCTGCTTCCCAGGAAGGACCTGGAGATTATCACAGCTCATACTCAAGACAGTTCTCTTCTCCACTAACTGTTGAAACATGCATGCATTCTGTTTTCTTGAGGCTTGCACGTGTCTTTCAGCATCCTGAAGGTCCATGCCCAGCTCCGTGGCAGCCAGTCACCCCATCCTGCACCGTTTCCCAGGCAACTAGCACAGCACAGACATGCACAGAATGCAGCAGAACCAAGCCAGACCTGCTGCATTTCTTAACTTCTTCCACTGCTTCTAAACCATTCCAACCATCAACTAAAAGCTCCATTTCTGTTAAAGCTTATGGCAGTCATTTTTATGCAGATCACTGATGTCAGAAAAAGAAAAAAAAGGCTTAGCCTATCTTCAGTCCCAGTAGAGACTAAGTCAGCATACTCAAACTACTCCAGAGAAGGTGAGGACTTTCCTGTTAGAGCAAGAGCATCATGGGCAACACAGACCATGACAATAAGCACTACTGGGGACAGTGTTTTGGAAGCAGAGGGTAAGGAGGCAACAGCAGCCACATGTGCAACACAGGAGGATGGAGCAGGAAAGCTGACACAGTTAATACAGATGTCACCTCCCTTACCAAACTACTGAAAATACTTGATTGGATCACTGAATATTCACTCCAATACCATTTTCCACCACAATATTAAAAGAAAAGCAAATAGCTTACCTCTTATGTACTACCCTCTTAAGAAAAAAAAACTTAAAAGGCTGTCAGTGCTGTATGATTTCAGTTTTGTTGTCAGAATTTTATTTTTTCACTTATGAACAACAGCATAAGCCAGTGGATATAAGTGAAGAGGAATAGCATATATCTTCCCCTTAAAACTTCACTAGCTGACTGTTATAATGTAAATGGTATTTTGAATCATCAATAGTTTATGACAGTAGTAGAGAATAACATTGCCATTTGTAGTATTTTTAAACCTGTAACTCACAAGCATTGACAATAAACAACCAAAGTGCTGCTTCACAGTGATTCTTCTGTCCAAAGGAAAAAAATTTTAAAGAAAATCTAACACTGAAAGTTTTTTATGAAAGTAGTATCTCACAATAAATAGAAAAGCTGCACGTAACTTTAACAACCCAAAATGTAAAAATGGTTGTGTACAGCTGCACAAGTGAAGCTGGAATAACCGTAAGTTTGAAAATCTGTACTGTTACATGAAAGCTGCCTGGGGTAAACAGGGAATATATAAAAAGAGTGTTGCTGCTGAAAGAATAATTTGCCTGTGTAGACATCACTTCCATTGCCTAAAAAAAACACTTACCTAGTTGCAGTATCATGACTGTATCGCTGAAGGCACGTGTCACTAATCTGAAATCTCTGTGTAGGGGATAGCATAGCACTCTTCTTCCAAAAGATACCAGGACGTCATGAATGCTACTGAAACTCTGTGTGTATCAGAAAAACATGAATTAGTCTGTGTGCTTCTCAATACAAAGAACTAGGGGGGTTGTTCATTTGTTTTTGTTTATGGAAAGAAGTCCTAGCAGCATAGAAAAAGTACATTTTTAAATATATTAAGCATCTAAGTATTTCTGTTTTAATAGATATGAAAGTCAAGATGTTGACTAGAAACAAGACACTGCACATTTCATTTGCATGGCAGGATAACAGAAGTCCTGTATGTTTTAGTGGCTTTGGATTAAAAAAAGAATGTAGAGAACATCAGAATAAAACACTGAACTCAAGACTTTGCTATTCTTTAGATTAAAACAATAAATTACATCTGTCCCACGTTATTATACTTATTAAGGGGAAGCTATAAAAAGCCTTTTAAGAATAAAGAAAAATTAAAACCACATGATATTAACAAAATACATGTGTATACATAAGATCTTTAAAAATGATACATGACTCTGCCTTTTATGAAGATTATGGATATTCAAGACAGGGACAAATATGTCTGCTTAGGGAAAGCAGTTCATTGTCCTTTATGAGAGAGAAAGATCTCTAGTTTACTCAGGCCAGAGGCATTAATGAGTTAACAACTTTAAGAGAGTGATTTCTTTTCCAGCTTTCACTTTCCAAGACAAAATATTCCATTAATGAACTCAAATAAAAATACTCATTTCATCTTAAGCTCTCAATTTATTAAAATTAATAAAAAAGCTTTGCTGACAGCCAGCGCTTTTGTGTTATATGATTACCTCAACCTGTTTTTCATTGTAATGGATCACCGGTAAGCATTTAAATTATTTATGTTTTGTTATTTAATATTTAGAGTCTAAGGTGTGTACATGTCATGCACAGCAAAATGGCAGTCAGTTCAAACAAGCCATAGCTGAGGCAATTTTGTTTACAGATTGATGAAAACACCCGCCTCTACACGGTTCGTATAACAGATATAGTTATTAACAGCTTGGTGCCAGGAGACTGAATTTGCTGGGTGTGAAATACTGTTGGCACAGGCTGCGCCAAGAACTGCTACGTTATAGGATAAGCACATGCAGAAAACTCCTTCACTGTGTTAGGATATGGATCTGAAAAAAATTTGAGAGTTAGGGCAATCATGGCATTTTAACTGCACTCCTTTGTGACTTGTAACTGCGGAATAGTCAATTTGAAACAGATTAAAACTAGTAGATCTATAAAACCAGTTGTCACAGAACAAGTTAGGACTGAACGTAACATTTGCCACCACTACAAACGTTTGAAGAACTGAACCCAAAAAGCCCATCAGAGATTTCATTTTTGATCCTGCAAACTGAGACTTGGCTCAGTAATTTCAGGAATGAGGATGGGACAGTCCTTTCCAGCCTGCTGCCATCGTAAGAAATAATGGATTAATAAGACAACAGTTTTACAACTACACAACTGAGGTCTTTTTGCTATAAGAATATGGAAATCAGCTTCTCAATGATAGGTGAAAAAAAACAACCCCAAAACTTTTGTTTGAGTTCTAAGAGCTTTTCCTATCATTGGGTTTGCATTTACTTCTGGGCTTCCCACTTCCACTCTCCAACGTACTCTGAAACCACTCAGCAGAATGGAGGAGAAGCCAGAAGCCATCTGATCTGCAGCCCAGAAAAAAAGCAAGCTAGAAGTGCTGAATGATGAACAAGGCTGGAGAAAGGCTCAGCAGTCAAAACACCCAGAAGTGAACAATAAGCTGCTTTATTAAGGTCTGCCATCTTCAAAAGCTATTAAAACACATCTGAGGTGGGACAAAGGACACAAGAACACTAAGAAATTACATGCCTGGCTTTTTACACACGTTACACCCTTGCTATTTTAACATGCCTTAGCCAGTTGAATGGGAAGATACCTACAACATCTGGTCAAGGAGCTAGAAGGCTGTATTTTCCTGCCCTAAGCATGGAGTTGCACACTCATGCTGTGGACATACATGAGGAATCGTTACAGTTACTTCCTAAACAAAGCTCAGAATCAAGCCTAGGAGCTAGGGGCAGTGTGTAGACAAGCAGCTTTTTTGTAGTGCCTATCCACAGTTTTTCCAGAATGGGCCAGAAGGCAGCCCAGCACCCAGAGAGAGGAGAGGTCATATTCCAGCCTCTTAGGGCTAATAGTAACTGGGAGCCCGGAAGTCAAAGTCAATTTCTTGTAACATCCATTAAAAAGATGACATACACTTAATTCATCTTCAATACTGAAAGAGAAAGCTTTACACAGAGGCAACACACAATACCAAAAATAAACAATAGAGCAAACACACAATGCAAAACTTAAGTTTTAACTCACCTCCAGCCAGCACAATGTTGCACTCAGTTTCCTGATGTTCCAAGAGGATTCAACCTGATTGTAAGAGGAGACCATAAAACAGTATTGTCTAATTCAACATTCAAGACTGTTGGCAAACTATTTAAGATAACATTCTGGCAGCAATTTAAGAACCTTTGTGAATATGAAGCAGTAATTATATTACGTGCATTGAAATGGCCACAGGACAGCATTAAAAATCATATTGCAATGCAGATGTTAAATAACTGAATAGGTTTCCGTATTGGGAATATCTAGCCCATGCACAAAGCCTTTAAAATACAACAGCAATCACAGAAAAAAGATATTTTAGTGGAATTCTGTCCCTTTTCAACAAGCAACAGAGACTTGAATCAATCAACAAAGCTCGAGCTAAAATTCCTTGTTTCGTGAAAACAGCTCAAGACTTTTGGCTTTCAGAGAGGGTCCCAAAGCCAGAAGTACATGTAAAATGTCATTATTCTTAAAATGTGACAGATTCATAATATTTCTGTGGTAGTGTGGTCTACTGGGATGATTAGGGCAAAAAGCCAGGAAGCCTTGATCTATAATCCTGGCTCTAGAAAAGATTTGTGTGGCCTGATG
This sequence comes from Podargus strigoides, assembly GCA_028020825.1. Classification (NCBI taxonomy): domain Eukaryota; kingdom Metazoa; phylum Chordata; class Aves; order Caprimulgiformes; family Podargidae; genus Podargus; species Podargus strigoides. The sequence continues at coordinate 4,008,313 of CM051629.1, read as the reverse complement.
TCCCGGTTTGAAAGACAGGTGTCTGCTAAGGAAGGCAGGAGCCCCCCTTGGAACAGAGAAATACAACCCCCTCCCCTCCGAGTTGTTATAGAATTGAAATTAAGGGGCTTTCAGGCAAAGATATGAGGAAAATGGGAATAACAGTTTTTACTAATATATACAACAAAACTATAATACAGAGAAACTGGTTACAGGCCTGACAGAGTCAGGGATACAACCTGGCCCCCTGCCGGGCAGGGTGCTGGTACCAGTCCGATCCAGTGGCAGCTGCAGTTCTCTCCGAAATGGTCCTGTTAAAGCGGCGGTCCGTAGGAAAAGAAAAAAAGAAAAGTCTGAGCAATCCGATTTCGGTGGCAGCTGCAGTTCTCTTTTAGATGATCCCGTTGAAGCGGTGATCTTGTAGAAAAAAGAAAACTGGTCCTCCTCTGAAAATCCGGCCGCGGTGCAGTCCCTGTCCTCTGGGATCCCAGCGGGTAAGGCCCCTCGCGCTGCTCCAAACCCCAAAGTTATCTCCGGCGGGAATGCTTGGCTCCACCCCTCCCCCCCTTGGCCGGAGCATCTCACAAAGAGATGGTGAGTCCTGGGGCAAGGCACTGATGGGCGCATTAACAGAAGAATAGTCCCGAGGGGCGAGGCAAGGCACACCGGCGCCAGGCCTCAACGGCTCATGGTAATAGAATACATTGCAACCCAGGACATTATCCACCCCTTATTCTATTACCATTTGCATCATCCCAAATCAATACCTTTCTTAAACTCTACACACACACACACATATATATATATACATACATATACAATGAAACTCTACACTCAGTTCCCACTTAAAATAAGGTCCCCTTGTGGTACACACCGGGTTTCCCCATCTTTCTGCATTACCCACCAAGTACAACCTGGTCCCTGAGCAAAGACAACCCCACGGATGGGTTTGTCTTTGCCCGAGGCAGAATTAACCCAAACAGTTTTCCCAAGCATACCTCTCATGTGCACTACTGGAACCCTATCCCCGTCTGTTGTTCGTAAGGATTCAGATTGAGCGGGGCCTGCTCGGTTCGTGGAGCCTCGGGTGTTAACTAACCAGGTGGCCTTTGCTAAATGCATCTCCCAGTTTTTGAAAGTTCCTCCACCCAGTGCCTTCAAGGTGGTTTTAAGCAGTCCGTTGCACCGTTCAACTTTCCCAGCTGCTGGTGCATGGTAAGGGATGTGGTACACCCACTCAATGCCATGCTCCCTAGCCCAGGTGTTGACAAGGCTGTTCTTGAAATGAGTCCCGTTGTCGGACTCAATTCTCTCAGGGGTGCCATGCCTCCACAGGACTTGCTTTTCAAGGCCCAGGATGGTGTTCCGGGCAGTAGCGTGAGGTACAGGGTAGGTCTCCAGCCATCCAGTGGTGGCTTCCACCATTGTGAGCATGTAGCGCTTGCCTTGGCGGGTTTGAGGCAGTGTGATGTAGTCGATCTGCCAGGCCTCCCCATACTTGTATTTGGACCACCGCCCACCATACCACAGGGGCTTCACCCGCTTGGCCTGTTTGATCGCAGCGCACGTCTCACAGTCATGGATAGCCTGGGAGATACTGTCCATGGTTAGATCCACCCCTCGGTCTCGTGCCCACTTATAGGTGGCATCTCTGCCTTGATGGCCTGAGGCATCATGGGCCCACCGAGCTAAGAACAACTCTCCTTTATGCTGCCAATCCAAATCTATCTGGAACACCTCTATTTTTGCGGCCTGATCTGCCTTCTCGTTGTTGCGATGTTCTTCATTAGCCCGACTTTTGGGGACATGAGCATCTACATGACGGACTTTCACAGGTAGCTCCTCTACCCGAGTGGCAATGTCCTTCCACTCATCAGCAGCCCAGATTGGTTTTCCCCTACGCTGCCAGTTGGCCTTTTTCCACCTCTCCAGCCAACCCCACAGGGCATTGACTACCATCCATGAGTCAATGTAGAGGTAGAGTTTTTGCCACTTCTCTCTCCCAGCAATGTCCAGGGCTAATTGGACGGCTTTGAGTTCAGCAAATTGGCTTGATCCACCCTCTCCCTCGATAGCTTGTACAACTTGTCGTGTGGGGCTCCATACAACAGCTTTCCATTTCCGGCTAGCACCTACAATTCGGCAGGAACCATCGGTGAAGAGGGCATATCGTCTTTCACTCTCTGGTAGCTCGTTATATGGAGGGGCTTCCTCAGCACGTGTCACTTCCTCTTCCTCTTCTTCAGAAGACAATCCAAAAGCCTCACCTTCTGGCCAGTTGGTAATTATCTCCAAGATCCCAGGGCGATTTTGGTTTCCAATACGGGCGCGCTGTGTGATGAGGGCAATCCATTTGCTCCAGGTAGCGTCGGTGGCATGATGCGTGGAGGGAGCCTTTCCCTTGAACATCCACCCCAGCACCGGTAGTCGGGGTGCCAGGAGGAGTTGTGCCTCTGTGCCGATTACTTCTGAGGCAGCTCGAACTCCTTCATAGGCGGCCAAGATTTCTTTCTCTGTCGCAGTGTAGTTGGCTTCGGACCCTTTGTAGCTTCGGCTCCAGAATCCCAGTGGTCGGCCCCGAGTCTCATCAGGCACCTTCTGCCAAAGGCTCCAGGACAGACCCTTGTTCCCGGCTGCAGAGTAGAGCACATTTTTCACCTCTGGTCCTGTCCTGACTGAGCCAAGGGCTACCGCATGAGCGATTTCCTGCTTGATCTGAGTGAAAGCCTGTTGTTGTTCAGGGCCCCAGTGGAAATCGTTCTTCTTGCGGGTAACCAGGTAGAGAGGGCTCACGATCTGGCTGTACTCGGGAATGTGCATTCTCCAAAAGCCTATGACACCTAGGAATTCTTGTGTTTCCTTCTTGGTGGTCGGTGGAGACATCGCAGTGATCTTATTGATGACCTCGGTGGGAATCTGGCGCCGTCCGTCTTGCCACTTTACCCCCAGGAACTGGATCTCTCGGGCAGGTCCCTTGACTTTGCGTTTCTTGATGGCGAAGCCGGCCTCCAGGAGAATTTGGATGATTTTCTCTCCTTTCTCAAATACTTCCCCTGCCGTGTTCCCCCATACAATGATATCATCGATGAACTGCAAATGTTCTGGAGCCTCACCCTTTTCCAGTGCAGTCTGGATCAGCCCATGGCAGATGGTGGAACTGTGCTTCCACCCCTGGGGCAGTCGGTTCCAGATGTACTGCACGCCCCTCCAGGTGAAGGCAAACTGAGGCCTGCACTCTGGTGACAGAGGAATGGAGAAAAATGCATTAGCAATGTCAATAATGGCGTACCACTTTGCTGCCTTGGACTCCAGCTCGTACTGGAGCTCCAGCATGTCCGGCACAGCAGCACTCAATGGTGGAGTCACTTCATTCAAAGCACGATAGTCCACAGTCAATCTCCATTCTCCGTCAGGCTTGCGCACAGGCCAAATGGGGCTGTTGAAGGGTGAGTGGGTCTTGCTGATCACCCCTTGGGCCTCCAGCTCACGGATCATCTTGTGGATGGGAATCACGGCATCTCGATTCGTCCGATATTGCCGGCGGTGCACCGTCGAAGTGGCAATTGGCACCCGTTGCTCTTCCACCTTCAGGAGCCCAACTGCAAAAGGATTTTCTGATAGTCCAGGCAAGGTGTTCAACTGCCTAATGCCTTCTGCTTCCACAGCAGCTATCCCAAAAGCCCACTTAAACCCTTTTGGGTCTTTGTAATAGCCATTCCGGAGGAAGTCTATTCCCAGGATACATGGGGCCTCCGGGCCAGTCACAATAGGATGCTTCTGCCACTCCTTCCCAGTCAGGCTCACCTCAGCTTCCAACAGGGTCAATTGCTGCGACCCCCCTGTCACCCCAGCAATAGACACAGCTTCTGCCCCCACATGTCCCGATGGCATTAGGGTACATTGTGCTCCAGTGTCAACCAATGCTTCATATCTCTGTGGCTCTGATGTGCCAGGCCATCGGATCCACACTGTCCAAAAGACCCGATTCTCCCGTGCCTCTTCCTGGCTAGAGGCAGGGCCCCTCTAGGCCTGGTTATCATCCATTCCCTGGGCATACCTGCTAGATGTTTCCTCAAGGGGATCTGACACATCATCCTCCCTTCTGTAATACCTGGCAGCTCGGTCACGGGAGGCTGAGGCTACTTTCGCTTTAGCGGAACCCCCTCGGCTAGTGTTTTCCCCTTTGAGCTCACGAACCCGTGCTGCCAGGACAGAAGTGGGTTTCCCATCCCACCTTCTCATGTCTTCCCCGCAGTCACACAGGAAGAACCACAGCTCAGATCGTGGGGTGTACCCTCTCTCTCTAGCTGGGGGACGCCGGGCTCTGACTCTGGGGTTTATGACCTGCACTGGTGCTACACGAGAGCTGCCCCTCCTCACCTCCTTCATCACCTCCTCCCTAATCTCTTCCTTGAGGTCCCTAGCCACAGCAGCAACATGAGCTTTCATTGGGCCATTGACTAAACTCTCATAATATCTGAACCTGTTGGCAACAGAACCCACTGTCTCTTGGTTGTCATCAGCATTAATTGTTGCAATGAATGTGGCATACTGCTGTGGCCCCAGCTTTGCCAGGTTCCACAGCATCTGCCCTGTACACTTGACCTTGTCGGGGTCATTATCATGCTGTCCGTCCCTCCCAAAGAGTACCTCTAACACTGCCACTTCCCTCAGCTGTTGGATCGCTTCCTCAAGGGTCTTCCATTGCATTCTATGATGGTACTCCTGCAATCTCTCTCTGTGGACAAACCTTTCCCTCACACTCATTAAAAGCCGCTCCCAGAGAGAAAGGGGCCCCGGCTCCCTTACAAATACCTGGTCCACCCCTGAGTCTTGGGCCAAGGATCCCAAATACCTGGCTTCACCACTATCCAGTTGTACGCCTTTACCCATAAGGTCCCAAACCCGAAGTAACCAGGTTGTATAAGGCTCACGCCCCCGTCGCGCAATGTCTTTTCGCATATTACGGAGACTGTCGAACGACAGGGATTCGGTGATAATTTCAGGCTCTGACTCCCCTGCAGATTGTGAGGGCTCTGGCTCATCACCATCATTAACTGGGCGTACTGATTTGGCCTTGCACTTTCTCCTCTGCACAGGGGCGACTGCTGCTGGCTGTGGCTGTCCTTGTGGTTCAGCTGGACCCTGCACAGTTGTAACATCTGTGGGTTCCACTGCTGCACCATCAGACTTTCCCTCTTTAGGACAAGGTTTCCCACTAGCTTGGGAGGTGTATTCCGTCAGCTTCTGGCCCATCTCGCGTATTTCCTTTATCAGCACCCCCACCCAATTAGGCTGGTCCATTTGTGAGGTGGGCTGTTGGGCAATGCCAGGTCGTGGGACAGGGTCAGGCTGCGGGGCAGGATCTCTGGCCTCTGGGGCCGTGTCAGGTTCTGGGGCAGCATTCCTAGTCTCTGGGGTGGGTGCCCAAGTAGTTATCCAAGCCAGTCTCACTTTATCTCTGAAGGCCAAGCAGCCCATTAGCAGTAGGCCTATTAGCAGCAACACATGGATAATATCTAGGGGAAAACTAAACCCTTCGAAAGCTGATGGAGCAGACCCAAAGAACTGGTTGAATGGTTGGGAGAAAACTTCCCCTGGTGTTATTTCCTCACAGAAGGTACCATTTTTAATGTAATCCCCGAAACATACGCTGAGCGTGTGATAGCCCTTTATCCATGTGCCCACATTCCACAGGAAATCGAAAAACCATGAACTCCTCACCTTACCAACCCACAGTGCAAGCTGGATAACAACCACAGTAGCCTTAGTCAGAGGACCCATGTTTAGACAAGGGGCTGCAAAGGGGAAAAGCATAGCCACGACCACGTGCCACCCGAAGCAAGGTAAACTAGACCACATGGTGCTGCCTAACAAAGATCCCACGTTCAGTGCACAAAACATCAGGTTAGCCAGGAACTGTTATTCCTTTTTCACCCTTTTTCCTCAATGCCCTCAGGCCCCACGTTGGGCGCCAAAATCTGTCCCGGTTTGAAAGACAGGTGTCTGCTAAGGAAGGCAGGAGCCCCCCTTGGAACAGAGAAATACAACCCCCTCCCCTCCGAGTTGTTATAGAATTGAAATTAAGGGGCTTTCAGGCAAAGATATGAGGAAAATGGGAATAACAGTTTTTACTAATATATACAACAAAACTATAATACAGAGAAACTGGTTACAGGCCTGACAGAGTCAGGGATACAACCTGGCCCCCTGCCGGGCAGGGTGCTGGTACCAGTCCGATCCAGTGGCAGCTGCAGTTCTCTCCGAAATGGTCCTGTTAAAGCGGCGGTCCGTAGGAAAAGAAAAAAAGAAAAGTCTGAGCAATCCGATTTCGGTGGCAGCTGCAGTTCTCTTTTAGATGATCCCGTTGAAGCGGTGATCTTGTAGAAAAAAGAAAACTGGTCCTCCTCTGAAAATCCGGCCGCGGTGCAGTCCCTGTCCTCTGGGATCCCAGCGGGTAAGGCCCCTCGCGCTGCTCCAAACCCCAAAGTATCTCCGGCGGGAATGCTTGGCTCCACCCCTCCCCCCCTTGGCCGGGGCATCTCACAAAGAGATGGTGAGTCCTGGGGCAAGGCACTGATGGGCGCATTAACAGAAGAATAGTCCCGAGGGGCGAGGCAAGGCACACCGGCGCCAGGCCTCAACGGCTCATGGTAATAGAATACATTGCAACCCAGGACACCTGAATGTCCTGGTTTGCCTATTAAAAAGGAAAAGTGGGGGGAGGACATGGGATGGGACACAGTTTGTTTTTCACATACACCATCAGTAAATATTTATACAACTTTGTTTCCCCTCACATATTTGAAGTTTTGTGCAATACTAACACAAAATACAACAACCATCCTAGATTATTCTATGGAATAAGCAGGTCTGGATATTTCTGCCTGCCATTCAGAAATCCATTTTGAAATCAGTCTGATTAAGACAGAATGGTTTTGATTAGATGTTCCAATATTTTGATTAAAAGCATTGAGAAAACATCTCATTGGTTAATATCAGCAGAGGAGATGTCAGGCACAAAGTTGTATCTGGGAAGGAAGTCCATTTCAAAAAGGCAAGCTTTCCATGGAACAGAATGGAATCTATTTCAAACTTCTGCTATTTTCTTAATTCTTTATATCCTGTAAAAAGCTTAGGATACAGAACACAAAATAAAGCTGGCTGCTGTTCCTCTAAGAGATGGGCACACACCAGAAAATGAAAACTCACATTCCTACTTCCCTCCAGCGTTTGAAGACTTAAAATCTCCATTAGGATTTTTGTATTTTTTTAAATGTGTGCTAATTTTTAAAATTTTAAATGTCTCATGAAACACCTTCCAGACTCCTTGCATAAGTTAATTTTTCTTTTTATTTTAAAGTTTTATTAAAAGTGTATAATGGTAGCCTATACAAAACAGTAAACACACAGCTTCAGTCCTACAGACTTAATTTCCTATGTTTTTTCAGAATCCCAATCAGTAGTGGTACTACTACATACAAACATACAATTCTTTTGTGAAATCTGCATTTACATAAATCAATACACATCACACCACAAAACAAATCAGAAACAATTCTCTGGAGTCTCCTGCATCCCCATTTCTCTCCTACAGCTAAAATGCTGCTCCAGAAGAAGGATTTCTAAATCACATTAATCCTCAAATACATCCCAACAGCTCAATCTAGAGATAAAGACTTTGATTTTTACTTAATTATATGCTTTTAATGCTTGGAAGTAAGTTCACTTTCAAAGATAAGATTCCTAAATGACAGTTCAGCACTAAGTTCCTAGAAGATACTATTTATTTTTTTTTTTTAAAACTTACATTCTTGTCTCCTTCATTGACACAGATTTCGTAGCAATACGCCAGAAGGATATCAATTAAACCAAGATAAACGTGATGACGGCTTCTTTTATCCAGAAGATAAGATTTATTTGTGAACTTTCTCAGCTGCTCTCTCTCTTCTTCAGAGAAGACAACTATAAAGTAAAAGGAGAATTCATTATGAATTTAAAGCTGGCACATTCATTTTAATAGGTGCTAATACTACTTTGACAGTCTCTTTAAAAAGAAGTATGTTACTAATCACAAGTCACTCATCACTCCAGAAAAAGCCTAAATCATTCTTACTTTCACTTTAAACTTTTATTAAACTCCAATATAGTCCTTTCAAAGTCAAGTTCCAACCCTGAAAAGTACTGCATGTACACACCACCAATTCTGAACCTTTCTGAAAGCACCAAGGTTTTCTGTAGATGCCAGAGTACCTCATACAGAGGTAAATGCACAGTCAGGATCTGAGTAAATTGACATTTCTTAAGTCCATGTTGTATAGGATAAAAATAAGAAAATGAGGGGAAAAAAGAAATATATTTACGTGTAGAAAAGGATAAAAATTAAAGAAATAAGGAAGGAAAAAAAGGTACAATTCTGTATTTCTAAGCCTCATCAATTTAAACTCGGGACCTAGGCATGACTTAGGAGCTTTGTTTCTGCTGTCTGATAACATTCTTCCAGTGTGTGAGAAAGATCAAAGATCAAAAACCTATTCCACCAATGAAAGCTGCATTTCCTTCCAAAGAGTTACAGTACCCACCATCAGTGACCATCAGATTTTGCTTATCCTCAGTGTACCTCATTTAGCTAAGAATGGCTACACTGAGCCAACCCAAAGAGTCTTCTTACCCAGAACTTTCTCTTTGGGATGCACAAAGAAGATAACAAGACAGCATGCTGCGACAGTGCATCAGAGTAGTCCTCTGGGAAACCCTGGTCTAGACATGGATAGCTAAGGTTGAATATTAAATGGTAACTCTTCTGAAGAGCACTTAAACCACTTCAGATAGGATGGCAGACTTGCCTTGAAATAACAGTGGAGATTAAGTAGATAACTGACTAGAAGCCATCTCCATACAAATTCAAAGTAAATTAAGAAGCCACTTAGTACAATTAACACAGCCAGAAGCCAGAGCTAAAGATTTTCATCCAGGCTGCATGGAGTGCAGGCACTCCCTGGCAACAAGCTCTGATTTACTCAGTAAGATAGATGTAGTGAGCATATTTTGGTAGCTCCACAGAAGAAACTGACAGGCACAAGGTGACTTGACAAGAGGAAGCAGTGTCACTAGCTTGACAGCTGATGCTTTGTTGCATTGAGGAAGTCCCACTCCATGATTTGTTCAAGCATCAGTAACACTGGAAGCAGTCTGAGTTTGAAGTACCACTCATTCAAAGAGATTTCTCCGAGGACGGGACCAAGCCTAATGCAGCACCATTGTGACACTGGCAAAACAAGCCCTAAATGCCAGGGGTACATACATGATGTACCCCTTCACTCATTGAATTTTAATGATTTATTCAGGGGCAGGGGGGGCAAAACCAAAACCTTACAATTGGTATCAAACTGTCTCTTCGGTTATCCTTTTACCCCCTCTTTACTGAGTCACTCTGTTCTGGCATACTTAGCTGGGAGCAAAGAAAAGCTGTAGGCAAGCTGTACAAACTTGGAAGTGTAAAACAGGTAATGATTAACGCACTGAGATGAGCCTAGCACCTGGGAAGGGTCAGTCTTTATGGCTCCCTGAGATAGATCCTTGAATACTGCTGAGTTGCCATCTTCTACCAGTTTCAGCAGCACTAAAGACCTGACCTGATAACCCAGCAATTCCTGCCCGATTCCCTGTTTTTCCAGTTTAGGATTTTATATCTTCCATGTTGGTATTTACCTCTGGAATCCTTGAGCTACTAATGATCCCATCTCAACAATTCTACCTGCAATTTTACTGTTATTTCTCTGCAGACTTTCTCACAGTTCTTCCTCAGCAGCACGAGCCAGGGTTTTGCAGCTGGGCATAACCCACAATCCAGAGCTCTGGACCCTTAGGACACAGCCAGCTACATTTCCAGAGGGAGCTTACAGCACAGGTTACAGAAAGAAAAGGTTACAACTCCTAGTAAACCAAGTTTCTTTTCACACATCCTTTCCCACTTCTCTTATCATAAGGATGATGATTGCAAATGTGCTTATAGGCGACTCCTCTCACTGCTCATCATCACTTTACACAATGCACATTCTCAGGGATACAATTTTCCTACAAGACATGTGGTCTCCTTCATCCCAGGAGGTTTCTACAAGCTTTCTGATTTTATGAGATGATTTGAAACAAACATTTGTGATGCTAAAGGCACGTACATATGCACACACCTCGAGACATAAAATCACAAATTAGAAAAAACATTTTTGCATGTTACTTCTTTATGAACTTTTTAAATGTTTCTACCAGCTTCATAACCATGAAATACTTGATTTAAATTCCTAAGAAAACTTCTTGATGAGCTCAACATTTCTTTGGAGTCATGCCAGGCTCTATTTATTTACAAGCTCCCACAAAAAGAAATTCCAGCTTTTGTATCATCTCTTCCACTTGCTATGATCTAGTACAAAGCGACTATTTAGCAAGAATATGGCAGTTCTAACTCTGCTTTTCTGTTAATGCAATGCAGTTCAGTATTACTCCTTAAATCACAAATATAGATGATGCACCTATATTGCATCAGCAAATTTCTTTGTAAGTTCTTAAACTGCACTGATTCTGCAGTGAGTCACCTCTATCATTCATCTTAAATTTATCCATAAAACCATATGTGCAATGTTGTAGCACACTTGAAAAAAATTAGTTTCTGAAAAACATAACATAAAACCACTTTGTAAGCTGCTACACTAGGGTAGGTTTAACGAGGTATCACAACAGGGTGTTCACAGTTAGAAGGTCCAATAGGAAAGAAAGAAAAGGCATTTCCAATTTCACTAGAAAAGCCTCTCCTGGAATACAACATGATTTGTTATAAAGTCACATGCAAGTGGCACTTTCACCCTGAAAAGAAGCACAAAAGAGGAGAGGTGAAACTGAAGCTAGAGGAGAAAAAGTTCTGAGAAGCAAACAGCCAGAAGTTTGTTAGCAAAGACTGCTACAGCAGAGCAGATTCATAAAGCTTAAAGTCACTTCTGATGATTACAGTATTAAAGAAGTCTGTAACAAAGATGCTAAGTAATTCTTTCAAAGCAAGTGACAGAATCTATCACAGACAGAAATAAAACATTTATGCCAGCACACTCATATTTCAAGGCCCACCTCAATGTGCCTGCTACAGTTAGTCAAGATACAGGTGTATCAGGAATGCTACTATTCTCCTTCAAAAACTCACCATACTCAGTACTGGATGCACTACTGAGAATCTACTCTTAATCAGGGACTACCACCTTAAGTTTGCTTTTCTCTCATAGCTGATTAAAATTAACCAATAAGACACTTAGAGACATGAAACAGTTCAACACTGAGAGTAAACAAACAGACTTTTAAAGTTTTACTGACAAATATTTGTTAGATTCCCCAAAATCCACATTCTAGAGGAATAAATAAATGTGAACAATACTTCCCTTCTAATTAGAAAGCAAATAAACTCTGAGTGAGTTTCAGGAAACATAAGAAAGTTTTCCTCCTTTAAAATGCATTGTAACATATGCAGCTGGACCAGAAACACAGAAAATGCAAGTCAACTAGACAGCAGCAAACACCACATAGACAATTCCCAAAGGTAAATGCTCAAGATGTTCATTAACTCACTGCAAAGTGCCAGGTGTTCCAGATAAAATTTCTCTATGGAGAAAATACTTCATTTTTACAAATATCTATCCATTCCTTAAAGTTTTTGGATGATAAATTATTTAGGCCTGAAACTCATTATTAACATGTCAAAACCACCACCTACTTGGTTTTCCTAATTCAAAAATACAAGTACATAGTACAAGATTAACAAGTAAAATTGTAATTAAATTTTCTGCTATATTAAGCCTGTATTTTTTTTACACTTGCATTACCAATGTTTTACCTAACAACAATTACAGTTATTACCATCGTTGTACAACAATTATTAATCTAATACAAAGGAGCATCTGCTGCTATTCATCAAGTACTAAATTTGAAATTTCTCCTTGAGTTTAAAATGTTTTGTACATTTGTCAGTGACAAAATCATGCTTCTAGCTACAGTGTACCTGTGTATTAATATACACATGTCTAAAAGAACCAAATTAATCTCACATACAAAGTTACTGTTAGACAACCCTACAAAGACTGCCCTTACTTTTTAATTATCTCCTTTACTTATTTTAAGTATTCAGCATGTTAAAATAAATATAATGCAAATTGCTCTTCAGTACCCAATTGTCAAGGAAGACCAGTTTAAAGGGCAGGATGAGGTCTGACAGCTAGAGGGTGTTTTGTTACAGTCTTAACTGATATTTTACACTGCTGATCACATCACTTAAGCCAGTGTAAGATCTGTATCTCAAGACTACTGTGACATTTACTGTTCTAAATGTATTAGGGGTATTCAGATAAATGTGCTATCTAGACAGAGAGCCCACTCAGTGGTCAGACTCAATCATTGAGAAGTATGGGTCAGAAAGGACCTCTGATCAACAGCTGGTCTCACCTTCTGGTGAAAGCAGAGCCTTGGCTTACGGCCCTGTGCAGCCAAGTCTTAAATTCAAAAGCTGTCTCGGAGCAAAATAACTCAGCAGAACTGAGTGGTCACTGCTAAGCATGGTACGTTACTGTAAACAAAATGTGTTATCCCTGGAGCATATAAATGTTATATTAGATACATATGTCAGCCTTAGCCTTTGAAGATTATTGTGTTGCCTAAAAAGGAGTTTTTACAGTTGTGCAATTTGAAATAAAATAAAAATGAACATTTAAGTAAGTTGAATGTGACTAACAAAATATAAAACCTTTCATCTGGAATCTATAGAAGCAAGATTTTAATGTAAGCTTCAGGAGCAGCAGAAAGTAAGCTTTCCAAAAGTTTTATTCCCTCATGAGAAAGGCTGAGTAATTAGGCTTTATGAAGTATTACTTGACTTGCATTAGACAGTGTAAGTGTGAACAAAATCTGGGCCTTTCAGCTTTAGAAAATGTCCACTCCAAAAGTGATTTTGCTACAAACATGACAGTGAAACCCACTCTAGTAATTCTTCTGGTTCCTCAGTCATACTGCAAAGGCAATAATCTCAGATGCCTGGTGGCTAACAAGCCTAGGGGGAAAATAAACAAAAAACCCATAAAGGGCAAGACAACAATCACTGCAATACACAGTAAAATATAAAAAAGGACACAAGAAAACACACTAACAACAACAGAAGTAATTAAAAAAGGACAAAATGCACACACTATGCACAGAAGCTAGATGAAAAATAAAAAAAGGTTAAATAAAAATAGATTCAAGAAGGACAGAAGAGAGCTGAAGACTTTAAATGCTAATGAGAAGAGCTGGTCCAAAAAGAAAAAATCTGGTAATAACACATTGAAAAAACTTGATGTAAAAGCAAAAGAGAGAATAACCAGGGATGCAAGTAAAAGCAGTAATCAACCAAACAAAAGCTTCTGTTACTTATAATGTCATGCAAAAAAAAAAAGTGATCTGTATTTCTAATTACTCCTTGTAGCTGAAGACATTATGAAGACAAAAGTAATCAAGTTTTTCGTTTAAGAAAACAAAGAAGATAAAAACAAAAAGACATCAATATAAACCATTAAAAGGAAGAAACGAAAACATAAATCACTTTAGTGTTTTTGAATAAGAAAATATACTTTCAAAGAATCTGCTAATTTTTATGTCACTTTCCCACGCTAAACTCACTTCCCCATGTAGTAACTTGAGGGGTCAGTTCCCAATGACATTCCTGATTCCAAAGACACAGTGTAGGTGGGAACTGTCCTAATGGCAGCAATATAAAGGTGTCAAACTCTAGTGCCAGTACCCCAATATTGTGGTAGTCTATACTGAAATCTGTCAATTTTAACATTTCCAATCCCAAAATGATTCACCATTTCATGTTTGAGGGTAGTGAACTTTTCCAGTATGAGATGTTGCACATCTGACACAATTTCCACACCTCTCAGTTTCCATGTTCTTGGGGTACAGCACATGTTTAATCAAGAGCATAACCTTCCTCCACACAGGACAGACAGATGCTTCTGCAAGGCAGCCATGGCAGTACACTCACCACAAGCTGTACATGTTTTAAACACCCCAGTATTTGAAGTCTCTTTACAAGCTGTACGCTTGGAAGTACCTCACCGCATCATGGAAGATGATGGAAACTGCCTTATTTTAGAGGCTTTCCTTACACAAGACATGAGTTTGGAACTCAGAAAGGGTAAAAAATCTGGGTATTTCTCATTGCCACGAGCTATAAAAGGAAACTGCATGAAGGTTTCAATCCCTTCCCCCTTATGTCCTTAAACAGGTTCAGAAGTAAAGAAGGGACATTTGTATCTCATTCTTATTCAAAAAGGTTTGACCTCACACTTACCTGCCAGGGACTACATGCACACAGAGGCTCCGAGGCTCACCACACATCACCTCATAACACACCTTAAAACACACTGCAATATGTACAACGTCTGTGACTCTAGAGCTTCTGTGCTGGAGTACACTTTGGCTTTTCATAGCTAAGCACTAGTGTTCAAAGGCTTCTTACCACAAGCACACTCTAATACCAATGACAGCCTCCTCATCCTTGAGCTGTATAGCACACCTGGGCTTAATGCAGTCAGACTTCTCCCAGTTCTAGCAGAAATAAAACTTCTGAAGTAATAAAGGAGGTCCTTCACTTAGCACAGTCCTTGTTGCTTTTGTGTGCCTTTTCTATGTCACTTCCCCTTCCTGTGCATATATACTGGAATATACATAATGCAGATATACAGTCAAACTGCATTCAGCTTGTAAGGCTTCCCAAATCTAATTCAGATTAGCCAGACCATCCCTTTGATTGGATAAAGCATAAAAGAAATAGAAAACCACACAGAACTCATCCTATTGATGACCAGATTCCAGGTCCAGCAACCTGGACCCACCTCCTGCCCTTTTGTATTTCCATTCACAAGACCTTCAAGTAGAACCTGTACTCCCTCTCATGGTGGTTTCTTTCACCACAACTCACCCTGGTTTAGGAACCTCCAGTGGTTTCAGATCCTCATCCGCTGCTTCCCCTCTCCCTAGTCACTGTCCCCATTCAAGCAGCAGTAACTACAAAAAATGAGGTCTCTCCAATGGAAAGGGTGGGCTGCTGTCATTAACTCAAACACTAGATAGCCTCTGATGCTACTTAAATTTCCTCAAGATCCACAAAACTACATGATCCTCCTCACTCAGCCATATGAAGATCAGACTAATTTATGGGTTTCATCATCCTTATTAAATATGTAACTGTTCTAACAAATGGTTTAAAGATGATCCTTTAAGTAGCCCCATTTTCTGGATAACTTTCATCAGTAGGCTTGCCAGGCTTTTGAGCAGTTTGTCTGGTTATGTTGCCCTTAAAACCCAGCATCACACATACATTTTTTTCCTTCAGAATCTTACTTTGGAGAAACATTCTTTATCAATAAAATCATCCAGCAGCTCTTTATTTTCATTATATTCCTTAACACAAGCAAACATTAGCAGTGTTTCATCTGCTAAGGAGTGAATAGGTAAAAACAAACAAAATAACTCCTCATTATTCTATTTTCAAGCCTCTTGTACCTTCGTCCAATGCTTTTTAAATCAAATGCTTATGATGGATATAATTATCAATTTCTGGCTTCAGAGGCTGAAAAGACACCAGAAATGAAGATCAGATTACATTCACAGTAGAATACACAACATTTAACCCAATTCCATTGTTACCCTGCAGAAAATGTAAAAGTGCAGGTATTATTAGTGCACTAATATTTGTTAAGAACCTCTGGTGAAGGGGGATTATCATTATCTACTTTAGTAGTAGCGGATTTTCATACTACATAGGAAATGAACAAAGGACAATAAAAGAATATGCATAATAACAACTTGTAATGCTCTCTGCAATCACTGTGTACAGAACAGTAATCTCAGTTATCTGTTAACGGTACCCTTACAAGGTCATCTACTAAATCTGAGTTCATGCCTTTTAGTTTCTAAGAGGACACAAAGATTTTCCTTTGGAAAAAAGTCTCCAAGACCCATAAAAGTAACAGTAGAGTAATAAATGCCACAAACTTCTGTGGTACTGTGTAAATAAAACAAAACATCCTACAGAATACATGATCAAACAGAGATAAGGGCTGGTATTAGTATAATCTTCCACAGGTGATTCTTTGAAAACTTACTGTGAAGTATCTGCATCATATTTGGAATTGGGCACAAAAATTTCCATTGAAAATACAACTAGGAAAGGGGGAACAGTTTCTGAGAAAAAGGGAGATAAGCACCAGCACCAAAGGACCCATTTTCTAGCTATTACAAACACTACACAAAGACAGATTTGATCTGATTTCATGACTTAGACACTAGCAGCTCCTTTGAAATCTTAAAGATTAGAATATACCCTTAAAAAGGAATTTTTTCTTCATCAATACCTGAAGTTCTAGAACAGCCTTTATGAACAATTAACTCCAAAGTTTGTTATGCAGACAAAAAAGAGATCATGCACTACACTACATAACTAAGGGAGAAACACATAAGATGAAATGACCACTGCCAACTGCTCCACACAACTGCCTCAAAGACTGCAGTATATAACTGGCCCTTAGAGGAAAAAAAAATTGTAGTTTCAGGACAGAAGTAATAGAACACTCCCCTATGAAGAATGGTTAAGACTGAAAATTGCAGGGTAAAACCATGCTTTTTCCTTTAACAATAGCCTTAAACACAACATGGCATCACAGCAATTATATTCCAAGCAGCGTGTGTATATATATATATATATGTATGTTCTCACCAAATGTACGAGTGTCATGTTCCTGATGACCTTCTCCCTGCAAAGCTGTCATATTTTTATGAGCATCAACCCACCATGGTTTGTACTTTAAAACATGCTGAATAGCTTCATCTTCAAAAAAATCAGCTCTAGGGGGGGGAAAAAAAAAGTCATATACTATTTATTTCAGTTTATAGTGTATGTAGATATATTTTAATGCATACATAAAATACACCTGACTTGGCTGCAGGCTATTTTCCATATGCTAGAAATGTGTTCTTTGACTTAAAACTAGAAAATAATCACTATTAAAAGCATAAACAATATTATCTTACAGTACCCCTTCCTTACTCCCTCCACCTTTCCTGAGCCACTCAGAAGCCTAGGAAGGTGATGAGCTTGCAGCATGACATGAAGGTGAACAAACCTGGTTTGTTCTGAATGTATCTAAAGGAAAGCATTCAAGAGAGAAGACTTCTCAGACAGTGTCACTGGCAGCAAACTTGGTTTTACTGAGAAGCTCTCCCACTTTAAAACTGTGTATACGTTGGGGAAGAAGGGTATGCAGCTGAAGGGCAAAGATAAAGTAGGGACAGACTATCAGGTACACAAGGGCATGCTGTAGCAAGGTGGAAGAGTTGTACATGAATTCTGGAAGAGAGATTACATCCATCTCAGCACAAAGCCACTGTGGTAAAAATCTTGAGGTAGTCATTCTGGGAGGATTTATATTAAAAGCCTCCTCTTTCTGCTGTAAAACAGTTTTCACATGATGAAAGCAAAAAACAGAGTGGCCTAGACAAAATCCTCATAACATCAAAACTCAAATTTACTTCCTCACAGACGAGGATGGTTCAATAATCCTTGCTTCACAAGAAGAAAACAAAGTTCTGACATCTACAACCCAAAACGTTGGTAGGGATTGGCTACTCAGCTGCTGAAGAGGTGAACAATGAAACACTGTTCTGCAACAGTTCACAGCAGACCCTGCTTGTATACAGACTTAAGAAGTAATTAAACAGCACAGTAACCCCAAAACAGATGAGCAATGTCTTGTGTCAGTGTCACACTTCAGCACACTCCCTAAGGCCCGCTGTGATGAGATGAAACAGATAAATAAAAAGTACAGCTATTATTTCCAAAAGTGATCTTAAAACCAATAATTTATGAAAAGAAAAAGTGAATGTATTTCAACTGAGGTACTTCTACTTGAGCAGGTGAAGTAAATTACTCACAGGTAATGATCAGGATCAAACTTGGCAGCCTCAGCTGCCAGGCGTTTCCTCCTGCGTTCATCTGCAGGAGTCTGGTCTGGATCCTTAATGTCAATAACATCACTGAGTTCATCCTGCAGTGG
Organism: Podargus strigoides; assembly: GCA_028020825.1. Lineage (NCBI taxonomy): Eukaryota > Metazoa > Chordata > Aves > Caprimulgiformes > Podargidae > Podargus > Podargus strigoides. The sequence continues at coordinate 3,990,209 of CM051629.1, read as the reverse complement.
AACAAAAGTTATAGAACCAAGCTGCAGGTAGGATAAAAGACTTATTTAGTACAAGTTTAGAAAGGATGCTTATCAGCATTGCACTGAAATCCAAACATGCTCTTCAACTCCCTTTCAAATCTTCCAAATTCAGGCTCCACTGTGCAAATAAAACATCAAAACTCCAAGGAAATTCAGTTATTTGAGGCTCATGATATTATGAAGTCTATCCAGGCCATTTTATCCAAGGCAGGCAGGTTATTTTGCATTATGATAAAATTTGTAGTGTTTAACAAAAAACACAACCACAACAAAGACAACATAAAAATCGTAGATACTGTTCTTGTGACTTTTGAGATTACTCTCGAGTGGCCATACATTAATTCGTGGGCAACTGCAGTGCCCTTTTCAGCATCATTAAGTAGCAATATATTTATACTGATAGGAAATGCACTTCATGAATTTCATGGTAATAAACAAGTATATATATCCCAACAGAATGCATATACTTTCATCATTAATAGCAATCCTTCTGCTCCAAACCCTGAAAATACTACAATTCATGCAACAATGAACTACAGAGTTACATAATAAAATTGCTTTAAACAGGTACAACTTAAATCACTTAGAGCAAGAACACCACTGTTTTAATAAAAGCTCTGTATACTAGGAATACTATATTACCTAGCATGATACAGGCTGGAGATTAGCTTATATCTATTCATGAATTAAAGAACCTGCTGAATGCACTAGAACAAAGTAACTGCATTTTAAAGCTCCTATCCTACCAATTAATCCACAAAAGCAAGTTTCAGTGCATCAGTACCACCTTAGTAAACCCCACAGGTATCAGACACCTTAAAGAGTACACACTTGAGAAGTTATTGTGTTGAGAGAAAATCAAGTCTAAAATAAAAAGCACAAAGAGAAAATTACCATGAATCCCACATTGAAACAGAATTTAATGCAACAACCATAACAGGATCAACAGATTAGCCAGCTTTATTTTGTTGGGTTTTTGTAATTGAGTAATGTATTTTTAATTTTAAAATAAATTAAAATCCATGGCATCTGACATATACTGTACATTGTTGTTAAATAAATTTGAAGTCAGAATAGAACACCAAATATAAAGCAAAGGCGTTAAGAGCAGACTGTTAACAGCCTACAGACTGCATGCAGCTTGCCAGAACTATTCACCTGCACATGACATACTTCATACAGGGCTTTTTCTCCGTGCCTTCACAGGCCAGCTGAACTGTGCTGGTGACAGCAGCCCACTTCCAGAGGCTTTTTTTACCAAGGACCCCATTCAGTCCTTTTGTCTACCACTTGAATTATTGCAGAAAAAGACTGGCCTGTTGACTCTGCTACACGATTAACTCAGTCTCAAGCACCCCCTACTTCTATAGGAACAAGGATTTGTCTGTACTATTATAAGCAAAATCAGAATATTCTCAGTCACAAAATGGGAATGGAGAACAGTTACCTAATGATCCCCTCCTGACTATGGAACAAGCCAGGAACTCTACCCAACAAGAAAGTTACTCAGCACATACGAGAGGAAAAGACAGAAATGCATCTACCTGCAGACGCTGGAACACCCCTGACCGCAGATTCCCAAATCCGTAAGGGTACTGTAGCGGTAGAGTGCTTCCTGCACTTTCTTTGTAAGGGGTCTGCTCTATTTCCCAGTCAAATTCTTCTTCCTCCTCTTCAGACAACTCAGCAGAGGCAGCTGTATATATTGCATGGTCAGAGAAAGAAAATCATTACATAGAAAATACGTATGATTTAATAGAAAGGCAAATACTGGTAACACAATAAGCCTTTCTCACTTTACTATGTCTTTTAAGAAATCTTACACAGCACTGGGTCATACAGGCAGATGCTTACATCAGTAATCCCCAGGTCCTGTTCCAAATTCTCCAACTTTCAAAAATAAAGACCAGGAACACTGAAGTTTTTAAGTACACTCAAAGACTGAAATAATTGTTCCACTGACTTCAGCAAGATCAGAATTCAATGCTAAGAGAACTCTGACAAGAGCAAAGCGATGTTATCAATAATTTAAAATAGGTATTAAAAAATTAAACACAGATAGTTAAACATTCTTGTCTGTTAACTAATGATGTTAAGCAAGTCATCCACTAGAACCTGCGGTTAAAATTAGCTTCTACCATTTAACCTAAAGTCCAACTGTGCGAGTTTGTAGGAAGCGGAAGACTCAAATGTGTGTATATTATACAGCCACTAGAGGGGTACAAAGATCTACAGAGGGTTTGGAAAAATGTAAACATAACTAAGCCTCTAAAGATGACATGTATATTACCTACAACACACGTAGTTCTATACTTATCCATACTTTCAGATTCTTTCACACACTTCGTACCTTGGATGAGACAATACTAAAAATACTTATTTCTCTACATACGTCACTATGTAGATCTATAAATATTTCATTATGCACATGTATCACTAGTATAAACAACAGTTTTTGTCATACCTATCTCTTCTACTAAAGGTTTTGCCCATCTTGATTTCTTTGGTGCTAGAAGAGATGTCAGCATGTCCAGTCCCTCAAAATACTGGCCAGGAACCTCCTTAGGTAACCGAATTGTAAAAATCCCTGCAAGTCAGAACATAGTTATTGTATTAAAATACCCAAGACAAAAATGTGCATTTTTCCTCCAATGAAAAAGGCTCACAGGAACTGGCACACATCCAGGTACCATTCTAATTATGCATCAATCTCTGTGCATGTTTAACCTTACTTCACAAGTTTCACCCAAATCAAAGATGAAAGAAAACATCTAACCAGTTGTGGTTTCTTGACGCACACTGTATAAACACAAACCAATAGAAGACAAGCCTTATTTTATTTTGAATCCTCCCACCAATCAAGCAATCAACAGAAGATCACAGAAAGCTACATTCAGCAATCTGATTATTGTCTTAAGTCAAGCACATCTACAAAGGCTTTGCAAGCAGCAAACTACAGGTTTTATTGCTGTGTTATTTTATTTAATGACTACATTAGTTCCAGAAGATACATATTTTATTCCAAAAATACTTTATACCTTAAGGTGTGGAGAAAGGCTAATGTCTTCTCTCAAGACTCAGCCAAGAGACTGCCTCAAGATTATCTCATTTCCACTCAGCATTACCTGACTTCTTTACACGTTTACTAGACTAATGTTCCTGGGACATGTCTAGCCCCCCCAGGGCTTGAAGCGGACTTGTACATTATTTTTTCATTATTAGGACAGTTCTGAACATGTTCTTTCTGCTTAAGGATGCTAAGTACATACAATAAATCCTGAACAAGATTTTTTTATACTAAATAACATAGGAGAAACTTTACATTTCTTTACAATATCATACACTTCACTCAAGTTCTACGCAATTCCAGTGCAGCAAAGTATAAATTATTGTAGAGTTAGTAGCATTTTTAGTGACACATATACTAAGAACATTAACTAATACCTTTGTCTGTATTATAAGATGCTTTTTCTCTGCCATCTTCTACAATTCTTCCAGGAAGTGTCAATCTGGGGGCAAAAAACAAGATACCTCACTGAATGCCTGACTAATTCTGCAACTTAATGTCTCAGCCTATAAAAATGTAAGGCATATTCCAAAAGCAGCACCAAGGATTTAACTACATTACTCCTATTGACACTAATGGAAGTCGTGCAGTTAAATCCCCATGTGCTTCAAAATCTTTTTCCCCTACTACTGGTACAAGAGAGCAACTGAGATAGAGAAAATTTGTGACTTCTGGTTTCCCAGCTTGGACGAGGTCACTGCCACCAGAGAGATTATGGCCTTGACACTGTGTGTAACACTTGGAAGAGTCTGCAATTTAAAAATTCTAACCTAAAGTGCCAGGATATTAGACCCCACCATGAGTTCTTGTACCGTTTATTCAGAATAACCAAATCACTGCATTCGACTAGTCCACTAAAATCTCTTGTGGTCTACTAATGTAAATAGGGGAAGCACGTCCAAGAATACAGGAAACAGAAAATAAGGAAGGTTAACAGCTCATCAACTCTTACATGTCAAAGGTTCTCTCAACATTTTCACACTGAGGTTGCCTCTTGTTCCTTTTCTATAGCGTAGTGGGGAACTTGCTGTCTATAGGAAAGACACAGCCTGGAACCTCACGCCCTACTGTCTCCACTCATATGAGTTTTCTCCCCCTATATTACTGTGAGGGCATTAAAATCCATTCCTCACCAAATATACTGAATCTGGCTCTCAACAGGGAAGAGACACTTATTCTGCACAACTTACATTCACCTAGACAACTGTCTTACCACTTTACAACTACGAAGTATTTCTTTAAATTCCCTTCAACATGTTTTAATACCTAGAAACAAAGAAGTCAGATCCATAAAAACAATTCTTCGCACAAAATGAGCTGTCTGCAGTGGACAGGATAAAAGCTGCTGCTGAAGAACGTTATGAAGGGACCAAAATGAAGTTCATTCTCTACTGACTTATTTTATAAAGATTTTTTTTAAAAAAGAAAAAACAACACAACTTTCCACTACTTGCCTGAGAAAGTACGGCTTAGCATAAAATTTAAAATCTTCCCCTTCAAAATACACGTCAAACTCCGAAGCTCTGGCATAAGGTACTTTGATTATTATTGTAAGAAAGTCCGGATCCTGGGTCAGCTCAAAAGCTGGAGTCAGCATGGTGAATCCCGCAGGAAAACCAGCCACCGGCTGCGTGGCCCTATCACAGCACGGAAACATGGAAAGGTTATTGTTCTGTAAAGATCACCATGGATTAGAGAAAAAACAAACAGCTGGCGGAACTGAAACGTGTGTGTGGCCGCCAGGGGTGGCTGGGAAGGGACAAACGCTTTGCTCCGCCATCCCCCCAAGGCACTGCAGTGAGACACAACCCCCCGCACCGCTCGTTAAAGCGGGCCACAGCCGGCTGTCCCTGCGCACCGCGGGGCACAGCGGGGGAAGCCCTCGGCCGTACCCCTGATGACCGCGGGACGAGCGGGGAAGCCACCAGAGACCGCGGTGAGGGAAGGGACGAGCCGGGCTCCCCACAGCAGACCCGCACCGCCCGCACCAGGGCCGAGGGCCGCGAACCGCCACAACCCCGCGGCCACCGAGAGGAGCGAGCCCGCCCAAAACGTGGAGCCAGCGGGGGGAGCCCCGCGCCGCTGCCCTCAGGCCGTGTCCCGCCGAGGCGCCCGCCGCCACTCACCGCGCGCGCTGCCGCCCCGCTCTTCACGGGCCCCGCACCGCGCGTGCGTGGCGCTGTGGCGAGCTGTGCGCATGCGCAGGTAGCGCCGGCGGGCGGGAACCAGCTCCGGCGGGCGGGAACCAGCTCCGGCGGGCGGGAACCAGCTCCGGCGGGCGGGAACCAGCTCCGCCCTCAGGGGCTGCCCCGGCCCGGCCACCTCCCTCACCGGCAGCCCCTCTCGCCGCTGCCCGCCTTCGGAAGAGAACAACAACGGAAGAGACCTGAGAGCGTACTACCGGCAACGGAGCGGCCTCCGGCCCGCGGGGAGGCCGAGGGAGCCTCCACCACCCCTGGGGCCTGGCCTTCCCTCACAGCCTGGCAGTAGTCTGGGCCCCACCAGCCAGGGGGACCCTTCTCTCAGGTTTCCCCCACCAGCCTTTTTTTAACAAAAACGATAATATGATGGGCCAGACATCCTGGTTCGAGGGATGTTTAATGATCTCAAGAGATGAAAGCAGAATTTGATACGATCTTAACCCCCAACAACTGTTATCCTGATAAACCCATGGCAATACTCGTCCTAGGATGAGGTGCTGCACTGTGGAGACTGCCTATGTAACCTCAGCTCATTCCTTCTTCAAGATATCCGCAGCCGTTCTTAACTGACGTTCTTAAACATCACAGAAAGTAAATTGTGTGTCTCGCAGCTTAAAATATAAGAAGTGATTGTACATATAAGTAAAGCATGCAGTGAGAACAAGTACCTCTAGAAAGCAGAGAATGAAGAACTGAGTAAATAGGAATAGAAGGTTTGGGCCTGTCTGGCTACTTTTGGCCTATACCTGGGGTTAATCTTGCAGCATGTGTTCTACCACCCAATGCCCTCTCCCCAGCTGAGAAAGGGAACTGGGGAAAAAAAGGGAGAAGCCACATGGGTTGAAGTAGAAACAGATTTCATGAAACAACAAACCTAACAAAATCACAAACAAAAAGCATACAAGTGTATACTCAGCCTCATCCTTAGGATCAGCAGCAGGAACAGAAGACCAAGCAAGAGGAGCCACTAGAAGAGGAACTCCCCACCCTCAGTGAACTCCCTCCTTTATGAGCTTGGTGTCAGTGGTGTGGGATACACCTGTGAGTCAGCTTGGGGCAGCTGCCCTGACTGCAACTCCCAGCTGACTTGGGGCTGCTCATGGCCTGCCTGCGAATGGCTGCCTCATGGGTCTGCTCCAGGGGAACCAGGACATCATTGTAATTTAAAATGAGGTGGTAAGGATAAAATGGCTTCAAGAACTGAAATACATCAAAGTGGAGGACTGCAGAATAGACAGAAGAGTGACCCCATGAGCACTCTCGGAAGAGGAATTCCCAGTTACATAGGTCTCTTCTGTGACAGCAGATAAATGCAAACAAGATTGACACTGTGAGTAGAGGCAGATCCTGATGAATAAAAAGAAATACAGACTTACAGAGAAAATGCAACAGGAATCTCAAAAAAAATGGTTTAGCAGAAAAGTTGGTTTAAAAGCCATAATTTACTTGCCTTTATATATAGTACCTAATATAGAATTAATCTGATTTTTCTCTCATTAGACCATGAAAGGTATTCTGGTTCCAGATAATTCTCTACATTTTTAAATGCTACTGACTCTCTGCCCCCTCTGAAATGCATTCAGCTGTTTTTCCTGGAGGGAAAAAAACATAATTATGTAACTTCCGTTACTGAAGTTAAAAAAACCCCAACTGAACAGCAATCTTCCAGGCTGATAAAGATTGATTTTTCCTGCTGGAAATCCACTGAATGGGACATCTCTTCATGACAAAACATCTTCAGTCTTGTACAGAACTGAATGAGCAGTTTAAATACTGTGTAAAGTGTTTTGTTGACATGCACACAAAATAGATCATTCTCCCCATTGATCTACAATAGATGGATGCTTTTAATATTCGGCCTAAACTTTCTTGTGTCCCAGTTTTTTACAGGCAAAAGTTGATGATGCGTGGCATATAAAATGCATTTTTTTTTGTATTAAGAAGTTAATGACATCTGATTTCAGATGCTGATTTGCCTTGGACCAAGGCCTCCATTAAGTCCTCAGAAACTTTTGATGCATTTCCAGAGAACTTCAGCACTAATTAACTTTTGGACTTTACTGATGTAATCTACAGTAAGAACGTTGGACAGGAAGCTGAATTATGAACCAGTAGGCACCATCTTTTCTGGATAAATTCAAATTTGCATAAGAAAAGTCTATGAAAGCTAAGAAAGACGTTTCATCAGAGAGTTTACACTTCTCTAACTGACACTTTCCAAGATTGCCTCAGCATATTTTTTTAAGAGTCTAAGAACTCCCAGCCTTTTTGTCTGGTACTATTTTCCTTGTAAAAGGAATATTTCTATGCTGATTTCAGTGATGAAAGTGATGCACAAGCCATTCTGCTTTTCTTTGAAGGAGGATCTCTAAGAAATGTGTATTGCTTTCTTCTGCAAAAAGTACAACGAGTTTTTCAGAACAATAATGAAAAAGTTTTATGTAGAAATGTAGAAAGACTACATCTTTCAGTGCTTTTTTCTGATGAAGAAGTGAGTTTGGCTGCTGTATGTTTAATGGAGCAGTGAAAAATGAAAATGCATTACGTACAATGTTTTGGGTAAGTAATTAGCAAAACTTGCTGTCCCTTCAAAAAATAGAAACAGGAAGTTTGGCAATTTCTGAGCACAATTGACTCTATGTGGGTAATAAGAATAAGTAAATCTGCCATAATCCCAGAGAAGATACATAATCTAGAAATATAAATGGCATGTACATAAAAATAGTAATCGGATACAAAATATGCATTTAGTTTAATTTAACAATTAAAAAGAGGAATAAAACTGTTTCTCTACCCGGGAAAGAAATGGAAATAAGTAGGTATATCTTTCAATAAGAAACCTATCTTTCTGTGAAGTACATTATGCAATGCAATATAATACATAACTGTTTCCATTATCTAAATTACCAGTGCTGTATCTTTTATAAACAACTAGAAGTAGTTCTGTAATTGTCAGACTTACACTTTGCAAAAATTCAGTGTAAATGAACAATGGAAATGATAATTGAGGGTTTCTCCTGAGATGGAAACAGAAGATACATTGCACACTTGAGTAAAATTCATATTATTTTTCCCTTTAACTTTGAAAACAAGTGAAAAAACAGATGCTTTGAGTTCTTTCGTCTAAGTGGCCTGAAGCATTCCTCCAAATCTAATGCATTTTAATCTGAGTTTGCTTTCCCTGTAGTTTTGATTTTCCAGGAGTTTATAATCCTTAACAGTTTCACTTACAGCAGTACTGTGTTCAGAATACCATGATATCTTCATAGCTTTGTTTTTGCTCTTTCCTTTTGCAGTTTCCATTATCCAAAGATAACGAAACTTCTCATTTTATTTCTCCAGAGGAGGGAGGGATCCTGGATCACACAGACCTGTGCTTTTTCACTAAGGATAACAACACGGGTGTCTTTTATAAATGCAGGATCAACCATGCAATAGTCTTTACAGGAATACAGTCTTAACAGTCAGGGATGTAAAGGTGTGTTTCTTGGTGTCACATTTTGAGGTGCTACCTGCCAGACAGATGTCCGACTTGCCTTGAAGCAGGTGTATATAAAGTGAGAGATCAAGTTATAGTTTAGCTTCTTAGTGACTGAAGGACAGAAAGTGTAGTATCTATAATTTAACACAGAGGCCCTAATGAACCTCTGTGAGAGCATGACCTGCCACTGCTGAGCAAGAGACTGCTTAGGTCAATGGCCTGCGGAGCAGTAGGCACATGGAGCGTCGCACATATTTGTGGCAAATGTGGGGGGTTTTGTGCTGAAGCAGCTTTCAGGTTTTTAAACAGCTTCCTAGGGATCTGTTGTGGTCTCTGCTGTGCTAAGAGCCCTTGGCATTGTTCAACTTACACTCCACAAGTCACACATAACCTTTGCTAGTCTGCATTTTTAGCTCAGTTGTAAGGCAATGAATTTTTGAAATTTATTCCTCACTAAATCGGATGTGGTGTAATTTTCTTCCTATGCCTGATCTGTAGAGGGTATATTTCTGTTACAGCCCTGTTTGTGGGAACCTAGCTCTTTTAATCCAGTCATTTCCTTTCCCACTGAGTTGCTGGAATCTTTGGCTGCTGTAGAAAATAGCACCTGTTGCCCAACCTTAGAAACTGTAATCCAAAAAAACCCAATAAAATGGACTGAGAAGTCTTAGGTTTTAAGATTTTTAAGGGACATGTGAGGCTCCACCTTCCCCACTCTCTCCATTCTGAGGTTGGTCCCTCTGTTCTTTGCAGCTGATACTCCAGCTCCACGGGGCTGCAAGAATACTTGTATTTCTGTCATAATCTACATTTAAAGGTGATAGATCAGGTTATGAACCTAAGCAGGATTTATTTCTGTGGAATTCCCAGTGTTGTGACCTCTGCTGATGTCGCACAGCAGACCGGCTAGGGTCAGTCCTATAAGGACAAGCCCAAAGCCACCCAAAAGTAAGTGTTTCTTTTCCTTTACTGTTGGCCACGTCTTGCAGTTTATCCTGACACAGCCTGCCTCCACAGCAGGTGGGACCAGAAGAGTGTGTCGACAGGTGATAAACTGGGGCACCAGTTTGCCTGTTAGCCCAGACAGATGAAACACGCCTGAGACCGATATCCTCTCGCACCTTTTTCTCCTGCTCATCCTCCTAGCACTGCACACCTGCACAAGCAGAGTAACACAGCCTGCCCGCAGCTGGGCTCCCGCAGCCCTGCGGGGAAACGCTCCTTGGTGACTGCGTCGTTAAATAGCGAGATTTTCACGAACCCTCTCCCCGAGGTTTTGTAGCCATCAGGCGTCCCCGGGCCGTGCGGCTGCGGGCTGCTCCGCTTGCAGGGACCGACGAGGGGAGGGGGCGGCTAGTCCAGAGAGTACGGTAGGGCGCGCCCCGCCCCCGCTGCCGGGAGCCGGGCCGGGGCTCGGCGGCCACGTCCCCGCGCCGGGCCGGGCCGCGGGCGATGGCGGCGGGCGGGCTGAGGGGGGTGCGGGCGGTGCGCCCCGCGCCCTGACCTCCCGCACCATGCGGCTCTCCTGCAAGGTAGCGGCGGCGCTGCTGTGCCTGGGCAGCCTGCTGCTGCTCTATCTGCTGGCGGGCAGCGCCGCCGCGCCCCCGCGCCCGCCGCCAGCGCCCTCCGCGCCCGCCCGCCCCGCCGCGCCGCCCGCCCGCCGCCAGCCGCGCCTCAGCCGGAGCCCGCCACGGAGGAGCCCCGCCGGGGGCAAACTCGCCAGCGCCAGGTAACGGCGGTGGTTCCGTCTCTGCCCTCCCGGCCGGCGCTGGGACGCGGGACCTCGCCCGTCCCACGCGTGACCGGCCGGTGCCCCACGCGTCGCGGCCCCGGTCCCTGCCCTCGGCGGGGAGCCCACCAGGCCCTCCGTGCCCAGCCCCGGTCCGCCCGCTGTCAGGCGTGCCCAGCCCCACGCGTGCCCGGGCTCTCCCACCCGTGGGTCCCCTCTGCTGTGGCCGCTCACTGGTGTCGCTGCCACCTTCGGGCGCTTCGCTTTCCCTTCTTTGCCCTTCCCTCTGCCAGTGAGCGGTGATGAGAAACCCCTGTGCGAACGGCTCTGGCTGGAGAAGTATGAACTTTTTCCTGCGTGTTTTCAGTTGGAGCGTGGTTGCCAGAGATGCCACGAAAGTGCGTGGAGGCGTTACCTCCGCCTCTGGTTCCTGCATCCGAGCGGGCGATACCTCTTCTGCGTGCCTGTGCGAGGGTGGCCCCCGAAATAGCTGCTTCCCCAGTAGTTCTGGCCTTGTTCCGAAGGCTGGCGTGGGGAATGTGGCACTCGCTGGCTGGGGTCCGTGAGGAGCTGCTGTCACTCTCGGCACCTACACTGCGGGGGTTCTTCACTCGTGGTGCAGGGAAAAGGGAAGGTGGTTTGCTATTTCTCCATAGTACCACTGGGTTCCAAACCTTAAGCTGTTGAGCTTTTTCTTTTGAATGCTTTTTATATGTAAATTAATTTAGCAGAACTTTTTTAAAGAGTTTGAAATCACGGTATGTTGTGTTTTTTCTTGCAGCACCTTACAGGCAGAATAGTTTTTAAAAAACTTGTTATTACTTCAGAAAAAGATACGGGCAGCATGCTTTTGGTGGGTGGAGGACTGTTTTCCCCTTTGCATTCCAACTACATTATGGTCAGTGTGACCTCATATATCTAATTAACTTGGTATGTCTTTGTGTCTTTGATTCATGATTTCACAGGGATGTTCTGAATGAAAGACTATTGCTGCGTTTTGAGCTCTTATTCCTTAACTTATTAAAACAGTTGGTTTCTTACAAGCATTGTTACTCTCCTGAATGCAGGAGATGTTTACTGTGGCTGAGAATGGATCATGGACAGAATTCAAATGCATGTATTAAAGCAGGATTATTTCCACTAGCAACTGTACCTCCTGAAGTCATTTTTCTTTAAGGCATATCTCTGCGATTATCATGGAAATCAAGGACACTGAAGGAAGGAGCCCAGAAAGTATGAAACTGCTAGAGAGTGTAAACAACTGTTCCATTTCAATGAGCTGCTCAGTGAGCATCTTCATGTTCCAAGATTTGACATTATCTAACTTTTCTATTATTTATTGACTTTGCAAACACTTTTTACAAGGTCTGCAACACAACAACAACAAAAAAGAGAGGAATGCTGCATTTAAGCCGTGCCTTTTCTTCAAATTTGGTGGTTGCTTTTTGTTGTGGGGTTTGGTTCTTGTTTTTTCCCTCCTATCTGCTGGCAGGGCATGATCCTGCACCGCTGGCACCAGCGGGAGGTTGTATCACAGTTCTGTGGGTCCGTTTCTGCCCCTTGCTGAAAGATTCTGTACTGTGTGAGTTACTACTAAAATAAAGTTTATTTAAGAGAGAGTATTAATAAAAAAGGAATTTTTTTCAGGGGGGTGACATAAGATGGCCCCAGTCAAGGAGACCCCTCCAGCCCTGGAAAGGCAGAAGTACCCGCCAACAGGTGCTGTTCTGGAACAGATCACATCCACACTAGCATGGTGAAGGCATCAGGTGGTGTGATCTGCTTGCCTTAAAAAGGTTGATCCAAGACACACTGAAAGCAGTGTGGGGCTGTTTCCAGGGGGCTTGAATTTGGAGTGGAGGAAACAGACAATGACTTAACTAGTGATTAACTTCAGAAGTGAGTGTTCCCGTTGATTTAATAGGCTTTGCTCATAGTAAAGCACATCCAATGTGACTTGCTGAATCAGGGTGGCTACTTTAGCATAATGAAAAATCTGATTATGACTGTGTAAAGATCTCGTGATCTGATCATAGTGTGTGTGTTTATATGTAGGCTGTATGATTGATTCGAATAACTTCAGTGAAGTTTTGTCTGTGCACGTAAAAAGTTGTTTCAATTCAGTTTTACCAAGTTGATTTGAGTGGTTTCACCAAAAGGATGCAGGTTTGGGGCGTAATCAAAGGCGTTATCTAAGGGGTGTGTTTGCTTTGTAATTGCAGGCAAGGCAAATTGTAGTTTAACTGGGATTTTGTACTGCTGCTTTCTGTAGTCACAAGATAATAATAGAAAACATTTGTTTTTAAGTTTTACAAAGTTTTCTTCTAATGTAAGTTGTCATACCTCACAAAACCTTAACTTAGTCACGTATCATTAACTGCCTGGTACCTACAAGTATTAGTAAATACGTTCATGCTTTGGTCATTAGGTTATTTTAGCAAATCTAGATGAGAGTTGCATTTAAGTTTCTGGTTAGCTTTCAGAACTGATTTTTGATGGTGGTTTTACTGCTGCTTCCTCTTGGAAGTAGCAAGTCCTATGCCTTCAGCAAGATTTTTTTCATATGAAGAATTTTTAAGTGTGTGCCAAACCAATGTGTGTGAAGTATCAAAAAGCAAAAGGGTTATTTTACATTTGAAGGGCAGATGTGACCACACTTTCTATTAAACCAGCGTGGCAAGGCTCGGGAAGTGAACCTTTGCCAGCACATTTAGTTCCCTGGAAGTAACTTTTCCAAAGCAAAGCATCTCTTATGTGGCAACCTGTCAAGATACTTTCTCTTTCTTTGCAGCCTGTGTGCACACACATGCAAGTTTGGCTGGAGTTTAATGGCCTATAATAACATGCTGAAGGCCCAAATACCTCATAATTGTCTAACAAAGAACCCGCTTGATAAAAGAAGAAAATAGAAACATCCATTGTGGTTTTGAGGGTTTTTCTCCCTTTTCTCTGAGTGGTAGAAGGAGATTGAAACGTCAACAATTTTTTGACTGTCAGCAACTACAGTTAGTTTTGTGTAGCTGCATGAAAGCGAGACGACTTTATTTAAAAACATTTTGAGCCTTTCTAACTTATATTTTAAAGTGTGTGAAAGAATGTGTTTTATATAATGGAGCCACTGTTGGGACATTGCCTCAGTGTTGACTGTCAGGAAAGGAGCCTATTTAGTGAATCACCAGTTTTGATACATTGCCTAAATTTAACCTTGTTTATGCTGCAGGAGTAAATGAGATCATAATAACGAAGACGGTTTCAAAAAACTAACAACTAACTTGCATTTTGTAAGAATCTGCATGCATTATCTTTCTCTCAGGAATAAATTTGAAGGCTTGAATAGATTAGCAGGCTCTGTAATGAGATGGGAATGCATTATTTTGAATGGATCTGGATTGATTTAGACAGGTTTTGGGTTAATTATGTTTGAGACACTTTGGCTGTGACTAATAAGAAAATTGCATGTAATCTAAACTTTAAGGCCGAGAAATGTACACTATTGTGCTAGAGCACTCAGGCTTCTTCTGTGATGTCAATACCCATGTCTGTCAGAAAAAATGTATGCAATAAAGAAAATACCATTGGGCAACTGGATAGGAGTTGGTCTGTATTGTTGGAAGGCCTTTGCTATAAACATTTTCTTGTGCTATGTCTTACCAAGTCTGTCTTCAGGCTTAGCTTAGCTTTTTCCTCCAAGGTTTAGCTTTCTCTTCCACTCTCTGGGGCTGGGTGGATGTCTGTGTTGGCAGGTGGGATGGCTCTTGTTCGTCCGTAGCTCCCATGGGCTTACGGCGCATTCTGCTTTCATCAAGGGTTGCTTTTGCCACGTCTGTTTGTTGGAAGTGCTTTTCTACGTACACTGGATTTTTCACTGCAAAATAGCTGCATAATGGAGAGTTCAGCGTGGCTAAAATTTGCAAGGAAAATCTTAGTGCCTTCGTGTTGGGTTTTGAAATGCTGCAATAAAAGCGTAGAGTTTAGTCCCTCTCCCAGTGAATTCCATTGCCACAAGCTATATCAAAGCAGTTCTCATCCTGCATATGGCTTGATTTAGAGACTCAATTAAGAGGAAACATTAAAGAGATAGGGAGAAGGGGGGAAAAGGGGATCTGTGTGAGCAGCTAATTATTCACTTCAATAATTCAGTGGTTTTTACACTAATAGGTTGGAAAGTAAATACCACTTCATATAGATGTAGTATTCCATTATTTATACACTGGTGAAATTGGGGTTTAATTAAGACTAAAGCCTAAGACTTTAAACCCTTAATGAAACATGTTGCTTTGTATAGTCAGTAAAGCACTGTTGGCTGGTATTCCTTAACAGAGAAGTGGATTACTCTGTAGTACAGAAGGATGCTGTTACACAGAGCAGCATTTTAATGTCTGCAAGAAGATAATGACAGCTTTATTAACTGTCATTTTTCTCTTTACTTAAACTTTTGTTTCTAGAATTAACTTTGCCAATTATTTGTCTGTATGTAATTGTGTGTGCTGAGAAGAGGCTGAGGGATTGATGTCCTCTGTTCAGCTGATATGTCAAGAACTGGTAGTGATCTATGATTAGCCTTTTGAACTCTCCTATAATGATTACGATGTTTGTCATTTATTTGCCTCGTCAGCACACATCCATCTATTCCAGTATAAATCCAATCCGTCTTGGAATGCAAATGCAATACGGTAGAAGCATTCCTGGAGGATGTGATTTTACCTTCATACTTAATGGAGTGGGGGCACACAAAACCAAAAGGCCATATTTTCAAAATTGTCTTCAACTCCTTAAAGGAATAAGTAGCTTCAATGTGTCTTTGGCATGCAGATTCCCCTCTAAGTCAGCTGAAATATATTTAAAGTCCACATAGATGCGTGCTGTGTAAAAGACCCATAGTTTGGCCCTTGAGTGCTTGTGGAATATAGTCTGATTCATTTGGGACATTTGAATATGTTTGTTTTTAGAAATCTCTATTTTAGCAAAATCTCAGGGATTCCATGGGGTGAAATGGAGAGTAGTCCTTTGAAACCATGCCAGTACCTTTCAGGCCAGGATTAAGGCATGCATTTTTAACAGCAAAATTAATTGACTGTTAGAATGATTTACATATGGATGGAGTGGATTTTTTTAAAGTATGGATGTCTTCTTCCAGTCTAGCCAAAAGTTATGGGCCTGATAATGAAGTTGGGCCTGGATGTGGTTGTGTAACGTACATTGTGTTAGAAAGTTGGCTAGGTATTAATAAGTCCATTCTCATAACCTCTAAGCTGGAAAAAAAAGGCTATGGTTTGCACAGAGCAAGTTGTTGTCTGATTTGAAGTGCTACTGAATTAGTTTCATGTGTGGATGCAGTATAGTGATTTATGCAAATCCAGAAATGTAGGAATAACCAGAAAATTTCTGAAAACGGCCTGTTTCTTTTTGTTGTAATTTAAACATTTGTACCATTGACAAACATTGACATGCCACTTGCATGTCCTGTGGCTATCTAATCAGGGAAAAAACCTCCTGATTACTTGTGAAGGGGAAAAAAACCCCTGATATCTGTTAATGTGGGACTCTTTGTGTTTACCTCAGTATTTTTATATGCCTGTTTATGAATTTTCAGGAAGCTTGGAGAACAGAAACATTCAAAAGAGCCTTCATCTTTGCAATGCATGCATCTGGCAGTTGTGGCATGTGGGGACCGGCTGGAAGAGACACTAATCATGCTGAAATCAGCAGTTCTCTTTAGCAACAGAAGGCTCTGTTTTCACATTTTTGCTGAGGATTCCCTTAAGCCTGAATTTGAGAAGAAGGTGAGTTTCTTTGTCATTTGGTAAAAAAATAAGTTATAAGTCACAAAACTCTGAGAAAAATTACATTGACATTAACAAGTAGCAAGTAAGCACTTTTTTTTTTTACCGTACGTGGTTTATAAATTCCTTATGCATGCATATTTTTTTTAAAAAAAGCTTTATAACATGTGGTGTCTAATTCCTCCCCCCATGTCTTTCAGTTAAAGGAATGGCCTTCCTCATTTACAAAGAAGTTTGAATACAACATTTACCCAATAACCTTCTCAGTAGGAAATGCTCAGGAATGGAAAAAGTTATTTAAACCTTGTGCTGCCCAGCGCCTCTTTCTTCCGGTAAGGCACCTGGGTTTCTGAGTAGGTTGCTTCAGGAAAACGTTAATTCCACAGAAAGGAAGCTTTGCTGGTGTATTATTAAAACCATTTTCAGGATGAAACATCTGCTTAAAGATATTTTAGTCTGTGCTTTAGCCACTTAAAAAAACCAAATCAGAATTCCAGCCTCAGTTTTGCTCCTGCTAACAAAGGATGTGTGTTTCTTATTTGTCTCTGGTTCTGTTAGCCTCTCAGACTCAAGACTCGGTGTGAGAGCTCTTTCAGGGCAGATGCTTTCAGGAGAGATGCTGCATGCCTTGCATAAATGACATTCTTTTTCAGCGTGCAGTCGTCATATCTTCTTTACCCACTATCTCCCTTTCCATATGTTAGCCCTTAGACGGATGCTTTCAGCGATCCTTTTTCCTTCAGTTTTATTTCTTTTTCCAAGACTGTCAGATTTGCCCTTATGGTAATAATTCCACTGTGCTCAAAATCAGATTTCATGCAAAAGCCCAGTGTATCCTGGGATCTTCAGTTTCACTGAACATTTGTATTCTTTACTGTATAATACTTAATGGCGTAAACTTGGAAGATATTTAAGGCTGCTGGAGAGAAAGGAGGTGTTGATAACAATTTTGCATATACAGAAATATCAGAAATTGAAAGAACTTTTGCATAAAGTGATTTCTGTGGGATTGAGAACATCTATCAAAAATATCTCTTGCATTGCTGTTGATTGGGGTGACTCCAATAAAGTGACATGCTATGCACATGAGCCAGATTTCCTCATTGCTATCTTATGAGAAATGGGGAGGGGGACTAAGAAATCTTTACTTTCTCAGATGGAAACAATCAGGAGACAGCTGCATGTCCAGATACGTAGACTATGAATACATACGTGAGAAAATATGTGCTGTCAGCAGTTCTGGTTATCTGCCGTTTATGGGTGGGCTATCAAATGCAGAAAGGCCAGATGGGCTGGAAGTAACTCCAGCTTCAGCAGGGATCTTCTCTTCCCTGAGTAAATATTTCTATCACCTGGAAAGTAATCCCTAAGCATTAGCTTGTTCAACACAGATTGTAAGGATGTACTCGAATGGGGTTGTTTTCACTGGGCAAACACAATTCTCTGTGGTGGATTTTGTCATTTTGGTAGACTCATCACAGAAATGGTTTCACTTTTGTCATCACCTTTCTGATGACACAAAAGGGTTATGTATTCATGCTGATTCTTTTAGGCTGGGCAGTGCTTTTTGGTTCCTTTTCTGTCACTCGCACGTTGCCGAAGTTCTCCAGTAACTTCTTGTAAGGAGTATTAGACTGGGCGTGTTTCCCTAGCAAAAGTAGGAGGCAGCATGAACTGTAAGTGTCTCTTGGGGCAGTTGCACAGTGCTGTGTGTGGTCAGGCTGAGGTTTATGGCTTTGAGTGGGAAGGGTTGTCTGAGAATGGTTGCAGCTGACACTGAGTTGGTATGGATATAGTAAGGAAAAGAAGCTGTAGTAATAGCTGAGGTGGCAAGTGTCCAGTTGGACTTTCAGTACTCAAGTTTGCAGGCTGACAGAACCTTGGACTGTTTCTGCATAATTTCAGCCACCATTATTTTTACCAGTTCTTGCTAACTAGGTTCTGGTGTCCCCTTTGAATGAGACAACTCTGTAGAAATCCGGTCTGCACACAGCAGGAGCAGAAGGTTTCTGGTGTTACTGTTTAGAGAACTATTTTGACCTGTATTTTAAGTGAATACCAGCAGGGTGTCAGTATTGGTTTTCCTTATTCTTCCCTATCCTAAGTATTTTCCCCTGTGCAGCATAAAATGGAACTGGATTTAGGGAGGACCCCAGGAGAGCAGTAGTTAAGTTTATCAGCTGTTTAGCCCTCAGTTGTGCAAAGTGTCTTGCTCCTGATAATCCTAAAACCGAGTGGAATGTGAGTCTTTGATTCATAAGTGCCTCTCCTGCAGCACCAGCAGGCATGTGGAAGTGAACAGGAGGGTATGAGGAATGTGTTAAGGGAAAATTGTCTTTCAATGGGTTTCCTCACTGAGAAAACCAGACCTATGTATGGGATGTAATCCTGCAGCTTGTAGTAATGAACTGTTTTGTCTTGGGTAACAGGTTGACATACGCATTGCATCTTGGGTTACTAAACTATTAAGGAAGATCATACAGCTTCCTGCATTTTACAGAGGTGTTCTGTGACATCTGATCACGTTTGCTGCTTATATGCAGGGAAAGTCGATTGAGCCTCCATGTAATCTCACAAGTCTCAATCTCTTGCTGCAGTCTTCTGTAATAAAACCACCAATGGGATTTGCAAAGACAGAATAAGGAAGAACTGGATCTTAACACGAGCACAAAATGAAACTTTAAAAATAAGCTGGGAGGGTAATGCTCTCAGCAGTCACTTGAAACTGTTCTGTAGTACTAACACGGATATTAAGACACCAGGTGAAATGCTGTCTTCTGGTCTCAGGAATGTTGCACACCACAGAGCTGGCGTGCAGCTGTCTCCGTACTGCTGTTATGGAGCTACCAAAACAATCAGCTCAAGTATCATGAAATGCCTAAGGGATTTTTGGATGATTTTAGTTCTAATAGTAACTAACATTTAGAACCCTTCTCAAAACACTTAATCTATTTAAGAGCTTTTAAGGTAGATTAGCAATATCCCTGTATTATAGCTGTCACCTTGAGTATGCTGAAGTATCCAGCCTGGTGGATCAGTGGCAGCACTGGGAATAGATGCCAGGACCTTATCTAGACAAAAGTCTCCATCTCTGTTGTAACTTGGGTTAATTGCTTACTACAATTAAGTTCAGTAACTCAATTTCATGGCACCTCTACCTTGACATCAAGATTTGTGATGTGTCCCTAATTTTGGATAAAGTTCTGATAAACTGCCATGCCAGCCATTGCAAGCCATTAGGTAGCACAGCTTCACAGCACACCAAATGTGTGTTTACACAGTAGTGTGTTATTACTTGCCAACCTTGCTAACACAGGGAGAATCTATGGAGACAGAAGTTGTGAAATCAAATTACAGATAATTGAGTATTTAAGTGAAGTGTCAGGCTAAATATAGCCAGTTCTGTGCAGAACTTTTTGACAGATTTACTAAGAATACTCTATATTGCTGCAAAGAAAAAAAAATCACACTTCTTTTAAGCTGTAAGGAGCTGTAAGAGTGAGGAGGAAGGCAAGCACAGTCAAGCCATATTCCTGACCACTTGTTTCAAAAATCACAGTCTGTCAGGTGTGTCTACATGGCTTGTGCTAACAAGTGTGAACTTAGACTACCAGACACAGTCTTGCATTGCTTATGCTCCAGGTCAGGTGCATGTCATTTCTAACCTGCAGTCGTGTCCCTCTGGTGAGTCCTCTTGGCAGGCTTGGCACACTGCTGACAGCCCCAGCTGTGCACAGCAAGCTGGAGCAAGGTCTCTTGTACCACAGGCTTGCATTGTGGTACTCAAATTTAGTTTGGGAACAGAGCTACCTGAAAGCTATAGGACATTGGGAATGTTGGAGTTATTTAAATGAAGTTTATCCCAAATAAAACTCCCCTGAAATCTCAGGAGCTATGCAAGGAACTCTTAGAGCTGCAATTTCTGCAATTAAATTCCCCTATCCAAGGCAAAGTTAAATGCACAGCCAGAAGGGGATGTGATCAATTCAAACTGACATGCATAGGTTTTAAATAACTCTTTAATGCTTCACATGTGAAAAGTGTGAAGGGCTTAAAGCAAATAGCACAGCTTTTACTTTAGCCTGTTGGGTGTCACTGCAGGGCAACACCTCGGACACAGGAGAGGGAAGAATCTTCTGACAAACCAGAAAGGAGAGTGTGTGAATCTGGAGTGGAGGGATACAAAGTGGAAAGCGTGGGGTGAAATGCTGCTAGGCACCCACTTCACAAAGAACTGAAATACCTGCTGGAATCCATTTGTATATAGGAAAATTCTTACAGTCCATTGACTTCCAGAGACTTAAAATTATACAGTCGATTTAAGCTTGTTGAAAGAACAGTTCTCTGCTGGAAGAAGTAGTGCCCAGGCTGTCACTGAGGCTTGGGAGGAGTGTCTATAGTGCTCTGCTGGAAAATGACTCAACTTGCCTCTCTTAATGTTTGCAAATATTTACTTTGGAGCTGTTAGTGTCTTGAGAATTGAACTATTTCTGTCACTCACTGATCCCTCCACGTGCTGTTTTGTATTTTTTGTGGAACAATGGTGTATTGCTATAACCTTCCATCCAGTAGAGTGATCTGGATTGTGTTGGACTAGTTTACACAGAGATTCTTGTAAGCATAATTTTTATTTAAAATACAGAGACACTTGCCTTGTCCTGCTGTGTAGGAAGAACGTGTAGTTATTGTGTCAGAAATACAGGTCAGGGATTTGTTAAACTTGGCTAAATGTCAGTCTGAATCCCAAAGTGTTCAGTCAGGTGAAAAATCTCATTTAAGTCTGTACTCACGGATTTGGCGTCTTAGTGGATGCCTGTTGAACATGCTTGAAGGTAATTTTTTCCCCCTACTTGTTCAAAATCTTAATGTCGTTCACTCTATTGCACAGGTAATCTTCAGTCACAATACATTTCAATTTATGTAAAATTCAATTTCTTTAGTAGAATTTATTGTTACCTGCATAAATATGAGAGTTTTTCATTAGTACCATTGCAGTTGGGTGAGAGAGTGTTCTGTTCCACAGCATGGTAAAAATCAATAGCCTTTGGGATTTGCTTTTCAAAGAAAGAAAGAGAGAAAAATAGGACTTTTGGCTGAGACCACAATAAGAAAATTTCAGTCCTTCAAGAATTTTTGGATAGTATTAGTAAATAATGAAAAGCAGCAATAAAAATGCAGTTGGAACTGATGGACAGCTTTAGCAATGATACTATTTACTCAACAAGCAACCTTGCAAATATCTGGTGCCAACATCAAGGGTGTTTTCTTGGACTGTTGAAGCACCATGTAATTTGCCCTACTAAAATTAATGAATGAGCATGTAAGGATTTGGATAGCCACAAGGGGGAACATTGTCAACAAGAATAGATGTAATATCCTGGATCTAATTTAGGGTTTACACCCTTCTGACTTGACTAACTTCACTGTGGCTATTCCTGGCATGGAGTCTGGTATCAGAGATCAGAGTCTGACCTGGTACGTTTTAATACGACATTCCTATTTACCAACCAAATTTTGTTCTTCAGGAGGATACATGCACATTTTTGTGATTGATAGGGTTTTCTTAATTAGTGTGAAAAATTTATATTTATTAATACTAAATGTAAGTCTTGTAGGAGCACAAGGTTGAAATAAGAAAAACAGTCACTAGAAAGGCATAAGGAAACATGATGCCAAGTGGAGATGAAAAGTATTCAGTTATACCAGCTTACCCTTTCTGTCTATGGAGGAAAGAACTAAGAAAGCTCTGTAAATATATATTCTTTGCATTTTATTTCTGAACTGATAGCAGGTATTTGTGAGAGCTCAGTGCATTTCATTTCAGGTGAAGGTTAGAATCCAGCTTCTGTGATCTGGTAGTTGTTTTGCTGTGCAGTTAAAAATAAAGAGCAACACAACAAAACAAACAAGAAGCCAATAACCTGATAATTATTGTTCCTATGTGTAATTGTGTAATTACATTTAGCTGATAAATCAATAATCTCTTTCAAATTACTGGTTTAAAATAAAAATACCTTTTACCAATAATGTTCCTTTTTGTTGTCTGTTTGGTTCCTTTTTTCATCTCTCCCTCTCTTCACTGTGCAAACCCAAAAGGTCATTTTAAAGGATGTGGATTCTCTCCTTTATGTGGACACTGATGTTCTCTTCCTGAGGCCCATCGACGACATCTGGCACATCCTGAAAGAGTTCAACTCCACGCAGCTAGCTGCTATGGCCCCAGAACATGAAATACCAAAGATTGGCTGGTACAGTCGATTCGCGCGTCACCCTTATTATGGGACAACTGGAGTCAATTCTGGAGTGATGCTAATGAATTTAACACGGATACGCAACACTCAGTTCAAGGTAGGAAGAAATAACAGCTGTTGCAGAAACTAACGATTTCTGTGTTTTTCACATCTTCTAAAGTTTAGTGTAAAAGTTTTATGAAGTTTGTAATACAAAGAATCTGAAAAACATAGAATATATAATTGGGTACTAGAGGCCTGACTTGTAAAATCTTTGTTTCTTTGAGCACATGTTCACTAATCTTTTTAAAAACTTTATTTACCCCAAGTGGTCTTGTTCCTCAGTCAAGGCCAGGGCTTTCCTATACTGTTAGAGGAACAGCTTGAGTAAAAACAGCCCTTGCTCTTGCTATCATCATTCCCAGGGAAGATAATTTTTAATCTGCGTTTGTCCTCACTTTTAAACCTCAGTTTTCACCTTGTCCCTGCATTTTTACATTTTCACACTTTTTCTCCCTCCTGTTGCTCAGAATAGAAGGATTGTGAATAGCAGGAGGTGACATCAGAGAGACCCAGGAGACCTTGCTGTCCTGATAAACAAGGGCACAGCCAGCTCTGCTGTTCCCACCCTATCCAGCTCTAACACTTCCTGGAAGTTCTTAATTTTTCACCTAGGTATCTGACATGACTTAGCAGACTTACAGGTGTGGGTGCTACACTGAATCATATATCACATCACTGTTCACGTTATTAACCCATTGCTTCTGTTTTTCTGCCCTGCAGAACAGCATGGTACCAAGTGGTTTGACTTGGGAGGAAATGTTGTATCCGTTATACCAAAAGTACAAAAATTACATTACATGGGGAGACCAGGATTTACTAAATATTATTTTTTACTTTAACCCAGGTAAGTAATGATTCTTGGAGTCATGATTATCTGTGTCCAGAAAAAATTCTTGAACTTGAAAAATTAAAAAAAAAACAAACCCTGCTATTTGTTATTTATGATATGCGTAATGTACTCTGGCATGAAGTTTAATGTGTAAGTGCAGCTAGGATTTACAGCCTATGAAAATACTTCTGAAAGTGGTGCAGGTAGTGGGGCTTGGACTTGGTGCCATTGAATATGTACATCTCTTTTCTGGAGATTGTGGGAAAACAAGGAAGTGTACAATGATCAAATGTGGGAATGAAGTTCAAGTTCTGTATCTGCTTAAGAGTGTCACTGGGCCGGGACCTAGCTGAGAAATGTCTTTGTTTCAGATGTTTATCTGAATGTGAAATTGCCAGGCTTTCTCCAAAGCTATGCTCTATTTTACTGAAATTCAGCTGAATTCTGATAGTTATGTAAATGAATAACAAAGCTAATATGAACAGCACAGCCATTGAGATATCTCCTCTGAATCTGTTACCCTCCCTACTTTCAGTCCTTCGCTAAAGGTTGCTTTTTGAGAAAGATGCTCCCAGCCTCTCACTGAATGATCCAGCTTCAGCCAGCCCCAGGATGGTGTCATCTGTATTCTGCTGCTTAGATATGTGCATTTTCTGTGTTCTGCTTGCTCTGGGACTATGAAGAACTATGGAGGACTTCAGGTCTCTCAAAACCTTGTTCTCAGAGAACAGATGGCATAACCCACCTGTCCTAGTGTGGCCAATATGTATGTACTTGTCAGCCCAGCCAAATGTGACATCTGATTGCTGTCTCTCACTCTTGTGCAGTGCTTCCATAAACAACTTGTAACATTTTTGGTTTGCCCTTCGTTTCCTCTTGACATGGAGTTTTACTTGCACGAGTGTGTATTTCCAAGAAACTGGCAAGTTCAGGCATGTTTATTTTAAATGGGTGGGACTTTTCCCACAAGTGCTGAGACAGTTTCTGGAAATTCAGTCCCTTGTAAGTATTTTGCAGTGATCACACAGAAATGACTTCAGGCACTTCCAAAACCAGTCACATCTGAGAAATGTGAGGATTTCAAAACTGTAATGTAGTATGTGCTTCCCAAAGAAGCTGAGAACTTTATTTCACGTTTCTAAATGGATGCTGAGTCTCCATGCTTATTTGCTTTTCCTTGTTTCCTTTGTGACCTTGTATTCCCTCAAGTGATCTGAAGAGCAGAATAAGTTTGGATTTATCTTTATTGATTCTGTTCCCTTTTCTGTTTCTCCAAGGAGTCATCGGGTAGGTAATTGGATATACCCAAATCCAGGCAAATAAAAGGAGAGAGCGAAAGCAGAGCAATAAGCGAACATCTGTTTACTGCAGACAGCTGTCAAACATCAGTGTTCTCAGTACACAGTGTATTACCCTCAATCCTAGGGAAAAAATAAAGTGAAAGAAATCTTCATTATGAAATCATAAATTTATTTCCAAAAATGATGGAAATAGGGTCTACTGGAGGAAGAAAAAGATGAGGGCAGATTAGTTGTGAAGTCCAACGCAAGCTGCTAACTTAAGTGTGGAGAAAAAAAGGCAGATTTCAAAAATATTTTAATTTTGTGATGAGAGCATTCTCTATCAAACCCACATGTTGAGACTCTTTTCTGTGCTGTAGTCTGTCTTTTCCTTGTAACTGGTAAATAATTTTTTACCAATTACGTAACAGACTGCACAAGAAATGAAAACAAAAGAACTGGATACAATTAAAACAGAAAACCAGACTGTCCTGAGGTTTTAAACTGCTGGACTGTTGAGTCTGGCCTGGGAAGGAATCAGTCAAGACTGCTGCAGGTGGCTTTTTATAGATGCAGTGCATTGGCTTAAAAATACATAGAACTGTGTTATCTGGGGCCTGAAGAGTTGCACCCTTTTCCCCATCTCCGAAGGCTGTTCTGATGATTAATGGATGTGAAGGCTGGAGTTTGAGTCCAGCTGTGACAGCAAAAAATGCACAAAAGCATTCATCATGGTGAGGACATCAAGAATACTCAAGTGGCACGTAGGAAAGCTAATAAGCACCTGATGACATCCTCTCCCCACAGTGACCTGCTGGTGAGCTGTACTTGCAAACATCCGTTCAGGGTTACGGAAAGGATCCCTGTTAAGTGTAACTGGGTTTGGATCAGGTGTTCCTGCTCTTCCTGTCCTTTCAGCAGCCCTGGGGAGCAATTCTGAATGTGTGATAGGTCCGGCTGAATGGAAACCACTTACCACTTACCCTTTCTGGAGAAGTCTCCTGCTGTAGAGAGGCCTTAAGGGAAGAAATGTTTCAGAAACTTATTCTTCCGCTTCTTTAATAACCACACAGGACCAGCTGCAGACTTCCTGGGAAGCTGAGAAAAGCCAAGGGAAGAATTCAATCTTTAGTAACTTCTGACATGACCTGCTGGCATAGTGCAGTGATTCATTCTACTCCATTTTTGAAGCAAAAAGTTCACAGGGACTGGTGTGATTTATTAGAAGCAAATTTCAAATACTGTGGGTGTGTGGAGAAAGTTATAAAAAAAATCAGTAGGAGAAAAGAGAGTTATAAACCCTTTTGAGAAATTAGTCTCATATTTAAATAACCTGGACCTGTGAAATTAATGGGTGACAGCTTCAGAAGGACTGTGGATAAAATACACTACCTCTTGTGCTCTGCTGTATCTCAGGATAACTCAATATATCTCAGTATAAATTGTCGTAGCCTCAATGCAAACCTAGCAGCAAACACTGGATATACTTTGCAAGTTTTCCCATGATCTCTCCAGAAAGATTCAGGATTTTGCATAACCCTCACTGCTGTAACTGAACTAACTCAATTTTTTTCTGATCATCAGTCCCAGCTTTTTCACAGAAAAATGGTTTAACTTGTAACTCTTGTTTGATTTATCTTTTTTCTTACTTTTTTCTCCCCATCACCCACGGCCGACACTGGCAGAGTGTCTCTATGTGTTCCCGTGCCAGTGGAACTACCGGCCCGATCACTGCATGTACGGAAGCAACTGTAAAGGTGCAGAAGAAGAAGGTGTCTCTATTCTGCATGGAAATAGAGGTGTCTACCATGATGACAAGCAGCCTACATTCAAGGCACTCTATGAAGTGATACGTGATGTAAGTGTGATAGAAGCAGTGCTTTTATTTCCATCACTTTAAGCAGGTCACTCAGATTGCTATTCCAGCAGATCAGGCTGAGTGTAGCTGTGCTTTGTGTACGTATCAGGCACAAAATAACAAGGTTGCTTTGGCCTCTCCTGTCTTACTGCATGCATGTATTTGAGGTGGTTTAAACAAGCAACCTGGTCTAGTGGGAGGTGTCCCTGCCATGGCAGGGGGGTTGGAACTAGATGAGCTTTGAGGTCCCTTCCAACCCAAACCATTCTATGATCCTCCTTCATATTATAGTAAACTTCTAATCAAAAAGGCTGATAAATTGCTTTTCTATAATACTGGAGGTGGTAATAAGTGTTTGAATGGAGTTCTTCCTGCTGGTACTGCAGCTCTGGCCCATAAATATCCAATGAAAGCTTGTCCTCCCCAAGCACCTAGTACCTCTAGAACCTTGCATATAGACTCAGGTCCACGTTTCCACTTTGAATATTGTATGTGTACAACTCCACTCTCTAAAATACCTGTTTCATTACATTACCCCTAGGTTAGTAAACCTCCTTTCAGTACAGACTCTAGAAATACAGTTCCTGGGAAGTTGGCTATTTCAGGTAATAGGCCCAGACAAACTTTTCTGAAAGCAAGTGCTCTCAAGCAGACCAGTGTTTGCAGTTGGTAGGCTTTGATGACACTCAGGGAAGGTGAGGGACACATCACTGCCTACCTGTATAAGGTTTTATCTTACAGAAACTTCTAAAATGCCGTTTTGTAACTAGTGAAAACTAATGATTCTTTTTTTTCTGTTCTTAGTTTCCGTTTGAAGACAATCTCTTCCAGTCTTTGTACTACCCTCTGCAGTCTAAGTTTCTGGATACAGTGCACACTTTATGTGGGAGAATTCCACAAGTATTTTTGAAGCAAATTGAGAAGACAATGAAGAAGGTGTATGAAAATCGTGTCATTGTCTACTTGGGGGCCAACCACAGATACTAAATGTAGATATATTTTTACATAGAGTTTTTAATTCTTCCACACCCATCTCTTGAAGCATATAAATGAAGAGTATGACCTCTTGTACTGAAACTCAGAGTGAAAGTATTTTCCTTACCCAGTTTCCTAATGACCCCTGAAATTACAAAACCAGAAGAAATCCTAGAAGTCTACCTAAACTGTCCTTTCTTAGGCTTTATTTCTCTTCCGACACTTCTCTTGGTGGCAATAAGGACAGGTGACAATTCTCACTTTTGTTCGACAAGTTTAGGTTGATTATTTGTTTAAAAACAGCTGTATTCACGGTAACTTTTTTTGAAGTTTAGCAAAGAAGTTATGGTTTGAACAATGTAATGTATAGGGAATATAACTCTTGAAATGATAGGGCAAATACTCTTGACTGTCATGAGAATGCTGAATTACAGAAAAGATCACTCTTGTGATAGGATGAGTTAAAATTTACTGTAGTAAAGGGAGAGTATTTGCTTAAAATTGCACTTCTGTCTGAAGTTGTTACCTGCTACTCTTCACATGTAGGACCTAAGATTTCTCTTCCTTAAAAACGTTAGGGGAATAGAAGTGCCTATTAACTTTGTATTTTACAGCACTTTTTGTCTAGTGATTGTCATTTTTTGCTTCTGCTCTTCAGTAGTTTTATGAGGGCTTCTCATGAAGGAATTAGAAGGAAAATAATTACAGCATAAATAGAGCGTACAAGAAATGGGAGGGGGATGCAGTGGAAGCTGTGACACCTGCACAGCCATGGAGAACAGAAAGAGAATCCTTTCTTGCGTGGAGCACAGTTATGGTCTTCCTCTCCACTATCTTACAGTTCTAAGAATGTATTCCCTAACTTGGTAACACTAACTACATTAGACACAGTCCAAGAATATTGCGAAGGAAGAGTACAAACCCAGGTACTGTTGATCTGTTTTCCTCTTCAATTAATTCTTTTTAATTGCTGTTTACCACGCAGTAACAATGGTATGCCACCGAGAACCGTTCCTCCATCCCTACATTGGGAGACTGCAAATGCTGCCTCTGGCCCCCCCTTTTCTGCTTCGCCAGAAATCTGGGGCATAGAAATGTATTTCTGCCTGGCACTTTCATTCCTGGAAGTAGAGAGTTTGATGCTAGGATCATAATGAATAGCCTCAAAGTGAAAAAGGATAAAAGATGACTGTTTATTTAAAATGCTTCATTCAGTTTAGCTTTCAAAAGTATGATGATCATCTTAAGATGTGCACAGACAAGAGCTTATTAAAACTCACAGTATCTGAAGGGTGTTTGGGACAAGTCACTGGGGAACTGACACAGAGCAGTGATACAGAGCAGACTCCCAGAGGGCATTTTCTAAGTGTAAGCCCCGAGGGATGTGTGTAGGTGAGGGCTTAAATAAAACAGCAGAGAAAATGATCTTGCTTTTCAAGTCTGTTCAGAAAAAAAATTAGCTATTACGTGGAACAACTCACTTTTATATCTAATAGGCAAAGTAGGAAAGGGGTGAGGAGGGTGAGATATGTGAAGCTTTTCTCTAATGAAAGGAAAACTGATACAGATTGTGTATCCTGTACATCTAACATACATTTATTGGAGATAAATATTTGGGGTCTGTGGATGAGGGAAAGGATATGTTTCCTAAGGTAAAAAGTAGGATTTCTGAAGAATTGCAGTTTTGGGGGGGTTCTACCCTATTCAGTCAGGACTGGTGCACAGTTTCATAAGAAGACTCTCTTTCCAAGAGAAAGTCCTTTTAGCTTGCACATTCCTCTCTCCTTGTGTGGCAGCTCATGAGAGGAGGGAAAACGCAGGCCTTGGTGGCACCTCAGGCTGCCAGATAAACAGGCTGTGCACGGGATGAAGTGATGGCAAACTTTTTCCAAACACTGGACTGAAAATGTCTGTGACACATCCCTAAGTGTGCTGTGTGAATGACAACATGGCAAACAGCATCACGACAGAGTCACTGAGCAGAGGAGGTGTTAGGATAGAGGCTTGGAGTCAGGGGCACGTGGTCTTGGGCCTAGCAATTTCCCTGCTGGTCTGTGTGAGTCCTCCCAGGCATGACAGACAAACAGAAACGTTTGTTGTGCGTGCTGCAAATTCTAATCAGCAGTTTGTGCGTGATTCTGACTCGGCTTGTTATCTTGCAGTGTTTGCCACATCTGTGTAAACTGACGTGCAGAGGACAGAGGCAGCTCTGCATCCATTTTCATTGAAGTTTTAGTCACCACTTAAAAAAACCAGGACGTTTTTAGCTACAGAGAAAAGTTTGAAATCGTAACCCAGAGGAACCTGGAAGACTTCAGAACCAAAAGGCAGTGAAAGGAACATTTAAGGTGCAGTTTGAACAAGTTTAACATGATGTAAGCCTAATATACAACAGGTAAATCTTTTAGGCTAGCAACGCTGAGAACTTTTAAAAAAACACTAGCTTGCTTTTTGATCCTTATTTTCAAGTATCAGGGTAAAGCTTGCCTGTAGGTCAGATGAGGGTAGATGAGACGCGTGCTGGGCACTCTGAATTCCTCATTTCTATGGTCTCTACAAGGCACAGAAAGTTGCAACTCTGGTGCTAAGCCTCGGGAGTTTCGGAGGCTGTGATTGTGTAAGCTATGATTCAGCAGAACCCTGCAACTATGGGCACATTAAAATGAAGGAATGGAATTCATTACAAAACAAAGGCATTATTGCATATAAAATGATTAGAGATTAAAACAGTGTTTGCCATGTTTACAGGAGGTGCTACATTATGTTTAGAAAGAACTGTTATGTTCTCGACAGCCATTAAAATATATGAAGTATATGCTTTAACACAAAGACTTTTGTTAATATCAGCTTGCAGGAAGAATGGGGGAGGTTCCCCCAGCTGTGCTTTTTCTGAGAAGAAAAGCTCTAATTTGAGCTCTCCAAAGTGTTTTAAAACAATTACGTAACTTTGATTTTATTGTTGTTGTTAGAATTATTAATTTATATTTTTATTACAGCTTTCTAAACCATGTTATATTTTGGTTTTTAACAGTAGTTGATTCTAATATTAGTCTTACTTAGAAACCAGTTTTCATTCATTTTTTATTTCATACTTGTGGCTAATTCCTTGTTAATTAGCCTTCATTTATTTTAATAATGGGATGTGTAAATACTTATATAGACTTTATATCCTCATTTCCCCTTCCTCTCATGTATTTTAGTTATTTCCAGTGGTATAATGTAACCAAAATACCTTTGTTTAATGTAACACCTTGAGCAGTGTCATCATACCATAGAGGGGAAATGAAAATAGTTTTCTTTGAATGCTTAGAAACTCCAGCACATGGAATGTATTGGTAACAAAGGAAAAGAATCACCTTTCACTCTGTGAAAGGAACAGCAGGGTACAGCCCGGAGAGCTGCGCCTGGGTTATTTGAACATTAACCCTAACCCAGTAAATGTTTGATACCTTGAATTTTGGCTTATATGCAATGCATAAAGTGAAGCATGTAACCAAGTCCTTGCTGTATCAGCGTCAAATATTCAAGTTTTAAATTTGCTGTATTATACCTCAACTTGCTGAAGATAGTTAAATAGGGGCTTTATGTTAAGAGCTGCTGAGCACCTCCTTTTAGCCCAAAGCCATTTAAGAAAGTGTCAGGCTACCAGTGTGCGTTGTACAGCCCAGGACTGCCGGAGTGGGAAGCATTTGGTTGCATCATTTATAGAATGTGAGAGTTGTTCTAGGCCAATTACAAAGTGGGCTTGGATAGCTCCGCTCTCATTTCACTTAGAGGTGGGAACTGGAAACTGCTCTCCGTGTGTTCGTGTGTGTATGTACACAACAAGAGCATATGTGCAAAGAATTCTCTACCTTTTCTCTATCATTTAATTGCTTGTGTATTTTTACGTGACAAGTGCACCAGTTGTTTATAGCTCCCAAGGAGGCCTAGCAGTGCATTTCTGTGTTGATTAAGATCCTTTGGCTTACAGTACAAATAAAAGAAGTTTTAAGCAAGCTCTGTATTTCAATAGTTTTGTGTGTGTGTGCGCTGGGTCTGGTTGGGATGGAATTGAGGATTAGTGATGTTACTGTGTACATATACAGGGTATGTCTGCATCGAGCAGGGAAAAGTGTTCCTCTCTTACGACTTTCCTGTAGTGAGAGAGTATTAGCTGGCTGTGTTACTGAAGGAGACAAATACATTTAACTTTCCTCAGAGTGCTGATGTGTCACACTGCAATTCTAGTTGTGCTATGGTGACCATAGATCAGAACCTGCTTTCATAGGAAACTGAAGTTTACCTTTTAGTTTTTACTGTTTCTCTGATATCTTCTGCTCCTTAGAGGATTTGGTCATACAGCGTCATTTCCTTTCCCTTCTTCTTATATTTAATTTTATTTTTGGACACTCTTGTACAGTCACTGCTGTGTGTCCTTGCTTGTGCTGTGTGACATCTCTGCGTGACAGAAGCTTGTGAGCTGTCTCTTCAGCCAAACCAGTTGTCTGCCTGGTGATGAAATTGTTTCTTTCCTTGCTCAACTTGCTCAACCATATGGTATGTTGGGCTCAGTCACACTCTCTTTGAAGTCAAGAATAAAACTCCCATTGATATTCATGAGAAAAGGTAAGGCCAGCTGTAAGAGAGTAGTGCTCTGTACAGTGCTGCTTCATCTCTGCCCGGCAGCTGTGTAGGGTTTGGTTCCATGTTCCATAATTGGACCGGTCCGTGACGTCCCGATCCAAGACTGTTCACTCACAAGCATGGCTTCAGTCAGTATTGCTGTGAGTAGAACAGTTTTTCCATGGTAGAGGCTAGGCAGAGGTGACATGGCCACAACAGCAAACAGCACAGGCATTTACCTGTTGGCGGTGAATTGGAGGAAGGGACCTGGACCGTGGTTTCCCACATCCCCATTGCTGTACTGCTGGAGTCCTTACATCAGTCTAAGTCTTGTTGGCTGCAGTTCTCCTCTTTGGAACAAATAAACTCTTGGGTCATGGAAGCAAGGCCTTGGAGCTCAGTTACCTGCACATGAGGGCCCGTGGAGCTCAGTTACCTGCACATGAAGGCCCTGGGCAGTGGAACAGTCTTGCTCCCCTGCCTTCAGTGCTGTATGCACATCAATAACCACAACTCGGGCTCCAGGAGCCATTATGGAGCACTGAGTCTCTAAATGGAACTCGGCTGTCACTTTATTCATCCCATAAGTATGATTCTAGTAGAGAGAACTTCTCTGTGTGTTCTGTGACACTTAGAGCTCTCCTCTCTTAAGAATCAGGTACTCATAGCCATAAAGGAGCCAGGTTTCAGAGTGTTCTGCTCCTCTCCATCAGATTGGGTCAAATACGATGCTAATAACCAGACACTAGGCACCCGTCCAGAGGCAGGATGGCCACAGGTACATGGGTGGAAAACATTCCCCTGCTGAGCTCTTGAGGCAAGTGTGTGTTTACACTGGGATGTGTACAGACTGCAGCCTCCCGAAGAGCCATCGTTGGCGTGAGATAAGGAATTGCTGTTTGTGCTTCAAAAGAAATAGCAATGTTTGGAAATGTTGCTTTCATTTTGGATCGTAATAAAAAACAAACTGTCAACACTTCCTTTGAAATGAAAATTGAGACAAAACACCAAAATAAGAATTGGTATTTAATGGAGCACTTTGTTAATGTTTTCTTTCAAGGTAAAATATTTTGACTTTTACACTTCTATAAATGTACCATAATTGCTTATGTTATTTTGTGAAAACTACAGTATAGTCCAAAAATGTGTAAGGATGTCTTAGAACTGACATATTTTGGTCATACTGAAATAATGATGCTGACATGACATGGTTTGTTTTTTTTTTTTAATCAGTTGACCTGTTCCTGCAGAATCATCTTTCCTGAAACCTTCTGAAACAGGTTAATTCCCTGACTGTGCAAAGCAGGTGCCTTCTCAGGGTACACACCTTTAAAAAATAAGATCTCCTTCCTCTTCTGCTCGGCACTCCTAAAGGGCAACTTGTTTTGAATACTGACTTCCTCACACCTGAGGCTCCGGGTGAAAAAACAGCTTTGGTTTTAATCTGAATGATCTTGTAGTCTGTAGAGCAGTCTTTGAGAAGCGTTCTGTCCTAGGGATGTACTGGGAGGAAGGTGTGAGAAAGCAGCTTGGAAAGAAAACTGCGCTGGCACTGGTTTGCCACGGGCTCTCAGATTAGTACGAGAAAATATAAGAGGACTTGATGTGTGTTAGCGTAGGGCTTAGTGGGTAATTTAGGTAAAGCCTAGAGTGTTTATCACATCTAACTGTTCCTTTTTTTCTTTTTTAATCTCACTGTGAGTACTCTTTCAAAATAAAACCCAACTCCCACAAATACAATCTTTACTTTTTCAGCCTTGTCTGGATTTAAGACACCATGTGAGCTACTCTGATCTTTTGACACTCCCAAATCTTCCAGATCTATTGAAAGCCTATTAAAGATTTTTAGTCATTTTTAGTCACATAATTTGTCTCAAAAACCCTATGGTGTACTTTACAGAAAAAACAGAAAACTTTTCCATTCTGAATGGTTCAGAGACACACAATTTTTTAGTGTTATTTTATTGTACCATGCTTGAGCTTCTACAGCTATAAATTAAAAACCAAACCAACTAACCAACCCCCCTAATCTTTTGTAAATCCTTCTATGTGTATCGATGTACAATACTTTCTGAAGATCTAAGTGGGTCCTGAAACATAGAATTGTTCTCATTTTCTTCCTATTCGGATTCTGCTGCATCTCGCTTGCTCAGTGTAGTAGTGAATTGCTACAGTCTTTCAAAGCACAATAATCAATTTTGGTTCAAATTGAGTTGAAATACCTTACAAATTGCTGTCACACGTCATTGAATGAAATTACTGTAAGTCAGCTTAGGTCAGGGATCTCTAGATACCTCATCTAAGCTTCATTACTGAAAGCAAAAGTATCTGCTGGTCCTGCACCCTCCATCATTTTAATTGTCACTGGGCTGATTGATCTGTGCCCTGGGGCTGGACAGTCTATAATTCAATAGAAACTTTCAAAAGTGTTACAGTCCTAAACCCTGAAGAACTGGGTTTTGTTGTCTGGTGTGGAGTTAAAGACCTTCCAGGTCAGTGAGATAAACCAGCCCAGCTGAGCCCTCAGTGCTTCCCAGAGGAGTCATCTGCTGTTCCTCTGTTTTCCCCACCTGCTGCTGCTTCTTCCGGCGTTAGCTGAGCCAGCCATGCTGCGCCAGGGGAGCTGCTGAGGGTAGGGAGAACTGCAAAAATAATAGTTTTCAAGTGGATCGACACAAAGGAAGGAACAGGAAATGCAGGAATGCCCTTTTTGGGTAATGCATTTGGGTCCCTTAAAGATCCATCAGAATCAGCAATGTATTTTCTGCCCTTATTTTTTTTCATCTGTAGAGTGTGACATGATTACGTTGCTGTCGCTTGGGTTCTAGTTTGTTCTAATTTCTGTTGGTATTTCAAGAAGACAAGAATATGGAAGTACATAATTATGCTATGTAATTTGGATGTTACTTCTGTATCCTGCTTCAGTGCTGATGAATACAAACATATGTCTTACCAGTGCTTGAGCTGAGCTGCTCAAGGGTGAGCTCAAGTAAGAAAATGGAGTTTGTCCAAGTGCATCAGGCAGAACTGGACTCACAGTGTAGGCAGGACCTGGTGCTGCTCTCTTGGAAAACAAAATATCTTTTGCAGAAGTTTAAAGAAATCTAAAATGTAAATCTGAGCAAGGCTTTGTGGGAGTAGTGCAAACAGAAAAAACAAGATCTGGATTGTAAAACAATTTCTCATCGTTCTTTGTTAAATGTTTAAAGCCACCACATCTCCTTTCCTAACAAGGTGAGGATTTTTCATTGTTGATTCTTAGTAAATACTCTGCAAGCAGCATTGGGAACTGCCACAGAATGAAATCATACTCTCTGTGTATGTTTTCATTACAAGGTGTGACAAATACCTTACAAAGAAGAGTAATTATCATTTCTGTTTCATTAATGAAGAAACACAGGTAGGATTGCCTAACTCATTTGCTTGAGATGGAGCAGCTGAGTGTGTTTTATTCTATTACAAACTGTTAAATTAGTTTTATATTTCTGTACAGAATGTACTACCATAATTTAGAAAAAGCGTATTTCTTTTTTTTTTCTGCAAGTTGCTTTTTTTACTGAAGAAATGCTATGTTGTCCCAGTTTTCAATAGTAATTCTAGGGATCTTGGAAGCAACTGCAATTTTTTTTCTGTTTTAAAAGATCAGGCTAGCAACACAACCTTTCAAATTGTCAATTATGGGCTTTATTTTGTTGGTTTTGCTGATACCTGAATGGTATGTTGTTTAGAATGATTGAATTTGCTCTCTTAGGGTTTTTTTAAGTAGGTTGTGTAACTGTACCAGACTTTAATAAGTGTGTTTATGCCTCTGGAGGCTCGTTTTGGCTGGTGGGATTCTTTAAGAGCAATCATGCTGGGAAATGCAGTTCCTTGGGAAGAGCTGAAAATTGAAAGCGTGTGACCAGCTCTGAGA
Source organism: Podargus strigoides (assembly GCA_028020825.1). Taxonomy (NCBI): domain Eukaryota; kingdom Metazoa; phylum Chordata; class Aves; order Caprimulgiformes; family Podargidae; genus Podargus; species Podargus strigoides. The sequence continues at coordinate 3,954,174 of CM051629.1, read as the reverse complement.
ATTATTACAAAGAGCAAGCTGTGCTGGGGACGTGAGCTGATGAAGTATCTGGGGGAAAGTATAGTCAGCTGGGGTATAGAAGTTATTTAAAAGAAGCTCTGCTATAGGAAAGGTGCGTTTTCCACTCTTCTGAAGGTTGCAAAGGTAAGCTAGTATTTTTGTTCCTTTAATTGGATTTTGATACCTCTTCTAAAATAGTAAAGTGGACCTTAAGGGAAAGAACAGAGGGTAACCCAAAATCTGTATTGTCTTTTTTTATTGTCGCATCTGTGCAGAGGCCTCAGCACTGCTGTTTTCAGCCCAGCATCCACTGCTTGCTTCGAAACCTTCCCCTGTCCTCTGCCAGCTCTTTTCTCAACGTAGCTCTTCGTGTGTTGAAGAGATTTTTCACTTATCCACCGTGTGGAGTGCCCACTGATGTTTTGGTGGAGGATATTGTTAATGCTGTAGAGGAGTGTTATTGTCTAATTATAAAAGCAAACTAACGTAGTTTCAGTTAATATGGACTTCTAATGCTAGGAAGGTACACGTGCTACAAAGGACTTGAGCAGGGAGAGTGGTGGTGGCAGAGCTGCGAGGGCAGGATGGCCAAAATGAGAATTTTTAACAGTGTCTATGCCTCTATGATGAACAAAGTGGTCAGAAGAAAAGTAGCAGCTAAAGTCACTATGGTTCTAATGCCATCTCATGCACTGGGGTTTGGTTTTGTTGTTTGTTTTTTTCCTTAAGTAATATCTTCTTTGTCTCTCTGGTCATTTGTTTGGTTAATAGAGTTAACGATGGCTGCAAGAGAATGAGACGCATAACAAAGTAAAACTCCTAAGTCCTAAGAATTGCCGTTGAGATTTCTCATGGAAGTGATGTCCAGTGGGGAATGCCATTTTCCTTTTAAGAAACTGAGACTTGATCTGTGGCACAAAAGCTAGGCAGTTCCCTTGTAAAACACTCAGAAGTAATAGCACTTTAAAGTTGCACTTAAGAAAGCATCCAGCTATTCATATTTGGTCAGAGAGAGCCCCAAAATATTAAATCAGAGGTATCTGTACCTGCTCTGAACTATTTTTGAAGTTTATAGAAGAGAGGCTTTTCCTAAGCTCCCTGTCGTGCCGTGGCAGCTCCGCTCTCATGCTTAGAGCCACGACCGCAGCTCAGCTCTGCTCAGGCCGCAGAGGTGACTCAGCCCCCTCCTCCCACACACCGGCTGCAGGATTCCTACCATTAAAATCCATGTTTAGCTCTGCTGGGTGCCTTGAACAACTCGTCCTGTCGCAAAAGGTTGGTTTGTTAACCCATGCTGCTGCTTTTCCCTCCTGCTGGCCAGGTAGAGGGAGAGGGGCTTGCAGAGGTTCGTTAGCTCCCCTCTGCCTGACCACAGACTTCACAAAGGACCTAGAACTTTCCTTGTAAGGTCTACTTATTTTACCAAAGGTTTTCACAATAGTATGAAACAATAATGTTGTACTGCACATCTGGAAATAAGGGTATTTAAGGTTTCCTATTAGTGTCTGAGGGGCAAAGAGACATGAAAGATTTCTTGATTTTAGAAGCCACACATTTTTTTAAATAAAAGTTGGGGTTTCTCTATGATGCAGTTGCCAGCAGAGACCATTAATTGCACAACTTGTGGATCATTTCCTGCATGATAAAATCAACACAAGGGGTCAGAGAAGGCAGCTTGCAGTGCGGGAATGCTTGCTGTGGGGGCCAACTTTGTCTTTTAGACATTTGTGGTGGTCAGGGTCATTTTGCTGTGACACTAGCAGCTTTTCTAAGGAACGTGGCCATGTCAGAGGTTTTCTGTTGTCAAGCTGGCACCTTGGAGAGTGGAAAAGTTAGTACAGCCAGTGGCATTACGATCTTTTTAGGGACTCCTCTGAGACTGTAGAGCAGAATTTGCATTTCAGCTGCAAACAGCGGATCCACCCTTGCTCGTGGTGAGCCTCATGCTCTGCCAGGCTGACCCCGGCTGTGCACCTCCACCTGTGCACACGGTGGCCTTGGGAGGAGACTGGGACATCCACATCTGGACCAGGATTTTACTTAATAGGAAACCAGTGCAGATGTGCCAGCTTGCGTATGCCTAGAATAACATTTGGCATCCATACTTGGCTACCTGATTTACAAATTCTTTCTCTCTCGGTGTGTGAAATTCGCACTTCTCTTTCCTTCCAGGAACAGCCACCGCATATCCCTCAGTCCTACCCAAGTGCTCAGGGTGGGTGAGGCTGTACGTGGCCTATGGGTTTACCTGCTCTCCCACCTCACCTGGGACCCTTTCCAGGGAGGGGTGAGGAGAGGCTGCCTGGATTCACCCCCCCTTCCTTAGGGCTGGGAGAACAGGGGTCACCCCAGAACACAGGGAGTGCGCACCGTGGCTGCGGGGCTGGAAGGGGCATAGAAGGGTGGGAGAGGCAGGTAGAGTGAAGGAGAAGACAGCTCCTCCTTGAGAATAAAAGGCGGGCTGGCATCTCTGTGCGCAAACAGCTATGAGATTTGAGGGTGAGGGAAGAGCCTGAGGGGGCGGGAAGGCGCACAGGCTCCCTGAGGGGCCGGGGTGGGGAGGCGGGCATGAGCTCCGCGTTCCCAACGCTTTTCCCCAGCCTCTCCGCGGCAGGGCCGGCGTGAGGTGAGCGGCAGCCCCCGGCCTGAGCAGAAGGGCTGCAGCCGGAGGTGACCCCGCGGGGCCGGCCCGAGCGCCCCAGCTCTGCCGCCACTTCCCTCAGCGCCGCCCCGCGGCCCCGCCCCTGGCGGGGGGAGGGAGGGGGAGGGCGGGCTGTCGGGGCCGCGCACGGGGACGGCCCGGGCGCCATGTTGGAGGGTTGCTAAGCCCGGGGTCTCTGTGTGTGCGCGGCGCCTGGAGTCCCTTTCCTGCGCGGGGCGGGGGGGGGGGCTGGAGGAGGGGAGCAGTGCGGAGCGGGGGGGAGACGCCCAGGCGGATCATGGACGTCGAGAGGCTGCAGGAGGCTCTGAAAGGTGGTGCCCGGGCTTGCCGCGGGGGGTGGGGGGGAGCGGTGTCCCCACGCTGAGGGGCAGACGGGTCTCCCTGGCAGCTGAGAGCCTTCTCTGGGGAGGGAGCGCCCCGCGCTGAGGGCAGCAGCTCCCCTCCGCCGGGAGCGAGGGCGGGGGTCCCCGTGCTGTGGGGAGGGGGCTGCTGGCGTGGGAGGGAAGGGGGTCCCACAGCGTCGGGGGAGGCTCAGGGGCTCCCCGTGGGGAAGGGCAGGAGTGAGCCCCCAGGCCCCCCCTGCCCTGGCGGTCCCCCCGGGTTTGCTGTGGGCTGCGTGAGGGGGAGCAGCAGAGGGAGGGTAGGGACCCCACCGGCTCCTCTCCTCCTCCAGGCCGAGGCTCCCCTCGCCTGGAGTGCCCTTCTCCCCCCCCCCCCCCCCATGCCTCCTGCCCTCCCCCGGCCCTCCCCGCTCCAGCTCTGTGCTGCCTTGCCTGGCTGGATGCAGCCCGGGGAAATCAGCCTCTCTCGGTGTTGTAGCTGCTCAAAAGAAGTTGCAAATCAACTTTTGCTACTCAGATGCATGTAGTTTCTCCACACGAAAGTATTCCGTGTTTTACAGGGCTGGGAAGCTGGTGGAGCTCTTGGGAACAACTGAAGCGTTGTGAAAGCGTGAAAATATTTTTGTGGGAGCTGTGCTGATCGTTAAAGCAACTAAGTCACTAATTATTATGGATTTTTGTTGTGTCCTAGCTTATTTTACCATTCTCTTGTGTCCTTCTCATACCAACAGATTTTGAGAAGAGAGGGAAGAAGGAAGTGTGTCCAATCCTGGATCAGTTTCTTTGTCATGTTGCTAAGACTGGAGAGACAATGTAAGTGTGACTTTTCTGGTGATCTTCAGTTGTAGCTGGTAACACTTGTGCATTTGAAGTCAATGAGATGCTGCCTGGATAACATTCTGTGATTCTCTTTTTGTCTGTAGATTGCTTCTGTGAGCTAAATAAGCTTCCCTTAGTTCCCATTTAATTCTGGATGGATTAGTTTTGTTCACTGGTAGTTTTATCTATCAGGGAGACTTTCTGTACAGGCGTTGCTCAGGGGTATCTGTCAGGTCTTACTGATCTGCTTGGTACAGTAAACCTGTTGCTCTTTCTGTGTTTTATTTGACATTCAGTTTTTTTAAATAGGAAGTTTATCTGACTGTAGTAATGTCTGTTGTGTACCACTGTAATGTCTGTTGTACACAGTATCCAATAGTGTTATTTACATAAAGATATGAATGGCTTAGATTTCTTTCTAGGCTTTGTATGCCACGCCGTGTGATGATTTTGTCTGAGTGCTTTTGATGAAGAGGGGCGAACCATGTATGTGCTTTCTGCAGAGGAGATGTATGGGAACTACTCTGAATTTCCGTGGTCACTTGTTTTTCAGCTCGCACAAGAGTTTGACTCTTCCTTGATGTTCTTTCCCAGGTCACCCTGGTGTGTTTCTCAACCAAGGTGTGATGTAGCTGGCAGGAGCTGCGCTGCACGCTCCTTGTCAGGGATAAGCGCTGGGTGACTTCCTTGGCGGATCACTATTTGGCAGGAAGGGGAAAGGCTTCCCTGGGTGCGTTGCTGTGGAGTTGCTCACTTTCTGGCTCCCAGGCTGTCTCCTTGTTGTTGAGGCCTAGTGCCAGACTACAGGCTTCACTAAGAGAGATGTGCTTTTACCAGTGTTTTGATAGCAACCAATGATCGCAGGGGCTTTGTTTGGGTTTCTAGAATCCCTCCAACTTGTAAGAGGTTTGTAGGCTTTAGTGTTTTGGTTTTTTTTTTTTTTCCTTTTGGTAGCTTGCTAGTACTGCTTGAATTAATGGTTTTGAAAGCAAAACAAGTTCTGAAATGTACTTTGCTCTTTGAATAGAAGGCTTTGGCTCAGCAAAAATACACAGCTGTAACTCTTAATATTTTGGTGTAGTACTTATTTTAGTATGGGCTCACTGTGGTGTGTTTTGTCTGTGTAATATGTTTAAAATGTTCCTGTTCTGAAATATTTTTTTCAGGCTGTTTTTGTTGTTTCTGCTGCTATTTCATAGATTACAAAGTAATTTTAAAAAGTGATCTTATAGTGGCCAGTTTTGGGGAAAGTTCTTCCCTACGTGAAACTTGGAGAATGAAGAAACTCCTGATTTTATTTCCATTTGGGAAATGTAGATTTTTTTAAAAAATTATTATTATTTGATTATTACAAACTATTGCTTAAACCTGAACTGGTATCTACCATCTAGAACTTCAGGCAGGCCCTGGCCTTCTATGTTTCCAGAGTTTTCTTTGGCTTTTTTTTCTCGTCTGTAGCTTTTTTTTCAGCATTTTTTTCAACTTGCCAGTTGTATTAAATTGTTTTTTAAAAAGTGTCAGATGCAAACATCAGAAGTATTTAATATAATCTGGAGACAGACATGGAAATATTGTTCCATAACATTTAGTTTGTTTCCCATTATCTGCCAAAGCCAGTTTTTCTTCGTGAAATATTCTTCTGTTTTCACTGATGTATCAAAAGTATCAGGAAGAAATGAGTACGATTTTAAATCTCTTGGTAAACAATCGCATAAAGATTAATAATAGGACTATAAGAACTTAATGTATTTTTAAGCTGGTACAGCTTGACCACTGTAAAAATGTTCTTGAATACACAAACCTCCCAAATACATGTTAATTCAAATTGACCTAAATAGTCTTTATTTCCAGTTATATGCAAAAATAACTATTAAATAGAAATGTAAACCACTAATAAATAGATTGCCTTTAATGAGAAGATGAAATCTAAAATAATAGTTTTTAGTGACATTTATTAGGATTTGTATGAAGTTCAGAGCTCAGATTGAAAAAAAAATAGATTATTAAGTCAGGGGTAATTACACAAACGGGTTGCAGACTGATTTATTGAAAAACAATGGATCTTATTCAGTCACAGCCTGCTCCTAAAGTACCAAACAAAAAGTACCCGTGGAAGTGAGGACCAAGGCAAATAAGGACAAGTGAAATGTGGAGTATTTTTGCTTTGAGTCATTGTTGTTTCTAGGAGAGTTATATGGTGTTTATGAGAGTTTCTCATCTTTTTAACTTAATCTGTGATGAAGACTGTCTAGTCCTGGGTGCTTCTCACCCTCCAAACCCATACCTCTTCTGGACTTAGTTGCAGCTGATCTTGTAAACAATCAGTAAACTTAGTTTGAAAGGGTGCTAGTGAAGTAAATTAAAATGACTTTTAAGGCTCTCATCAAAGCATGATTGTGGCATACGTAGCTTGTTTAAGAGATTGAAAGCATGGGCTCAGGTAAAGCCCTACCCCCCTTTGTTTCAATGTGCTTATTCATCTGAGTGAGTTGGGAACAGGTAGATGCAGGTTTAGGTTAGGCTGTAATTTTACTAATATTTCTCTTGGCAGCAGTCTTGACTAACACAGCCCTTGTGTCACTATTTCACTTGTGCTTGTTCAACTGTTTGTGTAGCTGCATGGTGACCTAGAGCAGGAAACTGTAAGAGCCTTTGGTTTTGGCAGTACTAACGAGGTTCAGTTGATTGATCTAGCTTGTTCTGTCTGTGATAACTGGTATGGTAAACCTCAGTGCAACTGAAGAGGCAGTGTGGGGAGGAACAAAGGGTGAGAGTTGTATAAGACAGCACTGCAACTATGATAAGGCTCTTCAGAGTGTGTCTTTATTGTCGTTAAGAGTCTTTTTCATTTACAAGGAAGGCCTGGAATAAAAATGTTGTTAAATTTGGTTACATTATCAGTGTAAACTTAGTTGTATTATCAGTACCTTGCCGTAAAAGCCTGATCATGCAGTCATGTGTGTTAACTTCATCTGTTTGTATTTTAAGCTATCTTCTTGTGCTAAGTTAACCATTCACTTAATTGTTCGTGAGATTATGGCCTGCATTTACAAAAGCCAGTCTAAACTTTTATTATAGGAACAGAAGCAGAAGTTTGATTGCTTGGCTACTTCAAAATATTATTATTTCTTAAGGGTTGCTATGGTAAGACTTAGCCTTAAGTGGAATATAAAGTTTATGGTTCAGCCTTTCTTAATATTGTGTTGAGTCTTAGGACTTTTTTCTTTTCAGAGGAGTGATGTACTCCTTAATTGACTTGACATTTGTCGTGGTTTAACCCCAGCTGGCAACTAACCCCACAGAGCTGCTCTCACTCCTCCCCAGTGGGGTGGAGGAGAGAATCGGAAGGGTAAAAGTGAGAGAACTTGTGGATTGAGATAGGCAGTTTAATAGGTAAAGCAAAAGCTCTGCGTGCAAACAAAACAAAACAAGGAATTCATTCACTACTTCCATGGTTGGGCAGGTGTTCAGCGTTCCCAGGACAGCAGGGCTCCGTCATGCGTAACGGTGACTTGGGAAGACAAACACCATCACTCCCAACGTGCCCCCCTCCTTCTTCCCCAGCTTTATATGCTAAGCGTGATGCCATATGGTGTGGGATATCCCTCTGGTCAGTTGGGGTCAGCTGCCCTGGCTGTGTCCCCTCCCAGCTCCTTGTGCACTGGTGGGGTGGGGTGAGGAGCAGAAAAGGCTGTGACTGTGTCAGCACTGCTCAGTGATAATGAAAACATCTCTGTGTTATCAACACTGTTTTCAGCACAAACCCCAAACGTGGCCTGTACTGGCTATAGTAAGGAAAATTAGCTCTCTTCCAGCCAAAACCAGCACAACTTTTTACTAAGATACTAACATAGAATTTCCTTGATGAGATCAAGTATAGTCAGGGAAGCTCATTATAATCTCCTTTTCTCTAATTTGTAAAAGATCAGTGTGACTTGCAAAACTGAGTAGAGTGAAAAGATACCAAATTTGTTAGGCTTAATACTTTATTGTATCTGAAAGACTTCTTTAAAAACAGGATATGTTTTTATCCTTTTTTTTCCCAGAAGAAATTCACTTATCTCTTTTTTTCTGAAGTAGAAGCGGCTCTGAGATGGTACAAAAGTCCTAGCACTGCAATACTCGAAGCAAAATGCAGAAGTGAAATATTTTTTTTGTTGTTCTTTTGAAGTCTCATAAGACTTCTGCTCCAGTGATACTGCAGTGTAACCCCATGTGCAGACAGCCTTTGTCACAGCAAGGGCACACTGACATGTTCAGCTTCCCATCGAGGTACCAGTGCAGGTATTGGCCCCAGTATTGACTCAGAGCAATGCTGTTTGTAGCTGGTTGTGGTTAGACTTTGGACCCTCCTGACCACAACCACTGCAGCGTAGACCTGATGGTCCCTGGAGTCTGTAGCTATCCAGCTTGGCTACAAAGATGCTATGGGAGACTGTGCTGTATGTCCTGCTGAAGCTAAGTGTCTGCTGATGTTCTCTCATCAGGTAGATCAGGCATGATTTGCTGTTGGTAAATTATATAATGTACATGTAGGTTACATAACTGTAGTTCTATCAAAGATAATGGCAAAAAGTATTTTTTGACCCTTTGATATTACTTCTACCCTGTGTAGCAGTGACATTTTTTTTTCTTACTGCCTTTCTGGAACACTTTTTTGGCTCAGTTCAGCTTTTATGTTATTTTCTTAAAATAGTGAATAGTTTGTCAGCTGTAGAAAAGATGTGAGTGGAGTTAGCAGTGAACATATATGAGAATAAATTCCTGTTCTCAGTTTTAGTGTTTTTTATGATGTATTCTGAACTCTTGTATAATAATTTCCTTTCTTATGTTACAAATATGTAGGTTTTTATAGTCATATGTCCTTTAGCTTATTTCACATGCTTAAATTTAAGTCTGCTTTTTTCTGTAAACTGTGTTCTCTGGTTTTATTCAACTAGCAGTTTTGTTGCTCAACATGTGTATGCTAGTATTTTTTTACTAGTTTGAAAACTATTCTGATTTGGAGGCAAATCAGTGCTTAGAAATCTTTAGAACTATTGGGGGAATGTAATTCCTTATGATTATTTTTTTAAAATGAAATAAAACAATTCTCAAGTTCCTGCCATAATAAACAGGATAGTATTTTCTGAAAGAAGTTTGTGTGCCTTTGTTAGTATAGGCCTCTGCCATTTCCATGTTCTCAGTGAAGCAAGAGATGTGAGTAAACTTCCTTGCATTGTTTCCTACTATTATTCCTCACCAACGCCATTCCACTAAGTGGCTGGAATTATTCCCCAGTAATTCCCATTCCACTGACACTGTTTTCCATCCACTGATGCCTCCAAAGGACAGGAGTCTTGGTTAGAAAGCTTACTGATTTATCTTTGTCAAAGGTAGTTTAGCTTCTTGCCTCTTGTACTTACATAACTTTTGTAATATAGGTAAAAAATGTACAGTTGTAATACTTCAGAGGAATTGGTTGTGATACAGATGAAGTCCCTTGGTCCTTTAGGAAATGCACACTATCTTAGTGTTTTATTTTAAATGCTGCCACTTCATATCTGTTGGGAGTGGGGTTTACAGTATAAAGGTCGAACTTTAACTGCTATTATAAAATGGGCATGATGAAGTGATCCTAGTAAACTTTAGTCTCTCTATAGAATATATGTGTAAGGAAAGACAAAAGGCAAACTGCTCATAGGAATGCAAACTTTTCAGTGTAATGGGACTATTTTAACTGCAAATGTTACTGTATGTGCATGCAGACTTTCATTTGTAAGTACATCTTTCTTTCCTGTTGCTGTATACAGCCTGTCTTTTCCAGCACACTCCCTGCCAGTCGCTTGGCAGACAGTTCACTGTTACTTTGCACACAAAACCACCCCACCATTTATTCTGTAGCAGTTAATAGAGTTGCATGTGCTTCTGATGGTCACCTTTAGTAGTATTCTGTTGATGTCCTTCTGCAAGCTCAGATCTCCTGCATGGCTTAATCAGATTTGTTCTCATCCTTACACTTTCAGTTTCTTCCCTTTACCTCTTAGTAATGTTTCTTCACAGCTGTCATGGCTGCCTCAGTAGTACCCCCATCTTTTCCAGTGGGCCTCAAGTCTCCTGTTCCATGGTGGCCTTACTCATTGCTGTTTCATCTGAAGTACTTTCCCAGACGTTTGGGTATTGTTCCACTCCATATTACACTTTACAGTAGCAGGGATATTTTTCTGTTTTGATCTTGTAATTGATGAGTTTTGCTCCCTCTTCCCGACTACAGACTGTGTGAAGGTTTGTGCTTGATGACACATGTTGGGGGGGAAGGAGTGAGGCAAGGGTGCATGTAGAAGGGAGGATATAAAGCAGCCTGGTTGTCTTTGGGGGCAGTGGATTATCAGGTTTGTGGATAAACCCATCTGATGCTGCTTTTCCACAAAGCTGGGGTCTGGCAGGTCTCAGTTTTAGAAATACTACTGCTTGAAGACAGTTATAAGATTTCTGTGATGGCAACACCTGATGAGGCTCTGCTCAGAAGTGGTAAGAGAGTGTAATGATGCAGAAACACCTGATGCCTGTGTCATTGAGGTCATTGAGGTAGGGTACACCTTGGTGACCCAAGCTGAGTGTGTGTCAGCTGAATTGCCTTGTGTAGAAGCCAATTAGGTGGCTTTTGTTTCTGGTGTTGGAAGGAATTAGTAATGGAAGAGCAATTTACCTGATCCCAGTAGTCATGCTTTCAGACCTGAGTGAAGGCTGTGGTTTTGTGGGGCAGTGCATGAACTGGCATGTGTAGGAATACAGTGCAAAGTAAATTCAGATCCAAGAGTAGCTGCACAGGGTGCGTTTCCCTTTATCTGATTTTCCATCTTTATTGCTCAATATAGTAAAGATTTGATAGTATTATCTCAGTGTGGTCTGCTGTTCTTCTGAGGTAGCCTGTGCATCTCTCTGCACTGTTATTTAACAGTGATAGCTGTTACCACATGTGTAACAAGCTACAGTAGAGTGAGTACAACCAGTGTACTCCCTTACCAGATGAGTTACAGCATTTCTTTTGCTTCTTTGCTTATTCAATGCAAACCAGTGATACCTGCAACAACTTCAGTACCCTGTATTAGTAGATATGTGGAGTTTAGTTTGCATATGGAAGAGATTATATATACAATTATCCAGACATTAATTTTATATTACTCAGAGTGATTTTTCTGTAGACAGCTCCCATAGAGATAGTAATTTTAATTTACTGTAAATTCAGGAAGACTTTTAAATGCTTAGCTTATTGCCTAATACTTTTCTTAAGGTTTGACTTCTGCCCTTTTGCTATACAGGTTTATTGAGAAAGGGTCATCTATTTAATGTTTCTGTACCCCTGCATTGACTTCAGAGTGCTATAGAATTATGTTACACCTTTGCCTGATGGATTATTTTCCTGTGCAGTATCTATTGCATGGGATGCACTCTGAACTGTGCTATGAAGTTCCTGCAGAGTCTCTGTTACACAGTACACAGTGAAATTTTAACTGGTAGTTGATGCTTATCCAAAAGTCCGTGTTTTTAAGACTCGGAGAGCTTTGTAGTTGGTGTGCACTTTATAGGAAAGTCCAATATCTGTGGTGATCGTTCTACTTGTAATAAAACTTGAGATTTGTAACAAATGTTATTTGAATATGTGCATAAATGGAATGATATGAAGAATAAGAAATCAGAGTAAGGTTAGAATTTACATATTGAGTACCCAGTGCAGAAGCACAGTAAGTGGAATAGTTCAGTAAATACACCAGTTTATTCTTAACAGCCAAAGGTAACTTCAAGTAAATTTTCAAGTGCAAGAGGGAAATCTAATGAAAATACCATCTTTTTTCTTTTTTTTTTTTTTGTTTATAGATAAAGCCACTGCCAGTGTTTTTTGGAAGTTTTGAAGGCTTTTAGTTACTTTGTGTGTATTGCTTTCCACTCTGCTATAAGGAATTTAATTCCTGAGTGAAGAATCTCTTGTAATCTTGTCCTCTTTTGTTCTGTGGTCAGTTTTTGCCTTTAAAATGAAAGGTACTTCAGTTCATTTGGTTTTAGATAACTAAGCTAAGAAATGTACTTTCTCAAAAAATTTTGAGTTCTAGTTCAGATTTCCTCTGCTCTGTGGAACAGCTGTATTCTGTTGGAGTCAGCTGAATATTTATCAGCAGAGATCAGAATTAGTCCCTTGATGATTATAGATACTACTTTAATGTCTTCATCAGCTGTCTTGTTTCCATAACTAAGTCTTAATCTTTGTTGTTCCTGGCAGTAGCAGTAGTAATATCCAAGCAGTAGAGAGGTGGACACTCGTACTACTGAAGTAGATGTAGTTCTAATGTATTCCACTTTCCGTGGTTCTGGAATGAGCTCATCACGCTCACAAGGAGAGCAAAGACTTAATTTAGTCTGACAACGATCAGCGAGTGAAAATGGAAAAATACCTTCTGTGCTTGTGGGAAATACCAGTTTTTCCTCTTTTGAGCTCTTCAATATATTTTTAATTAAAGGAAAAGGTAGCATGAGGTCAAATCCTCCTGAGGATAAAATGTGAGAGCGTTTTAATTTTACATGAGTTACCAGGTGAAAGGGAACAGGAAGCTCCCCCAGGAAGAGTATGTGCCAGCATGTTTTCTGAACAGGAGTATTCCGTTTACAGCAGAGCACAATGTTCCAGCAAATTCACTGTGCTGTATCACCTGAAGTTTAAAATTTATTGCTCATTCAGAAACACCAATCAGGATTCTAGCACTTGCTTATGGTTTTAATTTAATGTTAGGTTGAAGGGTTTGTCTGCTTGCCAAGAAGCATTTAAGGAACTAGTCTGCATTGTTTGGAATTTCCTGTGTTAATCTGCACTGTGTGGATGGTGAAAAATGTGCAAAACGACACTAAAATTAAATGCATCAAAATAACGAGTATTAAAATAAAGCATGATAAGCAAAAAAAGTAAGTTTAGAATACAAAGAATATTTAAAGCAAGAGTGGGATTAAGTGTGTTCTTTTATCTGGTACATGAGGGCAGCTGCTTAAAGGAATGACTCTGCTCTCTACTAGTCACATCACACATCTTCCTTATCTGTAGCATTAATTTTGTGGTTAGATTAGTGATGTGCTTCACCGCCCTGTGTGTGGGATCACAGGAGTGTGTGGAGCCCCAGAGCAGGCTTGGCCCTTTCTGTGTAGAGGAGGTATGTGGTGGGGCAGCACTCCTCTGCATGGTGATAAAATCCTTGCTGAACCAATGAATACATCTGAAATTAGGGTGTGCTATGTAAAGTAAAGATTAAAACAAAAAATAAATAGCAGGACAAGACTCTATCTACTGTGTTTCCATCCCAAAGAACAGAGATACTGGAGGAAGGAGATGAGTGAGAGGAAGAGTGAGGCCTGAGTCCCCCTTCCCCCAGAGGACTGCAGTCCATCAGTTCCTCTGCACAGCTCTAGCTACTCGCTGCTGGAGAGGACCTCTTCAGTGTGTGCTGTGTTTGCTGTGCTGACTCCCAGGTACTGCCCTTTCCACAGCTGGGGGAAGGGAACCACCCTGGGGATAAGTTCTGTGCTCTCTGATGGCAGAGATGGGCCTTTGGGTTAAATGATGTATTCCATCTAGCCCACAGTATTCCTGTTTGGATACGTCTTACATCAAGGCTGTGGAAGAGCACGCTAGGAAGTCTGCCACCTTGCCCAGGGTTTGAATTGGGTACGTGGTTGCTGGGTGCACTTCATTTGCTGTGCCTTTTGACTTTTCAAATAGTTTTGGAGATTCTGTTGATAGACCAGAAGAGAAGAGGAATTAACTTGTTTTGCATGAGACTTTAATTTTGCTTCTGACAGGCTAGGGAAATTACTGTGTTTTAGAGTGTATCGTAATCTTCTATGGGCTTTGGAGCAAGGCACAAAAGAGAAGAAACAGGTATTAAAGTTGGCAAGTTATTTCACTTAAACCCCCCTGTTTTATACTAGCAAGTCTCTGTGGGAGTGTAATCTCAGCCAGCAGTAATTGAGGGGGGGAAGCTAATATAAGTGACTCTTGTTACGTGTTAAGTGAATCCCTCTGAGGTTGTTATCTAGTTCTTTCCTCCTAGGTTCTGAAGACTTTGCCTTAAAATCTGTTTAGCTGAACATGAAGTGTTTGCATCATAAATATATTATTTTATACTTCTAACTTTTTTTTTTATTTCTGCCTGTCAGAGAGCTAGTGGTAGAAGGGTGGAGAGGGAAGTATGCTCCCTTCTTTTACTGAGTTCTGACACATCTTTTATGGCCCGTTCGGTGAACAGAATCAATAATAGATCAACTTTGTTTTCCTTTTCATGGGATGTTCTTTGTGGTATATAGCATTTCTGCAAAACAGATGGCATCCTCTTAAAATTTCAACCAAGTGATTTTGGAATGAACTTAAACCACTGTGAAATCTGAAGACAGACATCCCACCAGGACTCCTGGGACTCTTAATGTTTTAAGTACATAGCTAGGTCTCTAGAAGTTTAACATCCCTTCGATATAATGTTTTTCTTAATTAAACCTGTCATCTGTGAAGCAATTCCAGAAAGATTTACGAAATAATTGCAGTACCTTCATTTCATGAGGTAGCCTTATTTCAGGCACTCTGAATTCTTCCTTCGGTTCTTCAGGTAATTTTAGATTTTGTCCTGCTTACTTTCCATGGGTTTTACTGAAGTTTGAAACGTAGAATCCTGTGTGTGTAAGCCATATGTACTACCTTAGTGTTACATCTGATATTTTAGTTGCTAAAAAGGGAGATGGGTGACTTACCTTAGCTGTTTTCTGCACTTGTGAGGACTTGCAGTCCAATCAACACTTCATGTCTAAGTCACGTATTAACGCTGGGGATCACTGCCTTCCAGTGTAGTACTAAATACATGAGAGAGAACTGTAACATTTGTTTAACATGGATAATTTTTCTTAAAAACAGTGGGGAGAGCGCTGTATTTGTATGAAGGAGGTGGGGATATTGCAGTTACAGCTTTGTCTCCTTTCTTGTTCTGGTTCTCTGCAAGTTAATATTTTTCTGTGATTCTCCAGACTGCAAGTCTTGGTTTCAGGTTCTTAAGTTGCCTTTTCCTATTACTTCTGTTCCTTGGTTTTTAATGTTTGTCACATCTTGCCCCAACAACTTGAAATGTTTCTGGATTTCTGCTCTTTTTGTTGAAATTTCAAGTCTCCTGAAGTGAATATACCAAAGGGCAAAGGAATCAAATATAAAAACTTGTCTAACAGTTGGAAGAAAATATCAGTTAATTCTCTGACATAAAAAACCATTTTGATAGTGCAAGCTCTTGACAGAGAGTTCTCTCTCTCGATAACCAGTGCAGTAAGGGAGAAAGCTGCGTTCTCAGTTCCATCAGTACAAACATTTTGAGTAAGCAGGAGATAGGGAACTCAGGGACTGATAGGATTAGATTATTTCCATGTAAAATGCAATTTTGTTTGTGATACACATGTATGGAAAGATGAATTCTGTGCAAATCATGTTAGTAGAGAAGCAATTGTACCTTGCAAGCAACTTTGTGCTAGTAATTCTTTTAAATCAAAGCATAGCATCAGATTACTTGAACTGCTTTCTCTCTCAGGCAACCTCTGTCTCTTGTTGAAGAGGGCTGTTTATCAAATAGAACTGTTGGATTTCTGAATTTGGTTGATGTTGCTTGGTAAACTCGGGTGATCTGTAGTAATGGATTAGTTCCAACAGAAAACCATGGAGTTCAAGTACAGGTGTGAAATAGTTTGCTTTTGTTAGAGAACAAAGTGACTTAGGATTGTTTTCTTGTTTCTGCTCTGGTAATACCGAGGTTATGTCCCTTGTCTAAATTAATCTTTTTTATTTTAAATTCTTCCTTCCCTGTGCAATGGAAATATTTTTGCTGCCTCATCAACTTTCAGTGAATAAATACATTATTGTAGTACTGTTCTGACTGTAGAGTTTCCTTACACTCCTTTGTGTCTTTCTGCCTAGGACTTAACTGTCTTGGCTTCACTCAGTAATTCTGACCCTGTCCTGTGGTTTGGTGTGTTTGTGTGGGGTTTGGTTTTTCTTTTAATTTCTATTTATTGGTGGGATTTTTGCATAGCCCATCATTTAATCTCTGCTTGCTCTCTGCTTGCTCATTTCATGTCTTATATCTTCCCACACCCTTTTTTAGACTTTTCTCATGCTGCCTGTCTAATTATATGTAAATATTCTCCAAACTTGCTTATGTTTCTCATATTAGTGGCTGTTCGGTGAGGTGCTGTCTGCTTTCCTGTTGAATTTCTGTAAAACACGACTGATTATCTTCAAACACTGAGTCTCTTCCATCCATGTTTCTCTTATGCTTCTAACTTTTACTTAAATTGCAAGGTTAGGGACTGCATTCTGGTACAATACCGTGGTGTTAAACATATTTTCATACTTTAAAGCACATTTATTAGCATATATTAAATCTAGGACGTGGTATCGTGTATTTAAGTAATGTACAAAGATTGAACTGTTGGACTCTGTGTTACCTTCTGTTCTTTCATCTGTTGCTTGACTATTTTTAAGGCTCTTTTAAAAAAAATTTAAATTTTTGAGTTAAACTACCAGCATTTACATTGGTCTTGGGAGAATTTGAGATGTGTGGTTCTGCTAGGATATATGTATCTATACAAGCTATAGTTCTGATGTGTGCTGTGGTTGCTTCTTTTCAGCCATTCATTGCTGCCTCTGGTGACTTTTTTTCCTTGCTAGGTGCTTTTTTCATAAAATCTGTTTCTTCCTCTAATTTTCTGTACGTAAGAGCAAGACTTTTAGGTTGATAAAAGGGAAAGATGGTGCAGGAGGGAAGCAGAGGACTCTTTATTTAAGAAAAAATGCTGGCTTATGATGATTTGAAGTATCTGTGAAACTACAGGCTTGTTAGCTCAGGGGAGCTGTCTTTGTGCAGGTATATTTACACAGGATGACCCAGATATTGTAGTGAAAGATACTTTAGATATACATAAAATGTATTTAATTTCAAAGTTGTCATTCTCTAGAATGAAAGTACACTGAACCAAAACATTTTGGGATCAACTAATTTTTTGAAGTGTTGTTTTCAAAGATATTTTTACAGGTCATACAATGTTCACAGGAATTTTTTTCTTCGAGTGGCTATAAAAGAGCTCTCAAAAAGCTGCTGGTACAAATTCACAATTTAGTGTAGTGGACAGGAAAAACATGGTTTATAAAACATAAGTATGCATTTAGAAAAGGTTGATTATGTACAATGCTGAGTGGGAAGAGCAAGTATTTATAAACAAGCCTGCTCAGAATAAAGTATGAATAGTATTTCTCCATGGAATTTCTTTACAGAGCTTAAAGTTATTTTCCAGTGTATAAAACTTAATGAGGCTGTGCAGAAAGCTGTGTGCAAGAGTTTTCTTTTGCTTCCATTTGGCTCTTGATTTAACTACAGAAGGTATTGACCAAATGCTGCTCATTTTCAGTGTCTCCCATGTTCTACCAAAGCACCTAAAGCAAAGATCTTGCATCCTAACGCTAGAGTTGTTCTCAGGGAGCTTGTGACCCATGTGGAAGACTTTTCTTGAACACAGATATTCACCATTCATTTATCTCTTCTCACTGCTGTTGTCTGACTTTAAGTGACCAGTCTTCAATGTATACTGGTAGCTTAAAATTTCTAGAGATTTTGGGTTTTTTTGTTCAGAAGTGAGTTTATCATTTTAACAATTTCTTTTTTTTCAGATATGCAGCCAGATACTTCTCAAGTTTTGCAGTTTTTGTAGATTGTGTGTAATCTCTTGTAAATAGTTTAAAAATTGTGTTCAAACTTTGCAGTACATTGTCACAAGTGTAGCTAAGTTTCTTCAACAAATATACATAATTGAGGTTGCTTGAAGTAAGATTATTTTATATAAATCCTTTATTAATCCACTCGGTGTATCATGTTTCTTTTCTGAGGATTTCTTCAGAGTTAGCTTAAACTAGAGGCATAGCACAGAGCTGTCTAGGAGGCAGACTGTCAGCATCTGGTAACACGGTGGTAGATGCTGCTGTGCCTTTGAGGGAAAAGGAAGCAATTGCAGTTCTGGCTGAAAGCAGAAGGAGCAGAAACCTGCTTTCCAGAGCTGCTTCTCTTTGCTTCTGAAGTATTTTCTTCCCCCAGTAGGAATCGTATGTAGTTCTGCCCTGTTCCTAGCATCCTGGCAGACATGGAATAAGTAGATCAGGTAAAAAAGAGGGAGAGAGGGGCTGCTGGGGTTGGTAGGACAGGCAGGAAGGAGGTAACTCAAGGATAGTGTGCAGAAGTTGGAGGTGCTTCATCCCAGGATGACAGAGAGTCATGTCTAAAAGGAACAAGTGACCTGCGTTGTAGCCTCCAGAAACCTATCTCCTCCTTCCTGCCTTCCAGGAACCTACTGTGTGGCCACTGCAGGACTGAATTTTGCCTACACAGTTGAAGAGTCTGGAGCTGACTCAGTCTTTTGTGGTGCAAATATTTCCTATTGAGTGGCTGGAGTTCCCACGTAACTTACTGGTACTGGGATAAAACTGTTCATAAGAAACCAGCTGCATAGATTGCAAATGCTTCAAGACCATCATCTAAATGGGAGCATGTTTTAATGTCTAAATTACAACGCTGAGCTCACGAGATTATGCTCTAGAAGCACAAGACACCTCCGTGACTCCAAAGCCGTTGTTTACGGTACGAACTGCAGTTGCATCTATAATTGCAATGTGAATGTACTGCTTGCTTTTAACCATTTGACTTCCATGCTGCTAGTAGTGCAGCCCCAGCAGCAGGGAATTCTGCAATGTGGAAAAAAACCTGCTTGAGAAACTGAGTAAATGTGTAAACACCAAGCTTGTCGCGAGCTCCTGCTGCTGGGGTGACACTGCTGCAAGCAACAGCCTGGTGAGTTGATTTAAAGCTGGTGTTGCTATATCTGGGTTTAGCTGTAGTCACACTTGTGACTGCAGGGTAAGTTTATCCTTAAACTCTGCTGCTTCTGTTTATAAGCTGGGCTGTGTCACCTGGTTGGCAGTCATTTATGAGTGGTTTGAAATACAGGATGAAAGATGCTTTTTATGTCACTGCTGTAGTGTTCAAATTGCAGTGTACTGCAGATGCAAGTTCCTAGCCTTTTAATAATAAAAGAAATACTAATTAAAATACTTTGGATTAAAACAAGTCACAGCTTTATAGACTTCTGTATAGGGGCAAAATGTTACATTTTGTTTTCTGCAGCTTCAGCATTGTAAAGAGGAGCTGGTGGTTACTGCTTTTAGGCAGTAGATTGCCATTTTGAACCTCGTATGTTGGTTTATTTCAGCAACACAACACGGGTTAATAGTCTATGAAAAAGTAAGTGTTGCTGTTTAGCAAGAAATGAATAACAATGAAAACAGAAAACACCTCGAGTTTTAAAGTGCGAAAAAATACCTAAATGGAGTTGTCAAAGAATGTTCAGAATAATAGTGGATTCCCCTTTCATGAGGCAAGTAAAGCTCTGGGGATGCTCTGTAGGGAGTAATCCTGCTCTGGCATGGGGTTATTTACTGGGTCTCTTCTGTCTGTGTTTGGTGATGTGCTTATGCATTAAATCTGTGATTTGTTATGAAAGCTTTGGTCTCGTGGTAGCACTGCAGAGTTGGGGAAGCTTTTTAGTTTAACATCTGTAGTAGTAAAGCCTAACATTGGAAACATTACACTATTCTTTGGTTGTGTAATGCTAATTGAAGCAATAATCCAATGAGACTCAATGATGCTGTTTTATCCATCCATGCCATTCCCTTCTGGGACCTTGTTTCTTCTTTCTTTCTGTTTTTTTTTTTTTTTTCCTGGTTTTATTATTATTCACTAAGTCCTGCATTCCCCTCTGTTGTGAGGTGCTTAATGAGTTCTTGTGACAGAAAAGGGAGGTTTGCTTTCCTCTTTGGATTTCTCTCCGTTCTTAGAAAGTTATCATTCCTGATGGGAGTTTTGTGTTTGGATCCATGTAGATAAACCTGAGCTGAGTTTTCCCCCTTTTCGTCTCATAATTATTTGACACCAAGGAGGATATGAAGGCAGAGATAACATGGCACTGTTTCTGGTGAAAGCAGGCTAATATGACCCCATTGGCCTGTGGTTTTATATTTGGTAGCAGCGGTGCTTGGGAATAGCACGCAGGACACAAACGTTGTCACTTTGCTGGGGAGTCACCACACGTAGTTCACAGCAGAAATAGTTGTATCAGCCCAACAGAAGGTCAGCTGTTTCGTGGGGTTGAAAATAGTCAGGGCTGTTGAAGCACTGCTACCAAGGACAGCCTGTGGAAATACAGCCTGGGGCTAAATATTGCTTTCAACAGGAGCTACGGGGCTGTCCAGGGGTTCAGATTTTAGGCTTGTTTAATTTGAGCCTTTTCATTCCGGATTGCATATGTTATAGATGACTGTCAAAGATCATTTTTTCTCTCTCTCTTTATTGTTGGTGTGTTATTGTCCCTGTTTCTTCTTTTTCTCCAGTAGTATCTCCATCCTATAGCTGTGACAGCTGCATCAGCATCAATAGAATAAAATTGATAGTAACTGATCAAAATCAGTTGCTTTCAAGTTGCTCCCTGTGCCACTAAGAAACACAGACGCCAAAGGAGGCCCAGAATTTCTTGTGTGGGGAATTGGTGTAGAAGAACTTTCTCGGCAGTTTCCCACCTTGTCCATTTTATGCAGTGCGAGACACCTATTTTCTTGAAAATTTCAGTATATAGAATTCTGTAAATGGTAAAACTTTTAAGTTGTAAGGCAGAAAGCAATTTGGAAAGATCTTAATAGATTACTTACCGTTGTGGGAATGTTTTTGAGGAGTCAAAGTTGTTTTGTTCAAATATTCATCAACAAATACTGACTGGGATACAAAATATATTTGCCTGAGAAAAAGAGGTACTATTAAATGCTTTTAAGGTGCATGGATACAGAGCAGTCAGTTACAAAGGGCCTTTCAGTAGGATTTTGGTGATGGAAGCAGACAATGCTGTGTACAATTGCTGTATGGTTTCCAGACTTGAAACACTTTTTGACTTGTTTTTCCCTCCTTTTGTGAGCAAAGTGAAAACTTTAGTTGGCATGTAGACTCACTGGTAAATTGTATATGTGCATATTTCACATTTAGGGTGGAATTGTAAGTGGATATTGGTTCTTTAAGGAAGTGGCTCACCCAGTTGTTAATGGCAATTGACTTGTGTAATATTGTCCTACTGTAATTATTTAAATAGTTATCATGCTTTAAATTCAGGAAGAAAAATAATACTGCATTACTTGCCTCATGTATCTTAGGACTGGCATACCAACAGGAATGTTGTTTTGCAAACATAAAGTCATGCTGGTTTTCTGTGGTTTCAAGCCTGACTTGCATATGTCTTAATTCTTGTGTTTTATGCAGGGTTCAGTGGTCTCAATTTAAAGGCTATTTTATTTTCAAACTGGAGAAAGTAATGGATGATTTCAGAACCTCAGCTCCTGAACCAAGAGGGCCTCCCAATCCAAACGTGGAATATATTCCCTTTGAAGAGATGAAAGAGAGAATCCTGAAAATCGTCACTGGATTTAATGGGTATGTATCATTCGTTTTCTAAAATCAGGATAAAAATATTTTCCCCGTTTTTAACTTAATAGTTTGTACTGTCAGTCTGTGATTGTTCATTGTGCTTCCTTAAGTAGGTGAGCAGAAGCAAATGTATACCTTGGAAATACATTGCAGTAGTTTCAGAACTTTCACTTGATTGTTCTGTCTTTGAATGAAAACTGTGACATCCTGTGACATGTGAGTCACTTCAGGTTTTTAAATATGTAGTTATTTTTTAAGTAATAGAGCTCAATGAAGCATGGTAGCACTATGTGCATTTAACAGGTAAAATAGTCAAGTCAGATTTCTTTCAATATATTCTGAAATACCTAATTGAAAGAAGTCTTTTGGTGTTCAGTTCTTAATTGTGTTGTGGCAGTTCAGTAGCTTTTTGAAGAAGTGATGCTGGGATAAACATGGTATGGCCAGGAGGCAAAGGTGTACCTGGCTTTGAATTGTTAAATTGGGCCAGATTAAAATTTATAGATAGAGTGATAGTTACTAATTGAGAGGCTTGGGGTATTCCATCTGTTGCTGACAGTGTCTTAGATTTTAAGTGTATACCCTTTGCTAGCTTCATAATTATGGAAGTTTTGTTTCTTTTAAAATAAAGCTCCTAGGTTGTTTTTTGTCTTTTATTTGGTGTGTCTTTTTTAATAACTTATATATTTTTCTGGTTCCTAAGCTGGGTTACAAACTTACCATGAGAATACTCATCCTGCTTATGGGTCTCAATGCTTGCTTTAGAGAGACTTTTTCAGCATTTTTCTCAACTTGTCAGTAAATGGACATAATAGAAAGCTTGCCTCCCTGTTACCCTGAAATTTCAAGGTGTGGAGGTGCTGCTAACACATCCTTAGCATTCTATTTTGAGGGTAGGCTAATAAATTTTTACTGTTATTATTCCATACTACTTAGTTTACTTGCAGTTTAAGTGTCTCTCGTAAGTCAGATCTCATCTTCCCACAAATTGCTCTCATGTAGGATACTTCTAAGAATGTGAAGTTCAGCTTGTTCCCAGCTACCCAATATTTATACCAGGCTACTTCACTGAAGGAATTTAAAAACAAACCTATCCTTTATGCTCGAGTCTGCCTCTCTCCCGCCTCTCCCAGCTTTTTGTTAATGCTTGACTGCCCACAAAATCTGTAATGTTCTCGCATGGCGACAGCTAATGAATGGGCTGCTGTTATCTTCTGTTGTTCCAAAGTGCACTAAACAAACCTCTGGGTGACCAAGTCTGGAGCTTACTGTGTGACCGTGCTATTTTCATCTATTGCTGTGACACTTATGAGTGCTCAACTTCCTCATACTTCCAAGTGAACCACCCAGTCTTTGAGGAAGCAAACTGCATAAATTAGTTACCTTAAAGAAAATAATACGTTAGGATGTTGTAGGATTTATTACATGAACAGATTCTCTAACTCCTACAGTGAGGACATGATTGTGAAAGCTGAATCGTGAGGAGACGTGTCCAAAAAGTAATGAGAGCGGGTTTTGGTTTGTATGATTGGATATATATTCAGGCTTCTTAATTAGAGTTGGGGATGCCATTTCAGGGTACCATAGTGGGGAAGGAAGCTACGTGATATTTACCTTATTATTAGAATGTTTTTATTGATGTTTGTTTAAAAGAGTGAGGGAAAGAGTTCATTAAAACTAGCTAAATTTTTTAAACTTTTTTTTTTTTGAAGTCAAAGAAATAACTAATTAAGAATGACTCCTGTTTTGAGGTCTTTCTAGATGAGGTGTCTTTTAAAGAAAGCACAAACTGGCTGTTTTAACCTTACTGTATCTTACTTGACATTGTGTAATATGCTTGCAGAGCCAGATTCTCATTCTATGCTTTACAATTGCTGTGGAGTAGGAAGTTCTTAAAAGACTTGCCATTTTCTTTATCCTTTGCTAGTGAAGCAGGAGGTTCTGAGGTAAGTTACTGGGGCTCTCAGATGACAGAGGAGACAGCATGAATATAATAGACATAATCATAATCCAAATTTTCATTTGTGTATATTTTCTGGCTACAATTGAATATGGCTGTAAGAGGGATCTGGGAAAATTATTTCTTAAATCCTGTCCATACAAGGAATTTTTAGTTTGCAATTAATTCTGAACTAGTGCTAGAAGTGCAGTTTTGAGTGTGTTTGTATAGAATTTTAAGTGGTTACCTTAAGTAGGCAGATTAGAACTGTTCATGCAGCTCACGTACTGAACTAATTAAATTTCTAAGCATTTAAGATCAATTTTGATACTGCTCACAAACTTTTGCAGTCGGTGTTTATGTATAGATTTACACAAATTTCAATCCCTTTTATTTTAAAATCACATTGTTAAACTATTTTAAAATAATTTTAGAGAAAAGAATTCATGAGGTGGAGTTAACTTTGGGTTTTGCCAACTAAAACCATTTACAAATGTTGAACAAATTGCATGCAAAGGAGGTGATAGTGTGACACTTGGTGCCATCTGCTGCTCAAGAAACGAAGTGCAGTTTACTGTGGAAATTTTTGGAGGGAAATGAACTGGTTTTAGCTTTTGTTTAAGCCTTTTATGGCTGAGAGTAAAATAGGAAGGCAGTTTTTATTTCTGCAGTTAGTTGCAGGCTGCACACTGTCCTGAGGGTACTTGTTCTCTGAGTAGTCAGAACTGTGTAAATTGATTTTGAGTGGACAATCTGATTACAAAAAAAATTAGAGTCTCTTTAATTCTGGAGTTTTCAACTCAAAACCAAAATGGCCATCAAGCAGATACAGTAGATACAGTTAGTGCTGTACCTATGTGGAAAAGTTAACAGATCAAATAAATTATTTGTGACTGAGTTAGCTGGGAATTTCATTAAGACAGGGCAATTCACAGAAGCTGAACATGATGAAGAATTTGGGTGTCAGAAAGATTACTGTTTGACCAAATGTTGCTGAACTATGGAGCAGCACTGTTTGATTGATGCTAAGGAAGCTTTAGGGAAGTTAATGATGACAGACTGTTGCCAAGCTTAAGAGCCTTCATGTAATAAAGTGAATTAAAAGGAACCCTTGTTCTGGTTTCTTCTGGTTTGTACTTAGCAAATTTTGGGGATGGGGGAGGAGATACTTCTGGGTCAAAAGAGAGAGGTGAAATCTATTTTGCCTTTGTGCCAAAACACTTGGTTTCTGCTGTTTTACTTGCTTTTGAGCAGTAACATGTCAAACCAAAAGACTGTTACTACGTTTTGCAAGTGTTTGATGTATTTAATGCTTCATCAGCTGTGTTCTAACTCTCCACAGCTGATTGATGGAGATTAACTTAACCATGTTCCTATTCTTAGAAGTCAAGTAAAGACAAGTTGGTATGGTGTCATTCAGGGTGAATAGCAAGGGAAGGCATTAACTAGTAAGGTAAATGTGATACACCTCCTGTGGTTTTTTATTAGGTAGCTGTGTGGGCACTAGGGCTGAGGGTGTAGCCTACCTCCTCACTGTTTTCTGGTTGAGGATTATAACTTCCTCAGTAATGCAATATACAGATGGTTCTGAAAAACATAATTACGTTGTTGATACTTGATCACTCTCTCTGATTACACACACATATGTAAGTCTGTATTGATACTGCTCTGGATTTGGTGTATCAGTTGTATTCCCAATCAAGAAATGGTTCTTAAGTATTGTATTGTATCAACTATTCTTCTTAGATGAATTTTTGAAATGTTTATGGCTTCAACTTCAAATAGTTAACTGTGAAAATCAATGATTCCTTTTTATTTTATTGAAATGACGTTTTAGAGTATTCTACTACTTTGTCACAAGTCACAGAAGTTTGTTTAAATGTAACACTGAATTTGCAATGAAAGTGTGTGACATCTCAGGTAACTGATAAATGTATGTAAAGTATTGTTTATCTGAAAGGTCAGTTTCTCATTTAAGTAGGGATGAAATTGAGTGCAGAATTGTCAGAAAACAGAACATGTGAATGTGATGCTCATGGATGTATATATTTTAATTATTTTTAATGAGCTGTTCCTTGATAGAGAAGTATCCTGTCCAGTTGTGGCAAAACAGAGTATTTGTAACAGCTAAAGTATAATGGTCCTACTAATTCCAACATTTAATGCTTTTTCTGTAAATGTATTTTGTAAAACATGAAATAAACTACAAGTTGAGAATTTTTTAGCTCTAGTGTGTATGGCTCAAATTTGTTTGGAATCGCTTACCATTTCTGTTCTATATATTCAAATAATAAATACAGTCTTAAACTATTTTACAGTTGATGATCTGATTTGCTTTTCATTGTTTTAATGAATTGTTTGAGTTGTGGGATGATGTACTTAGTATTCTACTTAAGAGTTTTGTGGTGGTGAGTACAGAAGAGTGCTTTGTTACATCGGTGTGTGAGGTAGAGAAAAATAAGGCCTTGAGTTACTACCTGATACTGCTAATGGTAACAAATTTCTGTACTGTTTTCTCTCTGCCTTCTCCGTGAGGGGGAGAAAGCAATAACCTTGTCACTTCCTAACAGTCATACTCCTTAAAATAAAATTAAATTGTTATAAATCTATTTTATTACAGCATCCCCTTCACTATTCAGCGACTCTGTGAGTTGCTGACAGATCCTAGGAGGAATTACACAGGAACAGACAAATTTCTAAGAGGTGTGGAAAAGGTATGTATTTTTCTGAGAGAGAACACAGCTAAACAGTCACAACCACCACTTCAGTAACTTCTGAATTACTCTCAAAAGGTCTGTTGGGTTCATTATGGCTCACAGGTGTAGTATAGCCAGTAGCTGCTCTAAGAGTATGAGTTTGTTTCATACCTTTTACCATCAAAAATCAGCTTTTTAAAGTAACTTAAATGATAAATATTTAAGTCATAAAAATAAAAATCATGGCTGTTACTGTTGTGTTTCCTAATCACTGTGCAGTACTCAAACTGTAGTTTGTGGAAGGTGTAATGTCACTTTTTATATTGAGTCCTAGCTAGAAATAATCAAACAATCAGCTGCATTTCCATCCACATTTGTCAGAATGTGGGATCTTTCAAAAGTAGGTAAGACTTTCAAGATGTCATTCCACATAGGATTTTCTTGGTGGCAAAATTAGCTTGAGGTTCCTACTTAGACTATTTGGTTGAAGAAAGGTTAACTTGTGCATGTTTTTCACTGTTACAGTTGTTAATGACAGTCACCCACTTCGGAAAACACTAGTTTTTAGTGTAATTACAGCCTGACCTTGTAAAGAGGGAGCAGAGATACGTAAAAAGATTCTCTAACCTGTTGGTAGATTTCAACCCAACTTTCTGTAAAGATGCTTTAACAGATATTACCAAAATCCTGTTAAATCCTTAAGTTTTGGGGTGTTGTCAAGAGCTGAAGCTTCTGTTTCTGATCTCTTAATATGTCGTTTGTGTATTACAGAATGTCATGGTTGTCAGCTGTGTATATCCATCTTCAGAGTAAGTACAACCTCTTTCTTGAATCTTTAAGCTTGTGTTACTAGGGAGGAGAATGTGTGTGTGTGTCTGATATATTTCTCTTGCTGGCAGTAGTTGTATCCAAAAGAGGTCAGTTTTCGTTATCAATAGTTACATCAAGAGCAGTGATAGTGGTCTGCAAGTGTTACCTGCAGGAAGCTGGAAATGAACAGCTTTGGAATCGGATATGTGGTACAGTTCAGTATTATCCCTGAGTACTAAGCTGTTATTTTATACCATAGCTGGTGGTGGAAAAAATGGATGGCCCTCAATAATAGTTGTGCTATAAATTAATATCCTAGCCTATTTCCCTAGTATAATATATAAGTAGAAAACTGACTGTAGGGGACTGTTTAAGTTGGTGGGGGGTGTAATTTCATGTGAACAAGCTTAAAGTAATTTGAAGTTTCTTTATATATATTTATTTTATTTTTTTTTTTTCTTTTGTTAGGAAAAATAATTCCAATAGTTTAAATCGGATGAATGGTGTTATGTTCCCAGGAAATTCACCAGGGTACTCTGACAGGTAAGTTTAGTTTTGTGAGTTAACTTTTCCTGAATAAGAGCACAGTAGTACTGGAACTAGCTGGTTCAGATGGCTTACTGTTACCTGTTCTGATCCCAAACAGGGAGCCTCAAAAATGAGGTGTCACATGGAATACTGGGGAAGGAGGGTAGAAGAGATGTGAACACACTATCTACTCTACTTTTGATCTTTTTGTAACCTCATTGTTTAGAATTTTTGTTCTTCTTGTTGTTATTTAAAGTTTTTACCATAGTTTGCTGACAATTTTTTATTCAATATAAAATAGCAAAGTACCTGATCTTTTTTTGTTTGTTTTGGTGATCTTTTAAAACAAGGTTATAGCTGCTTTCTGCTTCTTAGGAACAAGTTGTTTTTACTAAAAGGATGGGTTAATTTTTTGTTATTATTCTTTTTAAAGATCTAATGTAAATGGTCCTGGAACTCCCAGACCAGTAAACCGACCGAAGGTTTCCTTGTCAACTCCTATGACAACAAACGGTTTGCCAGACAGCACAGAACACAAAGAATCAAGCTCGCAGCAAACAGAAGATAAAAAACACAGGTTTGTGAGGATTAATGTATTTCAAGTTTTTATTATTCTCATTTTTTTTTTTCCAGTTAGATTTAAAAAATATGTTAAAAGAGAATAGCCATCTAGGGTATGCATGACTAAGTCGTAACATAGGAGTATCTGCAGCAGGGTTTGATGTGTACTTACTACTGTTTGGGCTGTCTAGATAACTAGTAGCTCAAGTTTCCACAGTTGCAGTAACACATCTCAAGTGTATGGGATGTGTAGTAAAAATAGAGGCTGATGGCTTTGAGGTTGTTTTACTTAATCAGTGAATTGAGTTCTACTTTTAGAGTACAAGAGATACTCCTTGAAGTAGCTGCTACTTTTTTGTGTGTGTGTATGTGTGTGTGACAAGGTACAGAATGTTTTTCTTCAATAAAAAACATACTGCTGCTTTTGTTGTTTGTAGTGAATCACCAGCATCTGAATCAGAAGGTGCTCAGAGCAGCCCAGTAAAAAATAAGCACTCTGGAGATGATACTGCAGAAGCAGAAGGACCTGAGGCAAAAAGACTTAAATTTGACAAGGAAGGGGGAGCCGGAGATGCACCTAACCAAACTGCCTCCAGTGAAGTTCCTTTAGGCATGGGGGAAGAGACAGAAACATCCTCTACATCTCAGGATAAAGAAAAAGATGCTACTTGTCCCAGACAGCACTGTACAGAGGAAGAGGAGGAAGGTATTTCACATTTTCTTGTCTTTGCTCTGTGCATTTTGCAAGGACTTGGGATTTTCTTTGCTGGAGGCCAGTGCTGTTATTACTGAATGTCTCCAGCTGTGTATAAAGATGAACTGCTTGTTAATACTTCAGTTTTGCATAATTTAGCAATTCTATTATTATTTTTTTTTTCTTTGTCTTACATCTCTAATTAAAAAATTGTAAAATGGTACTTAAAATCTTCTTAGGCAGTAAATGACATGAGGGTGGTAATGATGTGCTGAGAATTCAAGAATCCCTGTGTTAGGGTATCATTAGATGTTCTCATCTCTCCTCCAGGAGGAAGATGGGTCATATCTACATTTGCTTGTCTTAATTATTAATAACTTTATACCTGTACTTCAGTAATTTATGTTCTTTTACTGAGGAGGCTGAGCAACAATCTTTCCAGATCCTATTAGAACAGTGAAGATTACCTCACTGTAAGGCAGGTCCTGTACCTAATTACAAAAAGATAACTGCACTTAAGAGACTGATCTACTTTTTATATATTCTCCAAAGTTTCCTTTTAATATTTGTTTTTTGTGGCTCATATATTTGTAAAATGTTCCTCTAGATGGTGATGGCTGTACATCTGAAAGAGTAATGTTTTCAACATTTCCAAAAGACTGCTGCTGAAGACATGAAGGAATGTGGGGAAGCAAGAAAAAGTTACTTGTTAGACATTGTATTTATCCACTAAAGCTTAATTAAGTGAAGCTCTACCTATTTAATTAAAAAAATTGACTTTATTTTATGGTAGTTTGGCTATCCTGATGAAGTTGGCTAATAGTTTACATCTACTACTCCAGATGGGGCTTGTCAGTTTTTCCTGTCCTTGGCTCTGTTGTAGAAGTGTTGCTCAGCCGAGCTGGGGATGGGAAGTAGCAGGATTGATCTTTGTGTAAAAATGCCTTAGTAATACTGTCCTTTCACCATTTCTAGAGTCCTTCATGTCTCCCAGAAACGTTGGTCCAGAGAGAAAAGATCAAGAAAAAGACACTGAATCTTCAACTGTGAATGATGAGACCTCTGAGGAGAGCAATCAAATGGAGGAGTCGGATCAGTCGCAAGCAGAGAAGGATTTGCACTCGGATGACAGTGAAATTAGTGGATCTGCCAGTAGTGGAGCCGACTGCAGTGAAACAGAAGAGTTAGGGTCCTATGCTAGTGAAACTCCAGAAACTTCATCAGAGACCCCTATGGAAAACAGTGATGAAGCCACAGAAGCTGCAGATGAACCTATGGAGCAAGACTAACTTAAATACACTTAGATGCAGTATTTTCCATAAGGCTCCGGTTTTACACTGTATAAATAATTTTATGTAATAAAGTGGACCTTTAGTTTTACAAAAAGAAGCAGGTTGTAAAATAAACTTCTCCATGGATTGAACCTTGAAAGAGTTGTACGTGATAAGAACTGTGAATACCAGCTCCTTCAGGTCCTGCTTACCGCTGAACTTTCGTTTGGTCAAATCAGTGGTTTGTGTATAGTTTTTTTTATTTAGAATAAAAAGTTTTTAAACTGGAAGGTAATTATAATTTTGACAACTTTTTTGGAGATTACCACACCTAGTTGTATGTCAGCAAGGAAGCTTTTTGTCTTGTCTTTTTTCTGACAGCTATAGCAGTTACTTCATATTTTGGTTACAGTTTCAACATTTGACATGTGAAATAGGGGGTTTCATGCTGGTTTCCAGATTTTTATTTGATTACACACTATGAAACCTTATGTTGTGTGTTTAAAATGTGTTACATTTCACACACACATATATGCACGCATGCACACCTGTGTGTACCCTCGCTGTTCCAAGGGGGAAATGGTCTATTTTTCTGTTTCTATAAAAGATAAATACAGCAAATACTTTTTCTATAGGGAAAGACTGAGCTCACCTCTCAAGGCACTTTGTTTTGCCTCTGGAAAACAAAACAAGTGAAATCTGGCCCATGTGAAACCCTGGGAATACTAACGTTGAAAACACCACACAGTAAACACATTCCAAGAGAACTGTTCAGATGACAACATTTTTGTATACTTCTGAGGTGCCTGAGTGAAAGGATTTCATTTATTTATGAGAAAATGTGCTTTACGTTGAGAACGTTGTAATCAAAACATTAGCTTAAACTTTTGTAGAAGAAACGTTTGAAAATACGACGAGGAAAATATCTGGGGAAGAAACGAACAGGTACTTTGCCTTTTTGAGTGCTTCTTGGAGCATTGTGAATATTGTAGAGGAGTCTCAGAATTATTTTAAGGTATGCAGATGGCATTGGTTATGATCACACCACTGTATTGAGAGAATTAATATATGACCGTAGTTATGTCCCTGAGCTAAACGACTGAGAGGTTCAGGGGTGCATAGAAATCACCATGATTTGTATAACATTTTGGAAGTGAACTAAATATTTTTGAACATGCTACTTTGACAGCCAGTGTTAACGTTTGGGTTTGTTTTTGTTTGTGTTTTTTTTTTTTTTCAAACCAGCTCAAAGCACAAACTACTGCTTTAAAACTCTCGATATTTTCCAGTTCCCATATTTAAAAGACATGCAAGCTGCAACCTCCCCGTCACGATTACTGGCTGCCAAATTTATACCTGTTTCTTCAACTGTACCTTTTTGATATTTAGAATTTTTAAATTTCTGTAAAGTAGATTTTTTTGTAGATTGTAATGAGTGCTCACTGCCATTGTGAAACGGTATATAATTGTATAATTTCTGTGTGTAAACTGAATGCTTGGGCTTTCAATACAGTATTCATATAAAGCAATAAATATTAATGTTATGAATTATCTGAGTACATTTTTATCAGCATTGTCCCCCTTTCGGTTTTCAGTTCACATACCCGAAGTACAAAAATGACCTCGAAAATGCATGCTGATAGTTTCTTGTACCACACGGTATGCTTTTAATTGCTTTGGGGAAATGTAGGTTTTGATTTAATACCAGAATAATTTGGCTCAGTTGGAATATTTTACCAAGTTATTTCTTACCTATCAAGTTTGAAGCAGACAGGATTCAGGGAGATGCTTGCCAAAAAAAAAAGAAAAATATCTGATTGAGATTCCCTTGCAGAAGGAAAATTGTACTTTGACTCATTTTCATTGTGCTTAAGGGTTGGATGTGTATTATAAAATTAAAGGACTGAACCAAAATGTTGAAATTAGGGAAGTTTAAAAAATCTAGTGACATCTCACAGTTGTTGGGTTTTTTAAAAAAATATTTTGCCAATGAGAACAAAATTTTAAAATTTATAAGTTTAGGGATTTCTGAACTTTTCTTTAGACTGTTTATCTGTGAAGGTATTGTCAATAAACTTGTTCTTTAAGTACCTGTGACCTTTTGCTACGTTTGTTTTAGCAGCACTAGTGCCACTGTTGCAGAGACTTGCAGAAGAACTTTGAGGTACGAATTCATGTATATATCTGCATATTTTTTTTTTCAATGGCTAATAAAAATTGAGATGATACTTTTAACATCACAGTAAGCACCATAATACTAAATACAGGCTTACATTTACTAAATCAGAGAAGATTCCCCCCAAACAAACCTAGTGCCTTTCCGAGCAGCTGTATTTTGTCAGAGGCATTACACACCTTGTACACAGGCAGCTGCTCTTCTGTGTATGTGGAGATGTAGCACTGAATCTATTTTCATAGCTTGTGTTTTACTAAATCTGGGTGGTTTAAGTGCCATAACTACATAGGCCCCAGAGCAGTGTGTGTATACAGCCGTTCAGACAGAACTGGTGGTTCTTGCGTTTGTGAAGGAAGTGTGGGGTTCACCCCCTCCCCCCAAACAGGCAATAGGTGCTTTATAGTGTTCATGGGTGTGTTCTGTTTTAAAAAACGTATTATATGGGAGTAGAATACAAATAGAAAATGTAATGGAGCTTACTTTTGAGAATACAAGGGGAACGTTAGCCTTTAATTCTGCTCCTGATATTTAAAAAATTGCTATCAGAAAAGTTGATTTCCTTTAAGTACCTGAGCTGCTTGTGTCAATATTGAGTTTTAAACCTCAGGGACTGCTTTAGTGCTGGTGACAGAGACGGCTTGCTGTGTTTGGGTAATAAAGACTAGTTAAAATGTTCAAAAAAAAGCCATTGAGTTGATTCAGTGAATGGAGCAGAAGTCGCTGGAATTTGGGGTTAATTTATGTGCAGCAACTGGGTGCTCTGGGGTGGCAGATTGGAATTGTGTTTCCGTTTGTGCCTGGCCAAGGGGATGCAGGAAAGGGGCTGGAAAGTATTTCTGCTGCTCCTTCAGTCCGTGAGAGGTTTTGTACCTATGTTGTTTTTCACTCGAGCAGCTCACTGCAAAGCTGCATCGTGACTCCAGCCAGATTGTCCTGGGCCTCGTACAAAAGAATCAAGCTTTTTATTTTTAGTTTCTTTGTTAATTGTATGTAGGGGGGAAAACAGAGCTTAAGCCTGATAGAATCTTATTTATATGAGTTTTCTGTGGCAATAGTTGAGTGATTAAAAGAAAAAATTAGGTTGTTTTTTTTCCTGGAGTGAATGCCTCCTATTGACTGCAGCTGTACAAAACAGCCGCCTGCAATCCTTTGGCATTTTTTATTCACATGGTGCATTTCTAGGAGTTTAAAGGTTATATCTACATCTTGGTGTGTCGGAGGTCAGCGGTTTTCAGTTGGAATATGGCAGAGGTGTGGGTTACTGCCATTACAGACCTGCCATTTCCAACGAGAGACCCGCGTTTTGTAGCGTAGCTTTTGTTCATCAGAGCTCTTCATCCTCGTTTCCCTCAAGGACATTCATGCCAGCAAATTCTTTATGGATATAATGTTCTTGTGGTACCTGCAGGGTTTAACTGAAAGGGTTTTGCTCTGAGATTTGCATATATGTACTGATGTGTTTGTGCTCTCTGCACTTCTGTACAGCGACTCGTTCTGCTGCTGGGCCTCTCCCACAGACTCATCACATGTTCATGGCACGTTTTGTCTCCACATCTGTACTCGCGAGCAGGCTCTGGGACACAAGGCACCTGATTTCCAGCACTCCTACAGCCTGTCATAAAATATATGTGCCAGTACCTCACCTCCTGCAGACTTAAAGTTTTTAGGTTAAGAGTTAACCCCGTGTTTTCCAGCTGAAAGAGGATGTTCTGGTTTCTGTGGGTGGAAACAGCAATTGTGTTTTGGTTGTGAGTGATCACTTAATGCGTGTGAACGCGGCCCGTGAAGCCGTTCCCCAGTTCTGCAGTGTTTGCCAACGTGTCAGCAAGGTTTGCTGTGAACTGCTGCGTTATTTCACGTGTCAGCTGAGCCTCTGTCCTCACGGTCACTCGGGGAAGCAGCTTTTCCCCATCCACGTGCACTGCAATAAACCGTAGGCAAAGTTACGGAACAGCTTCTGGGAGATTCTTGCTGTAACGAGTGCTGGCAGAAACTACTCAAGGCCGGGCGTTTCCCCACGTGTTTTATTCTATTTATTGTCGCTGGGCTGCGTCACCCCAGGTGCCGGGAGAAATGCTGAGGTGTCTGAACGCTGCAGACTTAAGGGTGGCTCAGGCCGACGTTATTTGATGTGTGTGTCTCCTGCGACACAACGGGACACGGACCGACCCTTGCACCAGGGGGAGCGCGCGGGGAGCGCGGCCGGGGCGGCGCGCGGGGCAGGTGTGGCGCGCGGGGAGTGGGGCAGGTGTGGCGCGTGGGGAGCAGAGCAGGGGTGGCGCGCGGGGAACAGAGCAGGTGTGGCGCGCGGGGACCGGGGCTGAGGCGGCGCGCGGGGAGCGGGGCAGGTGTGGCGCGTGGGGAGCAGAGCAGGGGTGGCGCGCGGGGAGCGGGGCTGAGGCGGCGCGCGGGGAACAGAGCAGGTGTGGCGCGTGGGGAGCGGGGCCGGGGCGGCGCGTGGGGAGCAGAGCAGGGGTGGCGCGCGGGGAACAGAGCAGGTGTGGCGCGCGGGGAGCGGGGCAGGTGTGGCGCGTGGGGAGCAGAGCAGGTGTGGCGCGCGGGGAGCGGGGCTGAGGCGGCGCGCGGGGAACAGAGCAGGTGTGGCGCGCGGGGAGCGGGGCAGGTATGGCGCGTGGGGAACAGGGCAGGTGTGGCGCGCGGGCAGGCGGACTGAGGCGGCGCGCGGCGCCACCTGGCGGTTCCCAGCGGCCCCGCGCTCAGAGCGCCGTGAGGCGGCGCGGGGCGGTGCGGGTCAGGATCCGGCGCGGGTCAGAGCTCGGAGCGGACCCGGGAGCGAGCCCTGCCCGTGGGAAACGAGGAGTTTCCCGAGGGAGGGGATGGAAGAGTGGGTGAGGGTGCCCCGCGGGGCGGCTGGGGAGCGCGTGGGATGCTCCCCGGCCTCACCCGGGTGGCTCTGGGGAGAAACTCCTGCTGAGGAACCCCGGTTGAGGACCCCGCAGGGACACAGCCGCCGGGACAGGCTGCAGGTCAGTGTCACCGAGTATTAAAGATAAGTCACCTCAGCAACAAATCAAACTGCCGCTCTTCATCTTGTCCTTCTGCCCCTTCACGCTATGCGGGACACGCCTCGTGACCCACGTCCCGCTGGCGGCTCCAGGGCGCTGCCAACCTCGTCCGTTTACCCCACCACCTCCGTTTTGTGCCTGTAAGAAAACCCAGCCCCATTGTCCCAACCTTCCCGGACATCCCGCGGTGTTCTGAGCCATTGCTGCTCTCCCGTTTGTGTCCCTCGTCCTCAAACTGCTGTCCCCAGCGCAGGACCCGCTCGGCCGCGGGGCCCGGCAGGCGGCGGGGCGGTGTCCCTGTGGGGTCAGAGTGTCCCAGCGGTACCCGGCCGTGTGCCACCTCCCGTCCGCCACCTCCGGGTCACCTTCTGCGCACGCTGTTTCCGAGCGCTGATGTCCCGTGGGGTATATCTGGTTTTGTCTGAAGTTTTGCTCCTCTCTCGTCTCCCTCCAGCTACACCATGCAATCTTTTGTACCCTCTCCAATTTTTTCTTTCTTTTTTTTTTTTCTTTTTAGATTTCTTTGAATTCTCATCTTGTTCCACAAGGTCCCTACAAGTGCTTCTCCCTTCGCTGTGCCCTGCCTGTACCCCCAGGGGCACTTGGTGTTACAGCACCACCTTGCCAGCGACACCCTGGAGGAGAACTGGACCCAGAGCAGACACCTGCGGGACTCAAACTGATCTTAAACTGTGCTGGGGATGAGGACACTGAATTGGGACAATGAAAGCAGATGCTGAACCTTTCCTTTGAGACAATCTGGTCCTTTCCTTCATTAATTTGTATTTATTCATGTGAACTGTAGCAGCCAACAGCTCCAAACCGCTGTTCAGCTCCTGCTGCCGAGTCTGCTCCCATCCCTCACCACGACACTCGCGTTCTCAGGCAGCTTTAGCACGTTTACATCTCACTGGCACCACAGCCTCTTGCAGTAACGCGGCAGACGGATGCCCTGGGACTGTCCTGCGGCAGGTCTGTGTGTGCTCGTGAGACCGGGCTTGGCAGCGTGCTGGTGACAGAGCTGATCAAGGGAACTGGGAGAGCCGCCTGGCTCTGTACCTGCCTGTCTCGCCATGTGGCCATTCCAGAGGTGCCCAGAAAGCCTTCCTGGTCCATTTGTTGTGTTCACACCCCTCTGAACACGGGGCACAAAAGAGGAAAGGGGAGTGTAAAAGCAGGATGGGGCAAGGGGGGTTCCTCGAGCGTTTGTTTCTTGACCATCCACTTCTGTGCAGTCAAACAATTCCATTTGCTTTGAAACACCTGATAAAAAGACCCCAAACAGGCTGGAGAAGGCAGGCAGCCCTGCCTGAAGGTGTCTGATAATCTTGGGGGAAAAAGGCTGATGAGAAATAGACACATGATGGTGACAAGTCCGGGGACAGCGAGCCCGGCACGGCATGGTTTGCACCGAGGTCGCTGAGCACACGCACTGCCCTCATGAGCAGAGGGACGTGAACTCCTCGGAGCGGGGTGTGAAAGCTTACGTGCAATCCAGTTTCCACAGCGAGAAACCTGAGAGCGAGCACTGTGGGGGCCAAGCGCGAGGAAGAATTTGGGGCCGTGGAGATGCCGGGCAGCGCCAGCACGGAAACCCGCGTCCCCGCCATGGCAGGGCCCGGCGGGCAGAGGCGGCACAGCCACGGCTGAATCTCGGCCTGTCGAGCAGAGGAGAGGTCCGTGACAGCCCAGAGTGACAATAAACCTCCTCTGAGCAGTGCCAAGGCCTCGGCAACCCCCTGCGCTCGCCAGCCGTGCTCCGTGGTGACCAGCACGAGGTGAGCTCAGGAGCGCCGGGGCTCGCAGCGGCTTCTGAGGAGAACCGGGTGCTGTGAGGGCCGGCCGGGCGGTGCGGTGCTCCGCTCCCCTCAACCCCCGCCGCGCCTCGAGGGGTGAACGTCCCG
Source organism: Podargus strigoides (assembly GCA_028020825.1). Lineage (NCBI taxonomy): Eukaryota > Metazoa > Chordata > Aves > Caprimulgiformes > Podargidae > Podargus > Podargus strigoides. The sequence continues at coordinate 3,917,189 of CM051629.1, read as the reverse complement.
AACCGGGCCCTGCGCGCTCCCCCTCTCCGGCGGCGCCGGGAGCGGCCGGTGCGGTGCCGCCGGCGGCCGAATGAGGGAGCCACCGCCCCGGGAACGCGCGGCGCCGCCGCCATTTTGGGGCGGCCGGAGGCGCTGCCTGGGTTGGGGCACCCCCGCCGCCCCGGGCAGCGGCTGTGGAATGCTGGTGGTGACAGGGTCACAGATGAGTGACACGGCGGGGAAGCAGTCATAATTAGCTTGGTGCATCACACCAGCGCTGTGCTCTGGTGAGGCGTCACACACAGGTGCTGCAGCAGCCCCCTCAAAGATCCTGCTCTGGGGTGCTGAGAAATTAAATTGACTTCCACCACATCACGAGATGAGCTTCCAAATTAAAGCAGATTTTTTCTTTTTTTTTTTAACTGACAAACCAGGGATACAGTTTTAAATCTTGCCCCTTTAAGATTCACACCTTTGCAAACTTTCCTCTTTAACTTGCACCCTCATTTAAAGAGGAAAGTTGAGCTGTTTCTGTATTAATTTCATGGCTCCAGGAGGTGGAGCTTTAGAATAAAAAAATGCTGCGATACACCAAAACAGGCACTGTCCACGCTGTAGGGGGAATCACTCTGAAGGATGAATGTGACAAAAGTTTTTTCTCCTTCCCTGTCCCAAGTCGGAAAGTACCATAACTTTGTACCTGCAGGTTACAACAGGGTGAGGGTTAAATACCTGTTTCCCTGTGTGGGACAGAGACTGTGAGGGATTCCACAGGAATCACGCTGCTAGCAGCTTGTCAGGGGGTCAGGGGAAGAGATACAGTGCACTCCCCTCAAGTGTTTCATATTTGCTCTTCATCTTTGCTCACGAATGAATCCCAGTGACTTCAGGTGCTCTTCCCTAAACTCCTGGGCCTGTGTTGCGTTTTATCAACAACTTGTAAAGATGCTGAGCAGACATGCTGGGTTCCCCATCAAGTAAATGACCGTTTATGTGTGAGACAGAGAGAGACTCCTACTTTCCACTGGCGTCACTTATCTCCCTGGGAATCTTAGCAGGGAGTGACTGTCCCTGTTTACAAGGGCCTCTCTCTGTGCAGTTACCACACCCAGGATCTTGCCTTCGGATGTTGTGATGCTGGGGCCTCCTCAACAGTCCCTGGTCAGTGACTGTCTGCACTCCACAGTTTATTCATGGCGTGATTCATGTAAATTCCTGAACAGCCCTGGGAGCAGGATGTTGACACACATCTTTTCCCTGCTGCTCCCATCACTGGGCTATCCAGTTGTTGCCCAAACTTGCTCTTTTTTTTTTTTTTTTTTTTTTTTAATGGACTGACACAACTTTGAGTCTTCTCTTGTACAAGGGATAAATTAGTCACATGGACAATAAAAAAACTTCTCTTATTATGAGGCACTTTTTCCTATGTAATAGTGTAATTTAGAACAAAATCTACTTTAAGCAACAAAAGAAATGCCTTGTTTTCTTGGTGCTCTAGGAATATCAGAATAGATCTGTGCCTTTCAGAGTCTTACCAGCTTCTTTCTACTTCTGTTCTTTTGATTATTTATTCCTTTCTGCATTCTCTTTGACTTTCAACTCAGTCAAGGAGTTGTGCTGCATGCACCAAAGGTCCCCCTCTTCAGATCTCTCTTTCTGACTGCAGATCTTGGCTATCTTGTTTAAACATGTGTATTCAAAGGGCCCTGTGTGTGGCAAAGACTAACTAGGTGCAGAGTCTCTGCTTCGAGACCTGGCAGTACCGCTGCTAAAATACCCTACAGAAAATGATAGTCTTGGCTGGGGAGGTTGTTCTCTAAACACAGGAGTTTTGCATTACCAAGGCATTATTGCAGGACTCTGTGGGTTCACAGAACCCTTAGGCAGGCTTTCTCAGCCATGGTGAATACAGCTATCTTGTATATCTGTGTACAAATACGGGGAGGCATGACCTCTTAGAGCTAAGTTACTCTGTGGTTGCTAAATAATGAGCTTTTAAACATAAATATTTTCTTCCTATCCATCTAGAATGTTTAGAGTGGAGAGTTCACCTTTATGTATTCCTAAACCCTTACATAATGTTTTAAACAATCAAATTAACTTCCATTTTAGGAACCTAATGAAAAATATTAACCCAGTCTTTGCATTTTCATAGGAAATCTTCATAAGAGGGTCAGTGTATAGATATATCTTTAGTAGTGCCTAGCAGTAAACCCTCAGATGTTTATAAAATAGGCTAGTTGCAGTTTTCCATAGTAACACAAATAAAACCAGAAACTGAAAAACAGTTCCTCAATGAAAAAGTGAGAACTTTGAAAACAGCCCTTCATGTGAGTATGCAGTAGGGATCTTTGCTGTTAACATCTCATTTATTTCAACTGGGGGTGTGTCTGTCAGCTGGTGGCAATACAAACTCATCAGTCTAGCAGTGGTGGAGCAGGATAAAAAGAGGTTGGGCCCCTTATTGTTCTGATGGGGTTGATTGTTTTCTGTTGTTTCTTTGCAGGTATGGATGATAATTTCTCTTTGACTACATCTCTTAGTAGAATTTAAGTTACTTTTTTTAATTCAGTGAAATCTGTTTTGTCCAGAAGGAGAGTTATGTCATGTGGTGTGATCTGATGCATTAATAAAATGGCTGGGGCATTGACCAAACAAATGAAAACTGTGTTTTTGGAAGGAGAGAGACTTCTGTGTAAGAATACCTTGTAAGTTTAGGTATGGTGTCAGGTGCCTTCTGGCAAAGGGGGAACTCCTAACCTAGGTCTCATGCGTTGGCAGTGTGGTGCCCTGTGGGAAATAGAAGTGCTGTGGGGGTTGTTCTGTGAAGAATGTCTGTTCTTCAATAGTGGGGAGTTGTACCCCTTGCTGAGGGGGAAGGAGGCAAGAAGTGCAGCTCTGAAATTACTCCAGCTCTGAAATTACTCCAGCTGAATTTGAGCAGAGAAATTCTGGACTCACTAATAATACACTCACCTTCCAACTGAAGTATTTTTTTCTTGTGAGACACTAGCAAGCAGTTTTGTAGTGGTTTCTCAGGCCTAGCAAAGGAATGCTGTGTTACCACTGGGCTGCACAGAAAAAAAATTACTTGGTAATCTGGGGGAGGTGAAGCACAAAAAAATATGAACCTTATGGCTACCACAGCGCATAAAATAATAAATTGATATTGTGGAGGTGAACTACAAAGTGTAGGCAGATGGATAGATGAGCTCTCTTCCAGACCATCTGATATGTCTGTACTCTCCAAAGCAGCAGTGCAAGGAATATTAGAGCTTGCCACAAGTGAACTAGAAGAGCTATGTAATGAGAAGAAATGAACCTCCCAGCTATCAGGTGTGACAGTGCAGGCTGCCTGGTTTTCTGGCCAGGGCAAGCAATGTATTGATTCCTACTTTCTATGTGGTGCCTGATTGTTAGATCTGGCTTGATTTCTTTCTAGTGTTATCTTTAACTGATTCTGATCAGTTCCCAACCTGCAGGAATAAATGACTAGATTTTGCTCTTTCCAACTGGACCTGTAAAAAAAAAAAAGTTTATCTGGGACAGTAGTAGCTTCAACTTATGTGTACACCCCCAGATGAACTGGGTCTGAGCTATGAACCGTAAAAGGGTCTTAGATAGGAGTGATGATTTTTTTTTTTGCATGGGGCTGATTATCTTCTATCAGACTGCCTGGTATGGTGTGTACTTTATGTGTGAGTTTGTGGGAGAATGTGCTGCTGTAGGGTCTCTCCCCATTTCTCACTTCTAGAATTATTTAGCGCAGACTAAACTGGAGAGGACATGACAGCTAGCACTGGACAGATGTTAAGAGCAGCTGGTAGTAAACTAGCACTTCGAGTGATTTGCGGACAAAATCTGAGAGGTCAACCGTAAGATCTTTGATCAGACAAGCTCACTTGAATGACAGACTTGACAGGAATGTGGGATTAAGCCTGACAAAAGCAGTTTCTAAAATGGTCTCTTCCTAGGCAAACTTCTTCAATGTGGGGCTCCAAGTCTTGGTGTGTTTTAAGATTGGTGTTTTCTTCCATAAGTGACACAAAGCAAATGTTATATACAACTGCATTTACAAGAGAAGCGTATGTTTATGTTGCAGTCTGCCGCTTTTAAAAGTGAAAGTATTGATGTGATGGTGAACTTGTCTGGCTGTGGCTGCACAGCCCCTCTTTGGCAGGCTGATTGTTGTGAGCAGCCATGCCAGTGCCAGTGGTTGCACTCTAGGTAGACTTGTGTACATCTGGTACTTCTTTAAGCTTGTGGGAAGACTGAGCAACTTTGGGTTTGGAACAGCATAATTTAAATTAAGACAATCTTTGTGGAAGTGTAATGAGAAAACTGTGATGTGGGAGAGGTGCAAGACACAGGAAAGGGGAAACTGGAGATGGGGAAGAAAAGGTTTAGGTAGATCAGTCTGTGGTGGAGTGGGAATCCAAGCCTCTTCCTTCTGAGTAAGGAAGGATTTGCTTCCCAGAACTGAAGGCGTGAAATACTGTTATAACGTGACCCTGTCCTTAGCCATCAACTGGCACGAGGCTGTTCAAAGGATCTGATTGTGTCTGTGTGGTGATTGCTAATCTAAATCTACTGCACATGGATGGAGGAGCTGGTTAACGTCTGGTGTGAAAGGTTATTCTGTAGCTGAAATTGCTTTAGGTGGCTCAGCTGTATTTTGTCAATAAAATGTGCCATCAGTGGAGGAATTGGCAGTAAAGCAGCTTCCATGTGCTTGTAAGTGGAAAGCACGTTTGAAGGGCAGCAATAGAGTATTTGGTAGATGCAGTCAGCAATTGTATCATTATGAAGTCTGTTTTCTGGGATTTAGGATTTGAATGTGTTTAATTGCAATGAGCTGATATGATTTATAGCTTGGACGTGATTCTTTTTCATCTGTTTTGGCTGGTGTAAAGTGAACTGTGTGCTGCATATGGGTTGCTGTGTTAGAGAGTTCAGTGCAGGGAAGTGAACGGAGTGTCTTCCTAATATATTTATTATGTGTTTGGAATACACCCTGCACCATCTCTGTAAGAGTATACTGAATGTTTTGGGGGCAGGAGGTGGCACTTCTCATAGATTTCAGCAAGTTTTAGTGTTGATTTCTGTATCCGATTTAAACACATGGGCCAGGTTAATCCTTGGTGTTGCTCTACTTTCTGAAAGGGTGATTAGAGTAACTGTTGATAGTAATGCTTGCACTTTTTCTAAGTTTTTTTTTTTTTTTTTTAAGAGAAGGTATGGTCTTGAAGGTAAGACACTGGGAATCAAGAAATCTGTATGTGCTTCTTAGTTCTGATGCAGACTTTCTATGTGGCCTGGGGCAAGCTATTTATTTTTTTATTTGCCTGCTTCCTCTTTGTCCTATCTATTTAGACTGTATTGACAGGGACCTACAGGCTTTTTCTACGTGGTGTATCCTGCACAGTAAGGCCTGATCTTGGTTGGAGTCTTCATGTATTGTAGAACAAGTGATGTTGAACAACGTCAACTTTTATCTGTCCATACAGAGTCCCATTTGTAAAGGACCTTTTCTGAAAGTTATTTTGGAGCAGCATGCTCTAGTGTTCATGCAGGGAAAGAGCAAAATCTTGTCATTTAAAGCTTCCAGATGATCTTGATCAGCTTTATCATGTTGGCCATTTCAATCCATAAGTGCAGGGAGGGGTACCTTGCCCATATTTGAAAACTGGCCTTTGAAATCCTACTATACCACTAGCTCTTCATCAGTGTTCGTAATGTGTCAGTAGTTGGTAGAAATAGTAAATACACTGTAGCTGGGCCATGTGAAAACCTCTAATGAGTCAGTTCAACAGTATGTGTGTGTCTTGTACAAAGTAATTCAGGGTCACTCTTGGATACCATTTTAATCATTCTGCAAAGGGTTCCCTGGGTCAGCATCCCAGAGTATTGGCCTGCAGAAAAACAAATGGCTGTGGTTTTTTGCAGCTTGTTACCATTTCAAGGCAACTTCAAAAATGAGCTGAGACTGCTGCCTTGCTGAGCTGCCATGCAGGGCACAGAGTAAAGATGATCCTGTGTCCTTTTCTGTGGGAATACAGATGTGCCCAGGCTTTGTTGTGACTGGTTCTATTGATCACTTCTCTCTGCTGTAACATGGTGGTGAGAGGGGGCTGGCTTTGTTTGATCAAAATGGATATATTTGGCTGTGGGTGGAGATGCTGTTGCCACCTCTGGCTTTGTCTGTTCTTCCTGCTAATCTCTGCCCTGAGTAGCAGCAACTCAGGTAGTCTGCGACAGAAGATTTGTTTATTTAGCCTTTTTTAGACTTGGCTCTCTCCTGAAGAGTCCTGAATGCAGACATGCTCTGGGGTATGTCATCCAAGCAAGGTGGCTGTCCTCAGGTTGACATCTTGGTGAGTGCTGTCCTGCCTGATGATAAAAAGACAGGATTATGGAACAGCTGTGTTACCTCACTGCAGGAAGAGGAGCAAGGGGGGGTGTGTGTTATGAAAACTGCTGGTGAATCAAGTATCTGTTTAATACCAAGCAATTTAAAATTATCTATTTAGATTAGGGAACTGATTCAAGGTCTATGGAAATACTAACACAAATCCTGATTGTATTTTTGCACAAACATCAGGAAATAAACAGGTTTGTTCTTTGCAGTTTACATGTGTAGTAAGACACTCTTTTGTCATACCAGCTTTTCATGTGTTTTCCTGTTGCAGCAGAGTGTAGGCTTCGTAGTTTAAGGACCAAAAGTCTTAATATATTTGGCTTATATTCATGAAGTAGCTAGCAGCTTCAGCCAGAGACCAGGGCTCTTTCATATGAGATATTATGCAGGTTTCTAAAAGAATAGTAAAAAGCCCTTCTACCACACTATGCAGTTTATCAGTTTCCTACAGCTTAATACCCAGACTGCTTTTGAGGGTGTGTGCTCAATGAGGGTTTAAATCAAATGCGAATGATATTATATAGGAATATCAAATGAAAAACTAGTTTGTCAGCAGTTTTAACCAATGTAGAATCTTTTTTAGCTTTTGTACAAAAGCAGCAGCTGGTTTAGTACTATGGTGACTACTTGGAAAAAAGAACACACTCAGGGAGGAGAGCTTTGAGTAAGTATTTACTCATTCACAAGGCAAAGTGTCTAAGAAACATAATGAGAGGGATGGACAGACTCTCCCAAAATCATAAGTTATGTTTTTCTAAACCACAGGATACCACAAGAATGGTGAAAAATAGGTGTGGGGTAGAAAGAAGAATTGGCATGTTAGCTGTAGGTGAAGCCATTATCCACTGGAGGAGTGTGTCTAGGTATGTCTGGAGAGCCAAATGTGGTGAATTAGGCTGAATTTGGCAGGCCCTGCAGCATCCTTTTGTGACTCTAACCCACGTGCAAGCTGGGGAGGCCATGGTACCATGGGTGTAAGTCCCAGGGAAGGGGTGTACCATGGCCTAATGGTCAGCACCAAAGCCTCCCCCTTTCTAAGGAGGGTGTTCCTCATGCAAGACTTGAGCTATTGGAATGGTTAGATTAAATAACAAGGATTTTGATCCATGTGTCTCATGCCTGTAACTGTCATCCTGACCACTTAGTTATATATTCTTTGTGAGTTTTCCTCAACCAAAGGACCATGTAAGAGTTTGGCAGGAGCAGACTGTCTTTCAGACTTTTCTTTCTAAAAATCCAGAAAGGGTTTTTTAGTCAACTGTGCAGGCAGGCCTTACTGTTTTCAGTTGGCCTGGGAGGGAACACTGTTAGAAAGATGAAATTTGATTCTATGGAGCTCATGAAATAGATATTTTTTTTCTGGTTTTGTTTGGTTTTTGTTTTTGTTTTTTTTTTTTTTTTTTTTAGCTATTGCTGCTCCTGTTGCTCACTTAATTATAAAACCTGGATAAATGTACCTTTCGGTATAAATATTACTAATGTTGGCAGTAATTGAAGGTGAAACTGGCAAATGTATCTATCAAGTCATTTCACAAAGTAATTGTTTATGAACATAGCTCTATTAATTTGTTTAGTCAGATGCAGAGAAGCAATAAAAGTGATTGACTAAAAACAATTAAAACAGTAAAAGTAAATTGTTGTGTGCATTAAAACCTGCTGAGCCTGTCAGATGAAAATTGTAGGTTTAAATGGTGAAAATTAAAGCTATTGATTTTAGCTAGTGTGTATGTGGCTACCAGAGTCCTAATTTGTTCTGGTTTTCTTAGCTAAAAGTTGCTGAGACAAGAATAAAGATTATCCTAAAACCCATTCCCAAAAAAGCATAAGCCTTCAGAAAGGCATAAATGATAAACATTTGTGTTGGGAAGATGGGAATGTTTTTTGGAAGACTTGTATTAACTGTCAGTATCTTGACACTGCAGAACTGAATATAAATATTTACCAATAATGGTAACTTATTGTACTTCAAAGAAGGTGAAGAATGAGACATTGACATGAGAGGAAATACAGCACTGATACAGACTAGATTACAGGGCTTCGTGCTTAATTTATGTGTATGACTTTATTGTCATTGTATTTTTATGTGTTATAGTAAATCTTGCATTCAGTGGTCTATTATTTTTTAGTATTCTATTAAAATGATAGTGCAAAAAGAATGCTGTATCTGGACAGGTATTAAGGGATAGTGGTGGGGAATGAGACTCCAGTCTGTGCAGAAGGGCTGCAGCCACTCAATAAGGGCTACTGTCATGAAGTGAATGTGCCAGGGCTTTAAACAAGTATTATGTGTGTTGACTTGCCAGTGTTAAGCAATTGGTCATGGTATTATTTCCTCATATAGTTTCTTTAGATCTCTTTATAAATCACCCCTTTAGACTATAAAAACGTAATATTTGATGGTTAACTACTTGATCAATAGATAGTTTTTTTAAATCTTACTTTGGGGAGTGTAAAGCACATCTTCCAACAGCCTTAGTTTTTGTTTTTTAGGAAGTGGACTCTAAGAAAAGTTCTGTGACTTGCAAGCACTGTTAACAGGCTAGACTAAAAATTTCTGACCCTAGCATGGGGAGCCCAGCTGCTGCAGGCAGCCATGGTTGGGAATGTTAGGGGGCTTGCATGGAAGGGTCCAGGGCAGCAGTCATCTGATTATATGCCCTGACTCTGGCTCTATCAGGGAGAGAAGCTCATACAGAGAAATGATAAACTCCTGGCTGAAAGGCAGAGTAGCTGATTTGGGGCATGTTGTTTGACATACCTTCAGGACAACTGCAAATCCAGAGTTATGGGGTGTTTGTCAAGCTGGGTGGTTGGGATCAAAGCAGCCGGCAGTGGTCATGTATACATTACTGACATGAACATCAACTACTAAACTGGCCCCTTCTGCCTTCCAGTCACTGGGCTGAGAGAGGGCGGGTGGCATGGAGCTTGACCAAAGAACTGGATCCTGTTGCAGGTGAATGTTTGTCACACCAAGCCAATTCCCTTTGTGAAAGTAACCTACTGGAGAGAACTGACTGGGATGACACAAGTGAGAGGGGGAGAGAAGGGGGAAGAATTAGAGTATTTCTACATCCATGAGCAGCACAGAGTTCACTGGCAATATTTGTCTTGATAGGGGATTTTTTTAAAGTGAAAAATTTGGATGCTAAGGCTGATTCATTTGAATGCCACGGCACACTTCAGAAATTCTTGGAAATCTGCTCCGCCAGGTGAACTCTTTCAGCACATACTTGTAGTAGATAATATAGTGGAGGGTACAAATAACTTGCAGTTGCTACACAGCTAGCTGGAGTTTCTCTTTATGCTTGTCAAAACAACCTGTTCTGTCGTCATGTAGTAGGGCAGGCATGTCAATAATCGTGTTACTGACATGCTATCAAGAAAGAATTAGATAGCTTTCATTTTTAAGGCAGTTCTTTAGTGATTTTAAACAGTAGCTCCATAATCCTTGTTTAGTAGTAACAGTAACGTTAGTTTTCAGATGTTTGTGCTGGATCAGAATACAGGGGAAGAGCCACGTGCATCTGCTGCCGTATGCCATTTGCAAATTGATGCTGTCCTCCAGTAGGATGTGAGTCCCAGAGCACTGCAGGGGTATGTCATACCATATGTCTGTTCCATCATGTGTGTGAGTGGCTGTGGGAGGCGAGAGGGTCCCACAAGAGGGTTAACTTCTCACAGTTATAAGGAAGCTGTCAAAAGGGGTGTCACTTCTGGGCTCTGATTCAGCAAAGCTCATGAGCATATGCTGAAGTGCTTTGCTGAATCAAGTTCTAGCAGAGAAACTTGTCAAAAGCATTTTGCCTCTATCCATGCAACTGCCATGCTAATCTTAAGCCTTCCAGAAACTTCTGTGTAAAGTATATTTTTCTAAGAGTGACTCTCAATTTAAAGGAGGGTTTTATAATGTATTTCAGCTGTAGAATGGAAGTTAAGCCAGACCGGTTTTCCCACATCTGCCTTTTAAATTGATACAGTTTCCCTAGCAAAATAACAAGAATCCAGAACCTTTATTAAAAATAACATTAAGCCCTTGTGTCACATTAAAGCAATAGCCTGTGTCATTGGCATGTTTATAAAAGCATTACCTTGCATCTCCAAAGTAGATTGCCTCATAACATCTGTATCATCTCTAGCATGACCGTTACCTCTGAAGAATTTTCAGCTGAAGCAGAGATAGTGAGGAAGAAGGGTGATGACTTGCATGGGAGGTCACTCAGTAAAATCTAAGCTAAACCCATTTTCTGCTAGAGCAGGTTTCCTTTGTTCTAAATTCTTGGTAATGGTGCAAGTGATGACTGGGAGAGCTAGTCTTCAAATGCAAAGGGAAAACAAACAGTGTTCCAATGAACTAAGCAGATCTTCTCACTGCACACACTACAAGTTACAGCTTACTCCTAAAGTAGTTCTATCTCATTTTCCATTAAATAATGAAATACACTGCTCGGGCAGTGATCTTTGGAGATGATTAGGACTGATACACGTGACCACAAATGGACAGTAGCTTTCACAAGTATGCTATAGCAAAAAAAGTGAGATAGTTACATTTTATGGTCTTACATATGTAGCAGATGTCCTGACTGTGCATTTTTATATAAATAATCATTTATTCACACCAATTTTGTTTTCATCAGTCCTAAAACAATGTGTTTTATGTTTAGTGTTATCACAGGAGGAAACTATTCCCTTGAGAGCAGAAACCTAGTGAATTTTCATGTAAGCACCACACTAGCATTTCCTTCCTTGTGGAGACTGTAGCATTCAGCAATTCCAATTCTGCTGGGAACTATAGTGTGGCACCATTACAGCAAATAATTTGAGTGGTTATGTTCCTATGTACTGTTACTGGCAATACCACGCTGAGCATTTGAGGCAAAGCAGGTGTGATTTTTATCTATGGTTTAAAAATAAGAGTGTTTCTTTTCATATTTATAAATATGTGACCAGTACCTAAACCAAACTGCACTGAGATATAATTTTTAAAAATAGAACTCACCTGCTTGCTTGTGAAGGGAGAAACAAAGTACCATGCGAAGCTCTCATCTCTCTTCCTGTTGGAAGCAGGTCTATGCATTCAATCCAGAGTGTCAGTGAGGGAGGTGGTATGGATAATGACTATGAGGTAGTAAGTATATTGTTGATATCAGTGTGAACTGTTAAGGCTTTTGTGAAGGGGAATGTCCACACTGAGAAATGTGAGCAGGTAGAAATGAGAATGATTTTTCCCTAAGTGGTTTGTTGGAGGCTAGAAAAGATGTTCAGTGCACTACAACTGGGATATTAGAACTGTATTGACTCATCTCCGTGTGAACCTTAGACTGTTCCTTAGGAAGCATGCAGCAATTAAGACGAAATACTGATTTTTGTACTGGATGTATCTCAGCATTGTTGATAACATATTGATTTTGACATGTATTCTGTTTTGTACTGTAAGCTTTGCTCATCTGTGGAGATGATGAGTCTTTTGAAGGACCAAATTCTATGCTTCTAAGTGCTATGGAAATTCTTGTCTGGAATTGCAGCTCCTTCTAGTATTGAAGTTGAGATGCAATGAAAGGTGCTCTTAGTCCTGAGCCATCTCCCTAGCCAGAAAAATGACTTAGTTGGATACTTAATTCCCAGTGTGTACCCCACAGGTTTAGCCCTTATATTGTAGAGAGAGGAAACTCTTTGTAGAGGCTGATCTTGTGGCAGCTCTGTGCTGTGAGGCTGTCTCCTGCATGTGCATCTCTCTGACCACAATCAAACAGACTACATGAGTATTTAGGTGCAATGTTGTCTGTCAGTTGGGTTGCTGAGGTTCACCTCCCTAGTTCCTTGTGCAAGGGTAATTAATATCATTTATCTGTACTAGGGGGAAATGATGTATACCTTCTTGGTGCAAGGCACTGAGATGTTCAGTAGTTATGTATGTCGGCTCTGATTATTCATAGTGGGAGTTAGTACAGAGTAGTCCTCTATGTATAGTCTATCTTGCTTTGGAGTGACCATCTTCTGTAGGCAAACCTTACTTAAACTAATTCATCCCTTGTCTACTGCGAAGACTCTTAATGCAACATCATGCTTTAAAACGTGAAGTTAAAATACAGTCACAATGTCTTGTAACTGTATTATAATAAATAATAATCTGCACTTAATATGTGTTTACAGACTTTGGGGTTGAAGAACCTGTTATTTTAGTTATTATGACATTAGTGCTAAACAGTTTTTGATTTATTGTTTTTTTTAAAAAAAAACAACAACACAGGCTATGACTTTTGGTAGCTTATTGATTGACTGGTACTAACTGAGGGCTTGGGAGATTATTATAAGATGTAAGACCACCTCTGTAGTAGGGGTAAACCCCTGCCCAGAAGTTCTCTGTTGGTTTAGGTTAGTGATTGCTTCAGTGCTATATTGACTGGTTTTCTGTGCATTGCACCCTCATTTATCAAAGGGGAAAACTAAAATAGGAATGTTGCTGTGAAGCCGCCTTCCCCAGTACCAGACCTCTTTCTCCTACTGTGTGTTACTTAAATCTGAAGGATGAAGTGTGTACTGCTCTTAAGTTGGAATATTAATCAGGAGAAATGTATGCAAAGCTGTTTTACTGTGTCACTTCTTGACACTTGGGCTGAGTGCTGTGTTATACTTCATTGTCTTTGGATCCTCTTTTTTTGTCATCTCAATATACTGTGGAGAAGCTCGCTTCATGCCTGCCTCCTTTTGTAGAGTGAATGCCTTAGGACTCATCTTGCTGGAAAAATGAGACCACTCCATTGAGTTGAATTGAGGGGTTTGGTGAAAATGCTGCTTAATCATAGTTTTGGGCATCATTTCAAACAAAATATAAATCAGTCCAGATCTGTTTGAAGTAAAGCCCAAATCTGCCTGGAAGATTTGCAAACACAGTCCAAGTTTTGCATATTACACTGAAATCCAAACTTGCTAGGATTTGGTCACCTTTACAAAAACTTTATACAGCTCCGGCGAGACGCCACTTTCAAACATTTCATTTCAACTCTCTGCCGTGAGAAGACTTGAACTCCCATTTTTTTCCAGCCCTGCAGGAAAAAAAATCACCGTGACTGTTGTGTTTGGAATTGTACATGTACTTACAGGAGAGATTTGCAGAGGAACAAAGTCTGCTTTACTGCATGGCTGGGGGAAGAAAACGCTTGTGAAAGTGTTCCAGTCCTAATTTCACATGTGTTACAGTGGATAGCTATAGTATTGCCAAGAAAGAAAATATAATAGGATTTGATATAAAGCAAGATAGCATTTCAAGAAATAAAGAGCTGTATTTCTTCTGGAGGAATGCTGGTGGTCTGAGGATCCTCCACAGGAGTAAGAAGTAATGAAATAAATTTGGTGTTTGCATGAAGTTCTGTGGCTGTGCAGTGCTTCTATAGAGAATCGAAAAGATACAGAATGAACCCAAAGTTTAATGCAAGTGTTCCCATGGACTTCACTGGCTTTCGGATTTTGCCTAGCCTCTCTGAGGATCTTGTGATGATAATGTGCTGCAATCCAGTTGGTCCTCTGAAGTACTGACAGTGTGGCAGAGGTGTGTCCCCTGTTTGTGGGGGTTTAAGGTCCTGGCTTGATAGTTAACTAAGACATGTCTGCATTGGTGTTCAATTGGTCTTACTGGCTGCAGTGGATTTAATTATGCTGGTTTAATACTTGGTTCCCACTCTGGTTCTCCACCTTATTTTAACTTGCTTAGTGCTATAATTGGAGAGGATGACAACTGAGGTTGTGTTGCTGTAGGCTCAATTGGTGAGAAATTTTGCTGATGAGGCTCCTAGGGCACTGCATGTCCCAAAATAGGGCAACACACAGTATTGCATGAGGAGAGCAAAATTGTTCAAGAATGGTCATGCAAGAGATGTTCTGCTGTGTGACCAAGAGAGTTTATCTTTTGGGGGTAACAGGAAGCTCAGTAATAAAACCTAGTTGATGTGTATTTCACAGCAGGCTTATTGGTTTAGTGTGTTCCTTTCCTTTGCTGTTTTTTAAAAGAAATTGCTTCACTTGGTTAAGTTGTGTGGTTGCTAACCTTATGTTCATTCAATAGAATTACTATTCAGTAAGTCCCTGGTAAAAGCAGTGGTATTTGGCAGCAGCTCCTGGTCACTTGTGCAGTGCTGTATTTAATCTGTCGGAAACAAATGAAAAGGTATGGAGGATTCCCCTCCCCTGGTAATATGTGGCCTCAAACTCATAAAAAACAGTTTGCTTAACCATTTTGTAAGAAAAGCTCAAATACAGAAAGACAGACGTTGTCAAATGCTCACTCTCTGTTTTAGCTAGTTATTTTCCTTCTTTCTAGCTAATGCTGGAGAAATATTTATTTTACAGACACTGGTTTTATTTTTTTTCAATTCTAAAGAATGCTTTAGGTTTGCCAGTACTGATTTGTTCTTCAAACTGTGCTGCATCTTATAAATGAGCTTTTATTTTAAAATATTTCTGCAGTTGTAAATTTGAGGGGGAAAAAAAAAAGCCTTTGTTTGCTTAATGAAGTTTGGCTTTATGGATCCATATAACATCAGTGCCTTAATTACTGCAAATGGATAATAAACACTTCCCTGTATATGAGAATGGGAGACACACAGTGTGACTGTCATTAGGAACAATTGGATTTTCTCTTGATAAGTTGGTAAAAAATGTAAATACTACAAATAACCGCCTGAGGGCATGTTAGATAACCATGCCAGGAACCATGCAGCAAAACTCATTTTTACAGAAATTGCTTCCTCTGTTGGAGTTGAATACAGAAGAAACTGAATGCACATTCACGCATAAGTTGCAATATTTTTTACATTCTCTGAGAGCATTTTGCATTAAGGTGGCTGGTATATAGTTTTCTTGTATTACTGGAAAGAGCTGAATATTGGCAAAGGAGTGGTTAGGATCTCGTTTTACCTAGTAAGACACAACTCCTTGGCTTTAGGCAATTAAACCAACCCTGTGTTCCATGGGATATAGTAAAGAAAGTATCTTGTTCTTCTGATGTGAAGCAGCTTGTAAGAGGTTTCTTGTGATCAACAGAAAAGGAGAGTAGTTGGCCTTTGCATTTCACAAGCTTGTTAAGAGGCAAACCGTACCCCTCACTGGCTGGGTCAGAATGTCACCAGCCAAGATGCCAGATCTTCAAACGAGTTGGCAAAAGCTGAATGTCACACTGCTGTTGAATTTGAGAAGAGCAAACAATTCTCTCGGGTGCATCATTATAACTTTCATTTAGCAAACATGACACTTTGATTAGGGGTTTACTTTTTTAAAAGAATCAAGAATAGGATTCCCTATTGGAATATCTTAGATCTAATAGATCTGTATGGGTGCTGTGAAGACCTCCTCTTGATCTCACATTGCTCTATTTATGCCTTCCAAAGGTGTAACTTCTCCAGCATGGCCCAGAGAAGGCCTGCACAGACCTGTGAGAACTTTGGAGCTGTAGAACAAATGGGCCAAACCAGCACAGGGCTGTCAAAATCGTTGTCCTACTGATGGATTCCCTATCAATATGTGAGAAACTTCAACCTCACTGGAGTCTCTGTACAGCCAAGGCAGGGTACTGTCAGAAATGCACAGGAGAAAGGGAACAAGACAGCAGCAGAGTGCTTGTGGTTAAAAGCTTGGGTGTGATTTGGGGGTGTATTTGCTCTGACACACCAGCAGGTGCTGATGGGAGTGCAAGGCAACCTGATCCTGATGTCCAAAGGGGCAAATTGGTTGCTTCAGTCTAGTATTAATCACTGTAGGTGTGACAGTTTATGGTGTCATACTGGCATTGGAATAGCTTTGTTGCTCGTGTTTCTACCATCCTGATGGTACAGTATGCCTTTTTTCATTTGTCAATATGATGAGCAGATCTTCTGAGGACTATGGAGAATGCAAAGGCTGCTCTGGGAATGGTTGCGCTTTGTTCTGTTCTTGCATTGCATTGTGAATCTTCATTTTGTAGAAAGCTGCCATGCCATAAATTGAGAAGAAGGCAACACAAGATAAATTAGCTGTACCATCCTTTATATGGAAGATTTTATGATGTATTCTTCCCTGTACAAGACTCCCATCATACCTACCTCTTAAATGAAGACTGGTGAATAATGGCTTAGGCAAGCAATAAATACATAATGCAATGCCACCTTTGAACCTTGTAGCTTGTGTGTAGGTCAAAGATTATATGGGTTGTAATCATGATTTATGCTTTTGGTCTCTTGATATTTTTCAGACCATCTTTGCTTGTCTGTTGGTATGACTTTAATTATCTAATTATTCTGTTTATTTTTAGGAGGCCACTATGATCCTTCTGGTACTCCTACAGAGTACTTTTTTGTTGTTGTTTTTCTGCATATGAAATAACTCAAACATTGTGTTCAGTGTACACAAACTCATTGTTTTCAATAAGGCAAACGTGTACAGAAAAATGTAATAAATGTCTATGCAAGTGTCTCTATTCAAGATTAATAATTTCTTATAGCGAGAACTTGATTTATTATTGGTAACAGGCTTAGCAATTGCCTAGCTTTTAGCAAATAGTGTAAACTTATTTCCTAATTGCCTCAGAACAATAATTATACAAAGACATCTTGACAGCTTCCGTATTAATTAATCTCACAGTGGCTGATTTGAAAATTTAAGTTTAACTGAATGATGACTGTATCTCAGACCTTTCCAAGCTTAATGTTATTTGATGTTAAAAGTGCATCGATCACCCCTCAAGCATAACTTGACAAAATAATTTGATAGTGGCAGGTGCTTGTTTTCATGTCTCTGACTTACGCTGATTCTTTGCTGTACCTGAGGTGTAAGCTTACCTGGCTTATGGCAAAGAGCTTTCTGACTCCATGAAAGCAAATATTGTCATTTGGTTCCACTCTTTCCCATTCTTGTTTGGCTTGCAGGAACTTTGCTGCAAATAAAAAACTTGTACACAGTACAAGTTCAAAGCCTTACTGTTGTCTTATCACTGATATTTTAATCCACTGTTAGCTATATTAATGTAACTTTTGCTTTCTGTTTCAGTTCTAATGATCTGTATAATCCCATTAACTGTCTGCGAGCTCAAGCATGGTGCGTCGGAAGAAAACCTCAGAACAGCAACAGTCAAATGTAAGTGATACTGAACATATAAAGTTAACCATCAAGTGTAATTGCAAGGAATAGTGTTTGGAGTAAATGACTATATTCCACCCCAGGGCATTGTGGCAGATGCAACATAAGGTTTAATAAACTATAGGTCCCTGTTGCCAGTATTACTATATAAGAGTAATAATAACACTGAGAGTGAAACCATCCATCAAAAGCTGACAAATTTGACACATATGCGCATGCGCATTTGACATATTCACATGCATATACTAAAGATGCTGCTTAAATCTGATGGAACTGCTAATAACAATTCTTTAGTGGTCTTAATGAAACATCATTTTGTGCTTATTGCTCCTTTCATGTGAGGTTATTTTTGAGAAAATTATTTGAGCATTGTTAGAAAAGATGCTTGTAATTACAAAAGTAAACAGCAATATGTTGCCTGATAAATCGTAGCTACAGTAGCTCTATTCAGAGAGGAGCTTATAGGTTAAAGTTACAACTTTAAACATAGTGAATATACACAGTTATTTTTAGTACAGAGGCTGTGTCTTGCTGCATATTCCACCAAGAAAAACTGCTAGACAAATGACTCTTGATTCCATTTGTGGGTGGCCCAGATGTTTTAAGAACCAGAAAAAGAACATATGTGTGATTATAAAGAGTTTGTGTGGGGGTAGTATTTTGTTTGGGTTTTTTTTTAAGTTCCAAAACAAATACCAAGGAGTACATTCATCTGAGCTGACCTAGCTATTGCTGCTGTTAGTCCCATGAGTACCCTGTTCAGGGGGCTGACCTCTTCATTGAGCTGGCAATGTTGCCTACAAGATACAGCCCTGGCTTGTGGTTTGGGCAGGCGTGACAGCTTTGGCAGTAGCCTGATGGGCCATATCATCCTTTTTCCTTCTCTAGGATACCTAGAGCAGTTCTGAGGCCCTATGTTCTTGCTGATGGTAGCAGGAGATCCAAGAAGACTGGGTACCAAGGTGCCTATGGCTCATCAAAGCCAGTGGAAGCTGAGAGGTTGGGCTTTAACTGGAGCCTGTTGCAGGAAAAAATGCACTTAATTTTCAAACAAACATCCTATTTGCAGTCAAATGCAAGTACTAACATTTTTGTAAACTTGTTGCAGATGCTTCAATTTGGCATCTGCTCCAGTGGAATTACTAATACAAGTAAAAGAAAACCTAGCTGTGAAACTTGCTTAATATTACCTTAGAAACTGGGTTTGTTCCTTTGAAAATGTATGCTAATAAGTAGGTTACTCAAACTTCCACATTCCTTCTGCATAAAACATGTGGCTGTTGGAGCATTTAGTCTTTGACCTTCCAAATTAATACCTTGCAGAATATTATGTTGTACATCCCTTTGGGGAGGTTTAGGCAGGGATAGAGACCCTCTGAAATTAGTCTCTTGGTACAACTGCTCGGACTTCCAAGGCTCCTACTATGGGAATGTTCAGAAGCCTGGGTCTCTTTGAGCCTTTGCTTGTGCTTATCAAGCATTAGGAACTACATAGCAACACTTATTAATTGTTATTACTGTCATAAGACTTATGACAGCACCTGAACTATACAGAGGTGCTTCCCAATTCAGGAAGGTGATATATAGGCCACAGTAGAGATCATGTTTGTTGAAGTTAATATTCTTTAACTGTGTTCTTTATGTATCTTATTAGATATATTTGTATCTAATGACCAGTAAAAGCAGTCTTGAATTTTGCTTTTTTTTCCCAAATGTGTGATATATTAACAGTTTCCAAAGAGGAGGGGTTTGTTCATATTGTATTGCTCTGCTGCAAGAGCTAATATATTAAACATTTTCCCAAAGGATATCTGTGGTCTTTAATTAACTTTTTTTCCCATAGGCCTATAATATAGCATTAGACAATATTTGGTCAGTACCCTGCTCTTCTACTCTTGTGTAGGACTTATTGGCTCTCATTTCCTGGGGGAGCATTATGAGTGCAGACAGCAAGAATGCATCAAATGAAAAGTTAATTGTGTTTAAGCTATGGGTGAGAGGGAAACGGGTTTGAGACTTCCATTCTATTGTGCCTTTTATAATAAGAAAAGCTAACTATAGTTTTCTAGGCCACTAACCCAGGAAAGCAGGGGGAAAAATTAACTCAGTCACAGAAAGGACATAATATAAAATATGCAAGGCTAGAAGAAACTTCAGTTGAAAAGCTGATTAGAGAATCCTAAGGAAGGAGAAAATCCTGTCTGCTTCCCAAAGATTGCTGCTATGGTTTGTCCTGATATCCAGATTCCATTGTGCACAAAAGCAATGGTGAGGGATGGAATAGAGGAACGTAGCCCTTTACAGGTTCATCATAAATCATTACAGTGTATTTGATGTCAGGCTGTGGGCAGGTTCATGCCAAAGCCTTGGCTGTCAGGGATTGGTTTTGGGGGGAGCCAAATGGGGCACATTTGAGACTAGATTGTGAGCCACTTTCAGCAGTGCTGAATGCTCCAGACCCAGCGACATGGCTTACTCGTGCAAAATCTGTTTTGTGAAAGGACATGAGTTCCCTAGTGAGTGATAACATGAGAAATAGCAGCTGTTTTGGAGCGGGATTTCCAATATCCTCATTTGAGATGTCCCTATTGCTTATGAGACATTTTCATTGGAAAAGCTCCAACTGTCAGCAGTAATTTACCCAGCAAGGGTCTGTTATTTTCTACTCTAATATGGCTAATGGGGCTTTGTGGAAGTGGGTCTTCAGATGTCTGCTTGATCTGGGGAAAGATATTTCCCTCTGGCTTCAGTGAGATAGTTCTAGACTTTCATTTTTGGGTTTAAGGTTTTATATGAACTAAAATTTGGTGAATATTGCTGGACCAAAAAGGTGCATGGCTTCTGATTTAGTTCTGTGCCTTCTACTCAAAACACTTCAAGTCTTACCTAGCATGGGAGTTTCAGGACAGATTTAATCCAGGTTTCTTTGATACTTGACCATAGTTTACTCAAAGTTCATAGACCACACAGCTTGGGTGTGAGGTTTGTAACCAGTGGAAATGGGTTATGCTTGTCTAAAACTTATCATAAACTTTGCCTGATCGTACTTTGGGCTTGAATGGTAGAGGCCAGCTCCAGAGGCAGAGCTTTGTTAACTTCTAGTTAGTGGAGAATGAAGTGTGGGAGAAGGTAGAGAAGACAGACCAAAATGCTGCTGTGTGATTTTAATATTGCCAGTCTGTAGAGTGCACAGAATAGCATTCATTAAGAGCAGGACAAGACTCTTCCCAGTAGTGAGCATGTGTGTTCTTGTAAATCAAAATTAACTGGTGTGCTGGGATCTACTATGCCAAATGCACATGGCAAGCTACATCACCACTGTGGCTTTATTACTTGGATGGTTGTAACCTCTAGAGATCTTAATTGAGGTGTCATTGCACTGTTCATACACTTAATTAAAAAAATCTGCCCCTATCTCATGAGTTCAGTCTAGTGTCCAGATTCTGCAAATACCTGCATGTTGTTACCTTTGTTAATGAGAGGAATTTTACTGGAAATTAGTGAGATTGTAATAAAAGAAAATTTCAGCATAATCATGAACCAAGCAAATTGAGCAGTGCGTCTATGTGCCACAGTGTTGTTGGTGTAAGGCCAATACTCGTGTTAGTAAACGTGTTCAGTTGTTAGCATATGACACCTTGTCACAGCAGAATCTGAGAAGTTAAGCCCTGTATTCCTTTCATATCTAGGTATACTAATTGCTTTGCATCTTACTGTCAGTGTGATGCGACTGACACTTGGTAACACAGTGAAAGTGATCATTGCCCAGGAATCTTGATTGGCAATCCAGCCAAAGAAAAGTAGTTTTCTGAAAGTAGCCTGGTAGAAGAGGTCTTAAAAAAAAAAAAAAAAAAAAGACAGGGGGAGTATTTAGCTTTATAATATACAGGAATTCCCACATGATCAGCCTTTTTTTTTTTTTTTTCTTCTTTAAGAATGTGTAGATGAAGTACTGAAATGCATTAAAGCTTCGCTCTGCTCTAAAACAATGGTTTAAAGAGTGCAGGCACACAGATGCCACTGTGCTGGACTTGAGCTGTTGTGTCCGTAGTACCAAACCAAGATGTTTGGATTGAGGCACCCAGGCTGTTTGAACAGAACACATTTAAATTAATTTAGGAATGATATTTTTCACTGAGACAGACCAAGTTAGTGAATTTCTTGGATACTTGTTATGTGATAAGCTTTTCTCTGAAGTTGGGCATTATGCAGACTAGCATTTTTAACAATTTCTTTGCCTATTTTTCTGTATAGGCTAAACAAGAATTTAAAATTGCTGCTACACTTCTAATCTTGGTGACAGCATGCTATTAAAAATATCTCCTGATATCAGACATCATTAACTGTGGTAAAAATGACTGGCAATGGTTTGATGAGGAGCTATAAAGGGGTGTTCTTATCTTCTCAACCTTTAGTTCTTTTAACAGCACACTCAGTTCAAATTAGGTACCAGTATGACTTAGGTATGCAGTTTCAGGTAGAATTAAGTAAAGACAGTCACAGTTTATGGAGAGATCTTGGAAGACATCATAGAAATCTTAAACTTTGAATGGAATTTTTTCCTTGTATAGATAAAGATGCATTTGAGATGAGTACAGTTCTGCATGGGTAATGGTTGTGGGGGGTGTGGTAATCCTACACACTGGTTTGTGGTGATCTTTAATTTATGACACTGAGTTAATGTTTGGTCTTGCTTAGTTCTTACAGGGAAACTCAGGCTATCAGCATAAGTACATGGTACAAATACTGGATACGCAAGTTCAGTAGTTACTAGACTTGTACCTTTCTACCTGCTGGATGTCAGGAGTGCCATAGGAGCTATCCCTGAAGGAGCTTTAGTTAGAATGTCAGATCACTTTGCATCAGACTGTGTAAAATCATTTGGCAATATCAGAGATATGTTATCATTTGGTTTAGTTACATGTCATAGATGTATCTATGAAATAATGATTGCATGAAAGAAAGAAAAATTGTGTATATGTACTTAAAAAGGAGTAAAATAAGTTGGGTTTCATTGGTAGTGGTGTGGAGGTAAAGGCACAGTTGTGTATTTCTGACTGTTACCTCTGCAGAACTCATCCAAGCCTGAAGCGAGTATTTTTGTTAAAGAATCTTACACCAAGTTACATGGTGTATTTGCTCGAGCTATTGCTAGGGCAAATCCACCTGTCAACAAGGAACTTCTGTTGATCAATCTTCAACACTTTGCAGAGTTTGCTAGTGGCCAACATTAAAATCCCGGTGGAGACTATTAAATATGTTCTTTTCTTTCCTGGAGATTTATAGCACTTTGTGTGAGAGAACACCTAGGTCTTTGGAGAAGGGTATGATGCCAAGTGTCAGTTCTGTTAAGATCCATTACACGATGAAGATTCGTGCTGTGGTGCAAATGGTACTTGAAGTCTCCTGCGACATATGTGCCTGTCTGTAGTTAAATACCCCTCTGGAGACTGGCAGTTCAGTTGTGACTCTCTTGGTGCAGCTTGTTCCATCTGTCACTGATGCTTCAGCACTGAAGTGACATATCTGAAATAATAAGGGCCTGGATCTATTCTGACCAGTTGAGAACTTGTCAGAACTCTTCTGGCTTCTAAATTTAGGACTTACATGAAAATAATAGTAGTTGGGTAGAAGGGGTCTGTCCTCTGCTAAGAGCCTTTGAGTACTAAACTTAACTTGGTAAAATAGTGCTCTGAAAGGAGCAGGGCTGTTATTAGTACATAAAAACATAGGAGTTTGTATGTGGGTCTATATATGGATTTCCCAAGATTTTGAATCTCAAGGAGAATTTAAAGCATCTGAATCTTTCATTGTCTCAGCTCTGGTAAAATATGAAGGCTTTTATGCTGTGGCACAGTGCTATTTTATTATAATTTATTTTTCAGTAGACCTCAGGAAGCAGAGGAATTGCTTTCAAACAGTCTAATTTATGGTCTAATATTTATATAGGACTGATTCACAAGTAATTAGGTATCTGTGCTTGTATTGAATTTCATTTTAAAGAGCAATAACTTAAGTCTAAAGAAAATGCTGTGGAGTTTCACACATTCCAAAGTCTAACAGTATTTGTTTTTTTCAAAACAAACAATGGATGACACTTGTTTTCCTGCATGTAAAATAATGAAGAAACCTATGTCTCTTTGGATAGGGAGGAACATAAGTTCACTTTTTTCATGTCCAGCAGCCACTTTGTCCCACTGCAACATTGGTATTCTCAACACTATATTACTTGATGTCTCTGAGAAGCCAAGCTCTCTAGAAAAAATGAGTTTGGAACTCCTTAAATCTTGCCTTTGGAATTTTTCTCCCTCCAAGTTAAAAATCCACACACCTCTCTTGTGGCTGCTCTGTACTTGAAAGACTTTCCTTAAAAATGGCAAAATGAGAGCAACAAGGGCTTCTAAAGAAGCTACTGAAGAGCAAGAAGTAGGATGAGCAGGGAAAGAGGAAAGGGAAAAATTACACTGAAAAAGTCTGTAGAAGAAAATTTGGATGAATCCTGGAATATCCAGAGTCATCCAGAAATAATGGTGTTTGCTATTGTACATGCTACATCTTGAAGCAGAAGAGCAGTAGTGGGTCTGTCTCCCTTTGTCCTTCATGATTCTTTTGCCTTGGCTCCCTCTTCATTTTTTCTGTCAGAGGAATGGAATGCAGCCAAATGAGGGCATTTTATAGATTTAGTATATTGTGCCATCAGTCAATACCCCTTTCCTGTGTTATTGCTGTATGCTATTTGGCTTTTTACCCTTTGAATAGATGAAAAGCAGCTGGATTATTTCTAGTATGTGCTGAAAAGTACTTGGCAATCCTGTGTTTAATGAATGCAAGGAAAAAACCACTTCATCCTTCTGAAACTGAAGGCAAAACCTGTTGTCTTAGTAGCCTATTCTTAAGTGCTTCTTTTTGACCATGTTTAATATCGTGGTGGGTTTTTTCTTTCAAAACCTTTTGGCTTCACTTTTTGGCTCCTTCTCTGCCAAAAGGTGGTTCCCAGGTACACAACTGTGAATAAAGAGGTTGGAGAAACTTCTGTAACTGTGCCATCTGCTCATACATTAACAGGAGAATTCAGTGCTCATATAGAAATTTTAGAGCTAAAGTTGTATTCTTTTACTTCAGGTTTCATGTTACCCAAAAGACCAAATATTACTTCTATGTTCACTAGTATTCATCTTTCTAGTTTCTGTTTGTGGCCTGTAATCTATCCCATTGGAGGCTTTTTCTGTGTGCGGGGCTGGTTTTTTTTTACAGTTAAACCAGACATATTTGGTTTTTACTTCAGTTATAGGATCTCCTATAGGTTTTATTTTTTTCATTTTGTCTTTTTCCAGCAAAGTGTCTCTTGCTATGAATTTATTATTGCTGCTTCAAAACGGATAGATTTTAAATCCTTTTGGAAAGAGGATCTCTGGTCACTCGATTGATGGGGTGCTTCTCCAGTGCCACCTCCAAAATCTGAGGCACCTCTTAACCACTCGCTAAACTCTTGATACTGAAAGTTGCAAATGAGCTGAGGCAGATTTGGCCAGAAGCATTTCACCCATTGCCCAGACCTTCCATCCTGCCATGTTCCTGTGGTGGAAACCAGTTTTGTCCCGTAGCAACCGTTTAGGCAGTGCATGAGCCTTCCGCTAGGCAGACGGGCAGGTGGCATCAGGATGGTCCTGAATGCACTGCTGGCAGGAATAAAGACTTGGTGCATCAGGATGGTTTGCCTGAGCTCCCCAGAGACAAAGAATGCCAATCTCATGATGTCATGTCTGCAGAAAGATGCTTCTTCAAAAGCATTTTGAGACCTGACTGTTTTCAGTTCATGCTATCAAAATTGATAATTAAATGCCGTTCTTCCTGCAAGAATTTCTGAAAGATTCTTCTGTTTGGTATGAGATCATGCTTAGTTATATTACTGTGCTATTGCTTCATATTATAGGGCTACAGGGTGGATAAATTGCCCAAAGGGTCTTTTTTTTTTTTCTCTTTTGTTAATGGTAGGGTGATTTTCTTGGTTACAGTATGAGGTAGGCACTATATTTTTTTTAATCAGCCTTATCTGATGTTCATTAAATTGCTGACTAAATGCTGTGTTTTGGAAGGGAGGAATGGAAACTTGCAGAAGGGCAGGGATATGAAGCCAAAATTGCAATGGTCCTTTTCTAATGAATTTCAAACTGTTTTTTCAAAGGTTCATGAATACTGGAACTTGGATTCTTCTATAGGGTGATTATGTTGGATGTTAGCACCTTCTCATTGGTTTTAAAAAGTATTCAATGAATGGAATTGGCATTTGGATGAGATTGTATCCTCTACAGTATACTATATTTCTTCCTGATGGCAGTAAGATAAATGATGCAATATGCATTTTCATTCATAATTACTTTCTTTCTAGATCTTTTTTGCTTAGCGTTCTGCAGAACTGCTCATAACATCTCTCCCCTTTCCCTGCACAAGCCGTTCAGCACCCTGGATGCTTGATCAGCTAGAGCCTGAGCCCCTGCTGGGTCTGTCAGCCTGTGAACTAGCTGCCTAGTTCAGGTATGTGCTGTGAGCACACTTGCCACTTACAGATAATAGGTTCAGATACCTGAGGTCAGACTTGATGTGTTACTCAGCTATGGATTTCTGCACCTGATTGTATCCCCTGAGCGCCTGTTGACTCCTAACTTTCACTTTAAATGGTGTGTTTTTGTGCTTGGTGTGCTCAGGGGCTCTGTTCTGCCTTTCATATGCAGGGTTGTGCTCAGTGGAAACCCTGGGTCAGAACAGAGGTCCTGTGTGCTAAAGTAATGCAAAGGGTAATAACTGGGAGAAAACAGATTTGGATATCTGTGTCAGTTATAATCCTCAAAGACTACAGACAAGCAGTGTAATGGTTTGGGCAAGAAGGAACAAAAAAATCCACCACGACAAAGGCTAGAGAGTATTCCTCATCACATAGCTTTGCTCTGCCAGCCCATAAATGCACAGATGTGACTGTATGCCTGTATCCAGCAGGCTGCACTTGTCCATTTTCCTGTTGCTGTCACTGGCTGCATTTGCTGCTTTTTTAGTGCTCCACATTATGATCATTCTGTTCATTGTTCCCTAAAATCAGATAAAAAGGTGAGAAGAAAGCATGATGTTCAGCTCTTTGTGGTTAGGCACAAATACTTAATCAAACACTAATTGAAATGGTTGAATCTAGTGATAGAAATGTGGTTCTTAGAAGCTAAGAGTTTGAGAGTCTGTCAGGCAGGTTGAGGAGGCATAATACTAGTGGTGGGTAAAACCAACCAAACAAAAGAACAACAAAAAAGGAGCACATATATGGAGTTTAGAGGGTGACAGTGTTGTATGTGGCAGGTTTATGGAGACTGGTTAATGCTTTATCTACACTGTGTAGCATTTGCAGGCTTTGAGGTACTGCTTTGTTACCTGCGGCGCTGATAAATGCATAATTACACATAAAGGCGTCCTATAAGCATCTGAGAGCAGTTCTTGCTGCTATTATTTAATGCTGGGAGAGCTTTACTCTGCAAGAGACTTCTTATTAGCATGCTTTACTTAATTTGTTCTTTTTTTTATTCATTTACTGTCCTGCAATTACTCCTGCAAATTGTAGCCTGGAATTTGCTGAAAATGTCTATTGCTATAAGCAATCTTTGTACTGAGAGCTAGGATAATTAGCACAGAAGTAACACAAGCCCATGCGAACACTGAAATTTTATTTCAGGGTAGTGTCTGTTGGCTTACACACTTTACTAAGAGACATGGATTTAGATACATTAAAAATTAACATAAATATATTGAGTGAAGATCTATTTACTAAATATCTTCAGTCTTCAATTACGGAGTCAAAGTTCATTGTATTCCCAATCCAGCCTTGGGTGTTACCGACTTACAGATGAAATATTCAATAGTGCTTTCAGTATACTAACTTTTAGATTTAGGCTTTTAACTATCAAATAACTTCTGAAAAAAAATAAATTGAACTGCCAAGCTACTGAAATGATTTTGAAGACTATTGTTTTTAAGAATGTCAACTCAAAACTCTTCATTAAATACTGTAGAACACTTAATCTGGACAGGACAGCATGATCATGTTAAGAATACAGGCAGAATGAAGACTGATATTCTCAAAAGTATTTGAGGTAGTCAAATCTCTACTCCTATTGAATTTCAGGGGTACTCTGAGCAGTAAGATCACATTTTTCCCAAAACCTATCGCCAGTTAACTGATATCAGTTGCTATTTAAAAAATTCAGCCACGTTAGAATAAACACTGGTGTTGAAACTTTGCTTCAGTAGAGTCACATTGTAGCTGTCTGTGGAAGTGTCATTGATGATGATGATGAGGTAAGATAGAAAAAGGTCTGGATTTCAGTCATGGAGTGGTGGTTCTGTGCCTTAATAGTGGTTTTGTACCTTTCAGGTGATTTACTCCCCTTTTGGCAGAGTAGGCTGTAGGAATGGAGCCAACACAATTAAGCATCTTCAGTGTTATATTTCTTACATAATCATCTGAGTCTGCAGTCTCTTAGAACCTACAAGCTTTACTTCATTATCAGCTTTTTTGAAATGAATAATACCATTGCATTCTCTGGAAAAAGCTAATCAGTAAGTTTTGGAAAGTCTGTCATAACTCCATCAAATCTGTCTGTTATTTTAGATGTGATGCACATGCAGGTTGGGAGAATACCATGGCAGTTGGGAAAATGAGATGAATGGTTTTATAGATCCCTTTTTCTGTTATGTTAACACTTTTTCTCAGTTCTTTCGCACTTTCTGCTGGGCTGTTTGCCAAAAGTGCTGCTAAATAGTTATTAAGATGAGATTGCCAGTATAGCATTTTGTAAAGAGAGTGTGCAGAGTGAGTTGTGTCTACCTGCCCATCAGTGAGTACTTAACTGTAGTGTGTGTTTTACTGCTTACACAACTCCTCAGGATCTTGGATAGAAGTCAAACTTCTCTGAACAATCGGTGTCCTCTGAGACATAACATCACAGTACTTATCCTCTATTAGCTGTGGATTTCTCTTGTATGAAGGCACTTGGCTGACCTCGAATTTAATTTTCTTGATACTTCTATTGATTTTTTTTTTTTTTTTTTTTTTTTTTTTTAAAAAACCCAACTTGTATAGACCCCTTTTCATGTCAGTTCAGAGGTCTGTGAGTATTTACCTGTTTACATCTTTGTTGTTGTCTTTGAATGTCTTGCTCCTTACCCTTTTGCTCTTTGGCAGCCTTTACAAGGCCTTCATTTTGGTGGAGACAGCTACATATGTGTGCCTTCTGTTGTTAGTTTTTCTTCACTGATTGATATGGGAGAGTTAAAAGAAAATCTGCTTTTAACTGCAGTATTCTTAGCACAGATTGCATGTACTGTCCACAGCCTCTCTGCTTCATGGGGTATAACAGTGAGGTCTTACCTCAATCAGAGTTCTTATGAAGACCAGAAAGAACTGTTGATCACTTGGTCTGACTTCCTATGCATTACAGCCAATGGGCCCTTGCCCATCAATCTCTGCATTAAGCCAATAACTTCTGTTTGGGCTCTGACATACTAGTTTAGAAAAACATCCAGCCTTGAATTGAAGGCTGCCAAGGAAATAGATTGCTTCATTCTTAGGTACAGTATTTTCACTATTGTAATCTTTAGAGTCATACAGCTCAGCTAGCTAGACATAATCTGATGCCAGCTTTGAAAGCCCAGTGATCAAAGGGACTCAGGCAGGCCCTGAAGTAATGTGAGTAACATCAATGCATTTGTAGAAGTAGTGTTTGACATTGTCCAAGGAGGACTGATAAAGGTGAGTGGCAGAGCAAATTGGCTGAACTAAAGCAATGTCTAAGTCTATTCTTCTCTTTCATATATATGATCTAGTCTGTATTTCTGTTGTAAGAAGTACCAAGGTAATTCACTTCATGTTTGAAGTGCAAGCTGTTAAGATTTGTGGTGGCACCTGATTTTGCAAATGTCTGTTCCACAGAAAAGTGCAGAGCAAATTAGATTGCTGGGCTAAGAAGGGTGGTGTCTTGGCAATGCAAAGTACAGAGCTCCGAACATGTATAGCAAGCATTTACAAGGAAAATACATTTGCATCTCATCCAAGAGAGTGCATTTTGGGGGGGGTGGGGGTGGGGTACAGTCTGTACTGATATGCTTTTAAAATGGTTGATCATGTGGGGAAACACATTTATCCTAATGCAGGTAATAAAACACAAAAAAATTGGGTCATGTGGTCGCTTGAAGGTCTTAGATTGAGTGAAGTTTTTCCAATAATATGCTGTAGATTAGCTGGAAGATCTTTGGAATGGACTAACACAACGCAACAGCAGTCCCGTTGGTTTTGACTATGTGAATGTAATATCTCAGTGTAAACTATGGAGGTATAAAATGTCTGTGTATAATATCTTGTGTTTAAATGAAAGCAATTCACATTTGATTCCAGCACAGATGTACCAGGCATGCAAAATATATCAATGCTTATATGGTATATCATCTTTGTGGCCACTGTATGAGATGTACATGAATAATATATCTAAAGACTGCAGAAGATAAAGCACTTCTTGATGGAAAATTACATCAGAATTTTCCTTTGTCTGTCTTGGATAATATATAACTTAACCATTCAGCTGATGGATGAACTTACGGTAAGCAGGGTTTATTGAGTAGGTTGAAAATTAAAGAGCAATGATTTCTACACGCACCACATAGGTATGTGTGCTTGCAGATGAATGTAGATGTTTAGCAGTTTATCCAAAAGCCAACTTTGTTTCATATGATGTGTGGAAAGCACAGAACAAAAATCCATGGTAGGCTGTGAGGTACAAAGAGGTTGAGTCTGATTTACCTGAGCTGGGGATAGTGGCAAACAGAAATATCGCTTATTTACACATTGCACACTTTTCATTTTCTTCAATGTCTGTTAATAGCAGCTGATGGAGAGGGTATTGGTAGTGGATTCTTGCCTGTCCCACTGTAGTCATTCTTCTGTAAAACTGATAACCTCCTGTTCTTTCTAAATCCAACTTTTGAAAAGTCCTCGGTCAATCTCAAGATCAGACCTTAACAACATTAGATGAAGGCTTAGATGTGGAAGTGGCTTCAGAAATCTGGTTATGTGAAGCTGAGCATTGCAGCAGACCTCTGTGATGGGCAGCCAACGGAGTGTGTGATAGTGATGCTTACAGAGCCGTGCCTCTATAAGGGTCTACGCCAAAATCACTCCAGCAGTAGCCTAATGCCAGTTTTATGGAGGACTGGAAAAACAAAAGCTGAGTGTCTCTGATTTGGTTGACATGCTAAGTGGGATGTCTGTGATTTTAGCAATGAGCCTCTTGTGAAGCATTAGTACAACTGGACGGTGCTCTCTGTGTGAATTTGGCTGGTGGACGCTGATTTTTGGCTGGGTATTTGGCAAAGATGGAATGGAAGTACTGAGCCAGGTATGCATAGCTGTCCATCTGCAGAACTTTGACGTGTGCCAGTTCCTTGACTTAGGCTGGGTTGTTGGAGGAGTGATCATCATAGCTAAGCCTCCGTTTATTTCCTGTCATCTTTCACCTGTTCTGAAGTGGCTTCTCTGTATGGCTTCAGAACTTGAGACCTGCCTGCAAGTTTTTATTGGCATTATTTCAAATGTTGGAGACTATTTGTACACCAAATAATCACATTTTTTGTGCTGAAAGAGTTTGCAAACTTAGAGTAATATTCGTGTCTTATTTGCAAGCAGATGAACTTAATGTTTAGTTTTGTTTAAATGTATTACAGGTAACTTAATACCATTTAGGTTATGATGAAAGTGTTTAAATTGTCTAATATCCTTTTAGTGATGCTGCTTACTGCTCTATTTAAATGAGAAGCAAAGCCTAGGCTATTTCACATTTGGTTTTATTACTTTATTTGTATTTTTATGACCTTAGAAAATGATAAAAGTGAATGCTGTACAGGGCAATGTTTAATTCAACAAAAACTTTTGTATCAGTCTTTGTGAAAGCTGGTTGAAAACATTTCTGTCAGGATTAGGTCTTGGAGTTTGTGACTTGTTTACTTTTACAGCCCTTTTATGTCAAGTTGTAATCATACTTTCATCTAGTATTTTATGTATTTTTAGTTCTCCTGACTCAGAAATAAATCCTAACAAAAATCTAAAAAGTTATTTTCGTAACTTAAAATATTCATTGTAGCTAACCAGACTTCTTATGTAAAGTCTTCTCTTTTTTTTAGGGAGTGGGGAAGGAGTGGTGATTTTTATTTTTCTTTTTAAAAGGGCCTGCTACATTTTTTGAGTAAATAATTTGATTTTGCAAAATTATGATTCCAAAGAGGTGCCTCTTGCTGAACATACAGCAGCCAGTGACTGATCAGCAAAATTCAGCAGGGCTGTTTAATGAGGGGTGAAGACAATACGAATGCAAATCTAGTGAACAGTTGCCTTTTCACAGTTGGTAGGCTGTGTTGCAGGTGCATTTTCTTAATGAGGGTTAATTTTTCTCATATTTTAACCTGACAATACTTGGCATTGTTAGTATATAGGCTTACTTTAAAGAGGTAAAATGAAGGGGGTTTATGTAAGATTAGGTATTTGATTTCGAGTAATCTGTTAGTGTTGAATATCAACTGAAGTTATTCAGTCTTATTACTTAGGTTTTTATGAGGGAAAAGCTGTTTTGAGTGTTTTGACAGATTGGAGCAAGGCCAAATTCTGCTCTTTCTTGGATATAAATCCTGAGAGGCTGGGATAAAATTGAAAAGATTGCTGTTGATCACAATTTGCTGAGGGAGAACCAGAAACAGAAGTGGGCTTGAATACCACAGAAAGTAATAAAATGGTCTTGTAGTAATGTTCCTCTTTAGCATGTGTTCTTTAATATTAAAACACGCTGTTCAGTTCAAGAAAACATCAATTAGGTGCAGAGCATCCCAACAACTTTTCCAGCTGAGCAAGGGAGAAGCGGTCTGTTCTTTAAATGAATTTATTTCAAACGAAGGATGTACAGCCCCTCCCAGAGGAAGAAGCTGTCAGACTAACCCATGCTGCGTGAATGGGCAAAAGCACGCTTTACAAATTTTCACTTGGGTACTTCTTCAGTGCTGCTGTTACTGGCTGATGAGATGCACTTGTAGGAAAAAATACCCTGTCCTGCTGGGTAGCCTACTGTCACCTTAAAAGCAGAAGGGTTTGCAGGAGTATGAGCTAGTGGCCTGGCTTAGGTTTAACAAGATCGCTCTATGAAGTTGACTTTGCAACTGTAAATAAAAAGAAAAATTACGCTGGGCAAAGGCAAAATAAAAAGCTAGCTTTTCTGCAGTTGCTTATTAAGCATCGTGTGTAAATTATCCATTGTTATCCTACTGTACTTCAGAGCCTTTTAAATCTCATATGCCTCTTGTATCGACTTGTTTTCATCCAATATGAGCTCTCATGAATGCAGGATGCTGAAGTACTGGGTCAGAAATCAATTCCATCCTTCTGAAATATTACCTCTATGCCAGTGACTTCTGCTTCAGGGAATCTAGTTCAATATCCTATCTTACACTCATATAGATTACTTCTTTAGCTTATATCTGGAACATGCAAAGGGATATTCCTACTATTGTAAAGTAAATAACACCAAAAAATCAATGTGTGAAGAGGGTCCTTGATATCTCTGGCAATTGGCAATGGAATTTAGAGCTTTTTCCCTCACTTGAGATCTGATCCTGGTGAATAATAACTGAAGTGCACCATTGCCATATTTATATAACAAGCCAATGACTTTTGTTTGGTCCTTAATAGATACTCATGGAAGAAAAAGCAGCATAACCTCTGGCATCTGAGTTGAGAGCCTCAGTGAGAAGGCGAAAAAAATCAATAAAGATATATTAGGCTGTTTCTCACACTTTAGACACAGCCCTTCTGCTTCTGCAAGTAGGTGGCACAGGATGGTGTGTCTACTGGCATTTTCCAACTTACAGCAATTGCATGGGTACAGAATTGCTGTAAGGATTTCTGTATTTAAAAGGTGCTTATCTCCTGACTATGCTGTCACACAGACATAAACTACAAGCTATCAGGAAGCAGACTGTTCTTTTACTCTCTGCTTGTCCAGCATGGCACACAATGGGAGTTGATGTTTTGGTGGGAAATTCCTGACCAGTTCTTCTCAAGGTAGTGGTAGGATCTGACTGAGCCTTGCTATTATAACGTGCCTCTTGTTTGCCTGTGAATTTCTACACACCTGAACTGTGTTCCATTTGCTGCATCCTCTGGTACCCCATGCTTTCCAGAAGTGCTGTGCTCTACAGCTTTGTGCATTGCAGGAGGACAACGGTTACATAGCTTTGCCTCATTGAATGCAGGAGATGCAGCTAAGGTCGTAAATCTCCTAGATGACAAAACATAAAATCTACATGGAAGATCTAATCTACCCTGTTCTGACTGATAAAAAAGAAGGGTCGCTAGTGGGTAGTAAATTAAGATGCAGTATAGAAGTTTTACCTGGAGGTGCTAAATCATTTGACTATATCAGGCTCATAAGACTGTCTTTGTTAATAACTACAGTGCAGATTATCTGCTATTGGGCTAGGAAAGAGCAGAAAGGAAGGTCAACATTTGCTGAGCCTTTCCTGTGTAAATAATGGCTCTTGTAGATCCTTGTGGATTACTTTTCATTTTTGTGATTACACAGTTTTTCACCGGGATATTATCAAGGTGTTGGGTGGTGTGGCAGTGGTGCATACCTTTAACAGGAAGGCAATGTAGGAGATGAGCGAGCAAAGAACTTTGGGGGGGGGAATGGGGGACGGGGCGGATGTTTTTTTGTTTAGATTTCCTAAATCCACAAATAAATCACTGAGCTGCATAAATATTAACAGTTGGACTTGATAATCTTAAACACTTTTTCCAACCAAAATGATTCTAGGAGAAATGGATAGTTTACCCATATATCTGAACCTTTGTGATACAGACTATTCTGAACTCTCTGCTGGGCATCCTCTGATTTATATATATATATATATACGTGTATACATTTTTTTTAATCTTCTCTAACTTTGATTGCAGAAATATGTTGAAGTGTCAGAGTGTAGTAGGCTTGTTCCCCTCTGTTACAACTGGTGTCACAAGACCAGTCTCTGAGCTTTTGCTGTGTGTGCAAATGCACAGGTGTGTATAGATGCAACACACTGTTAATGGTTGCAAGCCTGACTCTCAGTATATTTTGTTTATAATTCTCCTTCTTCGCTTTAAAATTGAGTTGTAGCACTTGCCCTTGCAATTGTATTGAAATCCTCACTGCAACAGACTGTTCCCTGCTGAGCCCAGGCTGCGTGCGTAAAAGTAGAGCAGGTGGTGAGCATACTGTGACTTGGAGGGTTTAGGCAAAGGATGGATTATGTATTTCATTGAAGTTTTAAGCTCTTCCTCTCTTCTCTTCTTTCAGAAGCTGGAATGATCAGATGAATCCTAATACTAAAATCTTGAAGTGTAGAGGTGAAAATCTCTATTTTGGCCCAGCAATGTGCTTGTGCTTTTGGTTTGGTTTTTTGGTTTTTTGTTTGTTTTTTTTTTTCCAGTTATTTTGCTAAAGACTTTGTTAAAACTGGTAATTCAACTTTAAGATTGTTGATGTGGAAATCTGTAAAACACATATGTGTACAGGGGATTGTTACATAAAGACCTGGTTCTTTGGAGTGCAATTAAACTATTGCAATTGAGGAGGGGTAATCCAAGCATTTTGCAAAATCTGATACAGAATAATCTGTGCAGAACAAAAGAGCTCTTCTGCATGCTATCACTTTGTGACTAAAAGAAGCTGCACAAGTTAATGGGAGTTGAGATCCTTCTGAGTTTGTCACAACTTCTTGAGTTAATTTAGGCCTTGATTACCAAAGTAGCTCACAGCACTGACGTAACTCTGCTCCTGCTGAAATCCAAAGAGGTTGGGGTTAGACCAAAGCTAAATGCCTTTTGAAAACCTTACTGCTGAACTCTTGGTGCCTCTGTCCAACCTGTGAAACAAGAAACATTGTGCTATATATGAGAAGCAGGTTATTGGAAATGTATGGCTGGTAGTGTGTTACTGAACAGCACTGCTGAGAAGAGGTGGTAGGTTCTCTACAGTCATCAGAGCAGACAAAATATTCCAGTTTTGGTGTGCGTTGAGTTTTTCAATGTATTTTTTTGCAAGTTAGTTTAATTGGCTCTGGAAGCAATGGAGCAAATATGTTATCAAGCCTTTTGACTCATTCACCTGCTGAAGGAAAGAGGCCCAGGTCTTGTAGAAAGGCTGGGCTTCATGCCATGTTCTGACTCTTCCAAGCCCCCAAATGACATGACTAACTAATGCCAGCTTGGGAGCACAGAATGAAACCCTGGACCAGCAATATTACAATGGGAGAAACCACTGCAGCAGTGCAGAGGGTCACACTTTTCTGTAGGATTGTGTGAGTTGTTGTTCATGGCGAGGAATCAGGAAGCCAGCTGCTGTATGAGCTTTTTTGTTGCTGCAAATGGGAAGAAAAAGTGAGCTGCTTTCCCTGCTGTTCAGTGAGGTTGAGAGCTATTGGAGCTCTGCCTGGGAGGTGTCAAGGATGGAGCAGAAGGGTTATCCTCCTGGGGTTGCAGCTTGGGCCACATCCAAACAGGCTAAAGTGAGACATAAATATAGTTTGTCAAAAGTATGGCCAGGGTTCTTGTGCACAAATCTTAACTTAATTTGAGGTTGGCAACAGAGAGTGCCAGCAGGAGGGTTTCATTTGGGATCAATATGAAAGGTTCAGATTGCTTTGGGTGTGTTTTGCTGCAGAGGAAGAAAAACCTTTGTCTGTAACTTCAACAAAGTTATCTGCTTGAAATGGCTTATGAAAAAAAAAATCACAGAAAAGTAGATTATTTTATATGTATGAAGCAGTATGTTTGGCTTTTCAATTTTTTCAGGCAATTCTGCTATCAGATTTTTTTAAATGAAATGTTGTAAAATTTTGGAATTAGTAAGTATTTCCTTGCAAGTGTGCTTGTGTAGGAAGGGAAGGGAAGAGGTACAAGGAGAGTGGAATTGCTTCAGCATCCATTGCCGTCTCTTCCCCTTAGCCTCCTTCATTCTTCCGTTTGTTTTGGGATGGGGGATGCCAGATCAAGGAACGGACAATGAAACCAAGGAGAAAGAAATGAACACCTACAAAATAATTAGTCTGTGCCAGGGCAGGATGATCATGTCACTTCATGTTATCTTTCCTGAAAAACAGAAGCAGTCAAAGTGAGACTGTCTGTGGCAGATCGATTCGTCTGTGGCATCCAGCTGAATCCTGGCCTTCTACTGCTGACCCTCTTTCCCCCAGCAGCAGCGTGGCTGTTTGATTCAGATCAGGCACGAAGGAGCAATGCCAAGCCATGGCAGATATCTTTCAAGCACTGGCAGCTGGAGGGCTCTTTGCCCTCCTTTGGCAGTTGGGCTGATCCCCCTCGGGAGGTTTGCAGGTCTCTAAAGTGGCTGGCTGACTAATGTTAACGCCCAGAGCTCTGTTTTAGTTTGCTTTCTGGTTTAAATAGACTGGTATTAGTGTTATAGCTGTGTTCTGTGCCTTGTAGCACTATTATAATGAATAATCTGTCAGCGTTTGCAGGAAAAGGTGTTAATTTCAGGCAGTTACAACTCAGCAATAAAAACTTGCTTCAAGCAGGAATATGAAATACAAGTGCTTAGTAGTGGTGTTAATATTTATGCGCAATCTTTCATAACAATGGCTTAGCAATTTAAAAGTGATTTCAGCTTAACTCTTTTCTCTGGCTGCACTTCCAAAGGTGCTTTTCTTATTGGCTGTATGGGCAGCAAGTGTGTTTTGTGCTAAGGATGACAATTTGTCTACAAGGGACAGTAATTTCTGACTCAGCTGAGAATCCAAAGTTATGGATGACACCAATCATAGCAATAACTAACAATTCAGTGTTAAAACTTCTTACAGCTTTCATCACCACAATATTTCCCCACTGTGGCTGAGTGAGGATCCTTTTGGGGGGAAAAAAGCAAGAACCACCAACACATACTACACAGAATCAATCCCTTGCTATTCTCTTTTTCATTCCAGTGAGAAGTTTGTTTGGCTGAGACTTCCAATGCATTTGCTTTCTTTGGGAGTTTACCAAAGGTTTCTGTACTTATTCTTTAGTTTGCATCACACTTTCCAAGTTTTAATGCTGATTTGGTGTCTTTTCATGTCAAAACTGTAGCATTTTTCCAGTATTTTTTTTTAAATCAGATTTTTTTTTTTAAAATCTCTTGCCATTTTTAAGAAAATAGCAGCAGTCAATCTTTGAGTCTTACGTTGTCAAGGACTATTAATTGCATAGAGATATGTTGGGCAGAATCTCATCTGTTCTCCAGTATGGTGATCCATTTAAACCATCAAAGGAGCTCCATGGATGTTTTCTCCAGCCAAGAGTCTTACAAGCATAAGGAATCTTTCCAACCATGACCACTATTTCATATTAGTTGCAGTAGTACCTGAATTTCAAGTACAGTAAGATTTGGGTGAGGTGATGTTTAGTTATTTCTTATAGCAGTGCTATGATCAAAACTGAGACCTATGATGCTGGGTAATATATATTTAGAGAAAGAGCTTAGCTGATACGTAGTGTTACTGACCAATTGCAGCCAATGGATCTTTTAAGATTTTCAAACCATGATGTGGCAGTCTGTTTCCAGTCACCCAGAAGCAAGGATGCTCTGGCCGTTTGAGCAATGGTCTCTGATCTTCCTGGGCATTCGCACTGAATAAGAACACACTGCTCATGATCTGCTTTGCCTGACCCATCTGGTAACGCTTCCAGTGGTGGCAGCAGCACTTGATGAAACC
The DNA here is from genome assembly GCA_028020825.1 of Podargus strigoides. Classification (NCBI taxonomy): domain Eukaryota; kingdom Metazoa; phylum Chordata; class Aves; order Caprimulgiformes; family Podargidae; genus Podargus; species Podargus strigoides. The sequence goes on along the minus strand of CM051629.1, from coordinate 3,878,869 downwards.
CATGGTTCATCTCCCAGAAGGCTGGAGGGTTAATAAAATTCACTGAGAATTCAGGTGTCTCTTGGCCAAACTTCCCATCATGGTTTCCAGTTTTGCAGATGATTATTTGGGATAACCTCAGAAACTGCACAGGAAACTGGTTTTGTGGTCCCATGTTTGCCATTAGAGAAACAGCTTCTGAAGAGCCACACACGCCACAGGTAGCTGTTCTGGTTTGGATGGGATCACCTGTACAGACCTGTGGGGTGTTTGGGATTTTGGAGGTTGTTCTACAGCTATATGGCTGCTACCAAATTTGAGGTTAGCAAAGTATCTCGCAGCCCTGCCTCTTTCAATTTTTTTCTGAACTGCCTGGCACATTCCTTGCTCTTTACCCATTCCATGTAGTAAATCTTGCTCCTGCTGACAGCCCTGGTAATTGCCTTATGTAGAATGAGTGTCTTCCATTCTCTTTCTCTGTTTTTATAGTATGCAGCCTTCCACGGCTAAGTTTAAAAGGATAGAAAAATTCATGGTGTTTGCAGTAAGAGCATGTTTTATGCTTGCCTGCTTCTGAAGCAGAGACAATACTGCCTGATATGGAAATGTCAGGGGCACAGGCCTCTGTCTGAGGCAGTAAATGTTTCTTTTATTTCTTATTCCACTTTATGCTGGTTGCTATTAATTTTAAACTTTTCTTGGCATTTGCAGCAATAAAAAGGGTAAAATCCTGAGGCTTTGTTCTTCTGCTTGTGAACCAAGCCTTCAGACTTCAAATGAGACTTGGGCATATCTGCTTTCAGAGACAGCTGGGAACTCTTACGCATAAACATAAGCATTGGGACACCACTGCCTTTAGGCTGAAGGTGTTATCCCCAGTGTGGATGAATAGAGGCAAATATATAAAATTATATACTTAAAACAAACAAACAAACAAACCGTCTTCCAAACACTTATGCTTCTGGTCAGCTGTCGTCTTACTGCTGCTTTGTGGCTTTTAACTCTAGCCCCCTGTGATGTGCAGCAGCTAAAGAATGTGTCTTTGGCTACAGCCCCCAGATGTGGTGGCATAAGGTTCAGCTCCAGTCATTCTGGTTTGTGATTATTCATTTCAAACTTGGTCTTGTAGAGCAGCCTTGGAGCACCCAGGGAAAACAATGACATGCTTGCTGCTCTTGATCTTATGGATTGATTTTTGAGTGCCAGCATTCCAGAGACTTGATAACTTGAGCTCAAATTAAGGAATGTGTGGTGCTTGGCAGTGGTACATAGGGCTGGAAAGATAAATCCAATTGTATTTAACTGCTAGACGAATTTCCACAGCCTTTGATTTAATCACTGGAGTATTGACAGGAAGGTTTGGCCCAGTACTTTCCCATTTAGCTGTGCTATTTGGTTACCAGACTGGAACAGCAAACAGCAGGTATTGTCATGTTACTGAAAGACATCCCACAGCAAGTTCTGCCTTGGCATGCAGTCTGAACAATGGAGAAATAACAATTCCTTGCTTGACCAAAGACTGTTCATGAAATTGGGCTTGCTGGAATGCAAAAGGCTCTGTATTCATCTCTTGTATTTGATAGACATGATTTTACTGTCAAAGTTTTCAGGAGGCCCTTAGCCAAGATGCTGCTATATTATGTGTTGAGGGATGAGAAGTGGAACATTCCTCTTTCTGAAGTGATATTTCTGTTCTGTATAAATAAGTGAAGAAAAGCTCATCCTCTTTCTGATATTACACCAAAGAGGATTTATATGTGAAATAAATCTTTGTAAATCTTTTCAAGGGTGCCTAAATTATTTATAGTTGTTTTAGTTGGGTTTGCATGCCATATTGCTCTTTTCTGTTAAACAGTTTATACACTACCCAGCTTTTCACATTCATCACTGCAGTATGTGCTCAGTTATCCCAGCTGAAGAGTTATCTATTACATTCCAGTAGCCACAGCCAAATGATCCAATTTTTCTGTTGGTTGTTTTATCCAATGGTTCATAAACCCATGGCTGTTATTATACTAGCAAAGATAAGTTTTGTTATATCACATTGATGTGCTTGTCATTTTCTTCTCCCCTTTCTTAGCAGAAAGCGTGATTAAAATGATTTAATTTGAATTTATTTGTCTCTTTATGTGTAAGTAGGTTCCTAGTATTGCAGCTTAGGCTGTTTTCCAAATCAGGTGATGACTGGTTTTTTGGGAGAGTGTCCAAAATCTTATAGACATAGCAACCTTTTCTCATTTTGATAGGGGGGGGAAAAAAACCCCCGCCTTGAAAGAGTCATGTCTTTTCTGGTGTCATTGGCACTGAAGCGTGGAGATGGGCGTAGGTGGCTGGCTGGGATGAGCTGCGTGGGGGTTTGTCGGTGTACCCAGTTCCACCACAGCTCAGCACTTTGTGTGGGAACTCCCCAGGGGAGATCAGTACAGCTTTTTGCAGTGTAGCCTTTTTCTCATGGCTTTTTTGAGAAGTGGGGTGGCTTATTCCCATCCAGGTGAAGCTCCTTATGCACGTGTTAATAAAGCAGGCCCTGAGACAAAGGCTTTAATTTCTTTAGTTCAGTATTGGCTGTGGTCTTGTCACAGTGCTACTGCTGCTCTTCCCCACAGACAAGCGATGAGGGCACAGCGCTGTTGGCTGTGAATCTCCACTTTAGAATTGGCCCCAGTCCCTAAATCTGACACTGTCTGCCCCAGGTCTCTTGACCACGCCATTGAATCTGTACAGTATCCTTACAGACCTCTGAGTCTGTTTTAATATCTTTAAGTACTGTAAAACTTTACTAGTATTTTAGATAAGTCCTTCTATGGGTCTTTATGTGCTATAATATCTAGCTTTGCTTTATTAGGAACAATAAATGGTTGTATATGAATCCACAACAAGATATATACAGCATCATTGTGTATGTATGTATGTGAACTCCTAGAGATGATTCATAGGGTAAAGTCGTGCAAGTGATGAGGATTTGGAGCTGTGCTTCCCTCACATACAGCTGACAATGTCTTTGAGTCTATTTTGGTAGTCTCTTGGGAGCTTATATCACTTGCCTCTGTGAAACCAAACTGTGGGACCTTAAGGATAATGGAGCTGTGGAAGGCTCTCTTCCCACACAAGACAGTTCTGGTGCTCCTCTTCACCTGTGACATGCAGTTCAGACCTGCTGTGGTAAAGCTCTTGTCATGTTGGCTACCCTCTCAGCAGTGGAGGGGTTGTCTAGTTGATGACTGTCAGTGTTAGAGTTAGTGGTTGGACTCTATCTTAAGGGTCTTTTCCAATCTAGGCAAATCTGTGATTCTGTCTGATAACAAGGTAACCTTCCAATATCAAATCAAATGCAGCTTTTGTGTGAATGAATAGCCAAAATGATTCATTAAAAATATATGAACACAGATGGCTGTAGAGTAAGAAAGTCACAGCTGTTTTCTCTTACAATTCTTATGAACATGTCTTTGGCTAAGGTGGCTGAACCACCTTTTAAAAGTATGGGAGGGGGAGGACAGCAAAGTTCCTGCCTTTAAGAGGAAAGCACAACAGGAGACATTGTTCAGCTGTGATTCACATGGGGTGTTGCTCTAATCCATAAAGCACAGCCATGTGTTCATATCCCAGAAGGGCATAATTATTTCATGATAACAGCTCTGATATTTTTGAAAGTGTTTATTGTGGAGAAAACCTATATTTTTGGTGCTGGCAATTAAGAGTAGTGAACAGTAGTTGTAGCTGAGATAGTGATCCACAGAGATTAATGCAGCACTTCAGACTTCTCATTAGCTACATACTGCTTTTTCCAAGCTGGGGTGGCAGGGAAGAAAAGAAAGACATTCTGAAGAGAAATGCTAATAAAAGTATAGAACTATTTCTAGCACCTTCATGCAAGCATTAGTGTTTGTATCAGGTCCAAAGAGAAACTATTCATATTTTTCTTGTAGGAGGCCAAATTATGGAGTTCTCTTTGATCAAACTAGCTGCACCAGTGCTCTCTCAGGTTTTCCAGAGAATCTGCTTGGAGAATCCCGTGAGGGTGGGGAGCAGACACTGTGAGTGACATGTTCTTCTTGAGGTTGAAAAACGTTTGCTTCTTGTGTTGAAAACCTGTGTGTCGTGGGTGGAGAGCTTGCCACTTTCTAAATAGGGCAGAAATAATTGAAACACTGGATTTTGGATCTGTACATCATCTTCTGCAGATATGTACTGTAATCATCTGAGGATACATATTATAAAACTGGTTCAGATGCTGTTGCGATGCTATAGGAGGGTTTTACTTTGACAGGCTTTTGGAAGCGTATTTCAAAGCTCAGAATCTATTATTCTAAAGGTATTCTGGTCAGAGAACTTTATATGCATGTTTCCTGAGATTGTATTGTATAAATTCTTCAGCTATCACTTAAACAATAGCAAGTCTTAGTTACTGTCCTTCATCTGTTATCAGAGGAATCACTGTACTTGACTCCTTTTTTTAAAATATTCTTTACCACAAGTTACAATCACAAATATACAGAAGAAAAGTGGATGTAGCAAGCTGTGTATTTCTCTATTTTAATACTGGCACTCAGACCTCCAAGAACAGAAGAGGCATCTCAATAAAACAGTGTCTGCCAAAATCAGCATTAGTGGCAACATGTGAAAGCTGACATGACTGGGATCAGTATTGCTGTTGTTGAGAATACAGTTAGGAGTAGCACAGAGTGGGGATTCTGCAGTGGTGCTGCAAGAGTACATGTTATTCATCTGAAAGATTTATAATGCACATGAAATATAAATAAAACCAGATTTATAGCATGTAGTAGCAGAGATGTGAGAAGCCTGTTGAGATACTGTTTTAGCAGTCTGAAAGAAACTGCTTGAAAAGTCCAAACCCTTTTCCTTTTTGTCAGCTGAGCTTTTCCTCTCTGTCCTCTCACAAGCAAGATGGATCATGAGCCATGGAAAAATCTTTTGAGAGTCTCCTGAGCATCTTGTATTTCCTGTGTATTTGTCTCCTAGAATGTAGCTGTAAAATTTGAGTCATAATTACAAAGGTGAATATAATACCTAATCAGGAATTAAATGTAAAACTTGGTATTAACTTATATTGTTGCTTTCTGTCAATACCAGTGAAGAAAATTAAAAAAGAAAAAAAGTCTAGAGTGACCAGAAGGAGGAAATTAAACCAGAACCTTCAGCCTTGTGGTCAGAACTATTTTGACAGTACAAATGTATTTTTTTCTGCTGGTTCTGTTTGAGTAATTTAAGCAGGATAACGATATCCTTATTGGCTAATCAAGAGAGGTGATCAGGTGGCAGTGTGAACACCCTTGGGTTCATGTCTTGTTGCACATGGAACCATGCCACTTTGTTTCTTATGAGTAAAATGTGAATCAAGAGGTAAATACACTCCAACACCCATAATGTGTTTGGTCAAGCACAAAATTTTTCACTGAAAAACAGTCTGTTGGAAAAAACTTTGTCCCTGCTGTTCTTTCCTCATAATGTAAAAGACAATATTATGGTGGAATTAGAAAGTTGGAAATATAAAGGGATCCCTTCTCCCATTCCCACCTTTTGTGGCGGGTGCTTTGTAGCATGGGATAGAGAGCAATGCATATCATCTGCCAACCTGAGGCTGCATGTAGAGCTACATACTGGTCTGCTCCTTTGCCTTTTGCGTTTTATGATTCAAACGTGTTGGATGTTTGTTGGCAGTGTCATTACCCTGAGTAGTAAATGTTGAACATGTAGATATTTTTGAGGACTCCAAGCTGACTGGCCGGGACAGTCTCTGTCCCACTGCCTGCTCTCAGGCTGTAGTTGCTTCATGCACATTATTATTGGCTTTCACATTCCTAGTGATGGAGCAAAATCGCCATCACAAAGCAAAGTTGTTACCTTACTCTGCTCAGTCACTTAGGAGGAAAGAACAGTTCTGTTTGAAGTATTTTGTATGCTTAATGTCACCCACTCACTATGCTGGATCAGATCTCTCTGGCATGTGACCTTGTGGATCCTGTATGTGGTGACAGCATCCTGGGCTTTGTTTGGGCTCATCTCTGTTTTACCCTTGGCACAAAGTTGGATATTTTGGTTTTTTCTGAATATTTTTCCTCTTTGGCTTATGATCAAACACCCTGAAGATGTTTGTATGTGTAGGTGTTGATTTCTTGTTTTTATTTTAACTGCTGTAAGAACAAAGGACTAGACAGAGCCTCCTGGGTCAGTGAGACCAGCCCTCTACACAGCAGCTAACATTATCATCTATATGTCAGACTTTATTTGCTTGTGTTTTTCCTCTAAATTTCATTGCTGGTAGCAGAGTAATATCTCTCCAAATGTTTTATTTTTAAGAAAACGAAGGCTAGCTCCATCTTTGCTAAATTTGCAAACACTTAAAGAAAAGAAAATCCATTTATGTCCAGATACCAGCTTTCTATAGTCCCTTAATTTATAGGATTGTCCATTAAATGGCTGATTAGCTTTGTATCCTTTGTATGTGCTACAAGAGTAGCAATCTGTTTAAAGTTTGCAGAGATTTGTGTTTGCTTGCTATTATCCTTCGTGCTTCACTTGATTGTTTTTATATATATCCTCTTTCTTGTTCGCTTCATGGATTGCCATGCTAACTGTATCACATGTTCAGGGATTTGCTAGAGTCTTCAAAGTATTTAAAAATTACCACATGCTTGATCCCTGTGTATAAGGAAGGAAACTGCTTAATTTCCTTTCCCCTGCCCCAATCTGTTATTTCCTCCCTCTCAGACAGGAGATGGAGCATGGTGCACCAGTGGCCAGTCAGAGGGTTGTGTTTATCCATGTAGTTCCTCTAAAATGATCAATAAAATCCTAGAGATGGCCAGAGTTTTGGAGGTAGGCATATGCAGACCTTCTCTTATAGTGAGCTCTCCAGAGAAGACTGAGAGGCTTGTGTGCTTTGAAGAAGTTTGGTACCTATGGAACTATGACTCAACTGCATAAGCAAGTGCAGTTCTCCTTGGCTGGGTACTCCCCACAGTTCTTGTATCCCAAAGAGGTTGCCATATAAAGGCACAAGGTGATCTTGGCTGCCCTGAGTTGCTGTAAAGCAGTCCTGAATCCTGCATGTCTTTCACCACTAGATAAAATTGCCCTTCCATTCTGGGGGAGGTGGAATATGGTGTGGTGCAGCAATTGTTTTTGTTTGTTTTTAATAACAAGCTTTAAGGCAATAACAGGCAGGCAGTGTCAGCCTGATGTATTCTGGTTTGATTTCAGGCATTACACAAGGGAATAGACTATTTCTACATCTCCCCCTAGAGCTCTTTAGCAACAACAGCAGCAATAATAATAACAATCCAGGTTATTAAAAAAGAAAAAAAAAAAAGAAAAAGAAGAAAACATCCTGCCAGTTCCCTTAGGGAGTAGCACAAAGCCAGGGTGAAGGTGCATAGGGCTGGGCACCTTTGCTCCCCATGTAAGAATAGCACACATCCATAACAATATAAAACAGTGTTGCACAATGAGCATTTCTAGTGTTCAGGAGAAATAGGTTTTCTTTCAGCTGAGGAAAAATATTAGGCTTTTCACCAAAAAGGTCATCTTCTCAAGCATTGCCTATGCAGGAAAACTTATTTTTCCCTCAGCTCATTTGAACAAGCCTTGAGAAAACTTGTGGAATTGCAGTGAGTCAGGCTAATGCCCAGGGTGCATACCTAGGAAAAAGCAGTGAGTTATGCCATGGGGGTTGGATAAGTCTAACCCAAAGTGATGGCCTCAGAAGCTTGAGGAAGAGGAATGGCAAATGTCAATAGGGGGAAGAGCTGATGCCTTTTTAATGGGAGAAGGGTCAGTGGGTTGGCAGGAGAATTGATGAACTGCCAGTATAATATGCTACGTGGAACACCAATGCCATGTACTGTGTTTTAAGAGCACAGTGTCTGTCCCCAAGAAATGGCACAAACTTGTCTTTTTGCTGAGTGAGTTGCAGACTTGCCATCTTGTATAGCTTTAGTTATTTTCTTTCCTTTCTGTATTTCTTTTTTAATCTAAAATGATTGAAAAGAGAACCTCTAGGCTGTTTTGTGCTGGAAATCTCAAGAGGACATGATTTTGGATTTCCCAGGTGGTTATCAGGTGTTGTGTTTGTATGGTGTGAAAGACAGGAGGTTAAAATAGGAGTTCAAGAGAGGGGGAGAAGTGCTGGAGGGAAGAATTGTGCAAATCTTTTATGCTCTCTCAGCATAGGTTTGAATGAAAGTTTCATCAGAGCAGAAACTGCAGAAATGAAACCTCTCTTATCAGATTGGAGGAGGGTGGTAGCATTACAGAAATGTTAAGAGTGTGTGACCTTATTTTTTCCATTCAGAATCAGATGTGGGGATAAGGCTTGTACTGGAAAAATATAATCCTCTGAATGGTAGAAGAGAAGGAAAACTTGGTATTACAGTGGATGGAGCCAGGTGCGGAGCCATTATCTTCTAGGTTGTGGCAGACATTGAAGGTTCTTCTGACTAACTTGTAATCCATCATCTGCATCCCTGATGCTATTAGAGGCAGGACATATTTTTGCATCACTAGTTATTGTGACAAATTGCATTAATGACAAAGTTTTTGCATTGATGTTTCTAGGTTGACTTTCTCTTCTCAAAGTCTTTGAGGCAATAGTTACCTAAGAATTAAAAGAAACCCTATTTTGCAGTGAGTATATGGTGGGTATGGCTGCACTGTCAGCTGAGAATTATGATTATGGAAAGGATGTAAAAAACAAATTTGAAGTGTACGCATTAATGAGCATGGTCATTGGTTAATTAGTGTTTTAACATGTGCATTGTGGTATGATTCAGAGCCCCTAAGAGATCTCTCTGACTGCATTTCCACTGCTAGGCATTTTGCCTTATATGAAAATGTTCCAGAAATGCAGGTTCCACCCAAAATAGCCAATGCAATTTTTCAGGTTGAGAAGTAAAAAAAATTATCTTTGTTTCTTTCTCGTTTTAACCTTCTCCTTGTTCTTCAAAACAAGGCATTCATCAATGACAATAGAAACTGCTACTCTTAGGGCTGTCAATGTTTATAGCTTTGGGTTTAATAGCAAGGACATAAATATATACTTTTCATTACATTTTTGCTGTTATTTGCTCATCATCCACAGCATCTGATATTATCATAACTCTTTGGTCGAAGCTATTAAAGTTATGGTTTGTAGCTCACACTGGCATGAAGCGGACAGAGAGACATAAAAGTAAAAAAGCCTCGTAGATTGAGATTCAACTGTCTAGGCAGTATCAGTCATTTTCTCACTATTCACATAAAAGCAACTCTAATCTTGGTAGATAGTTGTTTGTTGGTTTTTTTTTTAACCTGCCTTCCTTATCCTTTTTCCTTCCCCCTAGTAAAATTTCTCCTCAACTTAAACTAAAGTCACATTTGCCATTCCAAGTGCAAGATGATGACTTCTTATGGACAAACACTACTAAGCAAGCAAAGAAAGCATGTTGATCTATTGAACAAAAGAAGCAACTTGATTAGGGCTTAAAGAAGAGATGGCTTGTGTTTGCAACTGGCCATTGTGGTGCCCACCCCAGTTCTGGGCTGGGATAGTAAAGCTCCTGTGGGTCTCTTATTTAAGACATTCTCCAATGGGAAGTCTTTGTGGAGAAGCTTTCTGTCTCTCTGTAGTCAGCTCTGCCTGGGAAATTCATCCAGAGGGGTCCTACCCATGATCTTTCCATCTTCATTGGCAGGGCTCCTTGCTGTCAATACTTTGGCCTGTTTACAAATGAGTGGGTAGAAAGACAATGAACTAATAGAACTAGTTTATCGATTAAAGATAGCCAATGAGAAAATAAAGCCTCAGTTGAGACTTGTCAGGATAGGAATGATCTGAGATGGTGACTTCATGGGTATAAATCATTCATCTCTGACAGAAGATGTCTGGCTTCCTTCAGCTGTGGCTTGAAATTACTAGCAAGAAATTATAGATCAAATTCTGATCTGATTTTAAATGTGTCGATTCTTGTGGTGTTGCTTAGGGTCTGATAGGGTATGTCCTAATCTTTCTACAATAGTAGGAGAAAGAATCTTTATTCATATGGGCCTGATCAAAAATCCACTACCTTTAGGGAGTTTTGAACTAACTTGTAAGGACTCTTAGCCATTTCATACTCCGAATCAGTTTAAATTTCTGTTCACCTAATGTACTTCAGAATATAAATTTAGAGAGTACCAATGCTCTTCCATCTATCCCCATTCAGAACTAGTCTGTCAGCTTTTGGCAGAGACTTATTTTTTCTGGGTTTTCCCAGCTTTCTGCAAATAATCCTGGTTTATCCTTAAATAGCCTTATTCTGTGTCAGAGCATTTTAGGATTTATTTTAGTCTCTAAAATTTCATGTGGCCATCAAATGAAATAAAACATTCTTTAAAAAAGTCTATACAAATCTAATTGTGTTTCTCTCCAAAGAAGCAGCACATTTAGCAGCTTCAGAACAAGTTTGAATTGTATTTCAAGTAAGGTTTAGTCTCTGTGAGCTGCTAAATGCTTGTAGTAACTCTACTTCGCAAAGAGGAACCAGAAGTTGAATGCATTTCCCATCTCCTTTTCTAGCAGTACACTTGCTGTTTAGTCATCTGAACTGATACCTTAAGGCCCTCGCTGACTATGGGGTCCTTTTTGTATTTGTCCTACTTGCATATGTCATCGTGGTGCAAGGAGTCAATCCTGGGTCAAACCCAAAGTCTGTATAATCCAGTCTTTTTTATCTAATCAATTTAGCAGATGCTTCTGAAAAGTACATACAAACCAGTGCTGTTCCTTGGGTTAGCCTTCGTAAGTTCTGGCAATTAATAGTTTGAGAACTTCCTGACCTGGCAGGTTTATCTCCTTCTCAGTCTTCTGTTCATTCAGACTTGCATTGTAATTCTTAAGTAATAGTTTGTTAGCATCTCATTACTGAACTGCTACTGCCTTTCCTTGGGCTTTGTCAAATGCAACCATAAGCAAACAAAAATTTTTGTGATGTTGCAAATAATGTCTGTGACCTCAGGAAGATGTGAGGGGAGAGGCTGAATGCTTCACCTTCTTTTCTAGTAACTTCCCTCTGAAACTTGTTAGGCTCCTGTGCCAGTGGTGGGTGAGAATAGACACTAAGTTCAGATCTGTGGAGGTGTATCTATATGTATCTGTCGTGTGCTTTGTGACATTTGCTTTGAAAGAAACTAGAAGTGTCTTGGAGGTGAGATGAAATGCCTCATTTTGTGTCCTGGCACGTCTGGTGGTGTGCGTGGGGGTCTGATGTGTCAGCAGTTCCCTTCTCCTTGCTCCTCTCAATTCCAAAGAAGACAGTGACTTTGTGAATATCCCGCTGTAGTGTTTCCATATGCCTGGTGGTCTATATGAGTAAAGGCCTTTGTGTCAGTGTTTAAACAAGCTTACTTTCTGGCTGTTCATGTGAAGAAGTTTAGTTGTGCAGGGAGGAATAGACAGGCAGCGACTGGAGCACTGTGATCATTGGCTGCATGAGGTAACTACAGATGCTTTATTCAATGCCAATGTTTTTTTAGCTGGTCACCTCCTGTCCTGGCTGAATTCCTCTTGACGTCTGACCACTAGCTGACAGTCCTGAAGATTTGCCCTTCTGCAGTGAGACCTCCCACAGAACTGCCATGCCTGAGAGAGGACAGACTTCAGATTGGCCCAAGAAGGGGAAGAATCACAGCTAAAATGCAGACTCTGTGAAAGGCTTTGCAGTTGCTGCCTTTTGTGTGTGTTGTTTTTTACAGCAGTGCTCCCCTGCTAGGGACAGACTTGAATGTCCTCACATTCAGTGTTCTTTCTTACTCTAGGTGATTATTTCTAATCTGTTTTAGCCCTACCACATGGTGTAGCTTCATTGGGCATAAATTGTTTTGGAGGAGTTCTTCTGCCTCTGCAGAAGAGAAGAATAGAGTACCTCTGCCTGGGAACAGGTCATTCCCTTTGGCTTGCCACAACCATTTATGTATCTGATGACCACAAGCACAGGAGGTCCACCTGATATATCAGTCTTCAAAGAGTATTGACTTACCTTGCGTATGAAAGGGCTGGCTATATTTGTGAGTATCTTTGGAGTGGAGGTTCTAAATTTGGTCCAAATGGATTTAAAAGGAATTTTTAGTGCTTTTTCAGGTGAGCAATATGCTTGGTTGCTGACCTTGTAAATGTAAGTTGTGTTCCTGTTTCTTTTTAACAAAAGTTTCTGGTTACCTGAACTGATCAACCAGGAAAGTGAGAGGGATGAGAGATGTTTGGGGGGTTGGTGGCATAGTTAAAGTAAAAAGGAGAATATTGTGAGATACTTGGCTGGGGTCCATTGCTACTGCTTGTGGATTGGCACATGGTTTAACCTGAGTTGGAAGGAGGTCTCCTCCTCCAGTGAAGAGGATGAAAATCTGAACTGCATTTTTAAGGCAACCTTGTTGCCTCAGATGTTGGTGATGACTTGAGGTTTAAAGCTGTGCTGGGAATATACAAGCCCTTTGGCAGGCACTTGTTATTTAGCAGAATTACTGCATTTTGGGCTCGTATGCCCCTGCTGATGGCACTAATCTCCATGTTAGGAGACAAAGTACCAGCTGTGCCTGGTCCTATTTATACTATTTTCGCCACATGGATGTTCATCCATTTAATTTGGAAACATTTCTCTGCACTCATCAACAGCCACATGCAGGCAACCAAAATTGCCACATTTATTCTGACTTAGTTTTGAAAACGACAGATGCTACATTGCTGTAAAACATGGTGAAAGGGCTTTCTAGCTTTGGTTTTGTTTCTCATTTGCGTGCGAGTGTTTGATATATAAGCTATTAATGCTGGTGATTGAAGCTACTTTTCTTCAGCAAGGTCTGCTCCTTCTCCTGGAAAGTCAAGCGAAGCTTCCACTGGGGGACTGGTGCCATTTATATTTATGCAAAGGACATAGAAACCGTACTGTGACTCAGGAATGAGAAGAGTTGGCACGTGTGTGGCTCACAAATACACACAGATGTGTTATGTGGTGATTACTTTTTCTTAATAATGTGACTTTTTCCCCAGCCTGAATAATTCAAAGGAACAATACTGTTGTGAGTGCACCTGAAGGCAAGTAACCTTCTCTGTCCTCTGGGCATGTGGTGTGTGTGCTGCTTCCAGCACAGACATTTTAAGGGGAAAAGTATGAAACCATCTGCTAAGTCTTGTGTGTCAAGTGCAAGCCTTGCACAACTTATTCTCTTCTTGTGCACGACAACATCTAGGGCTGTGGTACAACAGTTTCACCGCATGATGCTAGAGCCTTGTTCCCACTCCTTGACCTCATGAACCATCTGTACTTGGGGTCACTGATGGGGACAGAGACTGTGCCACTGTGCTGCTTAACAGGGCCCTGGGACCTAAAGGATCCTGTTAATACAGGGAGTGCCCTGTCCCAAGGACCACTCACATCATCTTTCTAAAACCTGAGGCCCTGATGCTGTTTGCAGTGGGAAAGCTGGTACTGAAGGTGTGTAATGAAAAGCCTTGCAAGACTAGGACATGGAGGGCATGCTGTAGTGTCTGTCAGAAAATGCTTGTGGAGAGCTTGTGTTGAAACCATTAACCCACCTTTCATTGTCTGCTTCATTGTGCCTTTGGGCTTTGCCTTAAAGCTGCATTCTTTGGCACCGTATTTCTTTGTCTATACTGTATTTAGCAATCCTTGACAATGTCATGTTTGAGCAGTGGATGGGGCTGGATGATCTCCAGAGGTCTCTTCCAGCCTCGATTATTCTGTAATACAGATGCACAGAGAGATGCCTACAAGACTTCTGGAAAGAATAAATGAAGCAAAAACTTTTAGCCTCATTGAAAAACACTGACACAGGAGAAAGATGTGTGATTGTATACATTGCAGGGGTTAGTCTTTCCTTACTAGAGATAGTTTTTAATGACTTTGGAGTGGAAATACTGAAAAAACCCTCATCAGTTCATTACCAAACAGTCTTGTAGTGCTTGTCTCTGCCCGGAGTTCAGTTTGTGGAGAGAAGCCTTTGGAGTTTCTTTGAATGAGGGTTCAAATGCAGTAGAGCAGAGAAGCATTTTCTAGAATAGTTTTGTAAAACTGGCGTTGGTTGGTTTTTTTTTTTTTTTTTTTGTTCCATTTGGCATCTGCGCTTTCTGGACCTTATGGTGTAACTGAGTCGTGTTTCTCATGGTAATTATTTGGATGTGACCTTACTGCTTTTATTTTAGCTGCTACCTTGAGCCCTAAGGACCACTATATGTTGGATGCTTACATTTAACTGAACTAAGCAGAAAATTGACAAACCTTGGGTGCCTTCAATTTTGCAGCCTTTTGATTTAACTTTTATTAAACAATTATAGCTGGATTTGCCTTTCGGGGAATCTTCGTTTATGGCATTCTAATCTAACAAATCCCAGCTAAGCCGAAGGACGCATTATTGAAAATCAAAGCTAGCTCTCCTAATAGGGACAATGGAATCCTGCTCAGTCCGAGTGACACCTGGGAGGCCTGCACTCCAATATGATAAAGTATTTTCTTTGAGAGAAGGTCACCCAAAGTTCACTTTTACAGAGAAGTTCTTATTCTCGGTTAATGGGACTCCCTGTTGCATGGTACTGCAGTTGCTTAACATAAAAAGGATGGATTGTCAAAGAAATTACCCTTAAAGTTGCTCGCTGGCAAACTTATCTGAAAGGACAGACCAAGTGTTCTCTCCTGGCCAGCCTGAGTGGTCTATGACCCAGCCACCCAAGCTATTGTGCCCTTTTGCACTTCTGCAGTTTAGGATTTGTCAGCATTTTGATTTTGACCCCTTGTTTCTGGGCAAGCGCTGTTCTTTAGGGCTGTTTTTCTATAATAGAATCTCCTACCTGGCTTTCAGAGCAAGCCATTTAATCTTTTTATGCCATGGAAATGAAAACATTTCCAGTCCTTAGGGGATTTTTCTAGTCCCAGCAGAGCAGATTTATAATTTAACATGGAATACTATGTGCTTATCATATCGTATGTGAGATAGACTAGGTCCTTTTTTGGTCCTTAAGAACAGTACACAAAATCAAAACATATAAGCAGAGCTAGACTTGTTGTTTTGTGGTTTTTTTTAGTGTTACATATGTGTTTTCCTCTGTATGTAATTGATCGCTAGTCATAGCTGGGCCCAGAGCCAACTGAAAGACACTGGGGATTATTGTTTCTGGTCCCTTTCTGACTTAGCTGACTCATTTTTCCCCAGAAAGGGGAGAGTTGGGAGTAGGGTACGAGAAGCATATGACCTAAGGCTAACAGTATCTGCTGGGAGAATTAGGTATGGGTGTTTGGGCTTGCTTTAACTTGAGTTTTCATGTATACATAGAGGTGCTTGAAGAAGATATTAGAGAAATTTAGTTAATTTTAAAAGATTACTTTGATTTTTGCAGAGAACTAAAAGTAAGAATATCAGCCCAGATTTTTATTTGGGCTTTGACTCCAGTGGAGCTATGCTGATTTTTATAGTATTGCTATTGTATTTTTGTAAATTAAAACACTGATTGGAGCACTGTTACCAGGTCATTATCTTAAGAATTGAACAAATCTCCTCTAAGAATCATTCTGTGTCTCAGAAGATGGCACAGTTTTTCATAGGAAACTAGTAGAACTTTGTTCCCATTTTGGACTTGACCAGTAAAGAGCATTGCAGTTATGCTCTTAGATCCATGATGTTGGTGTACTAATTCAGGTAACAGAACTCGGGTGAAGCTTTAATTCCCAGTATTCAAAACTGACAGGTTGAATCCAGTAGACATTCAGCTTTTCAATTCATTTTGGTTTTGTGTGTTCTACCTAGTTTTCAGAGTAGGCAATTGCATTATTTTATACTACAGAAATGAGGATGATTCCAGTGTTCTGGGCATTTTAGGATTCCAGCAAAGAAGGTTTAGGACCCAGCTGAGAGAAGGAGTTGACACGAGAACCCTTCTGAGCAGTGCATGCTAGCTT
Source organism: Podargus strigoides (assembly GCA_028020825.1). Classification (NCBI taxonomy): domain Eukaryota; kingdom Metazoa; phylum Chordata; class Aves; order Caprimulgiformes; family Podargidae; genus Podargus; species Podargus strigoides. Next base: position 3,862,952 of record CM051629.1, on the reverse strand, counting down.
GTGAACCTGGCTGTTAGAGGGTTTATGATCAGTTCTGCAACAAACAGTTGCATAATTTATTTTGCAATATGGGCTCTGACACAGATCTCCTGGAACTCCTGGAGGGGGGTACAGCTTGGGGTGGCAGTGTGTTAGCAGGGCTGAAGGACGATTAATGGGCTTTTTTTAAAGCAATGACCATTAGAAGGCATGTGGGAGGTATGGTTAGCAGCAGAAAATCCATTTCTACTCCGATAGGCAAAGCTGTGATGGCCCTTCTCTTCATATCCTTCACTAGTACAGTTTAGGATAATTAACTATGTAAGTTAATAGTCTGCTTTCAAATCTTCTGAGATTGCTTGGAGTCTTGCAGATCACATAAGTGGCTCTGTATACTGAAGCCCTCGTGCTTGAGTGTGAAATCAGACAAGCTAACCTTTGTATGTATTTTGATGTATAGTATATATCACTGTCTCGACTACCAAACACTATCAGTCTCTCTAGTGGCCAATCTTGTGTTTCTGATGACTTGAACTGGGAGTGAGAAACTTTCCCCATGGAAGCCTTCGAATCTAGTACTACTTTGTCATGACAGACACTTAGAGAAAAGGGGCATTAATTCTGCATGTTTGCATTTGAACAGTCAACACATCTTCATAAACCCTGTAGAGCCAAGAAGCTGTACTCGTGCAAGAAAGCCACCACTCTTCCAGATTAACTCTGGCTGGAAGTTCACAGAAGCTGTTCTAACGGAGAAATGAACCCCCAAGCAGAATCTATACTATTTTGTCACATTAAAGCATTTACATTTAATAAAAGCAAGGGCCTCGGGATGGAGGTACAGCATCTGCTGTGACAGTTTCCATCTTAGTTTTTGGGTTTTGGGTTTTCTCTCTAATTAGTTTATGTTCCAATAAATCCTTAATACGACGACTGCTTGAAAAACAATTGAAAAATAAAACAAAAAGCGGAGTTTAAATTGCTTATGGGTTGCTTTGTATGGCTTCCAGGCATTTGAGCAATTTTGCTAACAAGTATCCTGTAACCTATTTCCAAAGGCCACTAGCAGATAATTATGTTTGGTTAATTTACATACTTTCAGTTTATAATCCTAATTAGTTCTCCAACCAGTAGTCCCTAGGCGATATGTAGTCTTACCTCATTTTATTTGCCATCCCTAATGTGCAAGTTCTCGTCCTTTAATTTACAAAAAAAAATGCTGTTAGGTTTGGTTCAGGGCTTTCCCATTTCAGTGCACATCTAAACTGGGTGATTCCACGCTGATTTAAACCCTGTTTGTGAATAAGTATTTTACATTTTTATAGATCTTACATCTGGGAGATGTTCTGCAATTTAGGGAAACTGACCCCAGTTTGACACAGAGCCTATTTTCATTGCATAGAATCAGGCTGAATTCTGCACCAGCCTTTATCCAGAATGTCCCATTTACATCTCCGATTTGCTGCAGGGTGTTGGCATAGGATGGGGAGTGAGGTGCTGGTCTGTAACCGTGTGGTACTGCTGCCATGGCAAAAGCAGAGATGGGGCATGGGGCAGTAGGAATGAGTAACTGCTGTGTGAGAGCCCCTGGGGAGCTGCACACAGCGGCTCTGTAAATGGCTCTGGTAAAACCTCTCGGGCTGCTGGGCAATTGTTTGTTCCCCCTTTGTGTACTTAAGATCTCTCCCTGTGTACGTATTATTCTGGGATCAGTTATCACCCAAGCTTGAGATTACACTCAGTGAAGTGGCTGAGGAGGAAAGAGAAAAGAGGAGGATGGAACTGAAGACTTAAAATTTCAAGTGAGCAACACTCCCTTTAGCTCCTCCTAGGTTTAAATGAACTTCACAAAACACTTGAAATGAGCCTCCCTAGTGGAAGGAGCACACCTCCTGGTGCTAATCCTGGCAGGATTCTGAGTAACTGGAGTTGAAGTTGAGTCAGCATCTTGCTGTGGGACAGGACCCCTGCCCAGGCTGTAAGGATGGCTTTGTGGCTCAGGAGGGGTGTGTGGCAGTTGGTGGAGAGCGCTGGGTTTGAGGGAAAGCCTGTAGTAAGGCAGGAGACGCAATCTCCCCTGTAGTGTGGACATTTTTTGTGTGAAATGTCCTGTAGGCAACTAGAACAATTTCAGTTGTTATCTTTAAAGCACTGGGCTATGTACTATAATGCAATCTTTAGGAAAGCTGTTGGATGAAGTGTTTCCTCTGAAGGCATCAAAAGCTGCTTTGTAGTCCAAGTCATTTCACTGTAATGAGGTCAGGTTTGGACTAATGTTATGGTAATTTCCAATGCTTCCTTGCAAGCAATAAAAAGACCCCAAATCTCCCTTTTCAACACCACATTAAGTACTTCGATAAGGCAATGAAAAAGTGTATGTGATAACAGAAAGGAAAAGGAAAATCTGCAGTTGGCAAAGCTTTTGCCTGGATTTCCAGGATACCTGATGGATTCTGTGAACTGATACTAGTTAATAAATGGTAATACTAAAGGAGAGAGGTGATTTTTAACTGATTGAAATAACAGATGTTTAGTGAGGAAGAACTCAAAAGGTGTGAGAGTAATTCTTGGCCAATAATTTTATTTCCACATCTTAAAGAATGTAAATTTTATACTGTCGATGTTTTGGGGTAATTTCTGCACATCACACTTGAATTCCCAAATACATTTCTGCTGTTACACACATGCATACAATGCTTAGTGTTTATGTAACTGATGCCTAAAGGAACCATTACCCGTGAAGTTATTCCAAAGGAGCCTAGGAACACCTTGATGGTAATTCTTCTTCATTAGAGCATTTCAAATCTTACTCTAGTATTTCCAGGTAGACTAAAGATGGCTGGACTGTCTTTTCATGCCTGGTTTAGGGACTGTGATTCTGCATTAATCATGGCTGGTAGTATGTCAGGTGAAATCCTGGCTCTAACAAAGTCAATTAAAAAAAAACCCCTTTCATAGACTACAGTAGGACTACTAATTTGTCCCAAAGGAAAATATCATTTGAAGGTAAATTTAGAGGCTTGTTGACATAAGTGCCAGATTTCAAGGGGCAGTGGCAATTTACATGGACTGAAGAGGCACCTTCAGGTATTTAAGAGACTTTACTGTGGAATATGGTAGACATTCAATGCTAATTCAGTGCTAATCTGCAAAGGGAGTAGAAAAAACCTTGAACAAATACATTGTTTGCTTCTTGGTAACAGACAAAATAGGCACTGAGAAGCTGTTAACGTCTCCCCTTCCAACTTTTATAGTTGTTTTTTTTTTTTTTTTTTCTCTGTATAGTTATAATCGAAGAGTCCAGAACAAAAATTTAGAAGGGTTTAGTTTGTGGGCTCAAGGGAAAAGGAAGAGGGGATCAAGAATGTGGGAGTTATCCAATGACTGTACTTCATCCAGCAGACTATTCCAATTTATATCTGAATTCTTAATTAGAAATTGAAAATGAGAAAATGGGCAAGATACCTCTTTGATATTTAGTTTTTGTCTTTTTCACCATCTATATTAATTCATATATTTATTTGCTTCAATTTATATGTGTTAATTTATAAATTGTCTGATTTTAATGCAAACCCACACTGAAGTTTGTATATACCACTAAGAAACCACACAGCAAAGCAAAACAGTAGAGTAGAAGTCCTATTTCTTTCCCAATTACAGGTAATCTTATATGCCTTGTGAGTTGAAGATATGCATTGCTTGATTCTACTCTTGATACTCGTACTTCTCTCTTGCCTCTTCCCTCCAGCTCTGCTTCCCTCAAGAAAATCTCAACCCAAATTCCCCCAAAGTCAGGGTGGAGATTTTCCTGTCAGGTGTGACTGCCAGGCTGTCCTGGCACTCCTGCAGCACAGGGGCTGTGCTCGAGGAAAGAGTACTCTAGATGTGGTGAAACCAGAAGGGAGTCAAAAGTATTTAGAATAGTTTGAAATATAAAACAATAATTTATTTTATTTCCTTTTACTTGTTAACATTTGTAGCTAATGATGATTTCATGAAACTGCTTTTATAATTCAATACATTCAAATCTATAAAGCAAACAGTTACTACCATGGGCTTTTCAAATTCCACAAACTGTCTTATTATAAACAAATTAGCTGTACATGCACACTTTTTCAATAGGTTGCAACATTTGCAAACATGCTTTAAAATCCTTTAAAGCTGCAGTATAAAGTACTTTGCTTCAGGCTTTTCAGATGAAACCTATATACTTCTTTCAGAAACCTTAAAAAGAAAAATGTTTAAATGTTGATCATAACTCTAAAAACTGCTGTTTGATAAATGTTCAATATTACAAGAGAATGACTCTAATTCTGAGTTTAAACCTTGAGCTAAATATTGATAAACAGCACTCTGTGTAGATGTGAACAACAGCAAAATAATATCACAAAATATGGTTTCACAAAAAATAGATAGGTGCAGTTGCTCTTGTGGGTATTTTGCATATTTTTTTTTTTTAGGTAAAGAAAAGCATGGGTACCTTTTTAATATGAATATAGTTTAAGCAAATTACCTGTGTAAGTATGGTTAATACATTTCTGATATTTAAACGCTTCATGTAAAAGGTAACAAGTAAAAAAAGTACAATCAGTATTCCAAGAAGCACTGCTAATATTGCCTTTGAAGGAGATGGGCAAGCTTCCTCTCCACTTCATAATGGAGATCCTGGCACCCATGGTTGTAGAGTTCAGTATTTGAACTATAAACTCGATGACTGTATCTTATATACAAAAATCTTGCCACATTGAACGAGGCATTGATTTCTACCCCAATGGTAGTGGTTTATGTACATAATTTAGCAAGGGTGATTATACAGTAGTCACTGACAGGAAGGAATTGTACACCCGTGTGCCATCTGGGGACTTTGTTCCATGGGTTAGCAGTTCTTGGATTGTCATCCAATTGTCAAATATTTTTTTATTTCTCTTCTTCATCATTTTTTTGTGGCTCAGTTCAATGATATTCATCTCTTTCTTTTCTTCTGCACCTTGCTGTTCCTTTAAGCAATCTAACCTGCTCTGCATCATAAACTCACGCCTCCTCCTCTGCTCCTTCGCTTTCACTAAATGCTGCTTCCGCTCTTCCTTGCTCCAGTAACGGCCCATCTTCATCTCACTTATGGCATCATCATCAGTAGTCATACCACTGCGCTCCTCCTTAATCTTTATGGCACGTTCTCTCAGCAGCCTGTCCCTGACAGGCCTCTTTGTAATGTAGCGGGTCCCGTCGCTTCTGACCTTGACTTTCCACTCCATCCTCGGTTCGCTCTGGCTTGAATTAAAGTCTTTGCACATACTCACCAGACTCATTTGGCTCTGTGCGTACTCCACTGCTGATTTCTGTTGGATCAGCTGCATGTAGCTCTGATAGTGCTGTGCGTGGGCAGGGATATGAGCGTGCTTATATGGAGAGTGATGGTATGGGGAGACGTAGGAGCCAGAAGGTTTTTGACCATGAGTAGGGCTTTTGCTTCCATCACTGGTTTTCCTCTCCTTGCTTTCCAGCTGCTTGCCAAGGTCAGGATCTTTAGCAGAGGCATGGCATTTACCAGTGCTGGATTCATGGCTTTCTGAGCTAGCAAATAAATTCTTTTGGGAGACATTATATGCCACTGCCCCCTCATTACCTTGACAGTTAATGCCTTCTGCAGTTCTGCGCAGGGAATTGTCAGGGGAAATCTCCAGCGTGAGTGGTGTGCTTCGGCAGCTTTCGCCTGTGTTATATGCACTCGAGCTATCCTTGTCAGACTTCTCGGGGAGCTCTGTAATGTCTGAGAGCTCGTGCCTGCGAACATCGATGCTCGTGTTATAGTTGCGGAACCCGCTGTTATGTAGCATCCAGGGCTCCCGGTACTGATCTTTCAGCTGCTGCATTTTATGAGCTCTCACAATATTCAGGCACTCTAGCTCGATATTACGCAGCTCCTCATTCAGCATCTCCAGCTCTCTGTCAACACTTTCTTGGTCGCTTTTGCTCATATCCAGCGTGCTGTTATGATAATACAGACTGTAAGGGTTGGCAGACTTCACCTGGCACTTCAGTTCCAGCAGTTCCCGGAATCGCTCGCATTCGTCTACGGGGATGCCAAGGAAGTCGACGTCTGTGCAGTCGGCCGAGATAAATGATTCATTGCTGAACTGCATATCCCCGCTTCCTAGGGTGTCATGACTGTAGGTCAGCTTCTTCTGGCTCCCTAAAGTGTTGGAGGAGGTGGTGTGATCATCCGCATTGTTTTCCTGCTCGGAGCTCTCATCGTTGCGAGTGCTGTCGTCTGTGCGCCCCACGCCGCTGTCCTTCTCGTGCTGGTTGGATAGAATAGTGGCTGTATCTGTAGTACCTCCATCCTCCTCGTGCTTCTTCTAACAGCAAAAATCAAAAGACAGAAAGAGAAATTATTGCAAGGATATACAATATTTCAGTGTGTTTATTTATTAATAGCTTTCTTAATCTGTCACTTGTCACACTTTCTATATCTTTATCTGTGACTTGTAAGGAAAGAATATTATTAAGAACTCATAAAAATGGTGACTGAAAACACAGTGTACTGTGGATGTCCTTTTCAGAAGAACCTGAGGTTTGCTTTTCAGTTATAGAGCAACAACAACAGAAGTCACATTTTCAAAGTGTTTCTTCTCCCACATAGGTGCACAAAAGTATCCAGTTCTACTCTGGTGCCAAAGTGAGAACATGTCCCTTCAGAAAATGTGGTTCCCACAGAGGATATAGAATTTTAGAAAACTCTAGAAAAAAACTCTAGACAAAAAGTCAAAAGCTATTGATGAACTTGTATGATTGCATTAATTATGGCATAACAACAGGGACTGCAGGCCCATATCTGTGGCCCTGCATAAACTTTGCTTTGTAAAAACATTTTCTTTGCCTTTCTCACTGTGTATATAGTACTTATTTCAGTCATTTGTCTGAGGTCTCCATTTGGATTTTAAGCCTTCAGGAGGCAGGTTGTACTCAGTATGTGCATGCTTACCAAATAGGGAATTTTGTAAGTTAGCTCTCTGCCTGCTATATCCACCATACATCTAGCTTGTACTTGTCTCTGTGACTGTGGCCAGAATGGTGGATTTCTAAGAACTGTGACCATGTTGTTGTAAGGGGCAAAATAACAAAGGTAACATTCAAAAACATTTCAGTCCCCCAGATGAAGTTTGTGGGTAGTCATATCTTGATTTTACAGCAAGGTCTTTTGCCTTGATCGTCATTCGAGACACTAAATGTATTCAGTCAAGCTCAATATTGGAATATTGAGTGCAATGTGAAGTTTTGACACCACTGCACAACAGAACGGTGGTACCTGCTGAAGCATGCTGGCAGTAAATTGCATTGCCTGGTGGTGCTGTTCCTCTAACATGTCCATATGCAAGTCATCCAGAAAATCATTTCTGTCATCATCCATCCATCCTTCATCCAGCTATGTGAAAAGAGAGGCAAAACCAAACCAAATGTTGTCAGAAGAATGAAGACTGACATAAATTATGTTCCTTCTTTGTGTAAAGTGATTGGGAAATCTTAGGAGATTCCTTTGTGTGACAGTGCTGCTGTGTCCTGGGAAGGAGCACACACCTTGTGCTAAGTGTGGGAGTGTCCTGCCTCCCCCTAGCCACCTCCATCTCCAACAGCATGGTTTTATCTTCTTCAGCTTTTTATATGTGAAACAAAACCAGCCTTTTCATCCATGGAAATACTTCTGGGTCTGTTTTGGTTTGTGTGTGACTTGATTAGGATGTATGAAAACACTCCAGAGCCCAAAGCTTGAACACACCACTTGCAAGGCAGCATCAAAGGCCAGAAGGAAAAATGCTGGTTAGGGGGCTAGGGATCTGTAAGACTTTTTTTACTCCCAGCCTCAATTATCCCCAGGGGAAAGATCAGAAACATCTAGGCTAAGGGGATAGTCATGAGCCTGACCCTGTGACTCCAGGTATATTGGCAAGGGTTGCTCTCACAGCAGGAGGAGCAGACAGATCAAACAATAGTGCTCATGGCTGTTTGTTCAACATCTTTGTTGTGCTAATCCCTGCTCTACAAAGGGATCTGGTTCAACCTTTTGCTACAGCTGGGGATGCTTCTCGACAGTATTTAACTACATTAAGAGATGGTGTAAAAACTGCTAAATAATTAGTGTTTTAATGAATGAATAATCAATAGCTATAGGAATTAGAGTTCAATATGTTCTCCAGAGCTATGAAATCATCCATAATACCTTGCACTGATGTTTGTAATAACGTTGCAGCATACATAAATCCCTGAAGGTCTTATAAATTGAACTTTAATATAAAATATATATGTAATTACTGTGACTACTGAATTCCATTATTTTAGACCATATATATATATATCCAGTCAAACTGTATAATATGGTTTTAGGTAGATTTGGTAGATTTAGGTAGGTTAAAATTCTTCAAAAGATGCTAACTGCTTTCTACAAAACAGCAACTCTTTAATTAAAAGACTCAGAGAGGGTTTTTTAAATTGTTGCTACAGTACCTGAATTTCTGGTCTTGCAACAAGTAAGGAGACATTCTTGCTTTCTTCACTGGAGAGAAGTGCCACAGCTTCTTCTCGGTTCTGTACCTCTATGCCATTGATCTTTAAAGAAAAGAGTAACAGAATGAAATCATTGTATAGGGGTACTTAAATGCTGCTTGAGATGAGCTCTTCAGAACTACATGGCCAGATAGATCACAGCGCAGCACGGGCTGGGCAATAGTCCTTGTTCACATCCCCAGCTGTGCTGTTCAGGTAAGTGTTGGGCAAGTGTGATGTGCAATGCCTTGTTACAAGGACAGAAACTGGTGAAGGAGAGTTGGGCAGGAGCCGAATCATAACATCAGTTCTGGTAGGTGGAAAGGAACAGGAACATCCCTGTGTGGGACAGGTGAGGCTGTAGATGCTGCTCCCAGAGACTGAATGGGATGTGGATTTCTACTTATGCTAGTGTCCGTGCAGAAGACAGACCACTCCTGACAAAGCCCCTGTGGTGTAGGAATGTCGCACCTGGGAGACAACTCATTCTGGCACACAGCACTGGGTGTTCAGCCTGCTGAGCAAGTACTGACATCCCTGGGAAGAAACAGGGCTGCCCGGAGAGGTTCTGCAAAGAGGAGTAATTTCTGGGGCCAAAATAGAGGCTTTCTGTGGTAGAAGGAAGACTTAAAAGTAGAATGTACCAGGATGTGCAGAAAAAGATGATATCTGCTGACAAAATGCTTAGCCTTCAGAGCAGGGCCAATACAGGGCTCTGCCTGGCCAGGACTATCAAAATCTGAGCGAGATATGGCAGAGGAAAGGGAAATATCCTCAGAAATTAAAAAGGACCACATGAATACCAGTCTGCAGGGAATGATTTGTAAAAACTATACTGAAATAAAGCCATTGCAGCAGATTATAGTGTGTTAGCAGACTTTCAACCATTTACACACTTACCTGAATAATACGATCCCCTTCTCGGAGTCGACCGTCTTTTGCAGCAATACTGTTGGGATCAATCTACAAAATAAGAGAACTGTGAGTGATTTGGAGGTTTGAGAGCTCAGTATTTACTTCACATTTTAAAACCAGTATTGGTAGTATGACTAATAATGTAAGCCAGTGGGACAAATGGTATCTTATGGAAATCGGCTCAATCTTACCTCACTCACGTAAATACCCATGTCATCTTCATCATCTGTTCTGTAACACACAGTGAGGCCGAGCTTGTCCTGGCTGTTCACTCTATGTAAATCTACTTCCTGAGGGTTGAAAAGAAAAAACATTGTCAGTCAGACACTGATGACTGATGAAAGCAATTTTTCAAATGCAATGAAAATATTTTGCTTAAGTGATATAGTGGATCTCTTTTCATTTCACTTGTAGAAGAGGTTAACTTACTGAGCAAAATGTGATTCTATGCAGACAATCAATACCTGGGGCTTTTTTGACCCTTCAATCAATATGAAGTCATTTTGAAAACAGACCTTTTATTGATCTTCAAGAAGAAAAATTACCTATATTTCATGTAGTGGGTAAGACTTCAAATGCTAAAATACTTAGAAAGTATGATTTCACTATTTGCCACAGCTGATATATATTTCCTTATAAGCAGGGAAATTTTCTGGCTCTTCAGAGAAAACATAATACTCTCTTACCTTAACTTGTGTAATTTTCATGAAATGATGTAATAAATTTCTCAAAAGCATGACTGAAGATCAATATACTGTCAGCAAAGCATTTGGTATTTGTAATAGAAATATAATAAGTACTTCAATATTTTGTGAGGGCTTGCTTTGAGCTGGACATGGTTTATCATTCTAGTGCTCTTTGGTCTTCTTAGTCTTGGAGACATTTAAGCCATCTTAAAAATATGTTTTTCCTCTATGCCTTTTTGCCACATGGACTTCACATGGGTTATTTTTTTCCCTATATTTCCTGTTGTTCTGTGACACTGGTTGGTGTAAAGGGTTGTGAAAGTCCACAGAGGTGCCCACAAGCTGTGTAACCATCCACATAGCATCTCTCAGTTCTGATGTCTCTCTTCTGAGGGACAACTCAGGAGCATAAGGACTCTAGGGAGCCTTAAGTCAGCTTATTGCGACTGTTACGTCAGTCGTGAGGATGCTGTCAGAGGGAGGGAGAATGTTTCTTCATAGACAGAGGTGTAATTGTGATTTTTACTCCATTAAAAGAGTGCTTGGCAGTGAGTGAGGCTTTGAAAGGTCTGACACCAGGCAGGATGGAGGAGGTGGCTGTGGGGCTCAAGCCCCATTGTGAAGGGAAAGAGGGGGACCAGGCAGAGAGAGCAAAGAGATGTAGGCTGAGAAAGAGGGCATGGCCCCTGTGGGATCTGAGGGCTATCCCAGCCCAATGGCAGACCCTGAACTGTGTGCTTGTACTTGGACCTGTTCATTCCAGTGGAAAAGTTCTGATAACACAACTCATTATTTCTGAATGTCTCTCTGTTTTGACCTGTGCTGTGCCATTTGTAAGAGGCAAGACAATAAAACAAGCTGATACGAATAATTTATTGGTATGTCTAGATGACAGCTGTCAAGATCAGCAATCTCATGTTATTTACTTGTCAACATGGGTAATTTTTTTTTTTTTTTTAAAGTAATGGTAAATGTCAGTGACATTTTAGATGGTATTTAAATAGTTTCAATCAATAGTATCCATGGTGAACTACTGCTCTTTTTCTCCCTCTTCTGTTACATAAAGGCTTAAACACAATGCTTTAATAGTGGGGTGTTTTTTTTCAGATTTCTAAAGCTTTTGGGGCTTTCTAGAGAGGAGATGGAAAGAAAAGATGAGACAAAGTGGACTCGATTCTGATTTCAGTTGATCCTTGAGAGCGCCACTGCAGTCAAGGCGTTTACACTGCACTTAGTCATGGTGTGAACTGGGGATGAGATGGGAATTTGTGAATTGGGCCTAATTCAGGCCTAGAACGATTCCAGTATTTCATGCGTACTTTAACAAAAACATTTCATGCCTTCAGGAAAGTCAGTGTTAGGTTGATGGTTGGACTCGATAATCTTCAAGGTCTTTTCCAACCTAGATGATTCTGTGATTCTGTCTTTATATAGTTTCCTGTTCTGAAAACATGGCAATGAAAGGGTGGCAGGAAACTAGTGCTGTTGCTCACCCTACCGTTTGTCATACTGGTAGTGAAAGTATGTGTATAATGTTAAAAAATGCCATAAAAACTAAAAAGGGGAAAAAAAAAAAAGCATGGTGACTTTGGTTATTATTTAAATAGATCCTATGTAACCATAAACATTTGCCACAGAGAGCAAGCCCCTCCAGCCAAGGCTATTCTGATTCCATGATTAGTTTCACTTGGCAGCCACCTATTTTGAATAACAATAGGTGTTTTTCCAAGTGTACAGCTATACAGAGTAGTATTGTGATTAAAAAATAAGTATGGGTTTATATTTAAAATACACCATCTAAGACATCACCTGCGATATACTGGAAGGCAATAAATCATTTGGTAAATTAAATAATATATATTTTAAAAGGAAAATGGATATATTATTGAAAAACACGCTCACAAATAAAGTGTTAAAAAGCAAAAGCAAACAAAAAATTTTTAGAGCAGGTGTTTAGAACCTGAATTTTTATGAGCAATTAGTTGTTAGACTTACCCTTGGGTACAATCCCTCTAGTCCTTGGTAGGAATACAGTAAGTGGGTTTGATACTAACCAAATATGATAATTTTGTGTGCTTAAAGATAGGAACAGCTGCTTTCTATGGGTCTTTGTGTTGGTAAAGCTTTAATATAATCATAAAGGTTTGAAATATTTGAGAGATAAAAGTGTGCAATTCCAGTTGGAGTTGAAGAACCAACTCCAGAGCCTTCAAAGCAAAGGTTATTTCCCATGTTCAGAGTTGAGTCTGTATAATGCTGAGATACATAAAAGGGAAAAACAGAACAGAAAACTGGCACCTGCAAGTACAGATATTACAGTGGCTTGTATAATTGTACCAGGAATTAATTAAACTCTAGGAATTAATATGAGCCTAGAGAGCTTTGAAGGTATGAATTCATGTGCTTGCAATGTCACTGGACTTGTCACTTCTTACTCCCCTCCCAAGGGCCTGATCCTACGAGCCAGCAGTGTTTTGCACTCCCTGTGCAGACAGGAGCTGCTGGGCTGCTTCCAGAGTCCTCGCTAGACACTTGCTCCTTCAGATTAGTCTGGTGTACTGTACTGTCTTGAGATGTCTTGAGTATTTAGTGTTCAACTGGGGCTCAGATACTATTGTAATGAACTCTATATAAAATCATAACTACATCATGAAACGTTATCAGCTGCCTACACTGCAGAAGGGAGACACTGAAGTTATTAAACACCTGGTCTAGATCTGCAGAAAATAGCTTTCAGGAATGGTATCCACAAAGTGTGGTTAATATGGGGCTGCATTAACATGATAAATGTAAAAATTTAATATATAACTGTTACACACACAGATAACTAAAATCTGTTTCTTTAGATCAGGTAAAAGTGACATTTTAAGAGATGTTCACGAGAAGTATTTGTATGCAATTGCAAACTAGAGTCTGCCCAAGATAGCTGTCTGAAAGATTATTGGCTCCATATCAAATGTAGAGCCAAGGAGGGCTCAAAGAGCTCGTTGCTGAAATCCATATGGCATTTGTAGTAATACAAGAAGAAATGAACATGCACTATGACATTATACCTGCAGCCGCTCATAATAATGAATTAGGAGTAAGTGATAATAGTAAATTAACCTCTGTAAGCTCAGAAGATCCTTCATTTGCAAGAGATTATTGAATTATTGTACTGCTGATTTAAAATTATGGCCTGCCTGCAAATTTATAAAAATCCAAGTCCTTTCTCTAAGGAGACAGAAATGAGCAGTAGAAATCTGAAATGAGAGGATAACGATGGGTAAAAAAAGTTCACCCGTTCACAGAGCATTATACAAAGTTTGCATGGTAACTAGTCTGTCCTTTTGTCTCTCTCTGTAAAAAGTGGCATTTTATTTTTCTGTGCTGACTTCTGAGATGCCTGGCCAGCAGCGTCTACTTTTTTGCTATTCCATTAATAGGGTTCACCCAGAAAAGACTGTCAGGGAAATAAATATAAACAATTATTTCCTTTTATGCTGTGTGAGGCCTTCTCACTACCTTTTGGCAACTGACCCTGGTACAGCTGGAGGAAAAATCTTGATCTTGCTGTCTTGAAGCTAAAGAAAGGGATCTTTACATTTGTCTTTTCACATAAATGTGGTTTTCAATGTAGATAAAAAGTGAAAACCCCATCCCTCCACTTTTCAGAGAGTAAGATTTTACAGAACAGGTTTTCTTTCAAAAATTCTTTCTCCTAGAGAAGTAAAAATCTGCCTGGAGGTTTCTGTGCCAGCCCAGCTCTGTGATGGTAATTCTCTGAGTGACCATAGGGACTGGACTAGCATCAGCGGTGCTGGGAAAGGCTGAATAGAAGTTGCTTCTCCCCCTGATGAAAAGGGGTTTAGGATGCCTAAGAAAGGTCACTCGAAGGATGCCTAGGCTCTTTGCCAAGCAGATGGCCAATGGTCCATGATTATGACCTTTCTCATGCAGTAAGAGGTGTTAAGATCAGGTTGAAGTCCTCCAGAGAGCTAAAGGAGGACCACCTTTCAGTATTACTCTGTTAGCCATTTGAAGTGTTTTTATCACTTTTGGATTTGTTCCAAACAAAGAAGATACAAATATCTGTCCTGGAAAGCACAGTCGTGGAGCTCAAGGAAGGTACCGCTTTTTTAAACCTTTACGTACTCAACCACTGCCTGAGCAGGACTGCTAGGGCTGAAGTCCTCTGTATTCAGACATATAGCAATGCCTTGAGAAGCTCCTGATCAGTGAAACTCTCTGCAGAGATTGATTCACATAAAAGATGTTTTTAAGTGCTTTACAACCAGGATGGAATAAACATTGCAGAGTACCTATGATGGAGCCTACCAATTCCCGTGTTCACATAGTTACCCCTCGCCTCCTCCCCTTGCAATAGATTCTTGGAGAAGTGAATCAAAACTTTCAACCAAAGTAGCAAAGCACAGTAAAGGGGAGAGCTTGAAACCCTGGTACTCAGCTTTTATTTATGGTTTCCTAAAAGCAGTGAAATATTAATTTCAAACTTTGAAGCACAGATTTTGGTGTTTGGTGTGTTCATTCTTTGCTGATCAGATGTCATGGTTTTGTGCCAGGAACACTGTGTGAGCTGTGTGCTGGGACAGCAAAAAGCTGTCTGAATAAATCTGTTGTCCTTCACTTCTGTCCAAGATTGAGGGAGAGTATCAGATGGGGGATTTTCTAGCAGTTAGCGAACTTTTCATGTAGTTTTTCATCTCCAAGCTGTACTTAGTCTCAACTTGCTATTCAGCTGAGTTCAGTTCAGATCTCAGAAAGAAAACAAGACCTACATACAAGTTGCATATAGGAAAGGGTAAAGACAAAGTCAAATGTGAGAGAACAAGCCCCCTTTTTGATGTAGAATGTTCTCCTTTGTAATCTGAGAAAATTAACACACTGAGAAAGCCCTCACTTGGGCTCTGTGTCTGACAGCTGGACAGACTTGTTTGAATAAACATATTAAGGCATAATGCTGCTGGGGAATCCTGGAGTGACATTATTCTTCCTTTATGAACCTGAAACGACTTCTGGCTCGGCCTCTATGAAGAATGAATCTACTTTTAATTTATAATAAAACAGGAGTTCAGGATTTAGTCCCTCTTTCTTTGTGGCATGTAAAATTCAAAAGACAAAAAATGGTATTTATTTATGTGGTAGGGAATATATGGCAGTTACCTCTGAGTCATCAATTTTAAGATAAATGTTGCAAGATAAAACTGAAAACACAATTTTGGTGTTGGTGATACTGCCAGCATAAATTCCTTCCTATGGATATTTACATTAGAAGCTTGTTGTGAACTTGGGTATTTCACTGGTTTTGTCTTGTTTACTTGTTACAAATCACTAACCAGTCAGTTATAGACCATAAAAGTTTAGATGAGCAGCTTGTGATTTAAATTCCAAGCACATTTTATGGACATCGAAGCCCAGAAGGCTGACTTGATGGCTTTCTTACTTTAGACATTCCTGCTGCAGTCAATGAAACGGTGCCTTTGTGGTCTTTTAAAACATATCTATCAAAAGGCAAACAAAAAAGCAACTAGCCAGTTGAGTCCCTGTTAGCACTTTGACCTCCCCATTGATCTTAGTCTCTACAATTTGAACAAGAATCTTTAGCGGTTTTTAAGAAAAACTATTAGGCTACAGAGACTTTTTTAATGTTCATCTCCCTGTGTTACTGAGCTGATCACCTTTTGCCATCAAGTACTATATCAATGTCAAAATTATTAATGTTGTGGTTTAAGGCATATTAACGTCTGGCTACTGAAGTGCTTGTGTTTAAACTGTGTTCAGCTCAACTGGCTGACCTTCTAATGGAAGCAATATAATTTATACATGATACTAGATTTCCTAAAAGACAGATTTTTGAAATGACACTAGCAGAAAATACTCATTTGTTTTATATTTTCCCTTAAGATGGAAATCTATATCGTATTTGTTTTTATTTTAGGAAAAAAAAGGCCCTTGTTTGAAAAGTAAGGCCTTGAAGTCTGCTAAGAAGCATTTGTTTTACTGGCACTTTGGTTTTACACTGACTTTGATTTGCATTTGTATACAGAGATGAATTACTACCAGATCTGCAGAATTTGAGAACAGCTTGCAAACTTTTTATGGGGTTTTAGTCCTTGATCCTGCAAACACTTTTATAGAAGGGAGAAACTTTGTGCTCTTAGAACGACTGAACTCTGCTCCCACTGAAGCTATTGATAAATCTACCACTGATTTAAACAGAGCCGCAGACAGGTCGGCATTGCTCACTTTGACAAATAAGCATTAGCAGGACCAGGATCTAAGAAATCAGAAGTGCAAGCAAGCTAAGAGTAAACTATTCACTTACTGATAATCTTGGATGGATTAGCTGGATCAGACATCGCTGGCAGTATTTAGAAGTATTGAGATACTTTACTGCTATTTATTACAAACAATTAAAAACACTTCAGTGGGTTACTAAGTATCTTGCAGAACTAAGGCTGACAATTTATATGCTGTACTCTGAATGGTTGGGGTAGGTTATTAAAATTAAGAGTGAAAAAACTGAAGAAGAACTTCTGATGGGATATACAAGTACTAAAACCAAAAGAGATTTTTAAAGATTTGGCAGGAAAATGGACTTGCATACCTTCATGACTGCTTCAACTATTATTATCTATAATTTTATATGTATACACATGTAACTTTTCAGTAATAAAAAAGGGAGGAACAGCTTAGTATAGTAACATATCTATTCCGGTCTTGTCTTGTAAACTTAAAATCTTTCTAAATTATATGATCAAGAACATCTGTTTCTCAGCTGGGGAATATTTAATGGAAACTCACACATTTTTACTGTGACTGTGTAGAACAGGTCCTGCCACTCAGCAAACCTGCAAAGTCTTTCAGATTTTCCAAAAATATAGATCAGCAGAGTTATACAGAATTTAATTAATGCAATCAATGACACCATTATTTATGTTAATTTGTTAGCTGAAGATCTGGCTCATCACTCCATGACACACAGTTAAATACACTGCGAAATGTATCAGTAAGGTTTGCAAGCTACAAAGTAACTACAATGCTACTACAAATACCTGCTTTGAAATGTCTTTTTGCTTTATATACAATATAAAGGCCACGACATGCACGTTAAACTTTCAGTAAATGAAATAGTTACTAAAGGCTAAGTACCTCTAATTCCAACTCATCTCGCTCCATTTCTTGATGAATTCCTCCCATGTAGTCATTTGGGTCATAGTATTCATGCACTGATGGATGGCTGGAAAAAAAAAGGTATGCTTTAGGACAGCACTCAGTACTCTAGTTAGCATGTTAATCCATTCCAAGTTTATAGCAAATCATTGTGAACATGATGGACTAACAACAAAACCAAGAAGTTGCATGTGCCTAGTTATATACACTATGCCACTTACACTAATAAACATACTAAAAATTGCATGTATTATAAGAGGAGTCTAAAACATTTGGCACCCAATGATGAATGAGAGACTTATAAAGAGCCTTAGCATTTATTAATGATTTTTCTCCAAATGCTCAGGTTATTTGCAGACATGCAAGTAAAATCATCCTTGTCTACTTGTTTGATATTTTTACTTCGCCTTAAAGACACAAAATTGCATCAAACTGCTAAGTATTATAAAAATGATTTGCCACCCAGCTACTTGGATCAGCAGCATTGTGTTGATTGGCACGCTGCTTTTCACAACTTGAGCTCTCTGACAGTTTCACTGTCTGTACTTTGGAAGTTGTAAGCAGTGTAATGCTCTTATGATCACTTTTTCCTATGCTGGAATTTGATTTCTGCAATGAAAATAAACGCCCTTTAATTCGCTGTTAACTAGATATGTGTTTCTTTGTAAGTGTGAGGCTATTGACGTAACAGCATCTGCTAATTGGCTAAATTACTCAAGTTGTTATACGCAGGCTAGATTAATTTGAATGGGATTTGGAGAAGTTACAGGAAGCTTTAGGAAAAAACTACTCCATTTGCTTGTACATGCTGGGTGACAACATTCTTGAACAGCAAACTGACTGCCCTGGTACATAGGGACAGGCGAGGTGCTTCAGACCAGCATCTACAGCTCCAAGGCTACTGATGATGCCAGGGTCAATATGAGGTTACTTGATAGGACTGAGCTGGTGTTACACAGGCATGTTGCAACCTAAACAATTCATCATGAATTAATCTTTGCTGTTTTCCTAATGTAATTGGTTTTGCAGTTGGAAAGTTGCAGGTATTGAAAGCCCCTCTTGCAAATGTGTTTGGGGGTATGCAGTATAGGTGCTCTAAGCATGAGTGTCCCCTCTCCACAGTGCTCTAAGTCCTGCTGCTTGTTCACTGCAAACAAGCTCAAAGCTGTAGCCTTTTGTCAAATGTTTCCACTAAAACATGCAGCTGTGCTTGAATTTTCAATGGGCTGGGAATAGGTGGCGATGCAGTAATATCCAATGGAACCATCTTTCATGTAATCAGCACCGAGTCATGAAACGACCAGACATTGCACACAGAAGCCCAGTTCCTGGCTGAATGTGTGAATGTTAACATGCCATAAAAGGAGCAGTAGTTTGTAGTCAAATCCCATTTCTAGGAGCGCTGACAGGGATGTCCGGAGAGGCGTGCTGGGGTGTTTGTGTGCCGATTGATGTTCAGAGCTCAGGCTCTCTGCGGGGCTCCCCTCCCAGAGCTGTACTGCCCAGCCAGGACACATGCACGCCAGCACTGCCTCTCACCAGGTACAGGATCATCTCAAAGCCAGGTATAGCTACGGACTGATGAAATTGTGGTCTGTCATGTGCAGCAACAGAGACATTCAGAATCTTTTCTATTACTTTTTCCCTCATGGAGACGTGTGGCATGATGCCAGGCAATTTGCATGGGTTCCTTGGGGAGCCGTTTTCCTCTTGAACAGCGTGTGAGGGCGTGGGGTGTGTGTGCCAGGAGATAATTGTCATTTTTATTTGTAAGTATAAAAGCATCAAACTACCATTAACAATAATTAAAATTTGATTCTAAAACATCCATGACAGCACTGGCTAAGTAATTTTAGTCCTAAAAAATAATTTATTTGAGTAACATTGCTGCAGGGTTATAATAAAGTAATTAATACACTGGAAGAGAACGTAGCAGCTCTTAGCATTATACAATTTATGGCAGCCATAAAAAATAAAGTTAAAACATAAGCAACCCAAAGAGGCAGTGAGAGGAATTACAAGAAGCAATAACTTTATCCATCAAATGCCAGCAAAAAATGAGCTTTATGAGGCCATGTTGTGACTTGGTGGCATTAGTCATGTGAGTAATGGCTTGCTAGTCCATAGAAAAAATGAAAATGTTTTGAGTTATGGCTCAGTGGTGTATGAATCCTGGCTACTTCTGGGAGTACATGTTCACCAGTAAGGAAAGGTGAGTTTGTGAATTACTTCTAACATGCCACACTAAGGAATGCAAGGGCTTTCAAGGGCTTCACAAAGTGTTACTCACTCTTCAGGTAGGAGGTACGGGTCAAGCACAGAGACGGGTGGAGTGGGTGAGCCCATCTTGCTTAGAGCCATGATGTGTTCAAAAGTGATATCTGTCTGCGTGCCCACATCTACCAGCTGAGACTCGTGAGGAGGAGTGAAGACCTTGGTGCGTGGAGTTCTTCTCAGGACCTGCACCACAATGGGCTCCTTGGCCGTTTTGAATGCTTCCACTGCCTGCTCATGTGTTGCTTTAGATAAATCCTTCCCATTGACCTGTGGGAAGAAAGCAAGGAAAGCAATGAGAAAAAAAGGCCTGAAAGAAGCGATCTTTGTTGGCTTTGGCAGTTAATTTAAAAGTTTCACCTTCCATCTAAAGGTGTATACAGCAAGTAGCAGGAACTATTTATGCAATGTTACGCATCTCTCATTTTCCTCTTTCAGTACAGTAACTTTACAAATCCTGTGCTCTGCTTTTTAGTTTGATAGTTAGATTTTACTGGCCTCACTCTGAGCTAAAGTACAAACCAGCACCCCATCTGTTTCTTGCAGATTAGAAATCCCTCAGCCCTTGTTCAACCACAACAAATTATTGATTCTCTTGTAATTTTTCTAGATTTTTTTTAATTGTTTTTTTAACCTTTTAACCTTTTTGCTGAATAGAACTACCAGAACAAGATCTGAAATTAAAGCTATGTATTTGTGTCTGATAATTTTCCAGGTGAAACATGATGGTGGTACCTAGTCGCTGCCATAAAAAAATGCATTTTAGAGATAGGCATGGACATCATACTGGGATAGTGAATAGAAATAATATGGAAAAAAATAATCATGGGCTTTTTTCTGAAATCACTTTTTGTCTGTGTACCTTGGCTACAACCATTATATCCTGATTGAGTGAATACTTATCCATAACAGAACACCTTTACATGACTTTCACCTAAACATGCCTGAGACCTCGCTGAGAACCACCAATACTAGACATGCTCAGGCATAGAAGGTAGAGGTGAAGAGAGTTTGAACACAGATTCCTCCTGTCTCAAAGGAGTAGTGAAGCTTCTGTTCACAGTAGCAAAATCAAAATGAAGCATTCAATTCTATACAGAGTTTTAAATCTTTGCAAGCAGAGGTGTCCTTCCTGATCCAAAGAGACATCTTGAGCACTTCCAACCCACTGTGCCTTTGCATTTCACTCATGCTTAGCTTCCTTCCTCCCATGGTTTCTAATTAATTCTTCCACAAGTATCTAAGTCTACCAGGGGCTGTGAAAGAGATGAGGTCATATTTGTCAGAATTTTTATAAAGCTGCAAAGCCATAATTCTCATTTTGAGTTTTGGTTTGTGAGAAATGTCAATGTTTCAGTGTGTCTCTGACTGCGTGGACTATAATTTTCAGGGAGCGAAAAGAGTGAATGCATGCCCACTTCCTGCTGTTTCCAGGCTGACATGGAGATTCCTTTTGCTGTGTGGCCTGTTTATTGAGACATCTGTATAATCTGAAAGCTCTGTGGGCTCATATGGAAAACACTGTTACAGAAATACTGAGAACCATTGGTAATTCCAACAAGTTTTTAACCTCTTTTAACCTGCAAACTGTTGGTGTTTTAATACAGATGAAAACAAACAAAGAGAAGCTGCCCAAAGCAATTTTTCTGTAAAAGCTGTAGAGTGAAATTATGATCCGAAAAACATTGTGGTATCATAATTGTTCCCATGTCCTCTGGACTGGGGCAAGTGTTGGCTGATACATAAAGATAAACTGCAACTTCAGATTTGAAGATGCGAGGGCCCCTGTCATAGCAGTCCTTCTCAGCAAGGAGCATACTTTGTTTATATATATTCTTTACAAATGATGTCTTGCACTGTACTCTTTCCAGTCAGATAATCACCTGATGAACCACATGTACCATGAATTACATTACATTACATTGTGTCTGCAGTCAGAGGTGTGAGTTGCACAGTGGAAACTGCTGCCTTCTGCATCAAAGAGTATAGCATATTTTTTCCAAGGCATAAAAATAATGACTTGCGTTGATTGGACATAGATGCAACAGTGTGTAGCCTCAGTTATTAGTGGTGGCTACTACTTTGTCATTCAATCATTTTTCTACATGTCTGAAATGGACACTAATGTGGTGGGTGACTCTGCCACGTTGCCTACTTGAATATGATTGAAAACTCTAAAATATATGTCCAGATTCTGATATCTTTACTTGTATCAGATGGCACTTAGTTCACACTGTGCTACACCATGTTTAGTCCCATTAAAGTAAGTGGGGCAACTAAATGAGTAACATTACTCAGTGCTGTAACTGAATTTAGCCCACACTTAATATATTGCCCACAGCAAAAAGCTGGCTGATAATAAAGAGGATTAACTCAAGTGCAGAATCGATCGAAACAGCTAAATTCCTGCTGAATTACCTTGTGCACATAACACTCATTACACTGTCATCTATGGTTCATCTTAAAGAGGCAACACCACCAGGATTTTGTTAAGACAGCTGAGCATGGAAGGTGTGAGCATTACATTCACATTACACCAACACTTGTACTGAACCCAACTGCTCACAGTAATGCACAGCATGCAAAGTTTGGCCTGGTCAAATTGAATACCATTAACTCGCCCAATAGAGCAGATTACTTTAAAACAATTTCTACAGCTGTAAAATTAAGTTCAGTGTAATGTTTTCTCTTGGAAAAAGGAAATGCTGATTATGGTTCGAGTTTTATTATTTGCTACAAATTAAATGTTGCACGTTTTGCTGTGTGCATCCCAATTTTCTTTGGTACAGCTAAATCCAATAAGCGATCAAAAGAAAAGAATCTAAATTGCAGCAAGTGTAGTGTTTCTCAGAAATGCTCTTGAGAAGGAAAGTTCTAATGTGAGCTGCCTTCCAGATCTTCCTGTCATGTTCTGTTGTAGGGATATGAGGAGAGGAATGGTACAATATTTCAGTAATGAAAACTAGTCTTAAGTCTGCTTATGTATAACAGAGCCATTTTGTGGGTTTGTTTTTTTTTTTGTCTGGAGAAAGTAGCATGTATTGGCACTTTATTTTTAGTAGCACAAAAATAATGCAAAACCAAAAATATACAGGGATGATCTCAATGGCCTGATTTCTGGTATCTGTATAGAATTAGCACTTGTGGCTAATCTTGAGTCCTTCCGAAATTTAATAGATTATATTGATTAAGATGTTTAGTTTCTATCAGGAAAATTTATCACAATTGACAAACAATTCTTGCCAGTGCCTAAAAGCCAATAAATATATCTATACAGTTTCACTTTATAGAGCCTTTTTTTTTTTTCTTAACAATCATAGACTTTATTCCTAATGCTGCCAAATTGTGCTCAGCAAAATTCTTCCTTATAAATAGTTACATCTGAAATAACACAGTAGGAAAAAAAAAAATCCATGCATATGAATGCTTCAGAAAACTGCCAAAACCTACAAATATGCATAATTTCTTAAGAACCTTACATGCCATATGACAGAGACAATGGGATCTTTCATGGAACAAAAGATGGATAAATTAACTTGTCTGCAGCGTTGAAATGCTTAGCTTTTGGACCTTCTTTGCATTGGAAATATATTGAATATGGAGAAAGCTGCAGTTAAACTGAAGTGGATGTAGTTAAACTGAACTGAATGGACCTTGATGAAATTTGTGGTAGAGCCAGATAGTAGGCTTAGCAACTGTGTGAGACACAGAGATAAATATGCTGAATTAAGACCATATAATAATTAAGGAAGGGATGCTTGAATTTTAAAAATTGAACTTATGTAATGATTATGAAATAGAATAGTATTTATAATATTTCAGTTTATAGTATAGCAGTTTATAATATATACTGAATGTTATATTCTTTTGCATAAAAGTAGTCTGCAGAGAGCACGCTACCTAAAACCTACGTTGTAAAGGCAGCAAGAAATCTATAGATAAACATGGCTTGATCCTGTCTGGGAGGTCAGTGTCACCTAGAAATTTTTTATATTTGGAATGAAACTAAAATAGTCTTTTGAGCTTGATTTGATGCTCACTAAAGTCACTAGGAGTTCTGCCTTTGCAATGGCTTAGTTCAGGCTCTGACTGAAAGAGAGATGAGTCCAATAGCAAAGCAAGATGTTATGAAGCAGAGTGTGTTATCAGTGTTCAACTGGCGTGGCCAAACTCTGGCAGAGGAAAGGAAAATGCCGTCAGTTAAGGTAAAATGTGATGTATATTTGTAATTGAGAAAAAGATAGAAGTTACAACAAGGTATAACAGGGGAGGCCGTGACACGAATCCAAATGGAGGGTCTGGCTAAACAAATGGAAATGTCTTAAACTCTCACTTCAATCATGGGGCTTTCATTAATTTCTGTTAGAGCAGCGTGAGGCACTTGGCATCCCTCCTATTGAAACCTCCTTCTTCCTCTATTAATTCTGGATATATGTCACGGTGAAATACCTTTCGAGAGGACAGATTTTCTCATGTTGTTTTATACCATATACACGTGCTTTTATTTTAACAATTATTCTACTGAGGGGTTTGGTATCCTCCAGCAATTCCTGAGCCAAGTGCCACTGTTTAGGTGCTAATTTCAGGACAGATCTTCCCAAGGTCAGAATTGGTGCATGGTCTGGAGGCTGGGAGCCCTCCAGCCTTTGCCCTGCGAGGACAAGGCTGGACCTCCTGTGCAAGGCAAGGGGAGTCTGCAGCCATGACTGAGATGACAGAATTGTATTTTGTTACTAGAAAACATGTTCTTTTTTTGGTTTGAGGTACGAGGAAGGTATTTTGATAAGATAGTACACAGTTGTGCCATTACATAAATGTCATTTTATCAATAGCTGCTGTTTAATTATTTAGCAAGATAGGCCATTTACATGTTCTGTTTTTCTGGGTGGGTAGAGAAGACTAATTGCCACTTTATTGATGGCAGACAGAGATTGGGAGTATATAAAAATGTGACACCTGTTTGCATAGACAGACAAAATGTCTTCCTGGTTACCACCAATTCTTAGTTTCTTTTCCTTCTGATACAGTGCTTATGGAAAAACCAGTATTTGTTCTTTCTCTTTTCCTGTGAGAGCAGAATTTACACACCTGAGTTATTTACATAAGAAGGGTGTTCCTCAAACTGATTCCCAGTTTCTCACTTGCAGTCCCAAGTTGGGGGCATGCACCCCAGCCCCTGGGAGCCCTGCAGAGGCCATTCAAAGGCAACAGGACAGGGCTATATGAGACAGGGGTTTGCAGAAGAGAACGAGGAAGGACACTCAGTGAACATACATGAGGAGTTTTGTGTTCAAGCACGGGCAAACATCATTTGTGATAGTATGGATGAAGTAACTCTGGAGACTGGCAGAAGTAGTTAACTGAAAGGCTGTGAAAGCCAGAAAATCCCTATGCCCAAGAGCTTGCTGTGTGTAGTTATAATTATTTTGTACTTTATTTTTGCTTAAATAGCATGTAAGATTGTTGGATGTTGGTGGTATGCAACAGAAACTAGAAAGGTTTCAGTAAAAGAAAATTATTTTTCCATCCATCAAGTTAGACTGATTTATATGGGTTTAATGGCATGAATGGTAAACATTTGTATGCATTGTACGGCTTGTTGGTTCTTCTGTGCTTCACAAATGTCACAGAGGAAAAAACTTTTTTGCTTAAGAATGAGTAAGCAGCTTTTCTTTGTAGAAATTCATGCAAATCCTTGGGAAGTGCACTATAAAATGCTAGTTCTGTTAGACTACAGACGTCTGTGCTCCATTTAAAATGCTCTTTATGGTCCGATTCACTTCTTAAGAACTTGCTAAAGAACTCTGCATATCAAGAAAAAGCAGCAGAACTTTAAAAGATTTTTATAGAAACTAAAGTAGCAAAAAGCCTATTTTCTAAACCCCCTTTTCCTCAGGAATTGGAGAAAGAAGGTTCAAAATACAGGTTAATTCTTCTTCCAGCTCCATCTAATCCCTCTTTTATTTTCCTCATATGGACAGTCTCTCTTTTTTTCAAAAAAACAGAATTATATTGTTTAGTAATAGACTGTTTCCATGTGTGTGCATTTCCCTTCTGCCTTGTGAGCCATCCATGACAAAATAGTTAAGACCAAAGAAAAATTCTTTACTTAAGAATACAGAATACATTTGTTCTCTAAACCGTTAAATTTCCAAATGGAGAATCTTAGGAGAAAGACCCTTGAAATAAAGGAATTTTTATTCTGTTAGTAATTAGCACATTTACGTATTAACGAGGCAGTGCTAGTACTGTATGTAGCATACTAAAATGTGCCTGCTTTTGGCTGGATTCTTAGGCTTCACTCCTGTGTATCATGACTCACAATAAAACCACAGGGAATTTTATCATTTGCTTCAATGAAAACAGATTTAGACTAATGCTGGGGCTTCTGAGATGCCTGTACTATCTCTATAAGCAAAGTTTACTTTGGAGCCCTTTTTTCTTAAATATTCATTCACTGTGTTAAATGACTTCGTATCAGGGCAGAAACACTTTTCTGTATTTTGTCAGCATTAAGAAGGTGATGTTTTGTGTCTCTCTTGTTCATGGCTTAATAACCCTGGTCCATATGAAACACAGAGAGAGATTTACAGGCCCTCCCTTTTTAATGGCTCTTTCTGCCATTTCAGTAGCATGACCCAGAGGGAGCCAATCAATTATACTTATGAGTGAGGTACAAATGACAGCCATAAATAATCATGAATTACTAATGACCAGAATTCAGCAAGTGCAATTATCCACGTTCTTTCATTCTCTAGATTTGCTCACATACAGAACTATGCCTTCAGTGTGGCACCTTGGGCTGCTTCTGCTGTGACATTACATCGAAATGCTCCTGCCCTTCTCAAATGTGCTTTTCCTGTGAGGCAAAACTTCCAGCACCTACATCTCAAATAGTTGACAGTCTAGCAATATTTAAAACCATACCTCATTTAAAATCAGAATAATACAAGTTGGTGTATAGATCAGAGCTTAAAATAATATGGATATTATTTTAGTAGCTTAGCAGCCTATGCAAACACAGAACAAAAGATAGTGCCTCCTCCGGAGAGCCTGCTCCAAGTGAAAAGACAAGAGTATTGTACAGATGAGAAGATGAAACACAAAACAAGTCAGTGATCTAACTAACATGGGGCTTGGAGCAACCTGGCTTAGTGGGAGGTGTCCCTGCCCATGGCAGAGGGGCTGGAACTATATGATCTTTAAGGTCCCTTCCAACTCAAACCGTTCTGTGATCTACACAAGGTCATGTGAGGGCACACCACAACTGAAACCTGACCACTGATCTCTAAGACACCGTGTTTAAGACCACTCCAATTCACAACATTCCCATTTCTACACTGCTGCTCATCATTTGTAGTTTTTGAGTCCACTCTCCCACTCCCCGCTTCCACAAATGTCTCGATGATGTAAGACAGGGAAAGAGCAACTGTGGATAGCTCTGAAGATACCTGTGCTGAAGAGGGTTACTGAAGTTGCTGCCAAGAAAAGACGGAAAAAGCTCCCAGTGCTGCTGTCTGGGAACCGAGCAACAGTGACAGATCCAAGTGGGTTCGTTAATAAGAGGGCCTACTCCTTCAGTAGCTACCTGGTATTCGCAGAGTAGACTTTGTAATCGTGGGCCATCTGCTTCCAGAAGTAGAGCAGTGTTCTCAGCTGAAGAACACAACCCTCAGAAGGTGTTGTGTAGGTAGGAGTCCCACCACCACCTCGCTCTTCCCTTCTGGTCCATGCTGCTTGATCATGGCCTGGAATTCTCATAGTGTGCTAGTGTTAAAAACACCTTAATTTCCCTTTTTTGGCTAAAATTAATGGCAGTTACAAAGATATGTCAGGTCAGGTACAACAGCATCTGTTGCATTCTGCAAGCAACTCTGCCAAATTTAAAAAGGCTTTGTTATCAGCTGTGATTGTGCAACATAATGTTCAGTGTCTCTAAAATGATGCTGTAGGAGCTAATTCACTCAGTGTAAATGCACATGATCCATGAAAATGCACAAACCAAATCTAGTTTTAGTCTGATTGTACAATTACACTTTCTGTGCAGCATTGTATTTCTCAAGTGTTCCCAAGGAGACTGATGGTAGTGTCTGAAAAATGGAGTACTACCAAACACAGCTAAGGTGGTGTCTCAGTGTAAAGTCAGAAGAAGTTTCAGTGACTAGATATGACATGAAGAAGTGCACAGTTCCTGTGCCAGTGGACAATGTGTCCAATCACCTACAACATGTCCATGTCCAGAACTGTCACTAAATTGACACAAGTAAGAAAACACTGCCATGATGCTTACCACTTTTCTTCTAGATGGTGGCCTCTGGCTTTTTGCCTAAAGTTATACTGTATTAATAATGCTTCCTGCCATAGGCACTGTTTAAAGTACTGAATATTGTAGTCTAGTTTAAAATGTATGTATAATTTATTTATTCTGTCACTGTCCTGTCAAATCCTTGACTGGCTACCAGCTTCAGGGGGGCTTACATTCACCCACTGAGCCTCTGAAAGGAGCAATCCCAATGCACTTATAAATGTAGAGTTGTCCTGTCCTGGCAAAAGTGAAGCCTGACCTTTTGTTTCATTATTAATGAACACAACAAAACACATTTAATAAATCTGCACTTTTTCATTACTCCATATGTTTCCTTTTTCCCAGCCCATGTCTGACATGTGACAGTAAAGCACAGAGTGATTGTCCCTAGTGCCTTCTCCCTTGGGAATTCTCACCACCTGCTTTACAGCATTAAACAGATGTATAAGTGTAAAGCGTTACAAAACTCATCTTTTCAATCATTTATCACTTAAAAAATTCAAAATTATGCTATCATTAAGCATGTTATCTGCTCAATGTAAAGAAAAGCACTGTTGATTTTAGGAAGATTATGAAGCAGTAAGATATTTCAGGTGTACAGTAGAGCAAATTATCTATTTATATCGCAGGTGACCATTAGGCATTTTGTTTATTTCATATCCCATCTTGTTTATGTTCCTTTAAGGACCAAAAATATTCCTCTAACATGCAATAAAGACTATCTTCCAGAGAAATCCTAGCAGAGGCATTGCATTATTCATCATCAAGTGAAGAGGAAAATTTCAATTGCCAGTTTCTGGTAAACGTCTAATTAAGAAAGGGGACTTCTGAGCCACAGACAGGCGCCACAATCATTAAAGGGCAGTTTTCTGAAGATTATGAGTCTCCTGTCTGTCAAGCAGAGTTTTCCTACAGCTGAACTAATTCAGCAGTAGAAAACCTTGTCTTAGAACAAAGCCTTTGGAATTAACATCTTGTTTAAGCAAACACATGTCTGCTTTGAAGTAAGTGTGATAGGCTCACAACTGTTAGTGAGGTCAAGTTTAATGGTAGTGAGGTGACAGAATAGAACTTCAATAATATTCTTAATTTCAGCTGCAGCACACACCGTGTATATAGAGTATCTGAAGCCATACACTGTATTTCTAGTAGTCCAGTTTACTGGCACAACCAGTTCAGTTTTAACATGGAAAACTACTGAAATGCAGAGCAACTAATTCTTTGGCTGCCCAATTAAATTTGAGGGTGTGAAAAGCATATGTACAGAGACAATTATTTTTGTTTCCCAGATCTTACAGTTTTGATTAGAAATTTTTTTTGACCTTAATGCTTATTTTGGCAAGCTTCATTCTGGCCCTGATTTAGGATGACATCACTGCTCAGTAGGTTTAAGTCTAGTTAGACTGTTTCCTTGAATCAGGCTTTCTTAATGACTGATTACTAATATTTGCAAATCTAAACATGTGAATGGAATTCTAATGGCTCAGGGAACTGAACTGATGAACTGATCAGTGCAACTGGTTTGTGTGTGAGTTCTGCTGAAGGAATAGCCTCCTCACAAGGGATGCTGCTAGAAGTTGCCAATGAAATACAGCGTCGGTTAGTTCCTCATCGCTACCATCTCTCATTAGCACAGCAATTTGTGTGCCGACCTTGGCGTTTCTATAACCTTGGCCACATCATATCTTAGTCATGTTTAAAAGACAAATCCAGCTTGCCTGCTATTGTTTTTACTAACACTGTCATTTTTACTTGTCTCAGAGATGTGCCAGACCAAGAGCATGTGAACGGGGCTTTTAAGTTACTAAAACACTAAAAGGTCATTACATCAACTGTTTATTTATATATGAACTTTAGTATTTGTGAGAGGTGCCAGCTCAACAATCACTGAGGCAGAAATCTTCTGACCTCAGATCATTTGCAGCAAGGGCAGTGGCTATGTGAGCTTGTTTCCTGACAGTGTTTCTATGCTTATTCTGGAGGGACAGCCTGGAGGAAGGGGTTAGTCTCCATGCTCACTTATCACATGATTTCTCAGCTGGAAGTGCCAGTTTTGATGGACTGTTTTTATGATATCTTCCCACCATGGGAACTGGGTGAACTCCATCATCTCAAATCCCAGGGAAGAGTTTGAACATTGCCCATCCAGTTTAGAGTCATCTGTGATTTAAAACACTATGTTCATATCCTTGGAAATATTAAATGACTGACTAGGAAATAATTACACTGTGTGTCCTTCCCTCCCAAACTGTGTGTAAACACGTGCGTAGAGTGAAACAGGTACTCAGAAAGTTTCTTAAATTGTGGTCCTAATCTTTTTTGTCTGTTTCACAAACTCCAAAGCTCTATCTCAGATCACCCATTCTTCTCTTAAGTTTCCTTCAATGGAGATTACTTTTTGGTCCCTCAGGAATATTCCTACGAAGGGAAAAGCCCTTATTTGTGTTATTGTTTGTATAGGAGCTGATGACATTGAGAAAAGCAAACTGGAAAACTGGTCTAAAACACCTTCCTAATGTTCTGGTTCTCTTTCTTCCCCCTTCTCTCTCCGTTTTCACCACCTTTAAAATCTTCTGAAGAAAACTTCCATTTAACTAGAAACCCAAAATCTGATAGCATGTAATAACTTCATTTCATATGCTGCAAGCAACAGGGAAGTCAACCTCAGGATACATCTAAGATATTATCTGCATCACGCTGCTGCCACAAGCACTCTTATTGTCAGTGATGCTGTTCTGCATCAAGATTTCAAGCTGCCACAGCCCCCTTTGTATTTGTAATCCAAAGCATTGATATGCAGAGCTACAATAGACTTTAATGATGAGGTGTGTTAATTTGCTTTTTATGATGTGATTAAAGGCACAATAAGGTATGTGTTCAACAAGAGGGAAGACCATTGTTCTGCATCATTAAGCTCACAGCGGCCCAAAAAGAAATTGTAGGCAATGTGCCAAAGCCCTTAATGAAGAGGATCTCTTTGAATTATCTATGGATGAGGAAGGGATAAAGCCTGAGCCCTGGTATATTTGATCCTCTTTGTGCTCTCTGTTATGAGGACTTACGGAGCCAGACGTACTGGACCTTCTGGAATTGTAATTTATTGAAGCATTAATTTCCCAACCACACTAAAGCTCTTGGCCTAACAGAGAAAGTGCAGTTATGTGCTATTATTAATTCTTGCAAGTGTTTTCTGAATTCCTACATCTCTGAGTCATGAACTTTTAAAAAATAAGGCTAAGGGGATTTATTTGTAACAATACTCAATATTTCCTAAAGCTAAATTAGACAAAATTTGCATAACACAGACTTTAAAAAAAGCTTCTTTTAGTTTTCTCAGAAATGGCAGTGTCATCATAGGAGATTTAGGGTTACATGTATGACACAAAATAAAACCACTCTGAGAGGTATTTGTTACTGCTAGCATATTTTGAAACTTTTCTCTTTTATATGCTGTTATTGTAAATGCAAATGATTCTTCATCTCCCTCACCGTTAAGTTTTAAGTGATTGCTCTTATGTGTAGGTTACATGAGGATGCATTTTTGTAGTTATAGTGACATTTAATTATCTGGATGTACTCCCTAAGATATAGAATTCCCTCCCATCTATCTTGTGAAGCAGAGAAATCAAAGTAGGAACCTGTTAAAATAATTTTGCATGCTAATTTATATTCTGGAATAATAAGGGATTATAGTCTTAAATAATTCAGATTTTAATATGTTAGAAATCCCAGTTTTATAGGATTACATACACCTCTCACTTGTGTGGAAGCTGAGGGTATTCCAACCATGTTTCCCAGAGGATTTCTTCCATGCTTAAAGTTAATGACGGGTGCTGTGCACTGCGCTCCACACATTGCTGAACCATGGTTGCAGCACTTTGCAGGTTGATTTCTAAATCCAAACTACTGCCGGAGATCTGGAGCCAGCACCGGATAGTTGTCATCTCGGGTATCAGTGGCACTGTTCCTGTGACTGATTTGAAGGACATGTATTTAAAGAATGTTGTCCTGCATCTGTTAAGAGACGTCAGTAACTTGCAAAGGTTCTCTGCCACCTTCATTTCATGACAAAAAAATGCACAAGCTTTCTAAACAAAGCATTCATCATTTGTTGCTGTCTCTGAATGTGAGTTGTTGCACTTCTGAATGTGATACACTGATAGTCCCCAAACCCAGGCTGAATGAAAACTTGGTGACCTTGGGGGATAAGTAACTACTGCCACAGCCACTGCTTGATCTGAACAGAGGAGTCACACAAACAATACCTGCCACCAGGTCTGCTGTTGCAGGCAGCATCTGCAACTAGTCCTGAGTACAGAATAACGTCCGAGAAACCTGATTGTCTTTCTCTGAAATTCTTCCCACTGTCACATGCATAGCAGCTTAGCAAGTGGAAGTGAGTTAGTATAAATAGAAATGACAGTAAACATGTCTTCCCATTTGCTCTCACAAGTGTCTTTTTTTTTTTTTTTTTTTCTTCTATAAAGTGTCAGTGTCCTTTGGGTGAGGGAATGAGAGTCAGATCAAAACTATGTGTTTAAAATTTAATCGCTTCACTCCTAGCATAACACACAAGCCACATATTTTATTCACTTTGTTGTCTGTGATACCAGTATCTGGGATGGGATGCAGGTGGGAACGCAGCGAGGACATGGGATTTCTTTCCCTCCCGTGCAGCGCTGAGCAATCCCCTCTGCCGGCGAGTGTGGAACACGACAGCACTGGGATACGGAACCCACCCCACGCTCCTGGGACTGGGGGTGACTGTCACTCTGAACCACCTTCGGAATGGCAAGGTGGTAAAGCACAGTCTGAAGGATCTGCGTAGTTTCTCACGAGTGTTTGTACAGACAACACACTTCACATTCTCAGGGGTGAACCATACGCTCTCTGCCTATGATTATTTCAGCAGGGATCAGCAGGATTATGTCCCCAAACACCCATTCATTGCTTCGTGCGGTTCCATCACACTGTTTTGGTTCAAATCGTACTTCAGATGTGACAGAGAGAGAATTTCAGAGGGGGGAGATAATACAGACAGAAGGAAAAGCAGAAACATAGAAACCAACATTTTTGTAATAGAAGTTAGTGTATTATCCCATTCTGGTAAGAAAACTTACCAGACACATAGAATAATTTGACATATAAAGATCTGTAGAGTAGTAGTTTTAATCTGCTGCCATATCTATTTGTTAGCTGGTATTTCTACGCACAGAGGTGCAAAAACTACAACAACTAGACATGAACTTACACTGACAGGAGCAGGTACTGAGCACTGAATGGATGCACGATGCACTGCACAGAAAGAAGTGTCTGGATGCCCTTGTAAACAGACACAAAACCTCCTTGCTTGTCTTTCCTAAATTCAAAGAGCGTGTGTCCAAGCTGTGATTTTTGTCAAGAAATGTTACCTGATACATACTAGAGAAATTAACACAGTTCTATTTTGTGATGTAAAGTTTGGTGAAAAGTTTGATGTGTATACATTTAAATATTTGATGCTCTGCAAGTGTGAATGGGAAGGTCCATCATAAACCCATAATCATTATCATACCCATCTCAGTTAAGGTGAACCCCCTTTCATTTCCCCTTCTAGAAGCAGCTTTTGCCATTCCAATTTCCCTGGCATTAACAGTGGTCATGAGCTTAAAAGAGAACATTTGCCTTTTAGAAATGAAATCTAATTCTTTACCTGACAAACTTCATACAGTAACTTGTACTGTTCTTCTTGCTTCTGTAGAGTGCACAAACTGCATCCCATGTTTAAGTAAGTGGCAGAAATAATCTTCCTTATTCACCAGATCAGCCACAGCAATCTCTGTTAGGGGAGCATACATGCAGATATCCTTGAAAAGCCCCAGGTGGGTCAGCAGGACCGGTACAGCTCACGGTGGTATCGCACAGGGTGCTGCAGAGCAACGGGGCTGGATTCTCTCCTGCTCTCCCTCCTTCCTGGCAGCACACAGCACTCCCTCTGCCGCTCCGGGCTCCAATGCACACACTATATACTGCTACTCATGCATATTAATCAGCTCTCATTGACTATTCATAACAGACAGGGATACAGAAGCTATAATTGCCAGCTATGACAGCTGAAATTTCTCTAATTAACAGGCGACTGCTTCAGTAGCAGGCATAATAAAAGACACTAACAATTTTGTAAACCATTTTGTAGCAATTACAAATAAACATGACTACATTTTACTCTGGTCCCTCAGGATAATTCTTAACATATTTAAGCAGGCTAGAAGCACAGTTTAAATGTAAGTCACAGTGAAATGAACGTAATGGTACAAAACTGAGCAGTGGCTGTGGCAAAGTTGAATATGCTTAAACAGCATTTATTTTCCTCTCAGACTGCAGTGGCACCTGAGAGCCTCAGTTTTACAGCAGGAGAGGACTGAACTGGGCATTTAACAAACACAAAACAGAAAGGCCATCTCTGTCCTTGAAAGCCTACACAGCCTTAGGACTTGGCTACAAAGCAGAAGAGATGTATGTGAATGTATGTGGATTTAGAGAAAAAAAAGAGTGCCTTAGATTAATATTTATCAATTAGCTTTAGATTAATATTTATACCAACTGAAAGGTGGCCATCTATGCTACTGACTCTCATTGTATTTGAAGACTGTAACTGACTGGTTCACATATTGTTCTATTAAAAAAACCACTTTAGCAGATTATGAAAAGCTATACAATAAAATAAGTATGGCATTTATGACAATGCAGTCTTTGAGATCCACCCTGAACCTGTGCTATAGATGTAGAGGATGAAACATCAGTGAACTGCCCAATGAACTGGAAAAGTACTCATAAATCATAAGCTTTATGGATGTTTTCCAGTCTATAGGAAACACTATGTCATGTTATGAGTTTGGATTGACCATACTGTTTTCAACAGTTTAAGCACTCGGTGTGCATTTTTATAATCCTTATTCCAGTTCATTCTGCTATAAAGAAAAGAAGATGATAGAGTAGCTCAGAATGAGACCAAGAGTATAGTTCTGACACAGGCAGCGCATGGCAGAGGGCCTGGATCTCGTGCTGTTGTTCTCCAACTGGTTTCTAACAATTTGCTTAGCAAGTTTCTGAGGATGACAATGGAGGTGTTGTGCAAGGATCATCTGCAGCTTTTATGGCCAAGCTCTGTACATAGGCATCTTGTAGGATGCCCAGCTATTGCTACAATTGCACCGACCGACCGCTCCCATTAAAATGATCAGCTAGTGAAATGCAGCTCATGCTGTGCCTGTGTTTTAGGACTAAACTTTACTAAATAGAGACTGTGACGTGAAGGGATCCCTTAACTCTGAGATGTGTTGTGGCAGCAAAATCTACCAACCTACAGGAAATGAAAGAAAGGAGACCTCTCAAATCCCTGCCTAACATCTGAAAGCTGACAGGAACTGCATCCCTATGCTGTGACTGTGATATTTCCCTGATGGGGA
Source organism: Podargus strigoides (assembly GCA_028020825.1). Classification (NCBI taxonomy): domain Eukaryota; kingdom Metazoa; phylum Chordata; class Aves; order Caprimulgiformes; family Podargidae; genus Podargus; species Podargus strigoides. The sequence continues at coordinate 3,827,631 of CM051629.1, read as the reverse complement.
GATAACGGCAGTGATGGTGGTAGAACTTGCAAGGTTAGAGCAAGACAGATGTAACCTGGATCTTACTGCTAGCCTTCTGAGCTGAAGAATGATTCAGGCTATTGTTGATTAGATACGCTTCTATTCAGCCATGTGCTACGGGCTTTTCCAGAGTTGGTTGACAGCCAGTGGCTGTTAAATCTTGAACAACTGGGAAGTTCTTGCATGAGGGAACTAGTGTTCCCTAAAAGCAGAAAAGATGATGATGATAAGTGAATTAAGTAAAAAAAAAAAAAAAAAAAAAGACCCTAGTGAAATTGTAAAAAAGTTTGTGGCTTTGATTAGATAACGTTTGGGTTTGTAATTTGATTAAGAAACTTAAGGTAAAACTTTCAAAAATGTTGCCTGTGATTTTTTTTCCCCCCTATGCAATTTAGTTTCTTCTTAAATACTAGTTGCTATTTAAATGTTTACTAGTTGCTATTTAAATGTAGTTCAGGTGGCTGGGTTCAGTCAGGAATTGTTTTAAACTAGCATGCAGCTGGATCTGAGGAGAAATAAACCAGAAACATGCAGAATATTTATTTTCCAGTTTCAACTGAAATGCACCTATTTATTATTTTCCTATAGTAACATGATAGACTATATGAGATAATGTTTCATCTGATTCAGGAAGATAATCTGTGACTCAGGCCAGGAGAGGAAGTCCAGCAGAAGACTCGTTTTGATGATCCCATAAATGCGATGCCTCAGATTCTTCACCTAACAAAGCCTGAGCACGTTGCTCAGCAGCAAACAGTGTGGCTTAACGGTGCAGTTGGCTTTGTTGCACTGTTGCTCTGGTAAATAAGCTAGCCTGATGGTCAGGCCAGCGTTTATCTCAACAGAGATGTTTTCCATTATTGAAATCTAATTTGTATTTCTCATCTCATAGGCAGAAATTGTAGCACTGCCTCAGGTTAATATAGAATAGTTTTTACAGTACTTTGCCAAACTTTAAACATTTGGGCTGTGAACTTGTGTTCTGGGCATTGTCCAAGGCTGATTTTTGCTTTCAATGGTACACTTCAGCTGAAGTGTTTTAGTCACTTCCAAGAGTAAGATTGCAGAAAAAAAGTACATTGCTTGCCCATGTTAGGAAATTCTGGATATGTTTTCTTTGAGAGGGTTTTCGTATCAACATAATTTGAAACAAGAATTTGAAGTTTGGCATAGGGATGGTTCGAGTTGTCCCTGTGAAATCTGCTAAATTTGGTCAGCTCTTAAGCTGTTACACTTTCCATGTTCTGAGTAAAAAGTTGCAGTAAGCTTTCGATTTGATTCTTAGGAGACTTCTTCCACGCTAAACTAGGTTGGTGGGTGATGCCAGAAGGTCTGATGAGGTCCCACGCTGCAGTTCTGTTTCCTAATTGCTCTTTGTGAGGTTCCAGGACTGATACCAAGAACAAAGAGATCTTCTCAATGCTCCTCACTGCTGGACCCAGCCAGCCAGAAAGAGCCACTGGGATGGAGTAGGTGTTAATTGTGTGATTACACTTGCTTTATAACATGTGCACACAGGCAAGCCCAGTGTGTTACAGGAACCCTTCTCGACACATGCTGTACATGGTGGAGGTAAACTGGTTTCCTTTGGTTTGTCCAGATAAGACAGCTCGTTATGGGATCTGTCATCTGCATTAACAACATGTCTTGTGTGGTCTCGCCAGTGTGCCACAGATAATGAGCTTAACAAAATGTACGCAGAGTGGATGGCTTATATCACGTGTAATGTGAACACTGTAGTGGTCCCAGCTGAATCTGAGCAATCCGGACTGACTGGGAAGCCAGCAAGCCAGCTGAGTAGGAACAATAGTAAATAGCCTTTGAATACACGAGGTGCCAGCAAGAGCTTTCATTAGTATTTATCTCGATTATTTGCTCCCTGACTGATTACATGTGACCGAGTCTGCAAAATCCCTCTTACCAAGGTACCTGGCTCCGACTATCAGACATTTGCTTTTGTGTCCAAAAGCTGATTCCCAAGGAACGGAGGGTGGAATGCAGCCAGACTGCATGGGCCACCACAAAGGGCAGAGTGCTGCTCTCCTCTCTGGGAAGCTGGATGTCCTGGACACACTGGGGGTGATGGCGAGGACCACAGGCTGGTTTTGCTTTTTGTATTTCTCTTAGTTGCAAACTGCAGTCTCTCAGCTTGGAACTACAAGCCTAGTATAAATTTAGCTGCTTGAATGTTTGATTTATTTTACGATCAGGCCTGTCAGGTCTTGGCAGGTAAGAGGAATCCACAGGAGACCAACGCACTGGAGGTGTCCTGCCTGTCTGCACGGGATGGTGAATCAGAATAAAGAGGGAAATAAAGCACTCATGAGGGACCTGCACCCTGGAGGGGAACATTATTAGGGAACTCAAAGGCTAAAAAGCACTCCCTGCCAGCTTTTCAAGGGTAAGGACTTCTGCTGCCAAGTGTTGGCTCTCAGACAGCAGTTCCCACCAGCAAGAATAAACTCGTGTCCTTTGTGCGAGGAGCAGATGGCACATAGCTACTTCACAGATCTGGGCAAACACCAAACCGTTACACTCGGTTCTGGGAGTTCCGAATGTTTGAGGGGCTGACTGCAATATTAGTAAGGGTTTGGCATTGTTTATTTTGTTTCTTTAAATGCAAGTTGGCTTTCCTAGTACGTAGTAACTATTTAACATTATAGTTTTGTACATATACTTAGCAAGTTCTGTTTAAACAAATGATTCCTCTTTAAGCAGAGTGATTAGGGAAATGTTTGCTTAATGTATCAATACTTTAATTACTTTTCCTGTTCTTACAAATATTTAAGACTTGCGAGAAACAAAGCCTAGGAAAGAGAACAGCTGTGACTTTATAAATAATTCTCGCATTTGTGTGTTATATAAACAGAAGTCAGGAAACTCTACAGATTATGATTACATAGAGCGGTGTGAAAGAAAACTGTTTGTGCCACACAACTGTACTTTAAAGTAACTATCTGGAATTTTTCAAAGCGGGTTAGGGTGCTTTTTATATCCATTGGGCTACCTCTGTTAAAGCTTGAGCGCCTTGTTGTTGGTAAGTGTTCAGATTGAGTTCTATTTCCTGGTGTTTATTTGCAAATTTTCAATACTACAGTCCACCAACACTGTGAAGTGTTGAATTCTTAATAATACACTTGATTAGTGTGGATCTACTTTAAAAATACACTTCTAAAAAGTCTGCTGTTGAATACGTGAACGCCAACCAGGATTTTCTATGGCTTTGTACAGGCACAACAATTAAATACATACTCTAAATATAACAGCAGAAAGATCTCAATTCTGTATTTTTTTTTGCATGTGGGCATAGCAATCTGCCTATGGATTGGAAGCTTCAAGACTGGAGCCAAAATATTGAAACTAAAACATACCACAAGAGAGGATGTGAAAGCAAATGTAAAACGTTGGCTTTATTCCCATCAGTTAATGCTGAAATCTTGAGATCCTTATTTGCTCCACTTAGCATCTCTGAAAGAGTTCCAATTCTCAGAAGTAACTTAAATGAAATGATATTTATTGTTAAACCACTGAAGGAACTGTTCTCTCCTCGGAGCTCTTTACGGAGTCCGGTATCTCTTCAATTTATGCCACTTGAGAAAGACAGTAATATTATAGGAACATTAGAGCAACATCACTGTGAGCACTGCAAGGCTGGGAGATACGAGAACGCTATTGTGTTAATTCAGTCTTTCATGAAGCAGAAATGATGAGGTCAGAACAGGGTAAATAACTGTTTAATATGCCACTGAGACCTTCTGATGGGGAGAATTAGGATGCTAAGAGCTGACCTAGGGACTATGAAACTCCTCCTACTCTGGGCTGCCTGTTTGGGTGTCTATTACAAGCAGTGCCAAGAGGTCTTGGTCAAAGACTCAGACAAAAAGCAATCCCTGAACCAGAGGATGTACATGCTGGGCTTACAGTGATGACACTGTGATGGAAGTGGGTGAAACGGGGTTTTAGCTACTGAGGACAGAGAATGAACTAATCAAAAAAGGAGTGCTCTTTCACCTAACCATAAACCAGCTCTGAAATCACCATCTGCCAGCTGCAATACTTTGAGCCCAGCACCGCCCAAGTGAGGGACCTGGAGGCAGATCCACTTTAAAGAACTGGTTTTTAGCTCAAATCCCCGATGCACTGTCCTCATCCATTTCCCCAGTCGTGACACAGTGTAGTCAGCCACTAGGAACCACAAACCCAAAAGTACGGAAGACTGGCAAGGAAATGAGAAAATCTGATTATAGGCTGTATTTGTGCTCTAAAAGCTTGTTTCATGTTAGCTGAAACCTCAGTTTCCTCATAAAAAACCATCTTTGATTTCCTGGGTTTGATACTGGAACAGCCAAGCTCATCTCTGTAATTTTTTACGGATTATTTAGCTGGATAGTTTCTATTTAAGAAGAATGACACATTTAAGCCTGCACAAATTGTCAGTTTTTACATGGTAAAAGTGCTGTGGTTATTGTTAGTAATCACAAGAATATAAAACAGAGAATTAAGCATATTTAAAGGAAGAAAGTTGATAATGAAAGCATAGGAGCGTGGAGTCAAATGTTCATTATACGCTTGTGTTTAGAACGTTCATGTGCTCTCCAATCTAAAATTACTTACAGAGCCTCTATCCCCATTTTGATTTTGCTGTGAAAGATCACTTTAGAGGGATGGCATTGGTAAGCACAGACTGCTGTGAGTGATGGTTCATTTTAAAATAAAAATGTTTTCTGTAAAAGCCATAATACACTTTTAATAATCTCAGAGCAAGCAAAATGATTCAGTGTACTCGAATGCTGCATAAAAACTATTGACATAATACTTAATCTTTAAAACTGATAGACATGTGCTCAAAAGCTAATAAAGTTCATTCTAATACAAACGAGCAAGTAAAATAGTATATCATAGTCTGTGATAGCTTTGGATCCTGATCGTATAACTGTAGCCCAGGGACAAAGAAAATTGAAGTGATTTAGAAAGGTACCCAGTAGGATATATCTGATATTAGGCAGTTTGCTGAAGCAAAACAGTAATGTCAGAAAGACACAAAGGTGTCAAATCCATTTGACTGTGTCCAAATGCTTCTACTCTTTGACCTTAATGTCTCCAGATGAACTCCCCTTAGGGTCAGCTGAATAATGCTTAATAATAAATATATGGCCAGAAACTGCTGAGACCTGCTAAGGATCACAGTCCTCACTTTTGTATTTCAGCCACTGTATTCATATTATGAATTTTAAGCCATTTCAATTTGAAAAGTTATTAACTTTCATTTCTCAGTTTTTACTGCTCCACACTTAATTTGAAACAGAGCAAAACAGGAATGCCATCTATGGTTCATTAGGTTTTATATTAACCATCTGATGAAAAGGATATGTGGGAATATTAAGTATTAATGGTAAATGGCAGTCAAAATGAAAAAAAGTTGCTTATATGTTTGCCTTTGTGTTCATTTCTAGGTTCATGGGGACAATGAGAAATCTGATTGCTAATTCTCAGCCAGAGCTCCTATGCAGAAGAGACCCAGAAGGTGACGAGACCAAGAATGAAAGGGGATTTAAGGCTTTCAGGAACAAAGAAAATGTAAGTGTTCATTTTTGTCTTTGAAGTTGGGAAAGATCCATTCCCACTGAAGGAGATTGGTATTAGCTCCAGAACTGGTCTGTGTGATTAACTCCAGTGTGGGCACCCAGAGGGGCGGGCAGTGACCGCAGGGCTCTGCTGGGGGCTGCACACGTGGGGCACCCGTCGTCTCTGCTTTAGCAAAAGTACAGTCAAAACAGATCAGATGTATGGGGTGGGAGAAAAGAGTAACAGAGGCACAGGGGGACTCTGGTTTGCAATGGCAGACAGGCTGTGCCTGTGCTGCAAACTTCACCTGTGCCAATCAAGACATAATCTTGAAACTATGGAAGAATACAGAGGATGGCTAAGGTCCTGCTGATCCTCTAGAGCACAGTTTCCTATTGTTTAATGTATGAAATACACCAGCAATATAGCGTGGTATTTGGTTTCCATTTATCCTCTTTATGATATAATCTCACCAGCCTATGAAATTGCAGCTATGCTGGTTCATTTCTTGTTTCATTATGAAATCAATACTATTGCAATAACATTGATTTGATAAAAGACACTCTACGGTGTTAATCCCTTCTCTGAGACAAGAAGGACACTTTTCATTCCTAACTTGGTTCACCTTGAACAAGGAATTCTAGTTCAATGAGTGAAGTCTGCTTCTGGGAGGGCACAAAACTCCCAGCTTTGTTCCTTCTACAGGTAACATAGCCTAGTTTTATCTGTAATGGCAATGGAACTGATTTCCACCTGTTTTAGCACTGTATTTCTGTGAAGCCCTATGAATCAATGGGAGGTCACATGTTTAACTTAATGAAAAAATAAATTACCTACATAGGTTATTGTATTGGCTAACTGCATAGAGTTACTATGTAGATAGACTTCCTCTCCAATTTTTCCCCTCAAAATACATATTCTGATAATGAGTATTGATTAAACAGTATTAAAATGAATACACAAATATAAACATTTGATAAAAGAAATATGAAAGCACACAGGCAATCAGACACCGTGACAATTACCAATAATAACCCAGAAATGATCGTTCCTGTTGGAACACACCTTTACCCACTAATCTTGTCATTTCTAAGGCAGCCCCAGAGCTGTGGGCTTTCCACAACATGTAAACTGTGTCCTGGCTTTCCTGCAGACTCTTCTCTGAGGAAATAAGATGCACATGTGTTTCTCTGCATTTCTCTGCAGAAATAGACCTATGTCTTTGATAAAAATTTTACAGACAGAATGTAAATTAGAAGGTACATATCAATTAATGAGATTATCTAGTAAATACACAAAATAAGTGGTTGTGGTCCTTCCAAAGTTGTCTTGTGTGTCCACAATTTTTGTCCCCGTGGTGAACTGCAGTATGACACTGGGATGCAAAACTGGAAAGTTTTTATGATTTTTGGTGTGACTCTAGCTTTGCAGGTTAATGTTTTTATTTTCATGTTTGGGGTTGTGGCTTGTCTATTTTGGGGTATCAGATTGTAGTTGAGAAGTAAGTTAATGTTTCAGTGAAATTTCTTATCCCCTGTCCAGCTTTGTTACTCTTGTTCCCCCAAACAAGAGGGCTGCTGCATAGCACTTGTATGTTTTTTAGGATAGTACAATGCAATGAATGGACTGGATTGCATGTATGTGTCTGGAGGCACAATCAATTCATGGCTGGAGGAAATAGGCTCTAGATTTCTGAGAAATATGCCTATGAAAGCATTAAATAACTCACAAATAAAGAACAGACGATGGGGGGTGCCTATTTAAAATACTAGATTGGCTGCCAGTATGATCATCAGCACAATTTTCTGTGCTATTTAAAATCTTTTTCTGTTTATTGGCTGTAGTTAGAAGGTTATAAACTACCAAGCATGTATTGCTAAGTCTTTGAAATTCAAGTTTCTCTATGCTTTCTTTGAGTTTCATGTTCTTAGCAAAGGAGAGAAATCACAATAATTACAGTTTAAAATATTCTCATTTCATGGTGTGGCTAACAAGTGAAACTACAAGTAATGATGTAATCTAACATGTCAAAAAAGAAAATGAAAGGAGGAGACAGAAGGCAGGATGGAGCCAAGGGATGCGATGTGCCATGTCATCTTCTAATTAACTAACTGATCCTTTAAACTGTCAAAATCAGCAAGGAACTCCATGGCCCAATGTCTTATTAATATTCATACTAGGCCACTAGAAGCTATGATTCCATTCCCAGTGGTTATAGTTAAACATAAAAAAAAAGAAGCCAGGCTAACCAGGGCTGCAACAGCTTCACATTCATAAGGAAATGAAGGCGGCCACCCTGCTTCCCACACACCTCTGCTGGGGGAAAGTCTCTGAGGATGCATATTGATTTCTGAATTATTATGGGGGTTGTATATTGAAAAAACAATTATTTTTCTTCTTGCTATGAGCTGCCACATTGTTAATCACATTGAGCTCTGTGTTGTCAAATGAAAGATGCATGTAACGTTTTGTAACGTGAGCCCCGTTTTCACTTTGCACGCACCAAATGAATACTCAGTTAATACAACCCTGTTGTTTAGAGGAATGGGTGAATTAATTTTGCCTTGTAGGGTGCAGTTCAGGATTGTTTTTTGTAGAAATCTGGGGCCCACAAGAAAAATAATCTCCCATAATCTTCTTATAATACAATTATTCTCTTACATTTCAGCCTGCCAGTCTTTCCCCACTCCCACTAAGCAGAGTTTCCTGAACCTTGAAGTCTAAGGGAGCAGCTGACATTTGGTTTCTCCATTCATTTTCTGTTTAATTCTTCATGGCAGGGCAGTACTTTTTAAAACAAATAGATCCTCTCTCCTCTGTATTACATGTACTATTTTGAGGCCCTGTACAGATCTGCCATGGACGAGGATGTGCCTGTGTGCAGTAGAAGATGAGGATGAGGAGATAATTTAGCACCCTCTGAAGTCAAAGGGAGTTTTGACACAGGCCTTGTATAAGTATTTTCAAGGCCAGACTACTTTGAGGCAGTTAATCCCATTTTACACTTGCCATTTCTATTTGTGCATGACATAGGAGAAAGCAATATATTATGCAGTACTTTATAGCAGTACGATCAGTAAAGGAGAGTAGTTGAGCCATTAATCATGTGCTATACCTCTCAATGAAAAAATAATTAAATAGTGTGAATCTCATTAATTGATATCCTTTATTTAATTGATATACTAAAAGAAAAATACCTTGGGTTACCATCCTACTCCTTCTGTCCCCTTAACCCTGCCCTTCACTGTTTTCCTTTGATATGACTTTTTAACAATTTCACATGGCACCTAGAGGAAATAAAACTTCAGATCAACCACCCACTTTTACAGGCCCATGTAGGTCATTGTCCCCAGGGAACAGGCAAAGTGAAGGGCGGGTGTTCCCTGGTATGGAAGGAACCTGGCTCCTCCTGATGCTATGAGCTACCACAGCTCTCCTGTATCCCCCACCAGGCACCAGGACTGTCCCAGCAGACTGACTTTGGGTTCTCACCTGAAGTCCTCTCAAGTCTGTGTCACAGCAGAAGTGGTGGTGTGGAGCTCATGTCCTCTTCCGTGAGGACAGGCTTCCCTGCCCATGAACACACAAACCCTATGCCTGTGATGTGCATTAAAATGTACATACTCTGTACACAGCCTCTCAGTGCTTTCTCACCCAGAAAAAAATATTAAACTCCAAGCAAAGAAATCAACCCAAATGTTTAACATCACATATTTTATTCTGTTGTTTAAGCTCTATTATGGATGAAAGGCAGGCTCTATTAAAAAAAAACAACCTTAAATAGTCTAAGCAGTCTATCAGCTAGGTTAACATCAGGCACTGAACTGCCAGACCACAAATCTTGAATATGTTGACGCTAAATGTCTACTAGGAGCATATGTTATGGATCAAAGAACACACTGATTAACCCAGCAGAGACAAAAGTCTGTCACTTTGGTCATGGTGGCATGATACCACAGCAGACAGCACTAAGGAAGTGAATGAATAGAAAACAAATGTCAATAAAAAAAAAAAAAAGCTATAAAAAGGCTACAATCTAAAATACAGTTTTATTTGCTCAAATGCTTCCATCCATGGGTACAGTATTTTAATGTGTTGCCCATTTATTAAAAAAGTCATAAGATTTTCAAGGTTCTTTTTTTTATATTAATGTGTATCTGTTTTCCTGCTGTCATCTATACTAAACCTATTCAAATGCTGTATAATTTTATGGTGAAAGCTGTCTACGTGAAGCTATCTGTGTATGTTGATGTATCATTAGGAAACAAGAACCTGGAATCCCAGCACTGCTGTATTTGGAGCTAGATTGTTTGTTGGCTTATTTGGCATTTCTGTCAAGCATCTTAGCAGAGTCCTGTCTTGTTCATGGGCAGTTTTACAGCGATTCTTCATCTGAGACTGTTGAAGTAGAACACCCACTACTTGAAATCTACTTGAAAAGGGAGGAAGGCAACTTCGCCTTTTTTAGTATTTTCCAGTATTTTTCCATACAGTATCACAGATACAGTCATGAACACTTCCCTGTATCTTGTATGTCTTCCTTAATAATGCACTTTTCAAAAAACCTTTCCCATAACTTACATAGGAACATTTATGTTTCAAACATTTTCTATTTAGTTTCAGTGTTTACTTCAAAGTGTTTCAGACATATTCTATCTCTGCACTCATATTTGCTTCCTTACTGTAACATTAATTTAAATCTGTTTTGAATTAGAAAGGAGGAAAAAACCTCAACTTGGGATAATAAGACTTTCCTAAATTTGAGCTTAAATACTGAAAATATTTCTTGCACAGGATGTAGCAGGGCCAATAGTCTGTGGGGATCCTCTGCTTGTAAACTAGGAGATTTGTAGGCAGATTACATTCAGAGGCATCAGAATCTTTGGAGAGAATGGGATTCCCAGCACTCTTTTTAGCTTCAGAAGAGTCTCTGATTAAACCCTGCCCAAAGGCTCCCAATTCTGCTTGTTATTCAGCAGTGTTTTAATGTGCCCCCTACCTTTTGAAAAGATAGCCGCCTTTGTCATAATAATATCCTGTTGATGCATGCATGTATAGTTGCTAACTTAATGTATAATTTATGAATTAGATTTTTCAAAAGTGGTCCGTGAGTGGGTATATTAACTATACATGTTTTGAAATCTTCCGTCTCATTTTGGCAACAGATAAGTTATCAGTAATCTCAGAAGAGAGATAGATGTGTGTGAGTCTGGGTGCATATTTTATGTTGCTAATATGTATTTATATCATGATATCTAGCAAGCATGTCAGAAAATACACGTACCTACAATTTTACCTGATTTTATTGCAAAATGATACTGTAGGTTTTCTGAAGGAATAAACATTGCTGTATTTGGTAGATTCTTTTAACAAGGCACTGCTCAGTTCTATTTGTCCTCAGCTTGTTCTTCTGCATAATTTAAAAGACATCTGTCATATCTACATGCTATCCTGTCTAAAATCTGACATTTGTACAGTGTTAAATAAACCCCATACTGTGCTCAGTTCTCTCAGCTCGAGCCTTCCTGTCCCCTCGCCAGCGGCTGTGGCTGGGGACAGCCATGCAGGGCAGTGGGGCGCAGAACCATGCAGGCTGGGCTTAACCCAATGCAGACATACTCTGCGAAAGGCTTAGAAATGAAAGGTGAGACAAGATGAGACTGTAGGGTGGTGTTTTGCAGTGCTGGTGGAGGCAGTGCTCTGTCAGGGAACACCACACAGGTCTGGGTGGTGAATGGCCGTGCCATCACTGAGCTGCTCAGGTAGCACCCCCTTACCTGGGGCTCACCCTGGGAAGGGCTGTGGGGGTAACCCACAGCCTCAAAATGGCTTAGGGGAATGGTATTGAGGCAAGAACTTGAATGGAACAAAATGAAGGAAAAAACCCAGCAACAACTCATCAAATCATGTTACACCAGCAGAACGACGGGGAGTTTCTTCAGAAAAAGAGTTAAGTTAATTGCATGGTAAAGACCATGAGATCAGGATCCTGGGACTCAGGATCTGATTTATGCACTGCAAATGTGTATATCCTTTGGAGAAAAGGCCATTTCCTGTTTAAAAATTTAAAAATACTTGATTAAACTCTGTGGTTACCAAACCAAACACATTACACTATTTGGTCCATTAAACCCCTGAAAGCCCGTTCCTTCTCGTACTGGGATGGATTGATTGCATTTCATCTTTCTTCCTTCGGAAGTTGTTTTCATTTCCTGCAGCAGTGTGCACTCCCAGCACAACCCACCGGCAGAGAGTGTTTGCTGGAGCCCATTATAAAAACCTATTGTCACTTGGACAATATTTATATGAAAATAGCTATATTTTATGAACCCTTATTATTATTATTATTATTGTAACAGATCCATATGAAAGCTGGAGCCGGATGGTAATAAGGATACCTGAGCAAGCACCACTGAAAAAGTCTTATCTATCACCTTTACATTAAGTCAGCATCATAAGCTCTGATACATTCAAATGTTTGCTACACTACACTACTTTATAAAAAACACTTTTTAACTGAAGCTAAACACAGAGTAAGCATGTTTCTTAAAGGGAAAAAAAAAAAAAAAAGAAAGTGGATCTTGACCTTTACTATAATTGTCCAATAACAGTTTGTTATTTACCAAGTTACAAAGGTAAATACTATTATTAGACTACCTTTCCCTGCTGTGGTAATAAATACACAGGGGCAATGATGCAGGCAGACCCTTTCTTTCTCACATGTACTCACAGACATTTTGTACAGCTGAGGCTCTCTTAGAAGTGGTAGTCAGACTGGTTACAGGAATTTATAAAATTCAGACTCTCACTAAGTTGGAGCACAGCACAAATGTTACAGCATTTGTGTTTAGGTAATGAATTTCCATAAAGATCACGTTCAGAAGTATTTTTCAGTGGAGTTTCTCAGTCAGTGCTCATTTCATACTTTAGGTCTTTATTTGGCCTTAATTTTGGTTTTCATTTCAACTTAAAAGAGGTTTCCACCCTAATTTTCCTTGTGTACTTCATGCACCTCATGTATTCTCTAACAAATTTGGGAGAAATGGTGATGGCCATGACTTTGTAATTCATGGAAAACTGTTTGCTGCTTTTTCTTCTCTCTGAAGCACAGGGATCTATCTAAAACTCAGGACTTGCATTATTGCTTTTCCAGTTTAATGTAATCAATTCAGTAAGTAAGTAATTCAGTTTAAAGATGACTCTTCCTGTCAGTAGGCAGAATTAGAAAGATGACTAATCAGTTCTTCTGCAGAATCTGAATTTGTTCTTTTTTCAGTTCAGACATCACAAACAGTAGTGAAGAAGACAGGGCAGACATACTGTTCTTCCACCAACCACATCACCTCTGAATGGTGGGGGGCAAGAATTGCTATTATAAAATATACTGTAGGCAGAAACTTCCGAAAGTGTCATGTTGGAATTTTTAAATGCCTAACAGCAATTTAATTCAAAATGATGCCCCAATGGAAACGGGATTATTTTCTCTGTTAAAATATCTCAAGGAATCTAAAAAACCTTTGACTCATCAGGTACAGTTAATATTACATTTTTAAGTTCTTTAGTAAGGCATTTTTAAGATAAGTCTATTTGATTGTGTGGCTTTTAAAAATGACCATTTGTTAGAGGAAGCATATTAGCAGGAGGAATGGTGTGTTGTTTTTTTCCTGTTACTGCGAATACAGCCTTTTGGTTGCTCTGATAATTACTTGAATCAGACTACAGGACTTGGATAATTAGCCTGCAAACTTTGCTCCTACCTGGAAGAGATGAGATTAATCTTTTCAACTGCCACAGCCAGCACTGTACTCTTGGTCAGGGTGGTAATTTCTTAAGTCACATGCTTAGGGTTAAAATCTTGCTCTTGAGTTGCAATATGTGACTAGGATTTAAGTATCTGTTTTGTGTGATTAAGAGTAATTCTGAGCAATTAAAGAAAACAGTTCATTTGTGGCAGGTGGCAGAAAGCTAAAGAAGATAATTACTCTTTTTAGCCATCTGTGTTAACTGCTATTAGCAGAATTAAACTGAGATTCACCACTTTGAAATTTGAGGCAAAGTTCCTTTCCCTTAACTACATAATATAACATTGTCTGAAGTCTAATTACAAAAAAAAGTAATTTCACCCTGCTTGCCATGAGGTGCCTGTTGGTTAATTCTATTAAAAATGTTGGCATTCCAAGATATGATCAATTGAACAACTGCTTGTATGAAATGTCTTTGAATTACACATTGGCTCTGAAAAGCTGTTCAACTTTGAGTGAGAAGTTTATCCTGGAAAGTCCTGATCTATACCACCAGCAACTGCAGAAATGCACTTCCATTGACAAAAATAAACCTTTCTACCCCTTCCATCAAGTGTCACAACTCTGAAGTAACCCAGTCACCCTCCCCGGGTCTGCTGGTGACCTGAGTGCTGACATTGCTGCTCGTAACCTTGTTAAATGATCAGCAGTAGTCTTGCTGTTGTGGTACCTTTGCTGCAGGAAGGCTGTGAGCAGTTACAGAAATATGTGTTGAGACATGGAAAATGTACATCATCAAAGCAAAAAAGTGGGCATGGGAAATCTTTCCTCATATAAGCAGCAGCTGGAGGAAGGAACACCCAGCGTGGGTATTCCTGCTTCTTGAAACCACTAGAAGCCTGTTAGGGAGTACAAACCAATCCTTTATCTCTCGAGCTGTATAAAGACTATATAGCACCAAGGAGTGACAGAGTGATGCAAATGACAAGTACGATTCTGGCAAAGCAGTCATGTCTGAAATTCTAGAATTTTGTCTGATTTCTCTGTTTTCTGGAAATTGTAAGGAGGCTGGGCTTCATCAATAGAGTACCTGAATCATGTCTTACCTTCTGGTGTTTATCAGTTGTGTCTACTCTGTACTTTCGCTTTGGGTATTAGTATTCTTGTAAAATTAATGCCTAATCCTATAACCACACAAAGACACAGACCCAGCCACTGCATTAGCTGGACATAAGGTTACTCGGGAACAATTGCAAAATTTTCCAGACACTAGTGAAGCTTTTTAGTACTGAGGTACTAGGGCTTGGCATTTTTTATCATAAACATTATGCTTAATCACCAGTAGGAATTTTTATGTTCACAGTATGATCCCAGTTGCTATTGCACCTTCCTTACTGTTTAATATTGATTAATAGATTCCATTTAAAAATGGGTGAATTATGTTGTTATATTGGACTTTAATGACTGTAATGACCAATTGCAAATTCAGGAATATATTATGATTCTTCTCATGTGTGAACAATTCTATTTCTCAAAATACTAATCTGTGTTTAACGTCGGTACTTGTGCAATTCTGTGCTACAACTATTCCTTAGCAAGGAGAGAAATAGCACACCTAGAAGGATACTGTGCAACAGGTTTGGTGATCTGAGGTGGTCTGTATATAAGGCAAAAGATCTTCACCTGATATAACACCATATTACAAGTGAAGGACTGAGGACAGGATCCTCCAAATCCTAGTTCTTACAAGTTCTTAGCAGTGTTACTTGTGTGATGGGCTTTGTTCTTTTCCAGCAGACTCGGTATGAAGAGACAGTTGTGGGTGATTTGTGAATCTGTGTTGACAAACTTGGATTAACAAAAGCTGCTTTCTGCTGCCAAGAAATATGAAGTTTCTCTTAGCATAGTATTCGAACTGGGTGGTAGTATGTGAGGAAAACCTACCCAGTTAGTTCAAATGCAAGACCTCTCGCTGTGTACTGGGACTCAGGGCACCTTTGCGTGCACTTTCTGTAGAGAAGCAACGTGTCTTACCCAGTGTCATCTAAGGTGCCTGAAGACATCCATGGCAGGGGGGTTGGAACTAGATGATCTTCAAGGTCCCTTCCACCCCAGGCCATTCTATGATTCACATACCTGCCTAACAGGATGCAGGACTTAGGAGGACCTGCAAACCTCTGAAGCAGTATCTGGAGGCCAGTTCAGATACTCTACAGTGCCTAAAGTGCCACTAAACTTGCATACTGAGGCAAGAAAATCCCAGTCAAGGCATTGTGTGACTGCTATTGCCAAGCTGATCAGGCAGCTGGAACAAGCTGAGCTGTAGCTACATCTAGATGACTTAAATACACATTTACACAGATTAGATGTGATTCTGTATAATGTTTCTTGCTATGTTTATTTTGCTTTGGTCCATAAGTCATTGCAGTGTTCCTTTAGCTAGTGAGATGTCTTTATTTGAAATAAAGAAAATACTTGCTATGGAGGAAATATAAACAAGTTGAATTCTAATGAATACCTTTATGTTAAATATACAGGACAGTTATTCAAATCTCTATGAGATCCTGGAAGTGATGTTGCTAAGCTTGCTTTGCTGTGTAGCTGCGTGTCCTTCCTAGATACTTCTTACTTCATTATTCCCTTTCTGAGCTGTGTTCTGGGACTATGGCACAAAAGAAACAAGGGAGTGGGAGGCAGAAATTGTGCAAGAGAACAAAAGCCCTTCAAATAACTCTTTTAGACACATTTCACACTTTAATTGAATAAATTGTACAGAAAATCCTACGTCTGTAGTATACAACTCCCCAGGTGCTCTCAGCTACTATATCCGCAGCTGTTTATATTCAAACTAGGTAATTTAATACTCTTATATCTGTATGGATTGTACAGTGTATTATAAAATCAAATGGCTATGAATTTTGACTTGGAACAAAGCAAACACCCTATGAAGAGACACTGCCTCTCTCCTTGGACATTACTGTTACTCTCTGAATATCTAAGCAGCATTAAAAATAGTGCATTTTGCTGAGACGTAAGCTCTGTTTTCAACGAGTGCATAATGTCACTAACATGACATACATGCACAAAAAAAATGTATGTATCATGTCAGTTGGCAAATCAGCTACTGCCTGGTGTTCCCCATGGGGAGGGATGCATGCGTGAGGCTGCCAAAAGAAGGGTCGTGATTCAGTTTGGCAGGGGCATAGTCTGGACACATTTTCCTTTAATTGCTCCTTGTCATGTGAGATGTGGCCCTGGGTGACACTATGGCTAGAATAATACAGAAAATAAATACACCCCATCTCATATATGCCAGAATCTCTAAATGCTCTGTTTACTTTGCCAGTGATCATTAAAAATAAAAATAATTAGTGTTTTGTTTTCTCCCACTTTTTTTCCTATCATTTCTGCCTGAGTGATGCAGGATTCAACATAAAGGAACCACAGTACATTAAAAGAGAATCATTTTTCCTGGCTGATTTCTAATCTTACAGTCAAACTGCTTGTGCCTCACTTTGTAACTTCATCAGCACAGGGAAGAAAGGCTAAAGATACTTCGTAAGTCTCCCTGTAAAGCCTGATGGCTAGGGATGTCCTGCAGTTTATTCACAGCGGGAAGCAGTGTAATTGTCAGCTCCATGTTTCTCCCCTAAAGAGCTGTTCTCTGGTGAAAGGAGGAAAAAAAAGAAATGTGAACAAGATTTTACAAATTTGGCATATGGTAGAGCAACTGCAGAGGCTGAAAATGACTCAGCAGCTACCAACTACAAGACAATGCCATTCTGCATGTAATAATCTCTCTCCTTTTGCAACTGTGCAATACTCAGATCAGGTTTGATTTACTGGAGGTGCAGTTTCTAGAACAGGGTGATTGGGGAGGAAGAAACAGCATATGTGCGTGCACTTTGGGGTGGCTTTGCTGGATATGAGGAAAATTATAGGGAAGGCTGTGGGGAGAGGAAAGTGGAGGGATAGGGGATGGGATTTTCGTATTAATGCATGACTGAGGTATGTTTGCAAGTAATGCATAATGCTTCCAGGAGGCAACCCCATGTTCTGTATCTTATTATAGTGATCACATAGTCCCTTTACTGGGCTCAGATCTCATAAAATGACATAAACTAACCACGAACAACTGTGGAGGATTCCACTGTCATTACGGTACCCCGGGTACAGATGTGTCCTGGCCTGTTTTACGTGTTCCCCTGAGACAGGAGTGCTGCTTTGCTGCAGAAATGCTCGCCTGGCCTCAGGTCTTTGCAGCCCAGGGCAGAGGTTATGGCAGCAGCAGACATGGTGGGGTGGCAGTGAGTGGCTGTGGGGCTGTACCCTTGGCAGGGCACACAAGCAGAGGGGATGATTCAGACACAATGTGAATGGTGACCCAAAATTTGCACAGGACTGGGGCACAGTGTCTTGAGGCCCCCAGGGAACCAGCACACAGAGCCTGACCACCCCAGCTTTCCAGCTCCTCATTTACAGGCACCAAGAGAAAGGTCTTTGTTTCACTTGTCCCCAGTAAGCTCTTTGATTCTGTCTGCAATTATCATTAAGAGTGTGTCCAGTGTTTGAAGGAGGCGGCCATTTAATTGTATAAAAGCAAAGGTTTAACCACAAAAGCTGCCAGGCACTCCCACAATTATCATTTATCAGCCAACAAGAATGTCCTCGGGTTATGTATTCATCAAATGTTTATTGATTTAAGCTTTGGGCATTTTACAGGATTAGAAACTACTACTTCTGATTTAAATAGTGCTTAGAAGACAGAAATCGAATACAAAAGTGTGAATTTATAAAACAATGGGTTTTTAAAGAATTGCGCAACAGAAATATTAAAGAACATGAGTCTCTCTCCAGTGCTCTGGAACTAAAAAATGGTCTCCATATACAGCAGCTAGCCAAGTATTAAAACTAAACTGGGCCCGTTTTTCACTTCGAGAGGCTTTGCTCTTCTCTGTGACTCTTCAGAGTAGTAGAGGATATCAGGTAGCCTGAAACTCTTTGCAGTTAATGTGAGAACACAGAAACATGGAGGGCTGCTTCTCCTGGTTCTTACTCTCACCTGGTTCTAGCAGTTTAATTATTCATACACACCTGAAAAATGACCAAACTCCTTTGTTCTTAATTCGAAATGCAGACAGCAACCATGGGTTGGGTATTTGAACTCCACTGACACCGGTGTTTGGTCACTTGGCAGAGGTGCTGTCTAATGATGAGGGGAATCTAGGTTAATGGTTGGACTTGATGATCTTAGACGCCTTTTCCAACCAAGGCTATTCTGTGATTCTATGATCTGTTCAAGGGAAGCTGATTAGCACGGAGATGTGACCAGCATGCACTCTGAAATGACACACTCCTTGGGAGAACAAAGCACACCAAGCCGTGTCCAGGATGTAGCTATAAATATATCATCTATTGAACTGTGTCTTGGAAACAGTTTAGTCATATCAAATTAATAATCCCCTCAATATGGAGCCCATCTTTAGGCAGGGCTCAGTGGTGATGAGTCACATACGCTCAGCATGAGCCACCAAACCAGCACGGGATGTCCCCTGCCACCAAACACAGGTCTGCAGAATTCACTGTGCCCTGAGCAGCCTGGGTGTGTTTTCTGTCTCACCTGCAACCCTCATCTTCCCTTAAGGAAGTTCATTTAGGGTGTGCTTATATATAAAAAAAGGTATTATCATTTAATGTTTTACCTTGGCCTTTATAGGCTTGTCCTATATGTAGCCATAAAAGCGTGACATTTGTTTATAGCTGAAACCTGTTTTAAGCAAAGGGCATCTTACACAGCAATTTGTCAGTGGCTAAAGAGCCTGGGGCTAGGAGTAGACATTTACTTACAGAATCTTTAGACTATTTTAAACAGGCCTTTGGGACCTCCCCACTGACCAGCCTATAACATACCCTTCTGTAGCATCTCTCTGTGCTATTTCTTTTAATTGACTAACCTCAACACTGGCTGTTCAAAATCACTTTAACCCAAACATGCCCCCGGTCTGAAGCTCCTAATGACCTTCCCCTGGCCCTAAACACATATGGCTGAGACAATGCAAACATCATTTGGAAGATGAGTAAATTCAATAACTCAATTACCACTGCACCAAAATAACATTTATCAAACACTGGCCACAGCAGTTTGGATCTTTAGCTCTCTCTGTTTCAATGGCACGGCATTTGGGTGAAAGTAACTAATCGATTTAGGAATGATTAAATAGAAATTTGTAACACTTGGCATTATTAAACCTTCAATCTTCATTACAACTGCTTAACGATTACATCATGGGCTGTGTAAAATAAATTAACAGTAGCTGGAAACAATCTCATCATAAATAAAGACAGCAAAGGTATTAGACCAGTGTTCAATAGAAAGTCTAATAAAAATACATAGATTGTGGCATTATTAGTAGGTTGTAAATACTGAGGTCTGGAGGAGTTTCAAGACTTAAAAATTTAAGAAGCCCAACAAAAAAACCTCCAGCTGGTATCTAGCATTGAACTCATTTATTTTAAAAGGTCTAATTTACTGGTAGGGACAGCAGGCTGAGGGCTAGAGATGAGTAACAGGTCACCCCCTGCATCCTTGAAGGGAGGAAACGCTTCCCTTACAGCAGCCTAAATCCCAGGTTCTCCTCATGGGCTCCATACTCTTTTCCTTCACCTGAAGTTCTGTGAGTTTCTAGTTCCACCTGCTCCTTCAGACACCCCAGGAAGGCCTCTCCTTTTCCTCTTTCAGGACTAAAGCAGTCAACATTTTACAGAAGTTAATTGTAAAAATAATTTTGAAAATCCTGTAAAATTCTTTCACTTCTTTTCCTACCATCTTTGTTCAAACCTGACCTTCCCACAAACATCCAAACTGGGCAAACCATCTGTGTATAAGACACCTATTGTGAAAGCTTCACTTATTGCTAAATAAAATCACAGCATTTCTTTAAAAATTACCCTGGTTAGCTATTAAATAGGTACATTTGGTCTGTGGATTACTACAGCTATCTACTTATTTATCAAGTGCTAAAATAGAAAATTAATTTGAGCTAATCTAGACAGAAAAACAAGCCTGAGGTGGTGTGAAAGCAGCTCGTGGGTATTGCCCTGTTTGACACTGTCAGCAAGACCACTCTGAGAGCTGAGAGGACTTTCCAGGTAGCTGTAACCCATGTTTGCTCTTCCTTCTTTGGACTTAGGCCAAGCTTAGTTTGCCTGATATTGGAGAATGTGGGCCAGAAAGCTCCTATCTCTGCAGGTAGGTTCCAAAAATAAAGGAGCCTTTTCTTTCATTTCCTACTACCACCTTCTCTAGGCATTGAAAGAGAAACAAGCAATGAACCTGATCCTGAATGACTAATAAAGTAAAAACAAAATTAGAAAGATTTAACAAATATTTATCAAGTATTTAAAAGTGTTATATAACACAGGGAAATTTTCCAACACATCAACCATTATTATTACAATGAAAAATAATTTATATCACAACTCTCCTTCTGGGATGTAAATTTAAGTCACCACATACCATGACATATAATAAATAATAAATCCAGTGTTATTGACAGTGGTAAATATAGTCCCTGGCTGCTTTTCCAGAGACGAATCAAAAGAAAAGATGGCTACATTGAAATGGCTCAGGCCTATAATTTTCTTCCAGTCTCAAGCACATATCAAATGCTGTTATTATGTTCAAAGTTGTGGTTTTTTAAAGCTCAGAAAACTGGTCATTAAGCAAAAGCAGTCAGCATGGGGTATAACCA
The DNA here is from genome assembly GCA_028020825.1 of Podargus strigoides. NCBI lineage: Eukaryota > Metazoa > Chordata > Aves > Caprimulgiformes > Podargidae > Podargus > Podargus strigoides. The sequence continues at coordinate 3,806,552 of CM051629.1, read as the reverse complement.
TTTCTGGCCCTTTATTTTATTTATTTTTTTATTTAAAGAATTTTTTCTTAAGCAAATGGAAAAGGCAAAAAAACCCCCAAAGATGAATCTTCCAGTATAAAGATAGCAAGCTGTGAAATGAGCTATAAGATAAATAAGATGGTTCTTAATCCTCTAAAGTTACAGCATACGTGCCTACTGCTCCAGAGGGATAAATGATCATGTCCATGCAAGTTTAGTAGTTTTAAACTAAAGGCCATAAGGTTAAAATCACAGTTACGAACTGATTAATTGATTTATACCTTTACACCACTTGATTATAGCTCTTTCTTGTTTACTTCCATCAAACCTTGCACACATGCATGCTCAACTCCGTGCAAGTATATGCAATTAGAGTCTTTGCCATCAGGAGGGGGCCACTTTGTGTGAGCTCTTAATGCTTGCCACAAAGGAAATGAGCAATTCTTCTTTAAAGTGAAAGCATCCACCTCAAACTTTACTGATACTGGTCACTCTGAGGTTATTTTCTGTCCTCATTATCCCATCCCATAAAAAACATCTTTACTATGAAGATAAATAATAGAGCAGAAAAACAACCAGTGGGAAGCAGACAGCTACTTTTAAACGAATGTTGCAAAGGTGCTACAACCAAGACTAAAGAATTAATTGTTGAGCCTAGTCCCAGAGCCTGCAGTCGTGTGTGTTATTTATCTCTGCCTGGAAGGTGCTGTAGCACTGAGTCGTGTCTACTCGAACTACTGAAGCTTGGACAGACAGCTGTGCTTGGTTATCGGTGACAATGACTGGGCATCTTTTCAAATGTTTAACTTTGTTAAGCTTTGTTTAGCTTTTGCAGACAGTTTTAAGACTTGCTACTGACGTACATCCCACTACACTTTGCACTAAGTTAACTGCAGGGTAATTGCCAGCAGATGTAGGGCGATACTGCAACAAGCGTGATGGTCGTGTTATCAGTTCACATGACAGATGAGCCTTCCTGTCTTCTTCCAAGAAAGACACTTTGAAATGATTAGTAAAACAGCAACGTGTCCCTCCTGGTGTGGCTATGGCGATCAGCTGCTGTAGGGTGAGGTACAATCTCTGGGAACAGCTAGGACTCAAACATAGTAAAGATGTTTGAGTTCAGCTCTCTGCCCCATGGTAGTTTTTTTCTTTTTGTTTATTTACAGAGAAATAAAGAGTATAATGCAGAACAGTAAAGCTAATCTAAAACATTTCAGCTAGATGTGTTTTAGTTGGCAGGATAATAATAACTTAGAAATAACCTCACAACAGCATTGGGTGTACGAGAGAACGAATGCAGCCTGCACTCATAAATGTCCAAGTGTTTATGGAGGAAGATAAATCTATTCCAAGAGTTCACCAGTTGCTACTGAGCAAGTTATCACTATTCTGTTTCCGATTTTCTATAGGTGTTGCTGGGGAGCTGTGCCTAGTCAGACACTTAAATCATCCAGGCACCGCAGAGTGCTGGGAGTAAGATGCTATGTGCTAGTTGCAAAGAACGTCGCATCATCAGCCCTCTTTTATTTTGTGTAAAACATACACACCTACTTGTGTCAGTCTGGTGTTTGGAAGACATCAGCACAGATACTCTGATTGTGTTTGAATTCCAAAGGCAACACAGCTAGGGGATACCTGTAAGTGGCACTGCGGTGTGCTGTGTGCCTTCTCTGGACTGGTGGTGTTCCCTAACTTATATGGGGAGGAATGCTTGAAGACACAGCACGTGGTAGATTAAGTAGCACCAAAGAGACACGTTGCCATGGGATATCTCAACCAGTTCAACAGTAAAATTAACAAACTGATAAAAACGGGGCAGAACTAATGACTTTTCCCTGAGTTTCAGCCTCTCATGTTTCTCCTTCTTTCTGAACCTTTAAGGTTGGGTCTCAAACAAGACAAAGGAGAAAAAGACATCAATCCAGATGGCCTTTTAAGTGGACACATCCATCTCGCTGATTTCCTAAAGCCTATGTACTGATTGTTCTTAAAGAACAGATAGTTCAAATGCACCTGCAACCTCACTCTTTTTAACATAAATTTAAAGTTCTGAGGACTTCATCTAAAGTTTTTATGAAATGAAGAAAGGCCCACTGTAACCAGGTGAACTTTTTGAATGGTTGTATTGGTACCTTTGTTTGGAATTCTCAAACAAACTCAAATTTCTAACACTGAATTACAAACCTATGAAAACTGTAGTTAGCGTTTAGGTACCAAACCAGCCATAATTGTATTGGTGCAAATGATGCCATTCTAACACAATAATCAAATGAGTTTCTCATAAACTGTTCTGTAATCCAATAAAGTAACAGCCTTTTTTTTAAACCTTTAGCAATCTCCATCTGTAATATTTACATACATATCACAGATAGGGGATGAAAGGGAACTGGAGTAACTGACAAGCAAACTGATATAAATGAGAAATAACCCATCATTATGGCAAAAAAGCAAAAGGCAGCATTATGTAGAAACTTTATCGAGTAATTAATGATCTATCTAGGAATAATTACATGTGACTCACTGCTCCCATTTTCTTAAATGAATTTAAAAGCTATTAAATATCCCCTTAACAATAAACAGCATGTGATACTGCTTTGCTGCTATTGTCCACAAAATTTTATCTTAATCAGTGAATATGGATAGTCTTGAGGACGAGCGGATACAGCTGCCAGGTAGTGAAGGATATGCATGCTTGTAAGAAAAAGGCTGAGATAATGGATAAGAAGATACAGAGCCTTGCGTATCAGCAGTGTTACTATTGTCTATGTTGTATGGATCTAACTAGCAGATTATAGCTTTTTATGGCCAGTAGAATGTGGGTAAGACAGCTCCAGTGAATGGCAGTCACAGTTGCTCTATAATTGGCATTTCAGACATGCTAACAGAGGGTGATGGGGGAGAAGGATGTTCCACCAGTCGCGTGGGTCCGAGTGAGCACAATGGTCTAAGGGGGATTTGACCAAAGAAGATGCTTTACACACAGGCGGTGCTTTGTCCTTAAAGAGCTTCAGTGCAACACATGGCATTACGCTACCTTTTTTGTTAAAAAACATAAATACAAAATGAGGATGAGTCTAGCCACGAGTGATATCCAAGAGGACCCAAATTAGGAAGAATTCGACCCCATGAGAGTCATAAGTTCAGCAGACAGAAAGAAAATGCGTTTTCGTTCCCCAGTTTGTGGATAGTGTGGATTTGAGGAGAGTACTGCACGTAGGTTTCTTACTGAGTACCCTAAAGACTAGATTATTATGCAAGTATTAGCTGCATTATTTTAAAAATAAACCAATTGAACTACTTTTTAAAGCATCCAGAGCTGTCAGTAGGGATAGGGATGGAATGGGCCCACCCAACAGACAGAACTGCTCAGGTTGGGTGACTGAAGCAAGGAACACTTTGCTTTTGCAGCTTGTCTTTAGGCAGAAGGTCACTGCTGAATTGCTTGGGGCAGTGATGGCTATGTGCAAAAAGAGAATTTAAAGCTCCTGGGGACTTTTAAATTGAACTAAATAAATTAACCATTTCTACTTGACCAAATTAATGCTTTTGTACCAAGTCCTGTATCAATTCTACTTCTTCATCATAATTTAGGAAGACATTATTCTGCCTTTATTTTAAGATTCCATCCTATTTATCTACCTAGACTGTTATCTTTCTGGGTAAAGTCTGGTTCTTATTCTGTGTTTGCAAAGGTATGCGTGATACAGTCTGTGTTTCAGCTGCATGCTCTAATCATCCATAAAGAATGTAGCAGTCCAAAAGCAAAGAACACACACACACAAGTCATCCTCATGGAGCAAAACTAACTCTTACAGTGCACAGCTGTTTTGCATAATGGCTACAGCTGTCTTTTCTAAAGCTAAAATTTGCTTAGAATTGTACAGAAATTTCACTTAGATGAGTCTATTTTTATGCAATTCACATACAGACTAAACATCCCACAAAATATAACTCCATCAAAACATCAGCAACCTTTACTCTATTTCAAAAGACACAGCCTTTGCCATTGAATTCTTTATATCTCCAAAAATACTATATTATGCAAACATGATAAGTATATGAGATGGTTTAGTGTTATTACTGGCGTTCTGTATGAGCACTAATGACCTTGCATAAAGCACACATAAATTATTTTCACATATCATCCCTCGAGTAGCTTTTTGAAAATGCCTGTAGTGATTGTGTACTTAGCTCTTCAATTAAACACTAGAGAAGAAGTGACTTTGGTAAGGTTTGGCCATGTGATTTCATGGGATGATCTCATTCCCAAAAGTGGTAGTAACTTACTTCTGTGCTAAAGGGCAGTGATTTGAAGGAGCATATTAAAAATCTATAGCTGTTGTTTTTAGCATTTAATTTCAACTCAATTAAATTGCAGTTTGATTGAGAAGCCATTTATTTTAATATCCAAATGAGAGCATGCAAAGGCAATTTTTTTTCATCAGCAAGGAAGAAAAATGAATACTTTTCACACAGAATTTAACATTCTCCTGTATCATCAGGTTTGACTTTTTATAGCACACATGATGTATATGAGATACACAGAAAGTATGTGCTTAAAAATCTGAATTAGTTTGATCCTGACAAACAGAAAGAAATGTAGGGCACATAGACCTCCTCGCTTCTGTAATTATTCCCAAGCCATTTCCCTACGTATATAAGAAGGAAAAGACATTTTTACATAGTTAGTTACTTGGTATTCTACAAAGTAAAATAGATGTATTTGTAACCATATCTGTTGTGAAGAGGTTGGCTTTAACTGTAACTTTTGGATCCAGATCTGGTTTTCTGAAGCGGGGGTGTTCACAGCTGCACTGCTGGTTTGACCATTTGCTAACCTTTCACTTGAGTTGCTTGCTTTAGAAAGTGGCTTAAATTGCACGCCTGATCTTCCTCAGATAAGCTTTCTGGAACTAACATGCTGTGTTTAAAGTCTTCTCAATCAATTAAACAGAAATGCAACACAATGGAGGAACATGTGTGCAATCCTGTTTGTTTGTGAAACTTCAGATTCCCCAGATGCTGGTGGATTAAATTCTCCCACCTTCAGCATTTTTTCTCAAAAAAATTCAGATACTCCATGTTGGGTAATAAATATGCAACAACTTGATATATATTACATCAAGTGTTTCACGTCCTAGGATCAACAAGACCATAAGAAGCATAAGAAAATAGTGGAGTTACACTTTTTTTGCACAACAGGCAATGTATTCTGGCATATCCTTGAGAGAGTTTTCATTAAAGAACTCCTCTCGTGTTTGCTGAGTTTGAAGGACAGCAGCCCTGCTATGGAAATAACACCTGAGATGAAAAAAAGGATTGGGCGAGCAGCTTGTGAGCTTCACTAGCTCAGGCTGCTGCTTATGACAACATGCAATTAGAAATGATGCTACACTTGGACTGGTAATTAGTGTGTGGATGAACTTGAGACAGGGCAGCACTTCCTTTAAACTTCAGGTAGTATTGAGCAGCTGAGCCCCAACAGACATGCCACGGGGAGTCAGGAGCCATGCACCTCACCCAGCAAACCTTGGCCAAGTCTGCCAGCTTCAACTTGAACGCCCTTACCCAGTTCTCAGCTGAGACAATAGATCACTCTGTTTCCAGGGCCAGTTCTCACAAGCCAAGTAATGCACACTGAATTGCATCATAAGTAAAATAGGAGAGGGATTATTTGATTTTATTTCTATTTCTCCTGTATTCGTAGCTCAGCAATTGTACAGCACGGTGAATGAGCACCTCCAAATTTGTGTGTGCTTTCCTGTATGTTAGAAATCAAATGACAACCTTGAAACAGTGTCACCTTTTTTGCTTTCCCAGCATATAGGGAAAATACGGCTAATTGTTATCTTTGGCCTCCGTATGACTATATGAAGGCAATGTATATAAAAGATGTGTTGACAGAAAGCTGAAGTGCCCTGCTCTTTTCTTTTTGATCATCTCAATTTTAAATAGCTTTGATTCTGTGCAGTTCTTCCTTTCCATTTAATTTGTGGGTTGAAGAAGTGAAAACAACTGTTTCTAGAGATAAAACCAAGGAATTAAAATTATGTTGTCCTTTAGTTCCTTGCTCCTATGCTGGTAAATTAATTCATAAATGAGAATATTAATACTTACGATGAAAATGCATCCTATAATCGCTCTGCTTAATAGATAAAGGCCCAAGAGAAAGACAAAGCAAAAAAATGAATTAAAGAAAATTAGTGTTTTCATTTTGGGCATGAAGTTTTGAGTTGCAAATGAAGATAAGAAAATGAACCATATTTCCTGTTTATGTTACCAAGATTCTCATTAAGGTGTCTCCTCTTTGACCTATGTTGTTATGAGAAAGAAACTAAGGCAAGTAAGCTTGTACTAATGAGAGGCAAAAACATCCCTGCTTTTGCACAATTAGAATAAATGTATTGGGGAGCCAGATGGGTCCTTTAAAATTTTCCACAATTATATGTCTGCCACAGATAATAGCAAAGACCCCACAATGGCTATTTTAAAGCAACACATAAATGAACAGATTAGCAGACTTTTTTGTTTAGATTCATTTTCCCCCCATTGGTTATCGTGGGTTTGTTTTGTTTTGTTTTGTTTGGTGAGTTGTGGGGAAAAGAGAAGGGTGAGAAAGAGGTGATTTACTGGAATATTTCAATTTAAATGATAAGTTTGATACAGCCTAACTAGAAACAGGTTTTTATTTGATAACAGGAGAGCTGAATGATTTTTTTTAAAAAAAACCTATGGTGTCTTTCATAAGAAGCAAGTGATTCTGTCATTTTTATCTAACTAGAACACCACTGTCCTTGCTTCTACTACAACCTACGGTGTTGATTCTCTGCTTATAATCCCCCTGCTTTCCTCATGTGCTTTTCACATTTCCTAAGGCTCCGCCACACCAGTTACTCTGAACTGTATCGTTCTTGGGTTTGCTCAAGGCACTCGTCTTTTACATGTCTGAATATGATTTTGTATGCCTGCTTCTTGCTGATCAAAGAATACCCTTTTCTCTTCAGAATACACATTTTCTGAATTGCTTTACTCGTGGTGTTTCCAGAAAGTCTGGGGAAGAGCGACAAAAGGAGTCAGAGTGCTTGTGCTCAAATGCACCATTTTAGTTCAGTGACTTCAGAGGGACTTGGTCTTGTACATTAGATATTAGCAATCTTCGAAAATCAGATCCCTTCAAGATAGCTGAAGCTGGACACTACCACATGAAGTTAATAGAGAGGTCAATCACTACAGAAATTGACTGAGAATCTTTTAATTGGGCAATCTAGTGTAGTTCAGACATGTCTTTCCAAACCCCACACTGCCTTCCCCAACCACCTCACTTGTGCTTCTATTAGGGAGCCTGTGCCACAAATAGGTGAGTATTTGAGTGAGTCTGGATGACCATAAGGAGGAGAAAACTCCGTAAAAAGAGTCTAGCTCAATATAAGTACAATAGAATGTAGTGAAAAGCTGCTTTAAAATTCAAAAACCGGTTGTGCTTTGCTCGATTTAAATCTGGAGATAACACAGGAACCAAATAACCAATGCCAGTCTCAAATCTCTCTGTGGTATATAGACCATGGGTTTACTTAACTGCACTGGCTGCTGAAAATAGACATTCAGGAAAACATACTTTGGTACTATAAATAAAGTCCAATTATTTCATTTTACTGTGACATTCAACAAAATTACCAATAAATAAAACAATTGGCAGGGCTTTAAGATCCATGAGAGTATCCAGCAGTGTAACAAACAAAACAGTCTCGTTATGACTGTTGTAAAGTGGGTAATGGACACAGTGGGCCCAATTTCCCAAACTTTACAATAGTTTGGAAAGCCCTGCAGAGTGCTTGTTTTTCACTTGTTCATCTTACTTCCTTCACTCGGGCTCATAATGAATTTAAACTGTATAATTCAAGAACAGTTGTTTGATTGTATAGCCAACTTTGTAAATTATAGGAACACTTATTGGAAATAATTCAAGAAAAAATGAAATTGCAGTTGTGGTTACCTCTTCCCTGACCCTGCACCCCTGTCCTGTGAGACAGCTTGTGTAGGCTGCACCCGTAAATTGACACAGAAATAGGGCTTTTCCCCCTTCTCTCATAAGGGATGCTGTTTGCCTGAGATGTGGTGTTTCCTGGTAGTGGTTCTGAACGAGAGTAAGGGCTCTTTGGACAAAGTCCCCATTACAGCGCTCAACAGAAACTGGGGCTTGTCTGAACTTCAGAAGAATGGAGTATGGTTTCAAGGCAGTGGGGATGGAGAGACTCCTGCCTGTCAGCTTAGCTGCTCACCCCGACCCTGAGTGGTGCGTAGCTGTCAACCCTTCACAATTACAAGGCAAACCCTGCAACCTTGGTGGAATGGGAGCTTATAGACAAGATGTTATTGACGGTCAGCTGATGAATGGCAACTCATTACGCCGTGGTAATATTATTGCTTGCAATGCTCTGTCCCTACAGTTAATCAATTTTCTAAGTGAATGAAACTGAATTAAGGCCGCTTTAATTCCAAATGAGAATGTCGACACAAGCACTTAGTGAAGTTTGACTAATCCATTTAAAACAAACTTAGATTTGTTCTTCTCAGTAGCTGTATGTAGATAACTCTGGGACAGGTTCAAAACAGCTACTTCAGGCTTAGTCCCTCTGACAGCCCAACTTCATCCAGTCCTCACTCATTGGAAATGGAAATCTCACACCACAAGGCTATAAAGCTGAATATCTTAGCTCAGTACCTACTCACCTGTGATTTGATATGCTACATATGACATATTTAGGTACTTTTTATCATGTGGATGATGAACAAGGCAAGATAAACCACTGAATGCAGAAAAAGAATATAAGTAATCATTAATTAAATCAGCTTATACATTTTATCTTCATGTGTCACCAGCATCTTACCTCAAGCATGCAGGGACAAACAAAACCAACTTGTAGAAACAAAGCAGATTTGGTTAAGAACTAGAGCAGATAAAAATATAGGAAACAACATATAGAAAAAACTTCAAATGAAAGTTTTTTCTATCAGTACTTCAGAAGGTAAATCAGCCATTCAGTCTCCATTCATCACTCACAGAAATGTGTGCAGCTTGTCTCATTTGTACTTGCACAGCAGTGAAAGAATAATAGTGACACCCTTTGAACTACCACTATGCTTCAGAGTTAACATGCCATTGCAAGGACTTGTACCATTTCTCATTGCTCTTAGAGGTTATTTCACCTTGGTGTCTTTTAGATACAGCTTCAAGCACCCTCCTTTCAATTTTTACGTTGAGGATTTACTTCAAATCCAAAAGGGCTACAACCTTACTTTGTCTTCATGGTAAATGTTTTATATTTTTTAGTAAAGGGCTGGATGGAAGCACCATGAAAGTGAAATTTAAAAAAAAAAAAAAAAGTTTTCATGTAGACCAATAATTGTATTGGATAATCCACAGGAAACATGGGAAAAGTAAAGGATTGGCATAGAGTGCCAGACTGAGCCCAGAGACTTGAGAAGACACCCTAGTCTCCTTGAAGGTGATGGGAATTTTGCCACTGACTTAGTGAGGACAGGTTTACACCCACACTGTCTTAAAAGGGATGCTTAGCTGCTGAAGCACACAATGGCAGCCACCCCAGAAAAACACCAGCCTGCTGCACCACAACATACACTGACTCAATCCAAAACTTGTTCTTAGCTCAAGGACTGAGTTTTTTGTACCTGCTCTTGTTTGATTTGTCACAGCCTTATGCAGGGAAGGCAAAAGCTAAGTGAGAGAAATATTCTACCAAACATGAAATGGAGATCACGGGATCACGGAACAGTGGCAGGACAAGAGATGACTGGAAGCATCTGCTAAAGGAAATAAAGATTTATTTCCTGCCTTGAAATATTCAGCACAAAATCAATTGATGAAACTTTACTTCATCCCATGAAAAGATACATTTTTGACATGCATCTTCTCAGTTCAAAATATTTGGTATACTGACTCAATTATTTTCTTCATCTAGGTCCTTTCTATAGAGCAGTTATCTCACTCCCCTGTATGTTCTGGTAGGCAGAAAAATCTGGTTAGGGATAAACACAGTTTTATTGTACTGACTGTTAAGAGCTCCTCAAAACACACTGTGACTTGGCCACTGTCCTATGTCTCACTAATGTGTTAGTTATCCCCTCAAGTCACCTAGTCATTCTGTTGGGTTAATATGGATTTGTGTAACAAAACTATCAGATTATTTTAAATACCAATCTACCGCCAAGTAGTAATTACAGTAACAAAGGAAGCAAGCACCTGAACACAACTGGGCATCTTTGTTATCTCTTACTGTTCACCCCTATGGCCCAAAATAAACCACTAACAAAGTCCCTAATTAGTTCTAAGCACTCTGCTGGTTCAACTCAGTAAATCTTTTAACCCACTCACAACAGACTTGGTGCACCCCAGCGAAGACTTCTTCATACTTCCTACCCAGAAATAGCTCAGTAAAAAAGCCTGGAGTTTTGAAACTATTCTGACGCCACGTAAACAGACTTTTTGCAAACCAGCTGTGGGCAAAGGAAAGGTTTTCCTGGGAGGCTTCCCTTAGCAAATGAGATGCAGTACAAAAATCCAGAAGTGCCCTTCACTTTGTTTTCTCTAAAGCAGTCTCCGAAGAATACATTTCAGGCAACCTTGTCACTGCTCAATGTGAGATCGGCCAAAAGGTGAAAGACTGGTACTTCTTCCCTCCTCCTGGGATTGCCAACCACTTACAGACACTATTCAAATGATCTCATTAACTAACAGCCCTACTTCCAATGATTCTTTCAGGTGCCCATAGAAAGACAATTTCTGTTAGGCTGGCATAATTTCCAGCTGATATTTTTTTTCTTAAAGAGAATTTTGCACAGTTGGCTGAAAGCTTTTCATGCTTACCTGGGGGTAAGAATCCCGAGTACCATAAATCTGGGGCTCAGCAATGTTTTTACTACCTATTGATGTTTATTACGACTTTTACTCACATGAGAAAAGACACCTAAGCCTAGACAATACCTGCAATTTATTTGATACTGTGCATGAGATAACCTTACACCTAACCCAATACATGCATGAGAGGGAGTCAGATATTACGGAAGAAAAAAATGTGCTTTAAGGTGATGCATTCCTTTTTGGACTAGGTATTCCAGCTCCATTCTCTTCTGGCTCTTTTGGATGCTGCAGAGCTATCCATCTCTGCACCTCTGTAGCCTGAGCACATCCCTTTTCCCAGGGAAGCCAATGTCATTGATTATGAAGAGAACTGCCTAGTTAGCCACCTATCCATTCTTCAGCGGGGAGAGACTTGACCATGTGTTATATCCTAATCTGTAGCGTTAGGAACAGGGTCTGGTTTCCCCAGAATTAATGGTTACAGACGTATCGATCTAGATGTGAGAAAGGTCACACTCCCAAAAGCCAGACACATAAAAGAGAAAAATGGAAATGAAACAGCTTTACTCTTCCAACAATGTGTTACAGCTGCTGAGCTGAAAAGTGTCTTTCCAAAACTGTTTGCATACAGGACTGAGATGGGGAATTAAAACTTGCCATAGCTACAATATCCCAGTTCACTATATCCCAGTTTGCAACACCCCAACTTTTACAAGCCTTGCCACCATTACAATACCATGTTTTAATCACAGGGAATGTCACCTTCATATTAAAAGGATCCAGATAGTTTTCAATGTCTGTGATTCAGCAGAGTCCTCTGAGGCTGAAGTATGCCCATGGTATTATTCATTGTTTTATACTGAATGAAGAGAGAAACTAATTCGCTGTCCTTTTGTACTGGGAATAGAATGATGCATGTGATTTTCCACTTTGAAAATACATTTAATAATCCCATTTAATGTTGAGTTAAACATTTCATTGTTTGCCATGACTAATCCAAAAATTCCCCTTTAAAGGGTAATGGAGCTTTTCTGTTCCTTCATTTTTGAATTAGTACTAACACAATTTTGAAAATAAGTACCAATTTGTGGAGATATTCTGCAGCACGTGTTCTAACACAGTTATCACAGGTACGGTGAAATAGAGGGTACTATGGATAACAAATGCAAATTTGGTCAGACTGGTAAAATCAGTGCAATCTTCACTTAGAGAAACCTCCTAATTAAATGAATAAACTTATTCTGAACGATGTTCAATGAAGGATGCAGAATAGGATTATTCTGCTCCATCAAGCACCCTTTTGATGTTTAATGAAACTACACCACCAGGTAAATTATGGTTTTGTGTTCACTGCACACTTTTTAATGAGATTATAAAGAAAAATCCAATATATTACAAGTGGGTCAAATATATTTTTATACCTATCTGGAGAGACAACCTCCAGAATGATCATTTATAAGTATGCAGCTGACTACCAAGAGAACATTTAAATACACACTCTGTTATTAAAACATAGAAACCCCATAACTGTTGCTATTTACTGACACTTCCAAGCATTGGACTGCTTTTGAATCTGTCATGGCCAGTGAATACGCTTATAAAAATATGTAAATATTTATGGGTGCACAGTAATGAGCTTTAAAAAGAAATCCTATTACAGTAGTTGTAAATAACACAACAGTCCCAGCCATTTTTTTATCTTTCTATAATTATTTTAAATAACACTGTACGTATCAGTATGAAGTGGCAACAGGCACTGAAGCCTCATGTGCCACACTGCACAGGGTTACAGCCCTGTTAACAGTTCCAAGTAAATGAGGCTTATTCAAATCCCTCAATTATATGAGCTCTTTGTCAATTTAAAGTAATTACATATGTCATACCTATATGTATGAAGGTGATACTGGTACAAAAGTGCTTTCTGTTTAACTACCCTTGCTAATGGTGACAGCAGTGATCAAGCTCCTTTTGACTTCCAGAGGAACCCAATTAGGCTGAATGAGAAGTGCTATGGAATGTCCAACCTGGAATAAACCATGACACTGAGCCAATGCTTGTCCTTTTATGACTCTCTTGCTCACCAAACCAGCTCCTAAGGCCACCCAAACTGCTGAGCTTCTTCAGTCACCTTTCAAAGATCATTTCCTTCTCCTGAGCAAAAGGTACATCGGCCTTCTGTCCAAAATGGGTCAGAATCCACCTTAGGCTTGAACCAGACAGAAAAATTTCATCACTTCTAATTTTGCCATACCAAGGAACCTGCAGCACTAGAACTGCAAGCCCAGTCAATGTGTGTGGGAGCAGGACCCATTTATCTGGCACTTCTGCAAGCCAGGCATTCTCTTTGCAAAACAAAGTCTTTAAATCCCGGCCAAATGGCTAAATCACTCTTCCTCCCCTTGTCAATGCTTCTGGTTGTAAAAAGACAAGTTGTCTGGGGAAGGCTGGATGCATGTCTCAGCAGTCTGAATTGGACATGAACTAATTGGAAACTTCATTGGAGATGAACTAATATCACACGTGCTCTCTGCCAGCCGGGCAGCAGCTTTCAATTGCTTTGCAACAGCAGTCAAAGGAGAGCCCAATTAAAAAGAGTAATTTGAACACTACAGAATTCATGTTGTGCTGATGGTGTTTGATGGCTCCGATGTGTCACATGTTTCAGAACCTGCTGAGAGCTGTGACTGCAGACAGACAAACTGACATTCTCAGGCTGAGATTTGTGGAATTTGGGAAAACTTTCAGTTTCACTTGCCTCTAAATCCTCCAGAGCTAAAATCAAGATTTGTGTGACAGCCATGTGGTATAAATCGAGTATGTATATTCAGCAGTTACAATTTTGAGAAAAGTTGGTTTTTTTAGCTCAGAGACCTACAGTCGTCAACAATAGCAGTTCCAATGCTAAAAGCATTTATCATACAATGCAACTTGCATCTCAGGGAAAAGATTAGAACTCTTTTTCACTGAATCAACAAGAAAAACATGATTACTAGGCTTGGAAATGCTGGGTAAGTCATTTTTTTTTTTTCTAAAAAGAACAAGGTTATGCTTCAGACTCATCCACAGCCCACCCTACTGACTCGTGGCTGTCGCTGCAGAAGGATGGCCTTCACTAGAAGGTCCTTACACTTAGCTAATGTAAAGTAGTATCATTGCACTAAGGAACGTGACATGCTGCAAGAATGTTAGAAAAATTGCAAATAATTTCAATAGTGAAATGAATACCCTTATTTTAACTCCTCATTCAGAACTGATTAGAAGTTAGCCAGTGAGTTTTTATAGGCTTTGGTTTAGGCATTAGGACCTGTGAAGTCAATGAGATTGAGAAGGTGCTCAAGTGTTTTGTTAATAGGGCTGGACTGAAGCACACACTTTTGTAGGTTTGCTGATGCCTCTGGCTGTTGTTATCAAACTCAGATCTCGCTGTGGCAGTTGTTCCTACCCCCATCTGTCTGCTTTGTGCTGATGCTGATTGCTGCTGCTGTAGCAGGGAGTATGTGTCTGTACACCAGTCTGGCTCACTCTTGTATTTCACACTCCCCTGATCAGTGCTAGGCTGTGAACTGGGGCGCTTGAAGTGCTGACATGTGTCCCATGCTGTCACCCTTTCCAGAGGACACTGATGCTGGAAGGCAGAGGTGTATTAGGTGAACAGCTGGAGATGGTCATGTCTTAAGTCACTGCAGCTAAATCTGCCAAATCTCATCTGTCAGAGCACATGGTTTATATGTTTAGCTTCATGTGTATGGAACCTTAGGATTACCAAATTACTACTTTAAATACAATGCATTAACCCAGATGAGATCAACTAAAGAAAAATGCAAGTAACAACTGGAACATCTGAGTGCTTCAATAAAAAATGCATTGTTAACACAATTTAGAGAAAACACAGGATGCCTAAACTTTGCACATAACTTAATAATGTTCTTCAGGAGTAAAGAAAAAAAAAAAAAAAAGATGTTATCTACTTGCTTGATAAATGCTTCAAACTTAGAGAGGTCTGATCTTCATCTGCTTTAAGTCAGAGTGACTTCACTTAAGTCAGAGGAGCCATGAAAGTCAATAGCAGATGAAGAGCTGGCCCTGGTCTGCTATTCGCTAATCTTCAGGGAAATCGTAAGATTGTGGATAGAATCCTTTCTTTCTCCAAGATAAGGAAATATAATATCCCTAGAGTACCTCTTATCTCCCCTCGAATTCAATCTGGAAAGTCTTCCCTCTTTGCTAACCTTTTTGTAGAATTTCTGTTCTATAAACATGGTCTTTCCAAGTTTATCGGCATTTTTAATGTGTTAAAGCTGTTGTTTCATTTTTTGGCCACAGCTCCTTCTTTTCCCAGTTCCTCTCCAAAATCTGAAACCTGTTCTTTTCCTGCTCCTTTCACTCCTCTGAGAAGTTTCTTCCCCTCTTTTCTTTTGTGATCAGAAATACTGGCTCTAGTTACAATTCCACTCTCCATCACATTCCAGTTTCTGACCTCAGAGCAATGTGTACGTGTTTGTGTCCATGTGTGGGACACAGCAAACCCATGTGTATGAGTTGAGATCTCAGCATTGTTTGCTTCGTGGTAATACTCATCACCATCACACCTAATATGTATTACAAAAATAAACTGGATTATAGATAAACTCAGACACGGGATCTGAACTGCCTGCTCTTCCAATGTTTACAGTACTGTAGTGCCATCTAGCGAAGTCTCTACAGTAAATATTCTAGTATGTAAAGTCCAATTTTGCATTAATAAAACAAATTTATTTTAAAATATAATACTGAGTATATATACTGCTGTTCTCTGTGAGTGGGCAAAATTCCATACAAATAGTGATCAGATAAAATCTTTAACTGATGTAGTTTCTCTCAAAGCGCCCTGAAGCGTTGCGTTTGCACAGCACTGGGGTTGCACGTGATTTAACATTCCATTGCATGTATAAAACTCGATTCTTAAATCTTTGATAAAGCCATTCCAAGTAGAAACAAGGGTGCTTTAGTTAACGGTACCCAGTCTGTAGACTAAACATATAACTTGTATAATCGGTCTCAAAAAGCTGTTTACACTATTTGCCACATTTGCAAAGGAATGTGTAAGGGCCTGTTATTTACCTCGAGTATTTTCTTGAAATCTTAAATCCTGCACAGCTTCTTATTTAGAGCAGATGCTCAGAACTGCCTAAAAAAGCAGCTCAAGAGCCAATGGCTTCAAGTGGGAAATTTCACATTTAACCCTTCCCCATCCCTCCAGGTAGGACACAGGATTTCTTTCTTTAGGGCTTCACCTCCTTCAGGTGAATGGCACTTGGAGTCAGGGCTTTGCACAGCATGGGCCACTGACTCAGTGGTGCCCAGGACTGTGTCCAGCCCCTGCCATGGGGGGACCCCAGGACATGCTCCGGGGCAGGGATGGCCACACGTTACACTACAGCCACCAAGCACCCCTTGCAGGAGGGCTGCTCTGCGTCCAGCTCCCCGCTAACCCGACCTTTTCCTCCATCATGGTACCATGCACCTACAGACACTATGGTCAGGACATGACAGACTTCCCACACGAGCTGCCATTTGTCACCTGGGAGACTCTGGAGCAGGACCATAATGCGGGCAGCAACTGCAGAGCTTGTGCAGGGGGTGGGTGCCCCAGTGGGGACGTTGTGTGAGTCTCATGCATAATCTGCCCGTCTGGATAAATTTCTGTGTAAGTGACATTGTTATCCATTAAGCAGTTGATGAGAGAAATGAAAAAACATTGTCCACCTGGTCCCCTTTGATTAGGGATATCATTAGTACAAACAGTTTATAAGGTGTCAGTGAAACCCTACAGTCATTGTTTTCCAAACTCTATCATTGTGTCATCTTAAAACTCCTGTAGCAAACACCACACGACCAAAAGTGCTTTCTTTTGTCTTAACCTATCTGTTTCCATCTCACCTCTACTATTGCTGCTTTTTAGGATACTGTAAAAAGTCACCCCAGGCTTACACACCAGCTATGCTGTGGGATGGGCTGTCACAGCTGGGGACAGCCTCTGCCCAGAGCACTGCAAGTCAAGGATTGGATCCAAAATCCACTAATGAACATCTTTTCACTGATCTCAGAGAGGTCTGGAGCAGGTCTAACAGCAAAGATGTTGTCTATTAAGTTGAATTTTCTTTTGGATGACATTTTGGAACTGTTAGCATAGTTCACATTTCAGTTTCCATTGTCTGCAACCATATGAACTTCATATTTTACAAGTTTTACGTAGAGATTGGAAATCTGATTTCAGTTACTCCTACTGCTGCTTTATTTCATTTAAGGAAATTGGTATTAAACTGTTGGATGTTTTTACATGTCCACATTTGTTAGTACTTTAGCCTGTCTGAAGTACCGTGCAACCTACAATACTTCATTCTCACCATTAATTAAAGCTCTTACAAGGCTCACACACCCATGAAGGATGATTGGGGAGCAAGCCTTGTGTAACAGATGAACTCATATAAAATCTAAATGTGATTTAATTAGTTGATAATGGATCATTAATTACAAAGCCAGTGAAATGAAACACATTGTTGTGGAAACACATAATGGAACTATTGAGAAAGAATAGATTTGTTTTTACTAAGTACTTGTCTGCTAAGAAAACCACCTGTGCAAATAACTGGCTCAAATCAGATGACGAGCAGATTTTTTATTGCACAAGAAAGATTTTGGTTTCCATGACAACACACCTAGGTAAAAACAGCAAATTGTGTATTTTTTTCTGCAATAAACATTTCATTTACTTGAACAGGTTTAACATCCAGGTTTATAATGTGTCTAAAATATATTTATTAGCTAGCAATTCTTTAACACAGCAGCTTCTGCCCAGAAATTGCTGTCCAGTGACGAGGGATTCAGCTTGAAGTGTATGGGATCTGTCCTAAGCCTTTTGGCATTTTAAACAAATGCTGTAATGCTGTTTGGCTCACAGTAACCTACTGTGAGCTCTGGGGAGAGCTAAGCAAACAGTTTAAATGTTATACCAAAGTTTTAATTTAATTGAATTCAAGCATTTATAAAATTATATTAAATCAGGTCATATTCAGGGGTTATCCAGTATTTAACTTTTTCCCCAGTAATTGCCTGTACATCTAATTTAAAATTTAATTACTTTATTTAAGAAAAAGGTTTTCTTGATCTGAGGGCAAATATGCTTTATTTAGAGGCCCTTTCTCAGACCGAGAATGGAAAGTACAAATGTGTTACTCATTAAGCCCCACGTTGTTACGTGGTTGGATGACTGAATCACTGCTTCCCCAGGGTGCCTACGCCAAAAAGTGCTGGAGTCAGCGAAAAGAGGAAAATAGGTGTTCTCATTTCCAGTGTTCCAAATCAAAAAAACAATTAGTAATCTCTGAAATAATGAGAGGTTTTATTCACCAGAGCTGCCTGAACTCGAGCTCTGACCAGTTGCCCCAGACCTGATAGGATTACGTCTTGGACAGAGAAAGACCTGAGCAGCCACAGCTCTGCCCTGCCGCGTGGTACCTCCATAGCGGGACGCTGATCCAAGCCCATGATGGTCAACTTTGTGTTGACTTGACATGACCTTGACTGACGTGCCACTGTCCCCCTGCCTTCTGGGCACTGACACACTTCTTGCCGAGAGATCTGGTTTTTTTTGAATCTGGCCAAGTCTGTGCAAGTGGTGAGTTTGCTAGGGCGTGCAGCCTCGGCTGTTTCTTGGAGGACTCGCCTAGCATCTCCTCGCTGAGCACGGCTGCAGAAGCCAAGGGACACACCACATGCTGGAGCATACATTTGCATTAGGTGTGACATTTTGCCCTATAAGTGCTAGTACATAAAATACTTCCTTTCTCCTGGAAACGCTCCACTTCCTGTAGGGAGGAGGAGGAGGAGAAACCTCCTCAGAGCCCAGCAAATGTTTCTAAGTCCCTTTTAGCCTGACTTTGCAGGGAAGTGCAGCTTGCCCCAGTGTGCTCTCTCCAGTCTCCTCCCAGTAACTTTTGACCTTGTTGGCAAATTTCTGCCAACCTGGACAGGTGGTAGGAAGCCTGGAAGACACCCCAGCTGTTGGGAAAGCTGGCAGGGTGCAGAGGGGGGCAGGAGCCAGGTGGCCGAGGAGCACATGTGCTACTCTGGGCAAGCCACAGCGTGTTTGAGTATAGCTGGTGGATGGGTCACAGGGACACAAGGGGAGGCTGAGGCTCGGGTGGCAGATGGAAACAAAGGATTTAGGAAAATCCATTAGGAAAAAGGGCTTTAATTGATAGAAAAATGGTTTGATTGGCTTTTCTGGCCACAGAACAACCTTTTTTCTTTCATGTCGTCATCCCAGGCTACACTGTAGAACTCGCCTTGTTCAACATAGTGTACTCATAGTAACATTATTGATATCCATAATCACATTTTGAAAACAGTATTTCTTGCACAAAGATTTTCTACTCTTGTTTCAGTCTGAGCTGTGTTCAACAAAGGGGTAAGACAGAGAGAGGTGCTGCAGTTCCAGCCTTGGTCTGGAGCTCTGAAGAGCATCTGTAGTGTACACACGCCAGGGCCAGCTGATTTCTAGTTGCAGTTCTTTGTGTAAAATGACACACTGAACCTTTTCCTACATTATACGGGCTGGATGGAAGGATGAGTTAGCACAAAGGTGAATTCATGCAGCAGCAGCAGGTGGGACAGCAGGGACTGGCCTGTAGCCACAGGTCTGGAGTGGCTGGGGTGGGCTGGAGCACTATGGAGATGCTTAACAGTATTTTATGGTCACTTTGGAAAATAAAGTGTAATAATCACCTTTGAGTCTGTATTTTGGAGGTAGATTGTTGTGTTGTGAGTGAAAATAGCCAGCTGTATCAAACACCTTCTAATGTATATATATTTTTGAAAAGAATCTCTGAAGATAGCCTGTGTAAGCTCTGTTCCTTTCCCCTAAACTTTCAGCTAAAAGACATTTAGACAGACTTTTTCTTGTTTTAGTAACAGCACATAAATGCAAGTCACACCCTACTGCGACTTCTTTAGTACAAAAACTGAATATAAAAGGAGTATGCGTTACATAATTCTGCTCCCCATATCCACTATTCCCAAGTGAAGGAAGAATAACAAATGAAAGCTTATGAGGTGAGACTAAAAAAGAAGTAGTGAGAGGCAAGGGCTGGTGGAAGTTAGGAAAACTCCAGCATGTTCAAACTTCAGACATGTTGCTTCCCATCCTCAGAGCGTGTCTTTTAATTTGAACATCCCTTGCACACAATGAATGGCAATAAGTGGGAAAGGAGTTCATAGGATTAGTTATGCCCTGCCTCTGGTCCCACCTATTTAAACATTGCACAAACCGATGCAGAAAGCATTTTCTGCTTCTTCATCCCCTTGTCTTTGATTAGTATCGATAGGCAATGTGTTAATTACCGTTCAAAATAAAGGTCGGTCAAATTCTGTGAGCACTGACGTGCAGGTAATCAGAAGAACCAAACCATTTATATATATATAGGCTTCCAGAACTGGACACCAAGTCTTAAAAGAGTTGACTTGACACATTACGAGTCCCTTTATTTAGTTTTGGGTTTAGCTGTTTTGCTTTTCGCCAGGCCGGAGCTGCAGCAGTGACTCTGGGCTGGCCGCTCTCCCGCTGCGGAGGCTGGGCAGGCACTAGATGGCTCCCGAGCCACAGGCTTGTTTTTTTTTAGAAATTGAGCTTTTAAATAATATCTTCACTTCCTGGCTTAGATCTTTGTTCAAAATTTCTATTCCCTCCTATTCATACAGTGTTTTTTTACCATTCAGCTTTACCTTCACAGGCACCGTGTAGTTTGTTGTTTCTTGAAGCAGATGGGAGAAAATAGGGCTCTGCTGTGCTCTTGGCATAGGGCTTATGGGGAACTGGCTGGAACTGCCAGAGCTGCTGTCACAGGACATAACTGTGGAAGGAGGAAGCATTTCCTGACTTCCACCAAGGAATTCATGAAGACTTGCAGAACTGAGTTACCTTAGCTGGGAGCCAGCTTAATTGGCAGTAATTGGCTTCCCTTGGCTGGTCATGTCTCTTTGGAACTGATTTTCATGTTACTTTGCAGAGAGAAGCACTTATATCTGGTCCTTCTGAGAAACTGACAACAACCTTACCCTTTCAGAAGGCAAACAGCCACCATCAGGCTTAGATTTTCCAAAGAAATGGACTTTGTAAGGAAGTGAATGCTCTTGAAATCATCGCCCTGTTGTGATGTGGTGACCACACAAAAGTACAACTGTTGACAGCAGCACAGCTCTGAGTTCCTTAGAAAATCTGCAGATTGAGAGGTTTCATAGCCTATCTCCAGTAAACAGAAATAAACAGAAACCTAATTTCCTCTCTGTAAAAACAGATAGAGGAGCACACTTTCTAAACACGGCACGCACTTACAGTCCTAAGGTAAAGCTTTCCATCTGGGGACTTGTCATGGGAAAGTAGGCTTGGACACAGACAGTAGTAATGTGGAAATGTTGGTGCAATACACTCTAGAGTTCAAGCTCTATAATGACAACTTTCAGATGTAAGTAACATTTTATAAAGATTACAATCATGGAGAACATTGAAGTTTCTAGTCCATTTAATGATAGCTATATGATAACGGTTGGCCTTGGGAGCTTTTCTGCTCCTGGAGATGAACCTCAGGAAAGCACAGGTGTTACCTGAGTGCTATTGCTCTACTCCTACTCCCCTGTTTCTCCTGGAAGGAACACTGCATGTGTGGGCAGAGGGGGCCCATGGATGGGCCAAGAGAAGCATCACCTATTCTGTTCATCTCTGCTCTCAGGAATTGATCTTTCGCAATTTCACAGATCTCTGGGTAAGGAGAAGTGTGTCACTGCAATCTCCTACAAGTACAATCATAACTAGGGTCCACTTTACAGCTCAGGCAGGTTGCCTTAATAGTCTTGAAACCCTCTGCTGGGATGCAACCTACTGAACAGTCCAATCCACCCAGCTGGACTGTTCAAAAAAAGAACAAAGCACGAAACTGAGAACATTACCAGCAATCACCTATGGATTTACCATCAACATAAACACCATGTGGAGGCACAGTGTAGAAAATATCAATTTCTATTGAGTTCTTCACTTTCCCATTCTGTGTTAGTGAATCACTTGAGAGAACTACAGCAGAAATGCTGGAATAAAGAACAATGGCAGTTCCTTGTGCACATTAAACAGATTTTCTCAAGTCCATCCTCCACATTAGGTGAGGCAATACCAGCATTAAAAATTTAACCATTTGGATTTTGAGAGATGAGACAGAGTAAAATGTTATTTTTCTGCATGTTAAACTTATAAAAGCATTGCTCAGTAAACCTGTCATAAGCCTTTCCAAACTTCGACAGGAAGCACCTGGACTGCTGTGGTAACACATCACTGTGAGTGCACTGTACGTTTTGGAACAGATCATTTTGAATTGTTAATAAATATTCATCTTATTGCAGTAAAACACTGTGTGTCCAGTGCTATAAACACTGGTGGAGTTAAATTAAATATCTGCAATGTTAGTCATCTTGCCTTTTTTCCCCTGAAATGAATACTTGACTTCCCCTTCCAAGAACATCTGAAGTTTTAAAACCTTAAAACCCCAGAAGATGATTCTATCGGATATACAATTTAAATATCTCCGTTTCTGTTATATTCTGTTCTCCCATCTTTTCTAAATGGCTCATTATAAAGCTAACTAAAATGAAGTCTTTGTTTCCTTTCCCTGGGAAAAACCTTGCACCTTGGCAAACATGGCCCTGTAGGCTCACACAGGAATTCACTGTCGATCCCCTAATGGTCTCAATTTGAAAAACAAATCTAGAGATGTCCCTAATTATGTGAAAGCCAAAGGGCAAAATGCAAATGGTGTACAAATCCTCAGGCCTTTCCTCAGGAAACTGCACAAAATATGCATATCTATTTTTGCTGCATTGGTAGAACTGGTGATAAAGGGCTCCAGAATCATGCCCTGAACTGAGAAGAATTTCCTAATTTTAGAATAATCATTTAATTGTTGCAAATCAGCCCTGAACTGAATGAAGAGCTGAACGTTCTGCTATAGCGTGCTGCCTCCTGAAGGTGCCGGTGATGTGGCTGCTGGAGACACAGCTGACACAAGATCCAGTTTGGACTCAGTTCCAAATCATAACATAGATTTGTCAGAGGTCATGATAAACAAATCCTGTGTGCATCCTGCTGCATATGCTTGTACGTATGGCTAATCTTTTATAGTTTGCTCAGGTTTGGGGGCTGTTTCCATGTTTCTCTTGCCTAACTATCTTTTTTGAAGTACGCTTGCTAATACTGTATTTCCGTGGCCTTACAACTTGCATTGTTTAGGTTTAACATAAGCATTCACCAATTTTCTACTAAAATATATTACCCATGGAAAATTAATATATTTTCCTGTCTTTTCTCAAAGCATTTTAATACTCAGGAAAACAAGATATCATAAATCTAAGGAAAGAAAAGCTGCTTTCAATTGAGCAGAAAAAAATAAAAGGCAAAGTCTGTTGTGCATGTGTGTCAACAGCTTTCAAAGCTGTGATCCGAGCACAAAAAGCAGTCAGAAAAACCGTACTGCTCATACAAAAAAAATTTCCCTTACTGAGAACTCCACAAACACTGAAGCAGCCTTAAAACTTGGCTTATTGTGCCTCTCTGTAGCTCTACAAAGAAGACTACTTGTTTCTATTTTCTCTATGTGTTGAAAACTAGAACATGGCAGCTGTAATTCTGCTGTAAAGCTCCCCCAAACAAACACCAAACCAACCCTGACCACCTGTTTTGAGCAGACTTCAGCTGTGGAAAATGCCTCTCTGAAGGGAAAGTGTTGGAGAGTATGAGAATCTAAAAGCAAGTGGGTTCTGGCTTTTTCTATATGCATTCTATACTGCATTATGTATTAAATATCTATTGCTTTGTCCCTTCTGCCCCAGAGAGGTTATTTAGTTGTGCTGTCAGCACTGTTGTAAAGAGGAGTATTTCTGTACGGTGACATGAATGATGTGGGCAGAACAGAAATCTCAGCCTCAGTCATTGCTGGTGTCTGATGGGGACAGCAGAAGGAGTGCTGGACCTCTGGATCTGATGGCACCCATGCAGGAGACCTGTTTGGATGAATGACAAGCTCAGTGCAAAACTGGGGGGCAGAGGGGGCAGGAGCCCACCACTAACAATCAGCTTTTCCTGGTGCTGGCCCTTTGCCTCGCCACCTCAGGTTGCTTTGCCTGGCCGAGGTAACCAATGTAGCTTCCTTCATTTGTATTTGCCTCTATAGAGGATGAGTGACATCTGGAATCTACAGCACTTTGGAGAGAGCTAGGCACTGCTCACAGATTCCTACCCCTTTTAAATACTCGTCAGTCACCCTATGGGAGCATATGGCAGTCACAATATCCAATAATATGATAAATCAATGAACCGTACTTAGTACAACATCTGCTCTGCAAACTAACTGAACCATCTTCTTATTTCCTGACATACTCAGTAGTGATGTTTTTTAACCATACCTGTACCTGTTAAACAATGCCATGATCTCTTCCTGCCCAGCTCTGTCAGCCACGGTGCTGCCCGGCACCTCCCCGCTGCTGCTCCCTCCACCCTCTCAGCTATTGCCACACTCAATTTCCTGTTTGCTGTTGACACAAATCATCTTGCAAAATTGCAGACATTTTGAAAGGCCATTGCACTCAACAGATATTAGTGTTTCCATAAGTAATCAGGCAGCCTGGTATTTAAATGACAGAGAATACAAACACTGTGTGAGACACCCGAAGCGTTCAAATAAATTCTTATTATAATGAGTGGCTCAAAAACTAGAAAAGGTACATGTGAAATGTTCTCTGGAAGTCTGTAAATTCTGTTCAGCAGCATTGCCTATAAAATAGTAGGGTAGAGTACCAAAACCAGATACCAGATACTCAGCTTAAAGACAGATAGAGAAAGGTGGATGGGCTTCTTAGGTGGATGAGATGCTCTTCCCCAAGCTGTGTTAACTGAAGGGATTTTCATGTAATAAATAGATCATAGATCATCTGAGATGAAGACTGTTTTTGCCAAGTGGTAGCTAAGCAAAGCATTAAGTAGCTTGCCTTTTTTTTTGTTGTGTTTTGGCTGATGGTCAATGTGTGATGGAAATGAAATGGATGGAATAGAAGAAGATTAGCTCATCCACCTTGAACAGATTGAACAATCCTTATTATCTTCTTTTGTCAGTTCCTTCCTCTAACTCACAAAGGAGAAGCTACCAAATAACAGATCACCATTAATAACAGACCACCCAACCCCCCAGCCCATCAATGCTGCCAGTCCCACTCCTGGGTGTTCTCATGTGGTTCATCATTCAGAGGGGCTGCCCGGGCATTGAGGTGACTTCATGGGTACTGAGGTGACTTCACCGCACTGCAGACACTCACGCAGAGACTGATCTTTTTCAAAACACACATGGTCATACTTGGTGTCTAGGGACCTTTCATTGTAGAATTTATCCCAGCTGGACTGCAGTGCTGGGCAGAGATTTCCTCGATAGCCTTGCCCCACGCTGCAAGGCTGAGAAAAATCTCCGACTATTCAGGGCCTCTCCTGCTCTCATGAATGGCTTGTTTGTACGGGGGGTTTTGCCACCAGGCTTGGTACTATGAACACTCTCACTGTTACTGTTTAACTATAGTAAATCAGTTAAAGACTAACTGTGGTGTTCCGGAGAAATATTTTATTTCATGCAATGAGACTGGCCTACAGTCATGGATCTGACTTCCAGACTGGAAAGACTATAAAGAACAATGATTTTGAACTTCACTGTGGGTTTTTTTCAGTGGCTTATATACACACCAAGTCAGGAAGAGGAGGACTTTGTGCTTTAGCGAGCTCAGATGTGAATACATCTTCCTTCTCAAATACTGCACTGACAGAGAAAATACTCTACTGGGTCTAAAAAAATCAGCAAATAGGTGTAACTCTGAAGGTATTTTTAATGAAAGATTTCACTGTGCATTTCCCTAGCTAACTAATCATGCACTGCAGAGCTAAAAGCAGACATTATTATGGTAACTCCTAAGTGACCAGTTCAAAGAGGCAGAACACGGCCCTGCCCGGCGGATGTTAGGGTAAAAACCTTTCCAATAAACTCTCCAAATTCTAAACTACAGCATTTCATTTTTCCAGAAGCCTCTCAAGTATGACCGTGTGGATTTTCAATGGCAGAAACATCCTGCTCACAGCTGATGGTTTGTCAAGCTGTTTTCTTCCCCCAGCCAAGTCAGGAGAAAACACATAAATATTCTCACAAGCAGGTCACTCATTTTCCAGCTGACATGCCTTTTGCATTCCGCTATTTTCACTCTATTTTCCCTCCACACAGAGTCTATATTGTTATAGGGAAGGCAGTTTATATGAGAAAATTGACCTGGCACAACTTAAATTCTTCTAGCAAAACTGGAGTAAAAACCTGCTTGTACACTCTTTTCATTGGCAATTGGAATATTTTTATTTAATGTAAAGGTATTAAGAAAGGATTTAACTGAACTAAATGAGAAAGTTAAATTTGAAAATTTGGCACCAATTAACTATGTTTTAAAAAAAAACCCAAACCAAACTGGTTCAAATTGTATCATGGTGACATTTCCATGCAGAGAAACCCTTAAATTCTCTGTCATTTTGAGACCCTGTGCTTTCTGCAACCAAACTGGCCGGCTTTATGTTACGTAGAGGATAGTAAGTCTGTTTTGCATTAGTCACCATCTGAATAGGGACTAATCCCACTAAAACATGTACACATAAACCAGTGAGAGATGAAAATCAACTCAAAGTGATAGGTAGCATGTAAGAAGAAAATCCTTGATGCATAATATTAGAGAAAATGAGTTTTAAATCCCTGTATGAACACAACAAACTTCTGACATCTGAAGGAAGATTTAATACTCTACCAGATGTTGAGGTATTGTGTGTTTTTAGAAAAGCGCATGACGGTTTTGTATAGAATTTTTGCTTTCATTATTAGTGTGTGAAAACAGCATCAAGGAGATGATCACAGTAAGTTTGAAGCTTTGCTCTGATTAACAAATTAGCCAGTTCTAAACAGATCAAGTAACAGTCAGAAAAGCCAATGACCCTTGAAAGCAGGCTTAAACTTTCATTGGGCCACTTATTACAGACCACTTGCTCTGGATGCAAACAATATCAGGTGTGCCCCCTCGGACCAGAAAATCTCTTTATTAAAAAATGAAAGAGCACTCAGTTTTCACTAGTTGCTTTGAAGTAACAGCAGTTATGCCTGGTAAGAGGGATTTGCAGGACCTAAAGAGTCTGTATGTAAAAAGAGATTGCTTTCACTGGCATACTCCAATTTAATTAACTCTGATTTATAAGCAGAAGATGTATGTTAGTTACATTTGTAATAGAAAATACAAAATTTAAAAAAGAGTTCGTAATCAAATGAAATTTATAGAAAGTGGACAGTATTTTAAAAGTCAACACATCTAGAAAACATGATGTTGTTTAATGCTGAATAATTCATTTTTCATATTGGGGGAGACCCCTTTTGAAAGTTTTTGCCAACTGCTGTACGGCTCTAAAGTCATGTTCACAGGAGCCTTTTCCTGGACCCCAGTGGGTGCTGAGTTGGGGAAAGGCACCCTGAGTAACCCTGAATAATAAGATTTTTCCTTTTAACTCTGTGGTTTCTTCAAGATGTTTTCTCAAATTTTAAAATGCTAAATACTTCAGCTTCTGTACAGTCTTTAGAGGTGCTGTCTGTCAGAAAGAGCAATGTTTTCTCTGCTGATGTAAATCAGTACAGTTGAGGACCTGTCTTCTGTATTTATTTGCTCAAAGATAGTGTTCTCCTACACACATTTAAAGGTGTATAAATTAGGTGGGACAAACTGGGTCAATGCATTGCCTTGCAGTTCAGCATGAATAAAGTATCTAACAAACCATTTCAATGAGACTATTTATGAAAAATTCATTTTTGGCACATAGTGAGACTAGGGCAGTACAGCAAATGTTACCATATACTAAATTTACAGCTTTACAGCTGTTGCAGGGATTTCTGTTCATTATATATCTCATTCATTATAGATTCCATGTTGAAATGGCATTCCTCCTCTGAAGCTATACTATCATATACTATAACATTAAGTCATGAAAGTGGTTTCAGTATTAACAGGCACCTCATATTTGCTCCTTTGAGAAAACGTAGGTCCTGACCGTGTAGGTACTTTTGCATAAGTAACTTTATGTATATAAACAAACATATTGCACATACAGCTCTGGGAATCCAGAAAGCCTTTCTTCAAGAATGAGAGAGTGGTTTGTCAGTAAATATCTTAACTAGGGAAGGGTGACACTGTAACAGAGCTCGCAGTCTTAAAGCTGAAAACACACCCAGAGCTCATTTCTGTAGCCCACAAGTTACAGAACGCACCCAATGATGGGCAACCAACTCAGTGAAATCAGGGCATTTATTCCAGAGTAATGCTTAGAGACACGAGTACAGAACATATCTGCTCAGTCTCCAGGTCTCAAACTGCTACAGAATTTCAGTTCTAAAGTATGATCTAGTCTAGCTTGGGAATTTTCGTATGAAGGCTGTTAGTGCATCTGTTTTGATTTGTTTCTAATCAACCAACGTGGATTTTTAAAATGTATTCCCTTGGAAAGTTTAGCTGATATTTTCAAGGAAAACAATAAAGAAAATTCAGCTTTCACATGCACAATTTTTTGCTTATACAACATAAACTTTTGCTTTCAAGTCTGTGGTGTTCCAGAGACGCTGGGGAACAGAACTATTTTTTCATGCCAAAGTATGCATTACTGTCGTAAGTAGATTATTTAAGGAAACCTGTCCTGTTAAATGAAAATCCGCAGTCCATCAGTTCATAAATTAAAATTGTCAGTATCAAATTAAAAAAAATCAGAATTAAACAACAAAAAAAATATTGCAGATCTATAAATTTTTATCTGCTACTGAAAATACCTGTGGGAATGTCCATTTTCTGAGTCAGATCTCTGCCCCAGCAGGGCAGAAGCCCTAAGGAGGCACCAGGGAGCAGGTTTTCAAACCTTCAGCATCAGAGCCTGTTGGTTTCCTGTTCTGTGTCATGTCCCAGTTCCCATTTTTGCCTGGATATTGATCTTTCTACTGGTTGCCCTCCAGTCTGAGCTGACTACTGTAATTAATGGGTTTGATACCTATCTTACTTCAGCCCTACCACTTTCTGGATCGTTGAAATACAACCCTTCGAAACAGTTACCAGCTTCCCTGTGCTTTGGTTGATGCCCGGCTGCAGAATATGCACTGCTAGGTAGAACTTCCATCCTTTCTACATATAACATAGAATATCTAGGGAGGTTCCCAAAACAATAGCATTTCACAGCACCTTTTTGTACATTATATATTTTATCACAGAATGGTTTGGGTTGGAAGGGACCTCAAAGATCATCTCATTCCAACCCCCCTGCTGTGGGCAAGGACACCTCCCACTGGACCAGGTTGCTCTGGTCTAGTTGAGATTTTAGTTGAGATTGGTAAAAATATCTGTAATTAGTCATCCTTGACACCTTTTCAGACTGTTTGTTTTTCAGTTACTTACACTTCACCAGTTTTATCCAGGAGGCTGAAATTACCCATGCTGGATATCTGCTTCACAACTGGTTTTATGGAAAAATTTTCAAGCCAAACAATTGCTCATCTTTTTCTGAAAATGAATATGAGGGAAAATATGTTGTTTTGCACACCATAAGTAATAGGACATTGAACCTCTTGGCCATGGTGGCACATTGCTTTGGCAAATAAGGTCAGCAGAGCTGGGAGCTGGGCTGGGCAGGTCCTGCACCCATGCTGCTGCAGCCACTGGCTCCCAGTGTCCCTCCCCTGCACTAGAGACAGGAGACAAGTGACCAGGTGAAAAAGAAAGCAGCAGCCTGGCCATAACCACAGGGCACTGGTGTAGCCTGGGGTTTGCAGTGGTGAGCTGTGCCTCTGCCAGCCTGGGACCCACTGGGGCAGGCAGGGGATGATGATGGGGAGGAAATATGGTCTGTTTTTTTAAAACAGTTGAGCATTGCTGTGCTGGTGTGCAGCAGATCACTCCAAATGAGCTTTTCGCAGGTGGCCACAAGCTGAACGTTCCCCAGTGTGTTAATGCCCAGTGTGAGGCTCCTCATCTGGCTGATCTGCTGGAGCGCTGCCACCCCACAGCCTCACAGTACAGTAGTGTCCCTGCTCTATGCATTCAAAGTGATGATATAACTCTAAATACTCCTGAGAAATCAGATCTAAGGCTCACGACCTGCCAAATCTGGGCTGTCACCCACCGTGGGGTGACTTTCTTCCCTGTCCTTCAGGTTCCTACCTCTTAATATTATCTCACTTTGCAGTTGAGAAGATTAATGTATATGAAAAAGACACAAAAAGGGACAACCATGGCAAAATTAGCAATTCTGCCCCTGAAGGGAAGTTCAGACTGTGTCAGTAAGTCAGCCATGTGAAACACTCGCTGCACAATATGGGTGACACAAACGGACTGAAAAGTGGCTTGTCCCAGACAGCACCATCAGTTGTGTGCACTGAGGGGAGGGCTGGGGGACAGTATGTGATCATAATAAAGAATATACAGCTGCCCTGGCTGTTGAGCCTTCCAATGTACAATTTAACAGTCTCCTAATGCAATGTGTGTGTGCAATGCATGATACATGAATTTAAATGTGAAAGCCCTTTGTGTGTAGCACATTATGTAGCTTCTTGCTGTTTGCTTTAGACATTCCTAACTGCCCAACTGATGCAGACCTGCACACACAATAACCCTTAACAAATTGCTCTGGCTGATAATCAAGGTGGCAAGGGCCAAGGTCAGAGTTCAGCTCGTTCTGATGTCAAGGGCCTTCTACTAAAGCCCGAAGCAGCATGTGATGCAGGGGTGCTCTTTAATGCCAGCTGCCATTAAAGGCTGCGCTCGTTCATGCTTCGCTGGAAGCTGGCAGGGACACTTGCTACATGAGTGGGTAGTTTAAAGCTCCTGTTGGTTAATCCCTCAAACAGCCCAGTGACTGCTTTCATGAAGTATACTGGGAAGATTAAAACTGCCTGATTTTTTTTCCCCCCTGAAGTTCATGAGAACCTGCCAGCATAATTTTAAAAGCCTGTAAGAGCACCTAAAAATGCATTTGCAATAAAACCAGATATATGAAGGCTATGGACATTAGAGTTTCATGGTTTCCAGACAAGCTCCCAGTGATTATTTAACACAAATTATACAAAGCATAAAGAAAATATAGATTATATCTCTATTATAGTTCGGGTAATGCTACAAAGCTGGACGGAAAAGGCTAGTCTGGTATCCAAAGCTTTTCTTCTCCTCAGTCAAGCTTTTATGGTCCCTAAGGAAAGCTGCCATGCCTAAATAGATTATAGGGGAATATCTGACACTTTTATTATTGCCTTTTCAGGAAGAAGCTAATATTCAACATGAAACAACACTCTCCCCTTCAAACTTTAAAAAACTGAATGTTAACTGTGACATTTATAATTCTAACTTCAGCAATGAAAGTCACGCTCACATGTATTAATGGGTGAAATCATGGGGAGCTGGAA
Source organism: Podargus strigoides (assembly GCA_028020825.1). NCBI lineage: Eukaryota > Metazoa > Chordata > Aves > Caprimulgiformes > Podargidae > Podargus > Podargus strigoides. The sequence goes on along the minus strand of CM051629.1, from coordinate 3,775,106 downwards.
GGCAGCGTGTCCATCAGCATTTGGCTCTCCTGAATGCTGAGGTGCTTATCAAAAAGGTAGCTGAGTGCCTGACTTGGGAATGAATTGGGGTTTTTCTGCTTTAAACATATGCAATTTTGGATAGTCTTTTTTTTTTTTTTTTTTTTTTTTTTTCCTCATGCAGACCAGCATGTTCTTTGTGTCACCATTTCTTATGATGACCAAGAACTAACATACCTTAGTCTCGTATTTCAATTCTCTAGATAATCCAAACACTTTTTTGCTACTAAACTTGAAGTTAAAAGTAACGACAGGAAAAACAGGTTGTTGAACCTTCCATTCTTTGAAATTCTGTCTCTTATTCTTCCAGTCAGTGGGACAGTGAACGTTAAGCAGTACAAATCTGCCTAATAAACTTCAACATAACAGTCTCTCCACTTTCCATCTGTGGTTTCTTAGTCCTTACACAGTCTGTCTTCTACTGCGGGGGTCTTCAGTCAGACCTGATGCAGAATGTCAGAAAAACATGTATTTTGATGCGATACAGCCTGCAATTATCCTCCTCACAGAACTGCTTACTATGTTTTTTTTTTCTGGTGGTTTATGTTTTCATCTTACTGCTTTGCAACCGCATTTGAAGATTTAGTGGTAAAGCACAACCACTGATGGAAACTGCGGGTAACTAACTGCTCGGGGTTGCTCCTCAGGGTTGCTGTACTTCTTGGGCATACACTTTCTTAGGGATTTAAAAGAACACTTCTGTATGCTAGTGTTTTAATCCCAATGCCCTTTCTAAGATGTGAGAGTGCAGCCTCTCAATGCTGCTGTGCTTTTCTTCATTGCAAGGAATGGTTGGCTCTGTGTCACGGGGCACTGGAAACTCCCTTGGAATCTGCGCCCTCCACTCTTACTGCTGTTTTGATGTGAGCTTGGAAATTTTACAACTTGCTTATTCATACTTATTTGTAAAAGGTCCAGAGAAATAAGCCAACTTCTTACCAACACATTGGCCATTCTTCTGAAAGTGTGAAAAGATGACAGCATTTTTTTTCCATCTTAGTAGAAAAAGTCTTTCACAATGTAAATATTTGTTGATGAAATGCACTCCTTATTTTCTACACTAGCAGCTTTTTTCTTCTTCCAAGTGCAACTTGAAGTATTTATAACTTGTGGTGATTACAAATAGCATATTTTTTTACTTCTAAGGAAATTTTCTCACTACTAGTCAACTGCTTTTATCACTTTGAACACGACTAATAAGTTTACTAATGGTATAAATAACCAGTAGTGGAGAATTCTGAAGGTATGCAGAACACATCAATGCAATTGAAAGGTAAAATAATGTGACTTTTTGTACTTAAGTCTCTAACTAATTCTTCAAACAAAATCATATGGGAAGGCAATCTGATCCACATCTTGCCTTTTCAGAATTGTTTATGGGATATGATTAGTCTTCAATAAGTCAAAGATGTGAATTTATATTTTCTTTTGCACCCAGGCAAGGCTACAAGTAAATATTATATGACTTCAGAGGAATTTAGTATATAATAATAAAGTGGATCAAAAATCTAGCCAATTGACTAGGCAAATAAACAGTACCCATAACTCCACAGATCTTTAATTGGAATAAGAAAGTAAACAGTCAAGCAGCTTTCAAACAAATTCAACTGAGTAATCTGAGAAATGAGAAATCTCTTTTAATTTAGTTACAACAAAAAGGAAAAGCTGAAATGAAAACAAAAGAAAGAATAGGACAGATCTTTTGGTGTTAGTGTTCTTTGTCTGTTGAACACAAAAAGCAATGATTTACATTAACGAAAAACCTAACCCATCATTTTTTAACTGACCATATTTTTTTCCAGCAAACTGATGAGGTGATGACAGCTCCTCAAAGCTTTCCCATAAATGACATTCTTCAGCATTTTACTAACACAGTGCTGAACTGTTACACTATTTCATCTGTATGAATTAATCTTACGGCTGTGCTTTACTCATTTACCATTGCTTGCATGCACATATATTCCATGATTACTTCACATTTTCTACATCAATACATGCTCTTTATGCCTCTCATGACTGACTCTCATTAGCTATACTACATGATGTTAGACACGAGACTAAGTTAGTATGTTGACTCTGGAATGCAGCAGTTACACATGGCTGACTGGCCTGTTTGCTAAGGTTTATAGTGTAGTTTTGTAGTTCATAATATAGGCAATTTTTACTATATAACGCCCCTGCTAATAAAAATAAAATTGTTACGTAAGGCCACTACTAAATAATGAAAACACTACTATGTTTAATTTACCTATTAAATTCTGTGTAGCAGTAAACGTTGTTATAGAGTTTGTTATTAATGTGAGTAACCTCAAGATTGCTGCCAACACTTCAAACATAAAATTTCTGTAAAGATATTGGAATCAAATGATACAATATCACAATTGTGAAGATTTATTTTCAAAGTTCTGCTTATTTCCATTAAAGACAGTATAGGAGCTCCAGAAAAGATGTCAGAGGGGCTGTCAGTCCTCAACACCAAGGTGCTGTGACACACTGGGGACAGCCCACCCCAGAACATCACCCTTTCTAGCCCCAGACTGAATGAGTGGCAGATGACAGCTTTTTTGTTATAACTAAAGAATAAGTCACTGTAAAAATGTAATTGTTATCTACCATTATAATTAAGGAACTCTGAAATAGAAGCTTTTGGGAATAATAAACTCCATCAATAACTGCTTTTGTTTCTCTAAAAGAAAACATAGCAGATTTAACAATGTTCTGCCTTAACAAATCTTCACTGTGACCTCAGGATTCAATTTTAACAAGTTGGTTTTAATCCTGTTAGTTAAAGATCAAAGAAAAAGATTCATTGGCAGAGTTAAATGGAGCAACATTGAAGGATTTATAAAAGTAAGGCCAATACCCACACCAGTCCTTCTGTCCTAATTAAGTTTATATTTTTTCTAAGTATTGCTGGCAGGAATTAATGCTCAGAGACCCGAGCCAAAGTAGTTCGCTTTAACCCGAGGACATTTTTTCACTTACTTTGACTGTACTTTAAGTTTTCCATTTCGAAGTATTTAGCTTCATTTCCTACTTTAGAAAGTGAGGCTCTTTTCAGCAACTCTTTAAGTAACTACTTTTTTCCTTTTGCATAACTAAAATCCAGGAGTCCACATCACTGGGCTTGACAATAACGTGTTCTGGTCTTTCTGAGTAGTTCACTCTGGTAAAGGACACCTGCAATAGAGTGTCCTCCTCAATAAGGAATCCTCCCCAAGAATGGATCTGACTTCTTCAGAGACTCTGAGGAGGAGGGAGATATTAGAGGACAATCAGCCTGAACTCAGCTGACATGGAGAAAGGGAACAGGCAAGCTACATTTGGAAATAGCTGAAAGACAAGTTAATATATAAAACTATCACTGGAGCCTCTGATAATTTTATTCATCTTCTAGTCCTTGCAACTTTACACTGCCTCTCCCTGAAAAAAATATCTATTCTCTTGGATTCACGGGATATACACGTACTTCAGTGCAAGTTAAGCACTTGTTACTTCATCATCCTATTTCTACTTTGGCTATCTAAAATCTTTCATTAACTTTCATTAATCTCATTCTATACAGCTGTCTGAACAAATGCTATAGAACTTACAATTTTGATTGCCTCCTTGATCACCCTAAGATGAAGGATAGTTTCCATTCTTAAACAACTTTCCTCAGCTCATACACAGTGTAGTACATGATGCAAGATTGTTCTGAGACAACATGAAGAGGCCAAAATGTGGTTATCCAAGTTCTGGTGGTAAAATATCCAATGTTGTAATGTCAGTTCTTTGTGGCCTTCCTGGAAACCAGTTGACTTCCTGGAAACAGTTAACTTAGGCCATCCATTTCTGCATCTGTATGTATACATGTAGTGCACAAACCTAATTAAAAACAATTGTAACTGCCGAAGTGTAACATTACTGAGTATAACATGTATTCTGCCATGACTTCAAAATGCAAATGTGCATTTTGACTTGTTATGGAAGTCTTGCTTGCCAGACACTTCTAAATAAAGCCCAGGAGACTGGATTTACATCTTCCCCCTCTTAACCCTTCTCTTAATCACTTCCCTCTAATTCCACTTTTTTCAATGTGTGTGGTTTGAGCAAAGCCTCTTCTCTGTAATTGTCTTCTAAATTGGCAGAAAGATCATCCAGGGTGTGACCCTCCTCCAGTTTTTTGAGCACAATTGTATTCTCCTGTGCCCCATTCCCCTACGAGCTCTCCCACGTCTCTGTTAAGTAGCCAAGATTATACAAAGCAGTCAGATTCCTGTTTCACATCTGTGTCTTCCTACGGCAACTGGAGCCATAAAATGAGTTGTCATCATGGTATTTGATAATATTCTGAGCCAGAGGTTCTGTATCTTCATGTCTGGGAGCAAGTGGGTTCCCTCCTTTTAGCCAGAGAGGTTGGTGTATCACTGCACTATACCAGCTCTAGAGGTAAGAGAAGCTGCCAAGAATTTCAGAGGAGCAGAAAAAGGTCCACGCACAAGAAGACAGAACAGTGCCAGGAGAAATTCTGGAATAAAGGGGGTTTCTTTGTCAGGAATTAATTTTGAGCTATCACCTTTTCTTTGTTCTCAGTTTATGTAAGTGGTGACGACGCTGCCTAGCACAGCAGTGCACACTCAGGTGTGTATGGATACACTCCACACCTTGCACTGCCCTTGTTTACACATTAAGTGCTCAGTACAACGCCGGAGAGCGCTGCTCCTAGGCACGCCTTGCTTGTACACTCAGAGAGAACGTGTGCTTCAACAACAGTCAATATTGTGTTCTTGGAGACCAATTTCACAGAAGAAACATACATTGTATGTTAGTCTAACATTACTGCTTTTGCTTTAATTCTCTTCTGTTTCTTAAACACAAATGTTTGTCACCCGTTATCCAACAGTAAGCTTGTCTGACAGCTTTTGGCATACACCGGTTTTTTAATAACTACCATCCACTGGCATGCACTTACTTCTTTAATAAGTACCATCCACTATGCACACATACCAGAGTTTTATTGAATTAAGCAGAGGCACAAGCCATTAAAATTATTTTCTTACTAATAAAAGGCAAATGTTTATATTTTTTAACACTATATTGAGTTCAAACTGTATGAATGATAGAGAGGTTATTTTGCAATACCTCCCACACCAGTTTTTATGGGTTTTTAGAACAGGACTTTAAAAGACAGCATTTTCTTACCAAATATAGCATTTTCCAACATTTTGATTGTTCCTAACTGCATCGTCCCAATGAGATGCAGCAGCAGCAGCTGCCCATTTTACATCCCTTGCTGCAGCATCCCTCCTGCTCTGGGGGGGATGTTGGTGGCTCATGTCGGTCCCCTGCCTGTCCCCTGCTGCTGCCCGTGCTCTGCCACAGTGCAGGGGCTGGGCTCACTTGCACCTACCGTGCCAGCTCAGCAGCACTGTGCTCAAGCTGCTCTGTCACCTGCACTACTCCTGATTCTGCCTCCTGATAATCCAATTTATCACCTCAATGACTGAAATTAACTGTCAACAGAAGCAAGCCAGCAGGAGCTGTGCCCTGCAGCCAATCCTAACCACTTGAGACTGGTTCTCTGACCCACCAAAGAAGGAATTCCCATTCCTTCTCCCCAGATTGATTCAGTTTCTCTTGTCAATCTTTTGTGTCCCTTTATGTGACTATCAGCCAAGAGGCCAGCTGCTGGTTGCTCGGTTTAAATGATTTTTAATTGTCTTTTAGTAGACTAATTTGTTGTACTAGACTAACACAACTATACTGATAGCTACCTTAGTTGTCTGGGCTGTGTAAATCTGTGCAGGTGACCTAAAAGAAAATCTAAATGATGAAGAAAAATCTGCCTCGGCCCTTAGCTACTAAATTTCTTTGTATCTGCTTTACATGGAAACTGGTATCATCAGCATTTGCATACTTTTCCAGCAGAAGAATCTCTTCAAAAGAACTAGCTATGAAAGTATTCTTACTACCTAAATACTTAATATATTATGCTAAATGACAATAATGTGATGTGAAATGCAGCATGTAATATTTAGAATTCACTGTTGTTAAAGACATGAGTATTCTCATGAATTTTAAGTTTTGAGTGGTGTATTTGGTATTTAAGAGTAGGCACAATAAGTAGGGACTGTTAGAACTAGCCTTACTTAAACCCTCCTAGTAGGGCACTTCTGAACAGTCTTTAGCAAAAGAAATCTCAGTATCTGCAAATATCAGTATTTTGGAATTGCTCTCTGATCAATAATCCTACCAATAATCATATCTAATTCCTCGCTGTGAGTTCTCACTGGCACATCCCAATACCTTTGTGCTGTGGAACAGCACTGTGCTCTGAACCACCAGCACTTGGTCACGCTGCAGGTGCTGCTGCAATATGGGAGAGGGTACACAAAAGTACTAACCATTTTAGTACCTCCTACTGCATTTTTTCTTCTATTGTTCTGCTTGTTTCTTTAGGGTAAGATGATACCAGGTTAGTATCTCTATCATTTGGCATATGTCTATCCTACTACATACCTATTGAAGTCATCCAAGCATAAGATTTATCTGTAGGTACTTGTACAACGGCAATATTGTATACATTTATACATTTGATACAGTATATCTGGAATTCCTCCTGATTTCTCAGATGTCTTTAATTTTCTGTAGTAAAGTAGGTAAGATTAAATGCAAAGCCTGGCAAACATACCTCCAGCATGGCAGTAACACAGAGAGATATGGATTTCTTCTTTATTATTCTGCTAGAAGAACTTAGAAAATGTGGGTTTATTTTCTCTCTGAACTCTTACATGATGCTAAGTTTCAGACCTACACTTTTATGTTGTGCAGGATATTTATGTACTAGAAATGACAGTTCTATGGCAAGAGTCGCCTGGTTCTCTCAAAGGCTGCAGCGTTCTCATGCCTGCACACGTGTGTCACATAGCTAATGTGAAGGCAGGGGAACGCCGGGGTGAATTCCCAGCCGGTGGCAGCCCCACAGCCCTCCTTGTCAGCAAATCTATGCTGAAGAAATGCAAACTTGAGCGTATTTGGATCACATGCTGTTTCTTTATGGTTCCATCCATGTGACAGATTTTCTGTTGAGTCCCAGCTGCTCTCACTTTCCTATTTCATGGACCAGATCCTCAACGAGTGTAAAATCACAGAAGAGTGGGCCAAACCATGGCTTTGCCAGCTTACACAGTCTAACAGCTTAACTCCCTGGAAGCTGTTGTGTGAGTGCAAACGGTGCAGTGCCGCTGTGTTAAAAAACATACAGCAGATATTCTGGTCTTGAAAATGTCTGGAATGAGCTGCAGTGTGTGGCTGGTTGGCTGGAGGAGGCTGTGGAGCCTGTGAAGCGCTTGGCCTGACTGTGATTGATGGCTGCTTCCAGGTACATGTAAAGTTTCCATTCCCCATGTAGACTCCAGCACTTTGCCACACAGTCACGAGAGATTAAAATTCCTGCACATTTTCTAGAAATATCAGCCGTGCTGAGAAAGAAGCAGGGGAAGTATAGTTTGTTTTATGCTTACAAGAATCCTTTACAGATACATATATTTTCTTAGCGTTTCGTATTAGTATGAATTAAAATATTTGGGCAAATGTTATTTTAGTTAATTTCCTACAGACCATTTCTAAGTGAATGGTGAATAAGTCTTCAGTTGAACACAGCACTTTCAGATCCTGCTGCTTAGAATAGCTCCCCACTTCTCAAGTATTAATTGTATCTGGTTATGTTTAAATGTCATTAAAATATGCAGCAAGTGATCTACGGGGATTCATATTTCTACCAAAACCCGAGCCTGCACCTTCACTTCCCACTGCAGGAATCCGGGATGGGTTTTTCCTGCTGTGCCTGTTGCAAACATCTGCCACTTCTGAACCCTGAGAAGAGCCCTTGCAATCCAAATTTGAACATTGCAGCCGAATGCTTTTAAGACAGAATATTGCTATTTTATTCATAAACTGTTTCAAGAAAGAGGGGGGGGGAAGAAAAAGGCGAGGAAGTAAGCCAAAAGTGCTTTGACTTGCTTTCTGTTTTAAAGTGTCTCAGTGAGGGGTGTGCCAAGAAAAACAAAGTCCGGAGCAGAGAGCAGCGGGGAGATCCTGTTTCAGCAGCCCAACACCTCGGGAGAGGGGGCTGCCGCTGGCAGGGGGAGGGAGAGAAGGGGGGAAGTGGGGACCCAGCAGCTGCCGCCTTGGGTGGGTTAGTGACAGGGACCCCATCCTGCAGCCTGCCCTTGTGTGACGGGAGATCACTGTGTCATTCATGTATGCAGGATGAGCAAAATCTGGCCCTGGCTGGAGAAGAGCTTTAAGAAATGGGGAAATGGGGAAAGGGAGAGAGCTTATTATCAGAATAATAAGCAAAAATGAGAAAAGTGAATATGCATACAGGACTACAAACTGCTACACTGCCAGTGTGGCCAGCACTGGTTTTTAGAGTTTTACCAACGACCTTATAATAAGAGAAGGCAAAACAAAAACACTCCCTCCCCAGCGTGTATGTGTATTTTCTCTTCTGGGTATATTTGTTAGTCTTATTTGAGAAAGCAAGTATTTTTCTCTGGTTATACGGTAGCAAATTACTAAAGACAAGTCAGCAACTTACTTGTCCTGTAAAACATGTACAGGGAATTGGGACATGCCTACAAAGCTCCTGTTTATCACCCTTTGAAGAAAGCAGGGCTGGTAGTCCTCCCAGACAGGCAAAAGGGGAATGGGAAGAATGATGGAGCACATACACATCAGCATAAAGCCGGAGTGTCTCAGTGCCATGGGTCAATGCCTCAGCCTCACGCTGCACATGAAGCCTTTCAGAGGCAATATAAAACAGGAGTCAACTTAAAAAGTAAAACTTTTGAACCCGTTACAGCCAGTCACACCAGACCTGGTGTTGCCAGATACTGTCACTGAAATGGGGCAGAGCTGCCTGCTGGTGAGCCCAAGGAGCTGAGCTACACCTCACATGTTTTTGAAGTAACGTCACTTTACGATGGGTAACCTGTCAGGGCTATAGCAGGTGGTGTGTGAACTTTCATGGCAGTGCAGTGACCTGCACCAACCCTGCTGTTCCCATCCTTCGCTTCTCGACGGGGGAATTGCCAGGCTCCTGGTGACACGGACTCTCCTCAGGTTGTGAATACCATGGGTGGCACAGACTGGCACCTTCAAAGAGCACATGAAAAAGTGGGACAACAAAGGGAAGCAAAGCTGTGCTGTTTCTTGACAGCAGAGAAGAGATGTGGCACTTTGAGGGTCTTAGAATGGCAGCAGATTCACTCCAGATTTAGACTGTGTTAGGTGTGAGAGCAGAACACGGCTCTAGGACCTTAAAGTCATCCTGCCTAAGCAGCAGCAGGAGATCTTTGTCCCGCCCCGGGAACACTATGGACTGCCTTGATGTCCCTAAACAGCCTCACCTGGGCTCTCTGCCCACCCCACCCACGGGCCCAGATGTCCATTTAAGCTCAGCCCTGGAACTTTAGTCCCTTCCTGAGCTGTGCTAGAGATGCACCACTCTGCAGCCCTGTTCTTGAGTTGTTTGGACTTCTTGGCTTGACCATGGACCTGGCTCTGCCTCGTGATCACTGACCTATCGGTAGGATGTGTTGCTATCACTGCCCTGCTTTATCAGTAGTGTTTTTATTTTTAATGGGGTGTTTTACATGGCTATCAAAGTTGTATCTTAGTTGTATTAGGTTAAGAATTGCTGTTTGTTACTGGTTGGATCTTTCTGGGTTTTGGCACTTTGCCTGTCATGTTGGTTGGATCCTAGGAAGCCTCTTTGCTAAGGAAGACAAGCAACAGGCATAAAACAGAACTGGGAAAGGTTGTATTTCATGTGGATGAAAAGGCTTATTTCTTTGACCCAGTTCAAGGCCTACAGCTGAGTCCTTATCAAAGTCTTTCTGGTAGGTGTTGCTTCTTGCATCTGTTATACTGAAGTTTTCTCCTGGATGTGGAGGCTGAACCAGGCCTTTCACATTCTTTGGCTAAGAAGGCTGTTTGAGCTTCTGACAAAAACTTGGAACAATTCAGGTTTGCTCTAATTTGTGCCTTGTGGCCCACAGTCCCAAGGGGCTGTTCAAGTTCCCAGAGATTACTGTGGAAAAGACTGAGTGATAATTTGCTTAAGGCATCTTCATGAGGTTTCGCTCTACCAGCTTTCCCTTTGAAACTGCTAAACTCATCCTTGTCCTCTCTTCCTCTTGAACAAGGGGAACCATTATGTGGCCCTTGCCACTGGTTTATAGATGAACCACTTTGGGGATGCTAAAATTACTGACAGCATTGCCAGATACTCCCCAGAATATCTAACCAGCACAACCCAGTTTGAATGCATAAGGATCTTTATTGTGGCTTCCCTGCCATTACATTTTTTGAAGTTGCTGCTTATTTCTGAGCATAGCAAAAATAGCTAGTGCAACTTGAATGCATTTTGTAGAACTGACTTAGTTTACAGCTAATCATTTAAATCTATATGGAGACAGTGGAATCCAGTGATTGGAGTGCAGAAATAAGACTCAATAAATCAGTCTCTAGTGCTGCCTTTTGCCCCTTGCATCACCCCTCTGCACCTATAGATCTCCATCAGTAAAACCATGGGCCAGCAGTGCTCAACCACTTTTATAAATGGCTGAGATGTTCTGAAGAAAAGGGTTATTAACATATGAAAGATATTAATACAATTGCATAGAGAGTGTAAGACATCAGCCAAGTATCCAGCCTACACCATGATCTAGCCAGAAATACAGTAATTGCTCAGGGTGGCCTTCTCACAGTGTACTTTCCAAGACAAGGTACAAAACACCTCAAGAAAAACAGTCCAGAAACCTGAATCTGAACTCTGATTATCAAGGGAGAAGCAATTATTTGGGATAACAGAAGTTAATACACTTCAGGATCAAATAAGCAAAAGACTATTCTGACAAAAATCTGCAATCCAAAATAAAGCTGACTTTTTATTTAAAGGAGCTTTTCTTATTCTAAAAGGCTTGTATACAGTAGTGTGAGGAAAGCATAGTGTGTGTATATATGTATGTGTGTACATATGCTATCCAAATTCTGCCATCAATTACACTGATATGAATCTGGAACAACTCCAGTGCTATTTACATGTGTCTAAATTAGAACAGACTGTGGTTTGTTAATGAGGTATGTACTTTCCAGTGCTGTATACTGTTCTGTGAAAGCAAAGGCTTGTTGAAATCAGCTTTTCATTTTTGCTAGTTATATTGGTGCTTAAGGGATATTTTCTGCTCTATAGCAATGGGTGCAGTTGTAGTAAATCTCTACATTGCCTCACACTGGATCTGCCTCTAAATCACTGTGGTAGATTTTGGCCTATATATTGTTCAATAAGGTAATTTTGAAATTAGAGTGATATACAACTGGAAATAACATCAGCTATATTTTCAGAATCCTCAGTGAGTTACTAAACTAAGTAAGCATTGATAGCTGTTTGCACAAAGAGAAAAACAAGGCTTGCTATACCTATTAAGTGCCTGAAAATGAATTTCTTTATTATTAAAAATAATACCAGTGCTGCTTCCATTTTCATTCCTTACATTCAACCAGTGCCAGCTGTGCTTTACTACATTCTGCTGGCACTTTTCTTGCCACTAAAATATAGTTGGTGACCACGTAACAAATTACAGTGTAGTAAAACTAAGATTATGCAGCCATTTAGGTCAGGAAATGTAAAATAACATCTTTTAAATAACTGACTATAACAGTTCTTAGAGGTGAGGAGAAAGGCAGTAATAAAGGCTTTAATATTTACTTATTTTTATTTTATTTTTGTTATAAAATAGTATCAATTGTTCAACTGTTTTCTTGAAAAGATGGAAAGACAGGATGGGTTAAGCTCTTCCACTGGTATGAAATAGGAGCTGCATTTCAGTCATCTAATGGTGAAACAGAATTCTGCAGTTCTTCAAACTTTAGTTTTGAACAACCTTGATTTAGTATGTGTTCTTTAATGTAGCATTTTGCTGTTTAATATGGTTCTAACAAACAATCTGCTGAAAGTCAGATGGTTTCAAGTGAACTTCACTTTGTTCACTCAAACCCAGAGTAAAATTCATGTTTCTCCTTAAGTCTGCATGAGGGTAGTCAATGGACTTTCATACTGACCAAGCCAGCTGTTTATGACACCAGTTACGAGAGCTGACAGCTCTCATAAATCACAGGAATGCACAAAATATAAATGAAAACTCTATTTTCAGAACAAGCTATGCTGCAAATACTCCATGTTCATAAGCTTGCCATGATGGGATAGGATTTGAGACATCTGGGCTTGCTTTCCCAGTCTACCACAGACTGCTTGTATCGCCCTGAACAAGTCTGTGTATCTTGGCTTTAAATTTTTTGAAAGAAGGTTAGAGTAACTCCCTTTCTCCCATCATGGACCAACACAAACACAGAAGGAGGTTTGGTGAGAGTACATGTATGGTGTCTAGCAGAAGGGAAATGCAAGGAACTAGGGCACACCTACAAACCTGGCTGAAATAGTACACTGCTTGCCTTAAGTCAAATAAGATACAAATTTTGATTACAAACAGTATCCTGCATCAGAAAATATTACCCAGTGCCAGCAGTGGAAATGCAAAGAGGTGAATGGCAAGCTGGAGGAGTTCTACTTGTGCAGAGCAGCAGAGTGGTTCCAAGCTTCCCTGCTACTGGTGAGGCTGAGGATGGACTAGAAGGCACCTTTAGTAAAAGGCACAGGAGTAAAAAATTGGGAAGACAAACTGATGCAGGAGATAGGGAACATACTAGCAGCAGAAAATGTGCATTTTCACATCATGCACTTATGTAATCTGTAGCTAGAAATAAGAAGAGGAAGGTGACAACTACTGTTATGCTTAATAATCACAGTTAAATTTTTTAACAGGGCTATCTTGTGTGCTTTAGATACCGAATGAAAAATAATTGACATGTCAAGGAAGTGTTAGTGGCTTTTGTTAGAACATACACACTGTTCAGGACAGCACACAGCTTTAAAAGTGTAATTTCAGAGGTTTTAATTTAAGCCTTAAACTGCAATGATTTTTAAATAACAAGCTCACAACAGATAAATGACAGTTGTTTCAACCAACAATGTAAATTCATTCTTCAGTATGCGCAGCTTTCTGGCCCATTTCTGAAAGAAAACATCATGCTGATTTAGAGAAAACAGCTGGTTTGTGTTTATAAAATTTGCATTATCTTTTCTTGGAACTGGATCATCAGCCTTGGGTTAGAAAATCTGGAAATATTTCACTGAGTATTTATTTCTGAGCTGATTTCCGTCAGCATGTTTCCTCACTCTGACTTCAGGAGAAAGATTGACTGTGTGGTCACAATTTATCCTTGATTTCCATTAGCAGAGGTGAATTCAGAAAGCAGGATTTAAGATGATTTGAACACTTCTACTGTAATTAATACTTGAGAACTACGTCCTGAAACCTATCAGATTAAGTGCCTTATATCCCTACTTAGAAAACTTAAATGTCATAGGACAAGAGGATTAGCAATTTTTTATTCACTTGTGGTTTTGCTGCAGATTTTTTCCTTGTTTACAATTTTAACTTTTATAAAATTCTGCTAACAGGGTCCCTTTCCCCTCTTAATTCCTACCATGAAGCCATGAATCAAATCCTAGTTGCCCCATTCATGCTTCCACTGTTAGCAATTACTCATTGGAAATATCAGTAGTTCCCAAAGAAAATACACTGATCTCATTGGGCTGGAATTGTAGACCACATCTTCACCCAGTGTAAATCAGCCAGGGACTTCCACAGAAATCAAAGCAACTCTGTTTATCAGAAGATAACTGGTCCCATGAGATATACAGCCAGCAGGTTTTGCAGAAAGATTTAACAGTTGCAGTGGGTAAACGTACCTTTTTTTTTCTGTATATATTCGTTTGCTGTTAGGCCAAAAATGAAACAAAAGGAAACAAAAAAAAATCCTTTGTAAAATGAAATAACCCAAAATAGTGTGAAGTATCAGGGCTTGATTAGGTTACCATGATCAATAAATAAAGTCCTCAGTTGTACTACCTGACTGAGAGCTTCATATATTTAGAAAAGTTAATCAGAACTTCTCCAAATTTCAAAATTTTGAAAACCTGAAATGACTTGCATAAAATGATACAAATTGTGCTTATATGTTTCCAATGTTTCAAAATTAATAATAAATAACATATAGGGGAGTCCAACAGGAGGATAGCATACTATATGGGTGGTAGGAGCTAGGTTAAAAGCACAGTATGCTGGGCAGTTAATGAAAGGCAAGACTGAAATATGGCATTCCTTGCTGTTCTTGGTTATCTACCTGGCAGAGTAAACCAATTTACGATTATATTGAGCCATATACCTTGTGTAAATTGCTATTACAGTTGGTAACTCCTTTTATTTAACACTAACAAACAATTTTTACATAAACCAGGTATTGCAATGCAGAGCCCAATCCAAGCCAGCTTAGAGATGACAGCATGGCCACTTACTTTCACAGAAGTTGGATAAAAGCCATAACTTTTATTTCTGAAAACATTCTGGCTGTGTGTCTTGAGTCAAATGGAATGTTCTTACAGCAACAAACTCCCTTAAATATTTCAGCACAATTGGATTACAATTATTTCAGTGCGCTTAGCCCTGGAGACACTGATGTATCCATAACAAAGTTGAGTGCAATAAGATCCCACAATAGGAAGGACTCAAAAATGTGGCATGATTATATGTATTTTTAAAATCTCCTAAGGGTAACATATTTCAAATCTGCAGATGTATGAGTCTATTTTGGGAAAGCACTAAATCATAAAACATTGTTCAGAAAATTGTGTAAAGATGTATATACACACGTATTTTTTGTGGGTGTATATATATTTAAAATTTAATGTAATATAACTGGTGGTCGATAGCTGGCTTACCTAGGGACAGTCAGTCAAGTATTTGAGAGACTCTGGAGCTTGATAGAAACCAGACTAATTTTTAATAATACAGACCTAAAGTTGCCTGATGTTATGGTCTTCTGTGAGAAGCAGGGAGTGAAAACATCAGAAAGCTTATTGCTGTGCAGGTGGTAATTCCCTGGAGCATTGCAGGGCACGGCATTTTTGTATTGGGGATGTTTCTCCAACTGGTCACTCTGAGTGAGTCTCCCTATCAGAGGTGCAGCTATGTAATTTTTGGTCAGTACAGTTCTAAAATCCTCTGCACCTAAGGATCAACAAAACCCACGTTGCACCGTTCCATTTAAAGCCCGCTTTCCTGCAATGCTCTCTAATTCTTCTGTGTGCTGACAGCCTGGTTCCACCTGCCTGGTGACTCTGAGGATGCAGGTTCCTCAGATGAATACAGATTTCAGATGGAAGTGTGATTTTCGTGAATCAGTGCATTGTTGTGAGCCAAATTTTTGGGGATGGTGTTGCTGAGAGCAAACAGTTGCTCAGAGGAGACTGCTGCCGTTTACAGTCTCTTGTAATATTACATTGCTTTTCATGCTTTGACTTTGTGCCCAACAATTTTTGGTAACTTCTGCTTATTTTAATAGTTGAGATATAAAAAGGAGAGAAAATAATTAAAACACTGTGAAATGTTCTGGATCATTAACAAATGTATTTGTGGCATTAGTCTAGCATATTTGTAAGAAAAATATCATGGTGTTATTCATTCGCTATAATACACTGCAGTCAGCAAACGGATAAAGGGAGTGACTGCAGATTGAGTGGTGTATCAGGTTGAGTAGGCACACAAAGTTTCACTGACTTCAGCTGAAAGTGATTTCAGTCCCTGCTTGTTGAAAGTCAGAGGATTTGCATTTTCCAGTTCAGTGCACTCACTGTAAATAAGAAATAGGACTGTTCACACAGGACTTGAAAGAATCCCCTACATTTGAGGGCAGGATTTGCTACGTTGATTTGCTCATGGATCTTCCTACTTCTTCCCTTTACTCTATTGTACCACAGCACGTATATTTTTATTTGCGTATACAAAATTGTGCAGGTATTTGAGACAAATCAAAATGTCTCTGGAGGGACACACAGCATCATTTCTTGCTCTGATTTCTTGCTTTTTCGGTGCCTGTATGAAAACCCTGAGCTTTACTGCTTGACATCAGTAAGAGCAGCAGAAAATGTGACCTAGGTAGTCATCAAATACTGTGCTGTCCTTTTCTAGAGTCATACATTATGTGTGGATTTTTAACAAGCTCTACTTTCTTTATTCATTATGAGTACTTCAATTCTATAAGGGCACACTGTGTTTGTGTATCTATATATTTGAGTATAAAGATATACATCTTTTATTCTGAGATTGTTTCTATTCTACTGCAGAATTCTCCAAGACACTTCTTTCCATAAAGCACAAATAGAATATTTAATTATAGAGGCTCCAACAAGACGTATGCTAATAACAAAACATAATTCTTATTCTGCATTAGTTTTATATTGTCACAGATCTCTCGAAGCTTGGAGCTACACTAGCATAAAATTGTGCAATTCATAGAAAATCATCACCAAATACTTGCAACTAAACAGTATCTAGTGTTGTGAACTATTGTACCAATCAAAGTCACGTTCTGTGAAACTTCATGCAGAGGTTTACACTAACTTTGCCTAGAAAGGGCTGTGTAGATGCCTCAGTGCCTTTTGAGGATAGCAAAGAACAATAAATCAGGCTGCTTTGGATTCGATTTTACAACTGGAAAAGATTAGGCTGATCTTTACAGAAAGGAGAGGCTAGTGTTCTGATGCACAGCATTTGATGGTTACCACTCATTTTTGTCATGAAGAAGAAAGGAGCAAATTGTCCATATGCTTTTAAATAGTACTGTCAACATACTGTATTTCTAAATCAGCTTAATCCATTTTGCTATAAATGGAAACCATGCTTTCAGTATTTCTGGTGGGAATTAGTTAACTAAGTGCTAAAACTTGCCAAACTGCATTTTATATAAAAAAAGGAGCTTCACGAATCAAAAGCAGTGTTCAACTGCATATAAATAGGCTTCCAGAAAAACGTACGCCTTGTAATCACATCTTCATAGTCTAATACCTTGTATAAAATCCAGAAACTATTTTCTGCATCTGACAGTGTTTACAACATGGAGCCTGAAGTCTGCCCTCCTATAGTTACTATTGCATACCATTATTTATGGCCAAAAACTGAACTGGCTTCCTATTTACAGCTTGGAGGATACTTATCTGCCAGGTGAACACCAAGTACCTGATTCCAGTCACACTTGCTGTGTGAAACAGGATGTGAGAGAAAATGTAATCCAGATTAGAATGTAAATGGTCAATACTGTGAACTTGCATCGGGTTTAGCAGGCAGCGAGGAGTGACCCACAGTTTTGACCTGTGTTTGTCCTGGACAAAACTGTGTTTATCCCAGAGCTGCCACCTTTTATGGCTGTGGAGGCAGAAACTGCCTGAAACTGGAGCAGAAATCTCACTGCACATAGAGCAGATGAGTATTTTACTGTGTTACCTGAAGCAAAAAGGCAAAGTAAACATTGTGGGGGCAGGAGGGGGGAAATTAAGTTTGAAGAAACAGGATAAACTGTTCCCATTTGAGGAGTACTTGAGACATAGAAGAAGGGATGCTCATGTGAACTGGACTTGGCTGCTGTTCCAACCTTTAGATTCCCTCTGGCTATTTTGACCTGATATACTGCAGGTATATTTATATCCTGCGGGTTTCCAGTGGATTATCAGGTGCTTGTTTTGCTTTCAGCTGGAGAGGCTCTTTTGGGGGGAGATACCTTTTACTATCTGCTTGACAGCAGTAGATTTGATGGATGTGATTTATGAAGAAGGGGAAAAAATGGAGTAAGTGCTCAGAGATGATTGACAGACGTGGTAAATCTAATGCAGTCTTTGAAGACAAATAAGGAATGGTGGTGCAGATGCAGCATTATCCTTTCCCTCTCTGTTCAGGCATTTCAGCTCTTGAACAGTGCCCTTACTTTTTCATGTGTTGTTGAAAACGGAACATATGGTTATGCTCAATGAAAACAAGTCCGAATCACTGTCAGATGAACAGAGATTAAAACCATAAGAGAAATGTGACCCACTCGGATGCTGTGGCAGTACTGCCCTCCCACTCCGCTGCCAGCACCACCACCACTGAACGCTGAGCTCCTTCTCCCAGGCTTTGCTGGGAGCACCCTGGCAGCAGGACAGCAGGAAATAGTCATGTTAACGATGATGTACGACTTCCAAACACGTTCCACAAGAAAGAATTCAGTACTAATGTGATTATTTGCTGTGAAGAATATGCTATCACTGCATGGCTAGATGCTTTGCCTTTGTAAGGAAGACATGGTCCTGGCACAGACCCTTTGGTCTTTCAGAAATCAGCACCTTAAGCTCTGCAGCACTCCTGATAACCTGATAAACAAGTAAACCTTCTGTAATGCAGTTTGAGTCTCCTCTTTCACTGCTCACTTTCCTAAGGCTGTAAACTGTCCTCCTCCGGGGGTTCAGCCAGCCTGCCCTGTAGCTCGGAGCTCCTCCTGCCAAATACACGAGGTGGGAAAGCTGACTCTTCTGCAATATTCATATTCCAGTTCCTCTGCCAAAAATGGAATTCAGGTGTTTTACAGGACAAAGTACAGACTGCCAGCAAAGAGCAAGCCTCTGGAAACCTAGAAAACTGGTACTCAGCAAGGACTACTTTAACCAGTAGAATACAGGGACCCCATGTATTGTATCAGGTGTTGTCCAACCCAGTGACTGCAGCTTCTGTCTCCGTGCTGAGCTTTCTGCACACATCTTGAATTTGCTGGAACAGCTGCCAGCTCTTAAATCCCCCAGGAAGGCTGCTCAGGGGTTTCAGGAGAGGCTGAGAGCAGCCTCTAACAGCCTGCTGACCCTGCCTTCCTATGAGACCAGCTCCTTCACAAAACGAAACTTATTTTTAATAATAAACATATAAGGAGATGACTGCATTACAATCAGAAAGACTTATGGTTGCAGTGCTTTTGAATTATTACTTTACAGTATTTAGAAAAAAATCTTGCTTTGTACATGTGCAGTATACTATGGATCCTAAAATTTCTAGTTCTGTTATGGGATGTTAGTAGGGCAGACAGCAGGTCGTGGCCAAGTGTATTAGTATACCAGCTCAGTGCCAGTATGGAGGTTGATGTTACCATCTGATAGGTCTTTCCTATCTCTAATTTCGATGAGTCTGTGATATGTAATATGCATCATGCCTTACTGTGTTAGATCATATGTTAGAGTTCTGTTGCAACATTTTTCAGTATCTTTATAGAGGAAAAAGGAACCCTAGGAAATGTACTGTTTCACTACTAATGCTCAGCCAAATGTGCAAAGCTGATAATATTGAGCTAGCACTGTTCCAAAACCCAGAGGAAAGCAATGTGACTGGTAGCAAATCTGATAGCTCACTTTTACAGAAAAACTGCAATTGCCATTTACAAGAACCAACTCATAAATTTTTTTCTATCTGTCCAGAGATTAAGGATTTATTTGTTGTAAGAGTAATGACATTATGTAAAAAAAAATAAATCATTTAACATGACTTAACAGCCTAAAAAAGGAACATCACTGTTTAAAGAGAAAAATCCCAGGAAAAGTTGAAAAGCATGATTTTTTTTTTTTCTACACAACTTTACTTAGGAAGAGTTACTGAGTGAAGCAGTTGAAATCCTTTGAGCAAAAGTATGTAGTGCTGTTCTGTGCAACACTCTTAAAGGTTAAGTTGTTAGCTGTCAGAGAGCAGTTATACATCACGTTGCTGCGGGGGGAAGGGAGCACTAACTACTCTATTTTTCCAGCTCTGCAGCCAGACTCTCTCTAAACAATTTCCTGCACTGGGTTCATGTAAGAGACTAAATTGTTTCTAATACAAGGAATGTAGTTAACCACAACCGATAGACAAATACCTTTTCTTATCACTAATGGATTACAACACTTGACTGTAAAAGCAATTTAAACCTTACAAATGGCATATTCAAACCCATAACAGCAGTTACGCTGGGAGATTTGTTGTTACAGCAGCTTTCCATTATATCTTTGAATGTTTGCACTGAAAATTGATTATTTTTTTTTAAAAATCAGCAATATAGCTTTGTTTTTATCCACTGTATCTCTGAAAATGGTTTGCTAAGAATATTCTCTAGGTCTTCAAGCTGTGGCCAATTATTTTGTGCTTAGCAGTTCATATTGGCACTCACAGCAAAGCAGTGATGGCTCAACAACAGTTTGTATGTTTAGAGTGGAAAAAAGTTCACTATGTTTATTAAAACATCTGAGAGACCTCACCAAGATTAGGGTCTCAATGTGATAAATGTTGTGGGTAAAACTGCAGGTCTAGATGTACATAATGGCAATCCTCAAACGCGTGCAAGTCTCTCGGGGAAACTGATTTGCCTGATGGTACTTAGCTCAGGGAACTGGGGCACAGAAACATGAAGGGTAGATTTGGACCATAAAACTCTCCTCTTTCACGGACTATGCACCTAGTAGTTAGGCAGCAGAATTAGTCCTTCCTCTTCTTTGTTTGGACTTGTCAATTATATTCCTGTGGAATTTCCTTATTTCAAAGGGAAGGAGCTACCACTCACTCCGTAGTCAGCAGGAGCTTCACCTGAGACATAATATGGTTGGGTGACCCTCTCCTGTCTTCCACTTTCTGAATGAAGAAACCTCTTGAGTTTCTTCACCATACTTTTTGTAAATTCATACTTTTGATGACAATGGAACCATTGATGGGAAAAATGCCAGTTTCTGGCTACCAAACTCCCCAGCATCCGAGCCCATTGGATGGGCTTTGTGTACAAAGATGAGGTCCATTTAGGCACAGATCCAGGCACTGACCTGCCTAATGCATCAACTCCGTGCATCTCCAGGACTCTCTAACATCATGCATGCCTTCCCTGAAGGCACAGCAGGAGCTGATGCTCAGGTGGTCCCTCAGAGTAAACCTGAATTGCTCTGGAGAACGTGGGTGCTTGAGCTGTCTCCCACTCACCAAAGCAGACTCTGAATCTTACCCGTGTGTCAGGCTTACACACTCACCAGCCCCCTTCTAGTTCATGTTTCTCTTTTAAAGCCTCATGTCTAAGAGTCATGGTCTTTAGGAGCATCAGCTTTCATCACAATTTTTAGCCCTTGAAGAAAGGCTTGAAAATGAAAACGTGAGTTCAAAGAAAAATTCTCGCATTCATTTTAGGACTTTTCTGATCTTGAGTCAACCTTTGCCATGCGTCAACAACAGGGACTCCTGAGTGTGTAATGTCAATTTTTTCAGAAAAGCTTTGAAATTATATGTTTAATGGAATACAAATATTAATTCATCAGTAGATTTAATATAAACCAATATTTAAATCGGGCACACTAACTTAATTCATAGTAATTTATACTTGACTGAAATGAAATGTTTAGCTGATTATTCCAGGCATTTCAAACACTGTCCCAGAAAACAGAAATGTCAGTCACACTTGTAAGACTCACATCTCTGCTGTGAGATATTTTTAGCTTCCCAGTGACTTTGGAAACTGTGTGTGAGCAGGGAATGAAGGAATGATCCTGTGAGGAGCAAAGCAGGCAGTCTGTGCCTGTCCCTTGCAGTGGCAGTACCTACAGGTGGCTTCCTTCAGGCACTGTGGAATTCAGTGTGAATCCTTTGATATGAGGACATGTGGTATGCTCTGGGAATTTTCTGATATTAACAAAGTCCCATTTTCATGTTCTGTACTTATCCTCATCAAAATCCTAATTACTAACATGTTATTGCAGCCACATAACTGCAGTCTGTAATGGTATATATGTAAATCAATACTTCCTTCTATTGCATGCACATCCATGGTTGTACAGAACTACCTTATACATGGAAAATAGATGTTTGTGCTTTCTTAATCTACTCTTCATAATTCATATATTCTCTACAAAGCTATACCTGGTGTAAGTCACCTCCCTGAGTTGAAACATATTTCGAGCTTGTGAACATTTGTCATGTTTTCCCCCTTTTCATGCACCTGGAAACCAAGTGGGACAGTCTTTGCTAAGCCTATGATTGAAGGTGGGGCAGCACCACCAGACTGTAAAACTCCTCACTGGAAGTTAGGATCTGTAAACATAATTAAAGCCAGTTATGTTACCATAAATTACTTAACAAATAGCAAAGTCGTGGTAACTTCCTGCATGTGCATGCCCTGCAGTCACCAAGTACCATGTGGAAGTACATTGAGCCCAAATCATCCTGGAAGTGATGATTTCAGGACACTGGGGAAATAAACAAAGTTTTAACCTGAACTCATTACCCCAACTGTTCAGTGACTACCTAAGAGCAGTGAAATGAAATGGAAAGTTCTGAATATAATGATACTTACTACCATAGTAATTAAATCAGTTAAAATAGAGAATAACTTCACAGAAAGAGAAGTATCTGGGGATTCCAGAACTTGGTTTAGTTTCCATCCCCATTTCTGACTGCCTTTGTGGCTTGGAGAAGCTGCCCAAATCCACCCTCTGGTAACACTGCTTCTGGGAATGCTTTTACTTCCAGGTTACTTCTATGACCCTGGAGCTGCCATCCCTTCTTCCCCCCAAACCAGCCTGAATTCAGGCCATGCAACAGGTAAACCTACCTAGAGGTGGCTCAGGCTGCCACCTGTCACCAGCACAACAGGAAGCAAAAAGAGCAGATGCCTCATGTTTAAAAAGTCAAAGTTAAATGAAAGATGGGACAGAGAGCCACTAATTAGGATGGCACTTCCTACTATCATGAAGGAATGGCATTAAGTCCTTGTAATTTAAACTTGCTCTATATACAGATCTTTAAAGATATGATGTCTAGCTCCAGCAGTGCTCATCTGAGTAGGCAGACTGAGTACCGAGTCAGCTCCCAGGTTTTCTAGTTAGTGACACAAGTCAAAACACTGTTCAACAGTCTTTTTCCTGTGTTGCACAACAGCATGGATGTGAATCATGGGGTTTTGGTGGGGAGAGAAGAGCGTGAAGTGAGCAGAGCATCCTGGGGCAGAAAGTAGGAAATTAATAAGTGTCTTTTCCCTGCATGAAATTCTACCTACACTGGGTCTCCCTCCCTCCTGCCCTGTCCTCTGTGCAGTCATATTTAACTTACAGTGAGTGTGAAATGCTATCAGTGAGAACAATAGTGTTTCATATGCTTTTCACATTAAATAGAATGACCACACAAGGGACAAAGTAATGGAGAATGTGGCCCATGGGAAAATTTATGTGAAATAATGGTTTCTTCTGTGTTTAAAAATCACTATTACATGTATAGCCCTGAGATGGTCTGAGAGTTACACTTTGCTTTAACAGCTCCCAGACCTGTTAGGAGTGTCTGGTCTGGAGCTCCACTTCTCTGCTCTCTAGAACCAGCATTAGTGTCCCAGGACGTGGGGACTGGTTTTAACTTAGTGTCCCAGAGTCATCTGCATTTTAGCTATCATTTTATTGCTCTTCTGCAAGCCATCTGCTCCAGTATAAGTAATACATACTCAGTAACTGCACTATCTTTGGTTAAAACCAGCAATAATGTGTCAGTGCTATGGATTACATATGTCAACAGATCCTTACTGGGTAATGGTTTAGTGTTTACTAGACATCCCCAAATATATTTTCTAAAAACATTTGAACCTTACTCCATTTCACACTGTAAAAAGTCAGGTTTCAACACAAATGTCAGGCCTAACAGCACTGAAATCCTTAAATAAACAGTCTTTTGGGGGCAGTTCTGTTAGAAGTCCATTTTTCAGAAGCGGGTGCCATTTGTTGAAGCTTGCCCTGAACTCTCAGCATACCTTTTCAATCAAAGCAACAGCTGCCAGACTGATATAGTCCTGCACCAGAAGGAGAACCCTTCAGAGCTTACATGCCCTTGTCTTATCTCGGAAGAGTCTGTAGCTACTGATACCAAATCACTAAAAATGGCAGCAGAAAGAGTAATTCGGGGCTAATCTAATATCATGGGCAGAAGGGAAGCTGCAGTCCACCCCACCCTGCATTCCTTGAACACCCAAATCTCCCTCTGGGAGTCTTAGGTACACAAAGAATAAATGCTTTCTCTATCTGTAAACTGATTCACATTTTGGCCTTTTTTTTTTAAAGGGAGTATTATTAATTGCTGCTAGAAATAGTCAAATATAGCAGGCTGTAGTTGAATACAGAATTCATGGATGAGACAATATTAAGATTAGAATTTTAAGCAGCTTTTATCACTATTATGGATGCTTCCTACTAATCATGAAAGTGTACATATAGTTTGTAGGGTATATGACTGTAGGTGGTGTAGCTATGGCTTAGGAATTTTAACAATTTAAGTATTTGTTTTCAGGACTTTTCAGAAAAGATTCCTATTTTGCTTCAGACTTCTCATGATTTTCTTAGTCTTAAGGTAATTGATTTATGCTTTAAGGATTAGTAAAATCCTGCAGAGCATTTTGTTATTAATGAAGTAATAAATATTTTGCCTAATTTTCTACCTGATCATTTTTCTATCACTTTATGCTGCTGCCATAACTCCCCTGACTTCAACTCTTAGAACTGGTTAGCTAGTCTATTCTAGCATGACCAAAAAACTCCAGTGTAGGCATGGTATATACTTTAATACAGGCTCAGTTGGTCATATTAAAAGTGATGCTTCCCTAATCTTTCCCTTGGCTAGTTCAGCATATATTAATATATGCAGTGCCTTGTCAACCCCTATTTAAAATGTGTCATATATTAAATTTTTAGTATTATCTATCTAAATCTTTGTCTAGACAAAGGCATTGTGAAGCTACCACAAGTTTCCATCTGTACGTACGAGAAATATGAGTAGTACTAAAGCAGCCTGGAGCTGTGGATTATAATTGTCTGGGTTTATGCAGCCCCAGGGAAGCAGCCTTCCTTTGTGGTTGAGTAACTCAATGGACTACAAGGTTGGGGTTCCACATCTGGCTTTGCCATGAAGTTGGGTAAATCAAGCTTCTGTGTCTTGGTTCTCTGATGGCAATGATGATACAGCCCCTCCTGATTTCATCCTTCCGTACGTTTTTGGGTATTTATACTGCACATTTTTGAGATGGGCACTACTGTCAATGGGGATTGAATTTCTGTGAGGGTCCCCAGGCACTACAAGAGTTATAATAAAAGATGACCTACAGCCTTGGATCTCATGTACCTTCTATGGTGTGGGTTAGAGGTTAAGTAGCGCAGAAGGCGCTTACCCTCTCCAAAATATATTGGAGAAAATATTAGTCCTGCCTGGTTACAGTGTGTGAAATAAGCCCCCTGAAGCAAATATGAGTCCCTGCCTTAATGGGCAGCCTCACTTTGTTTCTGGTGAGCTGCTTAAATAAACCTTGGGTTCTACTGTGATAGCTGAATAAGTAAATAACCTCTCAGATGCCTAAGTGGCATTAATACAAAGACACAATTTCTTAGCACATCCTCCAGGCATGAGCTGTTCTGAGGATGTGAGAAAGCCAGAAATGGAAAGAGCAAATGCTCTTTATCCTAATGCAACAGTTGTTGGAAATAACAAGCCAGTTGTAAAACTGTCAAATATTTGATGCTTATGTAAAACACTGTTATTTACCTTCTGTTGCTAAAGTCTGTTCCATTCATGCCACTCAGCTAACTTACCCATTTAGTACTGGCAGCAGTAACACAGAATTAAGTTTGGTAGGTTCTTTTATTACCACTATTTGATGATTTTCCTTAGGCCTTCTACCTCCTACCACACAAAAAAAATGCTATGTGAACTATTACTTATTTATATAAGTACATCTCTTTTTTTGGTAAGGATTTTCAGACTCGGGCTCTGTGTTTCAGAACTGACAGTGCACACTGCAAACAACAGCCACAAAACCTTCACATACGACAATTTCTGATGCCTGTTTGTTATACTTAAGCAGGAATGGAAATGCTCTGGACCATTCTGGTTCTGCAGAGCTGAGTGGCCTCCTTAGTTCAGTTTGTCTGCAACAATTGTGCTCCTACTGCATCTTGGGGCCCAAACCTGGTCCCATCACCCAGAGGAATGATAAAGACAACAGATGTGGGAGCAGACCTTAGAAAATCTCACAGTATCACATCAGGCAATGAAAACTGATACTGATTCAATGCAAATATAAGAAAGTCCAGGTAAGACCTTGATAGCAGAGGTGGTATTTAGCTGTATGACATGATGGCTTATCCAGTTCTATTGTTAGGAATCCTTTAACCGTGTAAATGTAAGATAAACACTTTTAAAGTGGAAAGAACTTTTATCCCTTGGGCTTGCACAAAAATGCTTTAAAGCATACACAAGACACCTGGCTATTGTACTTCTACTGGGTATTAAATTAGATGTTTGTTTGCTCACATGCGTTTTGAAGCAGAAAGAACAGAACCTTGCCCTGACTGCTTATTATAAAAAGCATATAAAAATTATGAGTGCAACTTACTGAAACTCCTATCTAGCTAAGTAACAAATAATTCATGCAGCTAAAATGGAAATCTTGGAAAGGCTACAAGTTTTATGCAGTGCAGTTTGACTCTAACCACCTGTTGCAAGGATTCAAAATAGTTTCCAGTGTCTTTCCACATCCCAGGGCTCTGTGAAAGAGGTCTCTAAAAGGGGCATTCGAAACAATAACACACTCCACCTTGAAAGGAAAGTTAGTGTCAGCCTTTGCAGCAGCCTGGCAGCTGCTGATGTGAAATTCTTCCTTTACTGATAGGGGGGCAAAAATGGCCATTTCGATTTATAACTGAAATCTTACTTTGGTTTAAGTGTGTGAAGTGGGAAAGCTTGCCCTGGCACCTGTTGAAATGTATCAGGCATCACTTTGCTTCATTGAACCTATTGCCCTTTAGAGGCTAATGACCAATGGTACCAGCAGAAAACAGCCACTGCAGGAACGTCTGTTTACAAAGAAAATTTTCAGTTCTATCTTGAAGAAGAATCAGCTTTTCCTTTCTCCTTCAGACTTCCTTCACATCCTCTGCAGCTGTTCTCCCATGAAACAATGGATTGATTCACACTCACCCCAAAAGAAGAGATCACAACCAAAAATCACATCCCTCTCAGGGTTACCAAAGCAGACAGACTCTCTTGCTTCTTGCTGCTTTGCAGCACATAGGAACTGGCTTTTACACAAATGAGGATGGAGCTACTTGGCCTCATGCACTTGTGCTGTTGGATTCTCAAGTGATAGAGACAAAGATAAATATGTTTGGGAATAAAAGGTTTTAGCCCACTCTATGTAAATTCCTCTACAATGTTATCATCATGGAAGCTGAACAGCCAGATACACAGCAGTGACATGTAGCCATTGCCTCTGGAAAATATTCTGAGTAAACTTAAACTTCAGCTGACAGCTTTTTAATTTCTTTATCCTTTAAAGTTTTTCACCTACACTAAGCTAAACTGCCTTAAACTAATAGTGGTAATGCTCTGCTTTGAGTTCAGTTGTCCATAACAATCTGGAGTTTTGCAGATTCTCCTATTTTGAGAAAATTCCTGTTACTGTTCAAAATCCACTCAGACAACCAAAAAGTTAACTTGAATAGTAATCGTACAGAGAAGTTAATCAGGTATGTATACAGTGTAGTGTACAATGCTCTGAAGTGAACAGATTTATTTAAGGGTGGTTGTAAATGAAGTCAGGTAAATATTTCAGCCAAAAGTGAATTTTGAATTCAACTTAATTCCTCTTAACAGCATGTCAGCTGCCTTACCCTAATTTGTCTGTACCAATATTACCTGTGAAAATGTTCACTTAGATCAGGTACTTGACCACTGACTTATTTGCAGTACTTGTCCTTAGGTGTACGAGCAGATCTCCTTACATATTTGCACTGATGTCTTCAGTTTAAAAATCCCAGTTCCTACCCCTTTGCATTGTGTTCAACGTCCATTAATCTCTCTGTGCTTGTTTAATATTATTATAGAACTTTCTATAAATTAAGTGCACATCTGACTTCTAAACTTAAATTGAAGATGTGTGTCAAGTTTTACAGAGCAGACTAGAAATACATTTTTTAAATTGTATGCACTGCAGTGAAAGATACATCTTTGTCACTAACTTCCATGTTTTATCCAAAATAAATGCTTGTTGAGGTCCCACAAGAGCTACTCAAATCTTGCTTTGTGCTTTCCTTTTTTACAAGCCTGTTCTGGAGACATGCATGTTTATTTTCTTCCCCTCATTATACGTTTACTTATTTTCTCCTCTTTTAGCCGTACAATAAGGGAGTTATGGAAAACAACAGCTGAATATACAGACCTTTTATCACAAGGTGGTTAAGAGTATAAAATGATATTAGGTCTGTCTTTAAATGTCTAATGTCTTTCCCCTAAGTGGCACTTTTTGCTTTATATTTTCTTACATGCAAAGCTATTCCAAGTACCAAACTGCTAACAAAATGGAATCATATTTAATCCTTTAATTTTCTACAAAGTTTTACCTATTTGTTTGTTGCAAGTCTATAGCTTTTCCCTTCTTTAGAATTTCTCTTTGATTCAAACTCTCAGCCTTCTCAGAGTAGGTGGTCTGTAACATTAAACCATCAAGCAATCAGTTTTATGCTTTCCTTTCTAACCCCAGCTTCAGCTTTCTTTTCACAAACAAGGGTAGGAAATCCTCTGTCTGACATAGTAAAGGATAAAGCAAAACAAAAATCAGGCCCCTTTGTGACTTGGAGATACACTTAGTGCTTTTAATGCCTAAAATGCTGTGTGGTTTTGATATAATAGTACACTTTAATCCAAAGACTATTTAAATGATAGACAAAGTAATGGCTGGGAGAGAACAGCAGCAATGATGAACTGTAAGTTTAGAATTGACCTTGATCTAGAATTTGTTGAATTTGTATATCAAACCAAAAGGAAATTTTAAACTGTGGAGCTGAACTTTAAACTTTTATAGAATAAATCTAGTTAGATCATGACACAAAAAAGAAAAGTAATTATAAATAACTTGGACACTTGGCAATAATGCCAAGTATGATGTCTCTAAATTGGAAGGAGTGGTAGAAGTCAATGTGTTTCAGTTGCAAAGTCGTTATTCCAAGTTCCAAGCCTTTTTCTACTCTGCAATTAATGGTAGAAACTGAAATTTAAAATAAGGAACAGAAAATGAGTGCAGTGTAACAAAAATAAGGGGAATATTCTGGAAAGGAAAAAAAAATCCACGACATCTTTCCCTTTTCAAACAGAAAGCTAATGTTGCATTTAATTTTCCTAAAAAGAAAATATGTAGTAATGAGAAACAACAACATAATTGGTGGTTCACTATCTCGTGTCAAAAATGTGGTCTGTCAGGAGAATGTCAGCAGCTAGTTGTCTGGATGGTAGAAACTGAAGAAAGTAAAAGTCGAGTAGTTTACAGCAACTGGGTTGTTATGAAGTGAGACAGAACTAAAAATCTGTTATTGTTTTCCATAAAATTCTTTTCAGGTGTCAAATACCACAATTTGGACTCTCCAATGACTAGTTAAGGATTTACATACTCCAAGGAAATGTAAAAAGAATTTCTGTCATACATCAGTGGATATGCCACTTGTGGATTACTTTCACATGCTTATGGACTCTGACACTCATGAATAATACCTAAGACCCCAGTTTTTCTTATTCTATATGCATATACTTTAAGCAGATGAGTAGTCCCTTTGGCTTTAGTAAATCAAATTCCATACGTAGTTAAGCATTACCATACCTGTTTTATGTGTTCAGGCTATTCTTTCCCTGTAGTATAGACAGTGCATTTCATTAGGGGCAGCTCTATTCCTAGGGATTCCTGCTCATCATACTTTAGGCTTGCATGGAACTTATATTATAGTTACAATAAATAGTTCTAAATTTACTTTTTAGCATTAGATTAGAAAAGATTTTACAAGTGTGGCCACCAGTTCTCATAAACTCACTCAGTGAAATCTTTACCACTACAGAAGATTTCTGCCCTGGCAGATAACAAATTAATTGGACACTATGCTCATTACTTCAGGTCAGGATTTGTCTTTCCATTATTAGCAGGTTTTAAAACACTGTACTGCTATCCTTGGCTACTTGCTTACTCAAAGACAGTTTCCTTTGAGAAAAGGCTTGCATGGTTTGAAATGTTGTGGCTTTGCAGTTAACAACTCATTGATTAATACATCAAGGACAGATATAAACCAAGACATTTATTCTTTTAGCATGTTTGACTTACATACTTATTTCCACAGCCCTTTCTTCCCCTGCAAAAGATGATATACATCTTCTGATTGCCTGAGAATATGAATGACTTAGTGTGATTATTAGTCTGGTGGCAAAAAGCGGTCAAGACCTTTCCCAAGACCTCCATTTATAGCCTTCATTTGCATTCTTCTACAAGGATAAGCAAATTCTACTGTGGTTTAGCGCTTCGTTGACAACTCACTTTAATTAAGCAGCCATGATAATTGCATTTCTTCCTGAAACTGCAGGAAAACACTTTCTAAGCAGTTAAAAGCTTTTGGGCTTAGTTTTTTTTCCAAAGGTTTTCTAAAGGAGAGGAATTAAATAGTGGCAATTGGACACAAATAAAAGTAGTGTGGAGTCTGCAGTCCCTGTTCATACTGAGCAGAACCTCAGGCTATGGAATAAACTGATGGACAGCAAATTCTTTTTAGGGTAAGTTATTATTCAGGATTAGAGGGACAGAGTTAATGACAAGTGTATCATCTTAGTTCTGACTGTGAGGTTTTGGTTCCTTTGTTCTGTAAATCTATTCAAATTATAACAGTATCCAAAAGCAAGAATAAAGTCTAAACAAGAGACTAACAGTGTATCACTCAGATCTGGAGGACTGTCAGGCACACTGCTTTTCCCTTAGCTTATGCATGAAATTAATTTCAGCCCAAAAGAAACTTTATAGCATCTCCTCAACCCCCTAACTCTTCCCTATTTCTGCCTGAGACACATTACTAAAATGCTTCTCGTTAATCTAACGACTTTGGGTGTCTAACAAGGAACCACAGCAGAGTGTCTGGGGAAGGCAAGCTGTGAAAACTAACTGAACTGCACAGTGTCAGCCCAGGGAAAGTACCCTTTAATAGTCTAAAGCTTGGAGATTTGCTAGACCCGGCAAGAGGATCGTATATTATCTATCACTCTCTTTGACGCCCTTTCTCGTTCCTGTCTTTATTACTTGCTTCTCAAGTCTACAAATGCCTTCGGCAGTGAGAAATCCCCAAAGAGGGCAAGCAAATTTGCTTTTTGCTAAACTTGGAGAGAAAGAGAGAGAACATTTTAATTAGCAGCAGGGGGTAAAACTGGTGAAAAGTGAAGGAAAAGGTTCTAGCTGCTAGAGAAAGGTTTGCAATAGAAACAGCCAGCAATTCCCCTGCTGCAGAGGAAACTTTGCCTACAAAGCTTTAAGAGGAATGAGGGAGGCCAAAATGAAGTGGAAACAATGAAAGGTTATATTAAAAAAAAAAAAAGCATTGGTATGTACTGGCTCCTTCAAATGCAGGAAGGAATCGGAGAGCTGGCTGTGTGAACTTTTAAATTAAAACAAGAGCTGCTGCTAGCAGGACACTTATGAACTGTAACTGCATCTGAAGACGGTTCATTGCTTTATGTTCCAAATTGTCTGATTCTTACCACTGCTAAAGGCAGCTTGGAGAGGCCAGCTCTGCTTCAGGCTACAGCACGGGAGGTGCCACAGCTTCTACTCTGAAATGAGAGCTGGGGATTCTTGACAAGCTAGCAGGAAAAAGCAAGCATTGCTAGCAGAGAAAATGGGAACATGCACAAGTGAAAAAATACATCAATTCAAATTTTATTGCAAGCCTGTAGTTAAGACAACTGCCTCAACTCAAGTAAGTCAGGGAATCTAACTCTGTGCCAGCCAGTGATGGTGCCCCTCAGAAGTGCAACGTAATTGTGTGCCAACATGTCCATTAATCTAGTGACATTTCATATTCTGTGACATTATCATTACTTGGATTTTGTTTGTGCAGATTTGGGATGAACTGAACTTTAAGGAGTTTGATACACAGCTTTTTCAAAGAACACTGAATGATTTAAGAATTCTTCCTAACTATAGATGTGAGGTTTCTTTATGACTTACAATCTATGAATGTTAGCTTTGTTTCTGAATGAACTACAAGGGAGACCCAAATAAATATGCAGTCAGCGGGGTCTCCTCATTAAACAAAGATTTATTTATTTTTTTTTCTTTGCAAGAAATTTGCATCAGAAAAAAGCACTGTACAGAAATGGGGTTATCTGTTCTTAGGTTTGGGAATATGATTAGAAACTTCCATACATAGTACAGATTTACACACCTACGTAAGCTCATCAAACATTTATTTTAAAAAAAAAAGGCACTTAAAAGTTTGTGAGCACAGTGGTAAAAGGAAGTAATCGTAAAAATGTAACGTAACTGCAGTGGTGAGTCTGTCCCAGCAGCCAGGCTGCTTCACGCAGGGCTCCCAGGAACTCTGGTTTAAAGCCATGCCTTCAGCTGTATTTAATTCAACAGGTTAGACTGCATCTTCATGTAGAACGACATGCCATCTGCTTAGAGATCAATCCCACCTTTGTCTTTTACACAAAGTAGTACTTAGCCTGCATCAGCAGTGTTATGCTGCTGCACAGACTCAGCATTTAGGGAAGGAACAAATAAAATCTCCTTTTTTGCTGAGGGGAAAAACAATTAGCAAGAAAACAATGGAGCATCTCCACATGCCACACAAGAAGAATGATTTAAACTTTCAGCTGCTCTGTGTTTGCAGATCAGGTTTGATACCCTGGGATTTCCAGTGAATTAAGTGGGACCTGGTCTGAGCCAACAGTCCATGGTTGGTTTACGTGCTGTATGGCCAGAGGAGTCTTTTCTTTCCCATCATGACCTTCTCCTTGTCAAACCACAATATACCCTCAGAAATATTATAAAATATTTGTATAATAATCCCTAAGAAACCCATAACTTCAGTAACAAACTATCTTAAATATTATCTTTTGTCTACAACATTGTTTCTTATTGATAAACAGTAACAGAGTTGGAAGTAACAAAAATAAAAAACAATCACCCTATTCACTTAACTCATGAAAGCTCTACCTAGAGCCTGTTCCTATTCACAGACAGATTTTGGACATAAGAAGAGAGGACTGTTAAAAGAAAGTAGTAAAAGATTTTTGTTTAGAAATCAAGTTAGAGAAAATCACTTTGGAGAACATCGCAGGGGTAGAGATCAGATGATCTCTTTGTGTGTTTCTTTAGGAGGAAAAAATAAGTTATGCAATTCCAAGCAGTCATGTGGTATGGCAGCTGCTAACGTTACTGCTAATTTTTATTAGAGTTGGCCAGAGCCAGAAAAAGGTCTGCTTTATAAGCAAGACCTTTTGAGAAATAAACTAAATCTTCCTGAGCTGGGAGGATGGCAGAACTGAGAGAAAAAGAAAAAATATCACTAAAAAGTCCTCCTTTTTTTTTCCTTGCCCCCTCCTCAAACGATTCAGGAAACATTTTCTCTCTCCCTTCCTGTTGCTGGTTTCTTTCTCACATTCATCCAATCAATCAAACATATATATATTTCTTTTAAATATATATATATATATTTAAAATATTTACTAGTTTTCAGCTCAAATTCCTGCTCAACCCCATGGCCCAGAAGGACCATTCACATGCACAATATGTATGTGCTTTTATTCACATTTCAAGGAAGAAATGTGGCCCAGGGCTACTGGCTTCAGTTGACCCTACTGTGAGCACGAGGCTTGAACTAGATGATCTCCAGAGGTCTTCTCCAACCTCAACCATTTGGTGATCCTATGAAACATTTCATGATTTTACCCTATTTATTAAACTTGAAGGTGGGATTTCAAAGTTATCAATATCTTTGTGGTATTTTACAGGACTGAGCACCTGTGGCTCATGGCTTTGTAAATCTGTGCATAAATTGGATCCTGAGCCAAGCTTAATCACCAAAGCTGTTACTGGCTTTCGTGTGCTTCAGTTTATGTGGATAATGGCAAAACCAAAAAAAGAATACGGGCAAGTAATTCCAGATAAAATCCACTACACTAAAGAGACAAGTTATGACTCTTCATATGTCATCTAATCTCACTTTAAACAGGATTAATTCTGTACTGCTGTTAAATGGAGTGTGTAATTAGGCTGTGGATACTATACTGGGGTTATGGATGGTAACTGTGTCAGTGTAGAAGGGTATGTAAGAAGAGCCTGCTGTAGGGCAAGCTATTCCAGAGATCCATAGGTCAAGTCCTACAACAGAGGCTATATACATTAATGATTTTTAAAGATTATTGTAGCACCAGACAGTAGACTATTAAAAGGGGCTTGCACCAACGAAAGAAACTGTTTTCCATACTCTGACTGTTTGGGAACTGTGTGGCGCAGAGCACAGTGATCACCTAGTCCTTCACAAAAGGAATGTCTCGTGTGTACACAGGGATGGGATGATCTACCCATATAATCCATTTGTACCAATTCTCCTTCCACTCATAACAAATTCTCAGCTTTCCTTTTTTGATGTATTATTCCCCCACCCAGTCTTTAAACTCCAAATTCCATTTTCAGAGGTAAATTCCCTTTACAGATATAAGACTTTACAGATAGAAGCTCCTTTAAAAATCTTACACTATTATATCCAAGCAAACATAATACAAATTTACTTTGGATACTCAAATGCATAATAAAGTTATAAAAGCAACAATTTAAATACTGTTCTCATTTAAAAGCCCCAGTGCTGAAGTAAAAAACTCAACTATTATTGTCTACCCTGTACCATTTGTATTTATGAGAGTCTAAAAACTTTACAAGTCCTCTAGTTGCATTTTGTAGTGAAATATAAAATAGTAAAGTTATATTGTTTTAAAATTTATCAAAACATCATGTATAAAGTAAAGCAGCAGTCAACAATGTTGGAATTAATTTCACAATGCTGATAAGTTGTCACCTCTTAGTGTTTAAAGCACAGAACTGCAGTTAATTGTGAATGGCTTCCAATTTTTCATCAGGTAAAGAATGAAATAATTAGGCAAAGAAAAAAGCCTTACACATGAGAGAGAATGTGAATCTAGTGCTGTTATTGATATACAATTTGATATAGTAAATGTATAGTCAAGTATACTCATCTTCCATGTTTTCCTGTTTGTAATGTTTCACATCTTATAATAAAACTAACATTTAGCAATCTTGAAAAAAGAAGCAAAACCCCATACCTGATATTGAAATATATTTTGTTTGCTATCAAGCAGTAAGACTTAATTTAACTTAAATACTACAAACATCATTAATCAGATGTAACTTTGCATTATATTTCTTACTAGAACAGATTCCAGGTTCTCAGTTCAGTTTCCATACTTTGTGTAC
Organism: Podargus strigoides; assembly: GCA_028020825.1. Lineage (NCBI taxonomy): Eukaryota > Metazoa > Chordata > Aves > Caprimulgiformes > Podargidae > Podargus > Podargus strigoides. The sequence continues at coordinate 3,739,778 of CM051629.1, read as the reverse complement.
GGAAAAAAGGAAACAGGTTGTTGTGAAGAAAGCAGAAATAAGGCACTCGGGGCAATGGGGTCTGTATGCCACTGCATCCCACTACCAGAATAAACCAGGTTTGAGCTGCAGAATGAGGATTCAGGATCCTCAAGAAGATTTGGTCACCCTCACACATTCAGTACTTTTCACGTTTGCTGGACAAATTCCATTTTTAATTCCAAATGAAAAGTTATGCAAATTTTACTTGAGTGCATTTTGAACAGCAATGGTCTGAGCTTGCTTTTTTTGTCAGTTAATTCGCATGCACTTTATGCATAGCTGTTAGTACAATTGACATGGTAATGTACTGCATGTGTACTAAATTAAGGATGATTGTGTCTGATTGCCCAATTATTATGATCCAAACAAAATGTGTGAAAATAGTTGATAGGACACTGTGTGTTTTCTCTAAAAAGACTCAGCACATTCAAAAAAATCTAAAAATAAAATCTAACAGTTAATCATAATGGTTTGGCTTCAAATGTGGAAAACTGAACAGGAGATGATTTAAAATGCAAGGAATTGCGCCACATGTGAAAAGATGAAAATGTCCCATTGTTATATGCTCTATATTCATCCTTTTAAAAAGTACTTGTTTGTTGGAGTCTGACACGTCTCTCTGATTAGCTACAGAGAATATGAAACAGCTATTTTTCACTTTGAAAGAATAATTCATAATTCTAGATTCAAAATCTAGATTTCTGAGGTGGTTTGTATTTTCTCTTCAGTGCATGTGTCACAGCCATGGGCTGATCTGCAGCATCATGACTCCTCCTGTAGGCCATCAGGCTTCTCCTCCAGTGCAGGATGACCATCCTACCACACCATGGATGGAACACCCTCTGTTTGCCTTGGTGCTGAATAGCCTGGCAAAAGGCAGGCTAGGCACCAACCGACAGCTGGTTTATCAAGATAATTAGCATGGATTTGTTTACCAGCACATAGTAAACACAGCTGAGGGAGAATGGATGAGGTATGTCATGAGCTATGTGATCATGATATTGAGAGCCATATTCTAAGCTTACACAGATTCAAAATGCCCACATTATGCTTAGGGTCAACATGCTGTGGACTTCTATTAAAAAGAAGAAAGAATAAGATGGTGTGGAAATTTGAGGGGGATTCAGGCTGGACCTTTTCAAAAGTCACAGCATGAAATGCATTTATAACTTGAGTTCTAATCAGCAAAGAGGCCGTAGGTCCATAATGCTAGGAACAACATTGCTTGCTTTCTTTGTAACACCTGTGTTTTCATCCCATCCAACTTACGTTACTTTTTTGTTTGTGGGAAGTATTTAGTGTAAAAATCCTGTAGTACCTCTTTGGTTTGTTCTCTTTTTGCTGTCTGGCACATCCCCTTGGTTCCCCACCTCCCTGCCACAGTGCTGGTATGAAATCAGGCACATAAATTTATGAGAGGCAAACAAGGCTGCCTGTTTTCATTTACATTTTCCCCTTAAAATTATTATTCTTCCCTTTTGACCAAGCTGTGAGATCTCTGTTTTAGCACAGACACGATGCTGCTCTGTAAGATACCATTAACAGACATGGACAAAGGGCCTGGAAAGTTTTCTAGGAGCATAAACTCTAAAAAAAGCTGACTCTGCTATAGCTGTGCTCACTGCCCCGTTGCGTTCGCTCTCCACAAACACTCTAATGTGCTTGCGTGTCCTGGCAGGAACTTGAACAGCCAATTTTAAGTCACTGTCTGAAAATGTTTTCTTCTAGAAAATTAATTCCTAAGTGTATGTCGCTGCACAGTAAATCTTTCTTGCAGAGCTGAACTCTTCCATTCGTGACAATGAACAAATTCTATTCCACCTATACGCTTGTTGGAGTTGAGCTAGTGCTTGCAGGAAGTTTCCTGCAAGTAGCTAGAGGCTTAGGTTTATCCTACTAAAGCTGGCATAATTTTAAAAAGTGCTCATCAGCAAATGAGGAATTGAAGGCTGTGTTCAGTTAATAATTTTATTTACTGATTATTTGTGGAAGTCTCCCATGAGCTGTCTGTGAGTGGTGATAAGGGGAACAGGGCACACAGGGCAGGGACAACTGCCTTCTGACAGGCAATCAGGCTGGTGATACACTGAACCCTTCCAGCCAGAGACTCAGTCTTGTGGAAAAACCAGAGACCACATGAAATGTTTTTCCGTTTATTCATTCCTTCCATTTTAAAGCCATCCTTGCCTCAGCAGCAGATCTTTCTGAGCACATATATGTTGCTGACAGGTAAAGGAAGGCCATGTGCCTGCCAGAGCATCCTTTCTTGCCATTCCTGCCTGGCTGATGTACTTTCTCTGAGCTGATTTCACTTTTCAGAGGCTACATTGTTAACATATCTACCAAATTAATTTTGCTGAAAGCCACCAAAACAGCACACTGACTACAGGGTGAACAGGGAACCCACAGCAAATTGCAAAGTCTGCTTGTATATATACAATAGAAGAAGATTTGCTAAAATGTTTCATTGTTCTTACGTGTAATCTGTGAGGAAATCCACATAATAGAAAAGCAGCCTATAATTTGTAGCAAATGAGTGTGCTTTGGGGAAAATCAATCAAATGGTCTAAGATGTGTTCTCAACTCCTAAACTAATGATCCTTCCTGTGAGCAGCATGAAACAGCGGGCGAGTCCCAGGTGGCATAAATCCTCCAGGTCTCAGTGGAGCTGTGACAGTTTATACTACCTCAACAGTACTCTAATTGTGCTTCAAACTTTTTACGGTGGCAAGCAGTCAGTGTTTCCAAAGTCTCCTTCTTTCTAAGCAGTCCCGAAGCTAAACAAACAAGGTTACTAGTTAGGGAGAAGAGAATGTCATATTTAATTTATAATCTTTCAGAGCTGATGTGTTTAAAAATAAAACCTCTGAAAATCTACTTTTGTCTTAAGAAATGCCAAGCAGCTGCGTAGAGGAGGCATTCATGGCTGGGACTTGAACCAACTTCTGTTAAGAGAGGAAATTAGGACCATTTTGTTATCCTGACAAAACTGAAATCTATGAGAACAGTAATTCCTTTGCATCAAAATCAATAATTCCAGCATGTTTTTAACATGGCAATTTGCTGCGGAACATCTTGACAATAATTCAGTAAATCACTAGTACTGCATTAAATCAGCTGCTTGTTTGAATGTGTAAGTGCAGAACTGCATGAAAAACATGTAGTCAAGCCAGAGAAAATCTCACAATATCATTACTTCCTCACTTCTAAAGCAATTCTGAAAGATTTGAAAATAGATACAGGTAAGAAGCATTGGTTTACATAGAGAAGTTAAAAATAGACCAAGATCCAAGCCTTTAACCCTAATCTGACAAGAACTTCTAGAAGTTATTTCTCTGTATACCTCAGATTATCCATTTGCAAAATAAGGATATTATTAAACAGCGAGGGGAAATTATTAAGCAGTTAACAGCCATAACACAATCTTCATAGCCCTATGTCAGCACTAAATACCATTATTATTTAACAGATTATGTAAAACAAAATAAAAAGGAGAGAGGATATTTCTCTGTATTCCTGTAACATGCTGCTTTGAAGCACAGAGCATGGAACATTCATCTTGATATGCGTCGTTTAGCAGTAGAAACATGTACTTCACAGTGGCATTACTTAAATTAATGATATACAAAGGGCCAAAAAAATTGCTTTTACAGAAAATTCAAGACAACTCTTAAACCTCATTAACTTCTTTGAATTAAGCTTCTAAAAGATGTAGAACAGGAAATCCAAATTCCATAAGCAAAATATGTTTAGAAAATATCACTGACATAATTTAAACTGTATCAGTTTGTCAGGGGATAGAATGTGTAAGTAAATATCAATATAACAATGCATTTGCCATCAGCCATAAGCAGTACTGTGTGTCTCTATTTCACACTGCCTAATCTCTGCTGAGTAATTAGAAGTGTTGTGACAGTTCTGAAAATGAGAAATGACACTCTTACACGTGCTCCAGAATGCATCCACCAGAAGATCGATAGCAAAGGAACACTTCCAAAAGGAAATCAAATAATTTATGTTTTACTTCGTTGTAAATTCTCTGTGATGGATGCTGGAATTAATTTTGGAGATGTTATGCTCAGCAGTTTATATTGGAATAAGAATTCTTTGTGAAAGAGTCTATTTTAAATCATGCTGGTGATACACAAAACCTTACTATTGAATAAACAAGTCAAAGAAGTCTAGATAACTAAATTCAGTTCTAGGTAAGTAACTATCTTTCTTTACCATCTTTCATGCTTTTGAAAGCAAACATGACCCTCTAGGATGCTCTGCTCTCTATGCCAAGTTCCATCTGAGTCCTCCAGCTGTGTCCTGCTAGTTACAGCTAAATCTGTAAATGATTTTTCAGCCAAACTGCCAATTCACAACTTTGGCAGTGTGAAGGGTATAAAAAATTTGCCTCTAGAAGGTCAATATCACTGGATGTTACCCAATTTTTGTCTGTATCGTTTAGAGGCTATTTCAGTTATCTCAAATAATTGGATATTAGTATGATACAGCTCACTTAGATGCCTTGGTGCAAGAGGTATCCCTTTTTTTCCTTAACCCAGACTAGGGTTAGATACAGGACACTAAATATATTGTACAGAATGAAACAGTTGCTTTCAGGGGCTGATGTCCAGCTACATGGATATTGAGGTCTCTGTATTAGAGCATTCAAGTCCAGTTCTGTGAATTGGATGCCTGTAGTGGCTGGGGTGCATTAAAGGAATTCGTTTTATCTAAAAAAAAAATAAACCAGTTTTGCACACTTGGAGACCACCCCACAATGGGAATCAAACCACGTTAGCTGGGCACCATTCAGAGACTTGCTTCAACAGGACACTCCTAAGCCAGACTCTGATAATGACATGGAGGCACTCAAAGTCAACTACTGAGAAACAATGTGCTAATTTTTCATCAGCAATTTGTATATATTTAGAGGTGAGAAGAGTAAATATGAAAATGAGCTTGTGGTCAGCACAGCAACAGTTGTCAACACACATCAACCCACGTCAACACCCTTGGTGTGTTATAAATACAACAAATCACTGTGGTGTCTTTATCCTGGGGCTCTCTCTTATGTGAAAACGTAACTTGAACTGTGGATAAGACCCTGCACAACCACTGCTCACAAAGGCATGACTGCACTCAGGGAGGAGACATGGCCAAGAAGAACAGCAGGAAAGCTCACCCAGCCTGTCTTCCCCGTGCTCTTTTCAGGTTCTTCGTGCATGTCCAGTGTAATGGTATTTAGCTGCCCAGCCTGGCCTGTGCTAACATTGCCAAATGCTAAACGTGGGGAGAAATGGAGCAGTAAGGAGGGAGGTCCCTTGGAACAGACAACAGATGCTGCAGGGCCCATGGGGTTAGCTGCCATTGTCCCCTGTGCCCTGAGCAAGGGTGACTTCCACAGCCAATTGCCATATGACTGCAATTACAGCCTGAGTTACAGCACTTACGCTTGAGGAGCCTGAACTGGGCTTCATGAACTACGACATTTCCTAACTTTGGGGTATTTGATTTTCCAAAGTTTTGGTTTTCATACGGTTGTTTGGTTTATGTGACTCTGAACTACTTCAAAAACGGATGTCAGCTTTTCAAATATGCTTTGGGGAAATAGATGCTTATGGGAAAATTTTCAGTTCAAACAAAATTGCATAGTTCTCAAAAAATTGTCCAGACCTTTTCACAATTATGTTACATCATATATATATAGTTTAAGCAACTCTGGATCATTTCACAGCTCAGCTTTTCTTATCTTTTTATAGTTCTGCTACTGTGGCTCCATTCTTTCCCATATGAAGAAACTTAATTAATATTTTATATCCTTACTAAATTGTGAATACAATTTACCATAACAGTACAGAAAATAGCAAATACACATTGTCTCCTGCCAACAGAAAATCCTTAACAGCTGTTTATTGCTCATTTGCAAAACATAAGAGCAATGGAATTCCATTACTTAGAGAAACTGGCTGTTCCATGATATCTTTGGCAACAAACACCACACTTATCTTTTTGAACAATGGACTCTCAAAGTTTCTCCAGCCTACAAAAATAAGACAGTGAAGAATACTTTTTCTTAACTGTAAAATGCTAAACAATGGGAACTGACTCACAATCAGCTGCATTTTGTTTCATGAAAACTAACCTTTTCATCCCTCTTTTCCCCTCAAAAAAAGAAATTTGCTCACTGCAAATTGCGAGGAACGTTTCAAGCAACCGCCTCTTTCACAGGAAGGACTTTTTATTGAGGTCAAGACTTTGGCAAAATGAGAAGAAATTCAGACTGCAATATGAGTAATATAAGAACTTACAAACAACATTAAGGGAGTGACTTAGACACGTTTATAATGAAACATACAGAAATTGCACAGCGGAGTTTTTTCTAACTGTTCAAAACTTGGTCTTAAATACCAAGAAAAATAAAATCAGGGTTTACACCACAGTTATTTCACATATGGTTTTAACTTAATAACTTGCAAGTTTCCAATAGTTTTAAAAAGAAATATCTACAGCATACCAGATAGATGCTAGCCCCTCAGAAAGCCAGGACATGCACATACCATCCATAATCTGGTTTCTATATTTAGGTAAGAACTATACCTAAAGCCATGAAGGTCAGCACTGAATCAAGTCAAGCATACTTTAACAGACATGTCTTCTAGACAGTGTTTACCACGGTACATTGCTCCTAAACCCACACTAAACATCATGCCATTTGAAGACCTCAGATGGAACTCGCACTATTAAAAGAGACTGGATAGTGTATTCACATACCTCAATAATCCTGTCATGAATTTGTAGCCCTCCTTCCTTAGCAGCAGGCCCCGTGTCAACTATTTTTGATACAAAAATTCCTTCGCTAGATGAACCATCTTGATTGTCCTTTAAGAATGGAAAGAAAAACATAGTATTGTACCTTGAACTAACTCTAATTCGCCCTCAGCTAAAACTCCTCCGTGTCACAACAGTGCGTGTAATTTGAAAGAAATATTCTTATTGATGTCTTAATATGGAATTACTTTGTGTTAATGAGAACAGTGATACTCCTATTTTGAAAGATTAAACAACCAGGAGTGGACTGCCATTAGGCACATTAGTTGCATGATAATAACTTTCCTCTGACTTAGGCCAGCTCAGCAGTAATTGTCATTACAATTACCCTTAATGTAAATCCTGTGAGACAGCAGCCTGCTTGCACATCAAACAAAACACAACAGCACATTTTTATTTTTAGTTGCACAGCTCTTCCTCTGGAGGCTTCAAAAATAAAACCATGAAAAACAACTCATACCTAACAAGGTATTTTCATATTCTTGTGTATTGTGTCACCACCTTCTACCAGTGCAGAAAAATGTCTCAGAAAATTGAAAAACTCTATAAAGAAAGAATAACTTTCAAGTGAATTTACTAGGAATAAATCATGATTAATGTCAGATTTCTAAGCGGCCAAGTAGTAGTTCTGAATTCTTTCTAAATTACTAGGACAAGGTATAATCCACTCCTTGATCTAATTAAAGTCATATGCAGCAGCTCCAGCCAACAAGCATTCAGAAAAAATACATCAGTGAGTGTATGGTGCAGGAAACATCTGCTGAAATCATCAAATTCAAAAGTAGATTGTTTAAGCTACATCCCTTCACCTGCACAGAGGGCTGCTCAATCTCTGCTGGAAAGGAGAGTAAATAACGTTTTCTTAATGAACTGTAAAGGGCCTAAAGCTGTGGGCCCTGAACGCATGCAACATCTTCAAAGCAGTACAGGCTGAGAAGGAGATACCATGGGTTTCACCATTTTGGGAGTGACACTGCCCCAATATTGGTGCTGCTAGCTGTGATGATGTGCGAGAATAAATACGCTGCGAGAGAAAAGCCAGTGTAGTTAATAGACAGCCGATACAAATGTGAATATGAGGTTTGTTCTGAAGGAATCCCAAGAGGACCAAATGCTTGTCAGCAGCATTTTTCCTCTAAGTGTTGACCTACATGCTTTTCCCAACTGGAAAGGGCAAACATATTTTAACAATTAACATACCACGCATGGTCGGCCACCAATAATATTAAATCCAAGGGAGCCAGAGTCACGGTGAAGGACGAGAGTCAGTGCTTTGGTTTCCTCACCCTACAAAGAACAGATAAACATATTTAAAACATTTGTGGGCATTGGTAAGTAGGATAGAGAATACTTCAATCCAGGTTTGTTGGGTTGATTTCTTATTTTTTTCCCCTTATATAGTTCATAGAAAAAAGTTTAGCACAACTTTGCAGGAGCAAAGTCAGCAGCTCCCAGCTCCACCACCCCACCCCGCTCCGGCAGCTCTGCGTTGCGAAACCCACCCTGGAAGATTTATGCCTATTTTTTATTGAGATCTACAGTGAGACACTTAACAGCAACAGGAGATATTTATATGTAATAGTGGTTCCTGCAACTACTTGACCTAGTCATATGTGATGCGTTATGTAAAATACTCCGTGTTTCCAGTAGTCAGATTCTTGACTTTTCCAGTGCTGGAGGGTGACTGAATCTCAGGACTGCATTTTTATGTTGCTTCTCTCTAGTGCTTCTGGCTACAGGGCATTGTTTTAAACAGTATCAAACATGAAGTGCTATACAACGAATTCTCTGGTGAGTTTTAGAAAAGAGCATTAAACAGAACTGCTACAAATTTTGCAAAAAGCCTAGGATGTCAACTGCTATTCACAATGCCTGCCATGAATAGGTTTTACTGGCAAAAAGAAAAATCCTTCATCCTTAAAAATCAATACATTAATTCCCTAAAATATGAAATTCTGCAGTGAACAGTTCTCTGATTGGACAAAAAATGGACAACAGAGATTGGGCAGACTTGTAATATTTGGGGAAATATCTGTGCAAACTTGATCTGTCATCCTGTCCTCCTACCCCAGCTTGTTCCTAACTGCAGATATCAATTGATAGATAATGTCCTTTATTGCACAGCAATGCTACTTAGGTCTATTAACTTTCCTTAAGACAAAAGTGCGTGCATGCACTATGAAATGACAACTAAATCCTCACGAGGTACTAACTAAAATGTCGATCAAGTGGCTCAACACTATAAAACTATACGACAGACAACAGCAGAACACTGCAAAAAGCCATTTAAATAACACTACTTTCTTTAGAAAGCAGAATAGGATCAGTAGGTTGTGCATCTACAGGTATATATGAACCTTGCTACATATGAACCGCCAAGATCTTTTTCTTTGTTTTATCCAAAGGGTGAAAAAGTTATGAACACAAAAAAGTTTGAGGAAGTTATTTTACAAGTCTGGTTTTCATAACCAATTAGTGACCAAAATTACAATAGTTACATTGTAATTCAATGCAGATGTTTTTAGTTTGTGCATTTTTCTTCTAACATGTCAATTTGAAGTTGTCAATCAAATATTAATGTCTATTAAACTCATAAAAAATGTCAAAGTAATCCTGGATTACTGAATTACTCCTACAGATCTGGGGATGATAACAAAGCCCAATTCCCTGCCAGTGTAAACTGGCAGAGCTCCGCTGACCGCACGCCCAGAGCTCCAGGGGAGCTGCACCAATGTACTCCACCTGAAAATTCGGTTTACAATTCTCCTGTCAGTTTGCGATCATTATCGTTCCTGCAGGTTGAATAATAAAGAGATTTGGCCCTGATACAGAGGAAGTGATTAAACTCTGATTTTATCTGAATCTGCCTACACTCTGCATCAGTGAGAATCAGGCAACCAGAAGAGAACTGAAAAATGAAGTGAAGGGTATTTCCCTGCAAGTCTTCAGACCCAGACCTCAGACAGGATTTCAAGGAACAAATTTCCAGTCCTGTGAGACCACTTTCAGGGACCGATAATTCAGGATTTGAAAGACAAGGACGTGCTAGCGCCACTGTTTATTTCCCCTATTATGCCTTTTTAAGAGGGCAAATCAATTAGAACAATCAAGAAACAATTACAATGTTGCTCTTGGACACTTTTGGTAATTGAAGTTGAATGTTTTCATTAAAGCCTTCTTACATTGCTGTGATTGGATGCTTTCATACTTAGCAGAAGTATTTAAAAAAAAAAGCTAATGCTGTGTTGTTTCTTTTTTGTAGGTACTCCTGACAAACATCCATGGGGGTTTGAAAGGAACTTGCCAGACAGTTCTGATGGATCTGTACATTGTCTCCATCTTCTCCACGGCAGCAGAGTCCTGTTACAGAACACAATGCACGTGCAGAAGACTAATCCCACCGTCTGTGCAAACTGCCCCAGCACCCAGGAAGCAGCTGCGTGTTCTCTTTACCACTTGGTTCTGCAGATTCACACCTCAAATCTTCACAACCTTCTTCACTTCATAAGAAAGCCATGATGCAAATTATTTTCCCAGGGCTCTGCCTTTCTTTTCCCCTCTGACATATCTTGCATTTCAGTGAAACAATCATTAAACAGTGAGGCAACTGTGGAAATGTGGTGGCCAACGTCCAGCCCTGCCCCGTCATCGGCTTCGGCAGCAGACCTGATGGTTACTGGCACGTTGCACTCCCACAGCTGAACAGAACTCTTAAACCTAATTCTTGAAATTACTGTACTTCCCAGCTGAGTGACGTTGAGCTAACAGACTGCCTTTCCCTTCAGATATTGGATGACTCCAATTGCTGTGGTAGTGCCATGGATGAGAAGGTCCACTTTTGTTACAGGAAGCACTGCAGCTCCTTGTTTGCTGGCAATAGGGCTGCCAGGACCAGCCCAGCAGATCCTGCTTTGGGACAGCCTGAGGAAAGGGTATCTCCCTGTTTTAAAGGACTTCATCTGGCTTTTATACAATTGAACCACCTCCACAGAGGCATTAAACGAGGTCCTACACAACAGGTCATGAACTGGTTCTGGTATGTCCGATACATTTACTGAAAGTCAATCCTTGCATCATCAGGGCAGCAGAAGGGTTTCCACCACAGGCTGCACTGGGAACTGCTTCTGCTTCTCCCATACTCATTTCTTCCCAAAGGACTTTGTCAGCGGTGTACATAAAGGAACAACCAGATCAGCTTATCAATAGGTGTGGACAGAGGTGTGTTTCAGCAAGGATTAAACATTGTTTGAATAGCGTGAGGGTTTTCTTGATTATTTAGACTTTGATGTTTGAGGATTGACATGTCTGATCAAAGGAAATACTAATTTTGAGTAGTAAGACACACCACCTTCCCTACCACTCCTTCCTCAAGCTTGTCCACAATAAGCCTCACCTCTTCCCACCAATGAACAGACACTTTCTGAAAAATCTTCAAATCTGCCTTTTGGAATAAGCACGGATCAGACATCCAGTAAATACACAGGAAAGTTAAAATGCCCCCTCAGTGGCAAAGAATACACATGGAAAACAAAACTGGAGTCACTTAAGGTACTTATCTGTTTAAGGGACTTATAATATTGTGAGAAATTTACAATGTGTATGAAATATACATTTTATCTTTGTCTTCTCTCAATATAGTTATGGCAGTGTTATAAAATGCACTTTAGAAATGGGAGATCGAGCACAGGAAAGTTATGTGATTCATCCTGTATGGCAAAGGAAGTCTATGCTAAGGCAAACCCAGATCTGGGTCTCCAAAGTTTGTCTTTGGGTCTGAAAAAGTTTGTCCCAGCCAAAAGACCATGAATTTGGGTCTTTCATGAATGGCCTCATGTCCCTCAATATCATATTTCCTGTTTAACTAAGCATTTAAACAGCACTGTAAGTGGGCATTTCTTCTGTTCTGACTGGAGGATATGTCATCTGATTTATTCTAGATGGGTTCCACATCTGCAGCAACACGCAACCATCAGGAAGGGAAGTCAGAGGAGCTCTTTTCTTCATCTACAGAGGAGCCAGAACATTCTGCAGTAAGTAAGTTTGGCAACCATCACATCTAACCTATGAACACAGCTGGTTAGTCCTAGGCCTACTTCAGTTTTAATGTAGACTGGACAAATTACATCGTATAACAAAATACGGGAATTACGATAATAAGAGCTAAATAACGATAGCAGTGGCACTGCATGCTTTGAATGAGCAATTACTTTTGAAATGGAAAGAAGTTATTCTACATTATCATATATGTAATCCAGGTGTTCAGAGACCTCAACTGTGGGCAAGAACCAATGCCCTGCTGAGCGTTACAACCTGCATCACGCACTGCACGGTCTGTGCAAGTGTCTCAGAAAATAACCCCAGAGTAAGAACTGGGAAGCATGCCACAGCCCCAAATTGGTAAAGCATCCCCTGCACTGGGCGATTACCAAGGGCCTTTTAAAAAACTCTGTAGCGCACAAAGATGCAAGTTTGCTGATTGTACTTCTGTGGGAGCTAGGCAGACTGAAGCTGTTAGTATTGGAAAGCTGCCCAAAATGCTGTGAAAGACATGTAATTGATTGACCGCTAGACCACAAGTCTGTGGTGACATGACACCTTCCAGCTTTCTTAGATGAGGCACTGCTTCAGAAAAGTGTATAACAGCCTTTTGTAATAGGGCTGAAAATGAGCACAGTCGCCTCGGCCAGCTGTATCCATAAATGTGATTAAAAGTATTGCTGGAAACTATGTCCCATGCACATTTACAACTGTGTGAGCTAAGAGCGGGTCGCTACGCTTTACAGAGCTGGATATTGCAAAGCCAACATTATCAATGCTGGCCAGAAAGACATGAAGGAGGGGCAGTGTGGGAGTAAAGGTGTGCTGTTTGGATGGGAGCAGAGACGAGGAGGTAGAGGTTCAGTGAGGTGGTTTCTGACAGCAGAACTGTACAGAGGGCTTTTCTATCAACAGAAAGCTCCTACTGCAAAGTACAGGGGGCTGCAGGAAAAGGGGGAGACAGAACTGTCCCGAATCTTGACATGAACATAAAGTTTTACTGCAGAGTTTAACTTGCATCATACCCAGTATCGCTAGAAGTTAAAACAGTACACTCAGTATTAAAATATCCCTTCTGTTTTGAGTTAGCAAAACATGGTGGGTTGTTTTCCCATGGATTTCTCAACAGAAAAAAACCCCTAAACCTCCAAATGTGAAGATTTGTTTTGGAGCCTCAACATTACCCGAAGTGTGAATACAGACGTGTGACAGTTTTGAACAGTTTAATGCTGCTGTGTCTGTGGTAGCACATTCCAGGTCACGGGAAGGACTCTGAATGTCTTCATTTAAAAGAGAATTGGCTTCTAGGGCTGCCCTCGCTGGGGAGTCTCATTCCAATTAAAACTTGGGGATTGTTGTAGCTCTCTGGCTTTTGATTCTGGTCATTTTATAAATGGTCTAATTCTGACGGGCTGAAGTCAAGGTAATTTTTCTCCTCCTAAACTGAGCTTTTAAAGAACCCTGCGTGACTCTGGAAAAATCTGCAAGTACACAGCAGTCGTCTTGTATTTGGCCATGGGTGTTACAAAGGTGATGGTTTCAGACCATGAAATAGCTGGCAGGGCGTCTGCGTTGTGAACAGTTAATCCTAAAGACTGCAGTTTCTGGGAAGCCGTATTCTGGGGCGCTAGGTGAGCTGAGGGTCTGGAAAGCATTGGGTCACAACAGCCTCTTCCAATTCACTCCACTTTGCTTTACTCCTGGGAGTCGATTTCTGATGGTTTAATATAATTTCCAGCCCTGGAAAGTCCAATTTTTCCATTTAGAGGCTTCTTTGGGGAGAGAACCAAGGGAAAAAAAATAGTTTTACTGTGACTTTGGTATTTTGATGTGTGAGTTGCCATATGGGGTCCAGACATCAGTGATGGTCACATCAGAATACGGATATATAGATACATAGATAAGTGGTGCGTTATGGCTGTTAGCAGCCAAAGCTCCGCTGTTTCAAAGGGTGTGGGGGCCGGAGGGGCTCCTCGGGACACCTCCCTCTCCGGGCAGGCACGGCTGAGAGCCCCACGGGACCCTCCCCGCAGGCGGGAACGCGCGTGTCGCCCCTGCGAGCCCCTCCCGCGGCCCGACACCGGGGGAGCCACCCCGGCTCCCCCCCTTACCTTGCCGGGGGAGGCGGCGCGGGCGCAGGCCAGGGCGTCGAGGCGGGCGCTGTACTGCGTGAACCGCTTCTGGTATCGCAGCGCCGTCACCTGCAGCTCCAGCTGCGCCGCCGCCAGTCGCGACAGCAGCGACTGCTCCCGCTTGCCGGCCCGCAGCGCCTCCTTCTTCAGCGCCTTCTCCAGCGCCGCCGCCCGTGCCTGCAGCGCGGCGCCGTGGGCGCGCAGGGCCCGCAGGCAGCCGTGTCCGCCGGCCCGGCGCTCGCCGTGCGTGAGCATCAGCCCGCAGCCCTGCTCGCAGAGCCCGGCGGGCCGCGCCTCGCAGCGCTCCCGCATGTGCGCCTCCACGTCGCGGAGGTTGAGGACCTGGCGGCAGCCGCGGTTGCGGCACTTGGCGGGGGAGAAGTCGCAGGTCTCGGCGTGCTCGCCCAGGTGTTGCAGCGGCACCACCGCCTCGCAGCCCCGCGCGTGGTTGTCGCACTTGATGTCCAGCTTGAGGATGAGGCTCTTGAGGGGCAGGACGTGGTTGAGCTCCTTGGTGGAGATGCGCTGGCAGTTGACGGGGCAGCTGCCCTGCTGCACCACCCAGGGCAGCACGCAGCCCGCGCAGAAGACGTGGCCGCAGGGGGTGGTCAGAGGGTCCTCCAGAACTTTGTTGCACAGGTTGCATTTGAAGTCGGGATCCACGTCCCCGCTGAAGCGATCCAGCTCGAACCCCATCCTCTCTCCGCTCTGCCAAAACCAAGCGAAAAAGGGGAAAAAAAAAAAAAAAAAAAGCCCAGCAAAAGTAACTAAAGTGCGGGGAGAGCAAAAAAATAACAATAAATAGATATCAGCCGGCTGCCCCCGGCACCCAGCCCAGCGCGCAGCGGTGCCGGTCCGCCGCCCCGGCCCTGCCGGTCCCGGCCCTCCTCCCGCACCGCCGCCCCGGGCCGCTCTCCGCTCCGCCGCCTGCGCACCGCGCTGCCCCGCGCTGCCCGCCCCGCCCCCGCCCCGCCCCGGGCCCGCCCACCCGGGGCGCCCCGGGGTCCCCCGCGGGTCCTCAGCCAAGGACAAGGGTGCCTTTGTTTCGGGGAGAGGAGGGGGGGGCGCTCCGGTTTGTCACCCCCCAGGTGGTGGCAGGTAACCGGGAGCCCGGGGATGGGCGGGGGGGAGCAGGAGGGATGCGGGGGGAAAGGGGACGGCGGTGGGAGAGGAGGGGGCGGGAGGTGGGCGAGGGAGGAGGGGACTGACTGATGAGTTCTTTGCTGGGACACCCTCACACTACCGGTGTAGTACAAACAGAACGGTCTGCCTTACGGAAAAGGGACCCGGTTTTTTCCGTGCTTGCTTCGCCTGTTAACGTCCCCTGATGCCACTGGGATGTAAGTGGGGGAGAGGAGAAAAGGCTGCCACTTTGATACCTGTTAGTGCCTGGAGGTGATTTCAAAGCACTCCAGAGACTGCTCTAACACGCCAGCCCGACCACACCTGGAGCACCAGCCGTAGCGTTGGGCTGAACCATTTCTCTTACAAGGCAGATATTCACATACTGAATAAAAAGCAATAAAAGCGAAAGCTTTGTTCATTGTGGCTGGTGGAGCCGAATTCTCACGTGCACTACAGCCACGTAACCACCTCAACTGTTCCTTTAACATGTTTCCCTTCATGGCAAAGTAGGAGCCCAACTAGGAACTTCAAATAACCTTTAGTATATGACTATTATATCACGGTAAAATGATTTTCTGAACATCTGGGATGATTATTTGACCTTTAGAAGGGAACAGACTCGTGGCTGCACAACTACATCCGCAATTCAGTCTCAGGCAGGAAGTTTTTAGTGTTAAATGTTTTCACTTTTCAAATATTAATTTCATCTGTAGTGCTCATTTCATTCTAATTATTAATGTTCCATAAAGCTTAAGGTTGCTTTTGGCTGTGTGCATCACCCTGCTGAAGAAAGTGTGCATCGTATGTGTAGGGGTATGTACCTGTGCACTATATATGTAGGGGTATGTACCTAGCTGAGGAAGTTTTTATAGATTTGTTCCTTTTAAAAAACAAATAGATAAGTGATGTCATACAGCACTGTGCATGGAGGTTCTCTGTTAACTCCATCTGAAGGCCATGCATAGTCCAGGGCTGTGCTGATGAAGTTTAATTAATACATGTATATTACTGACTTTCTGATTATTCGATTTGATCCATAGTAGTGAGTGCCATACTTTCCTCTTGTGCTCCACTGCCTTTTTCCTCTTCCTTCTCTTTCTCATCTCTGCCTCCTCAGGATTCCCCTTCTCACCACTCCCTCTTACCATTTCCCGTGCCGCAGTGTTGCACCTCTTCCACCAGCCGCGACTCCGCTGATTGCCCACGTAACGCCAGGACACTTCACCACCAGGACACTTCACCACCAGGACACTTCACCACCAGGACACAGTTGTTTTTTTTTTTTTGCAGTTTGTCACAAAAGCTCGGATAGCTGTTGCTAATCACGGCATCTGTTCCTTCCCATGGGCATTTTATCTGAAATAAAACTTCACAATCCATGGTCTGGGGATGCACATAGTACAAATGAGTGACTGCGGCGTTGGTGCTCGTTTCCAAAGCTGCTGTGTCAGCCTTTGATGGGGAAATCCATCAATGCAACTATTTCTGAATAGGCTGGTTTAAGATAACTGCTCTGTATTTGTGCCCCATGTCTTACGGCCTTCTTGACATGAGTTTATAAAGTCCCTCGTGCATTCAGGATGGCTGTAAATAGAAATGGAAATACGTTACTTCCAACGATAGCTGTAGCAGTGTCGGTTTAGTATTTCAAAGGTGTCGCTACGGGATGCTTGAGGCCATTCCTGTTGGAGCCAGGGGCAGAGCTTTGATTGATTTCAATGAGAATGACGTCAGTACCAGGTTCCTTAGGCTAGTTGAAACTATACAAATGTTTAGATGGAAAATATAGGCAAGAACTTAAATAACATTTTCATTTGGAGTCATGGCTAGGCAGATGGTGTGCTGAATTCTGTGATATACTTTAATGTGACATTTATGTAGGAATAGATACTTTATTTATAAATTAAAACTTTTGAAGGCCGCTGCAGTCTTGCATTTAGACTGCAGTGGGGAGCGCTGACAGCTGCTGTTATCCACGGGAGAGGGCACAAATGGAGCTTTCCCTACTGGAGACACACACATTTCAGTTCTCCCTTGGAAAAAAATGTTTAAAAAACAGCCTCTCAACATGAGCCTTTAATGTTATTTTTTAAAGGCTGAGGTTTGAGACTGAAAAGAGGTTTGGTTTCCACTGTGTTGCCACCAGGGTTGAAATTACATTGCCACAGCTAAGGAAGGTCATTTTTATTTAGTCACTTCTCTCATCATCAGAAGTGTACTGGGGTGGGACCATTACTGAACCGTTAGGGCTCTGTCATTTCACTTTGCTCTTCTGTCATAAGGGTGAGGGCATGTCAGTTTGTACTTTGGGATGTAGCACAGGCACAATGACAACTCTCAAAGGTCTGCAAAACTGAGGGTTTTGCAGCAGGTTTCACTCAGTCTGTCTTTTTTTTGGGTTTTTTTCCTACTGCTGTGAAGTCTCCAGTCTCACAGAATATCAAATCCAATTTGATTGGAAGTACTTTTTCATCTTCATCTGCCTTTTGTTCATAAAGGTTAGCATCATTTTACACTTGATCATGAGATCTTTGCAAGAACCCCTTTTTTTTCTTTTCACATCGATTTGCCTTTGAAAAAGCAGAAACCATTAGGTAACGCAGAGGAAGAGTCAAATCCCTCTCCATGGCAATCATCTGTGTCATTCTTCTGCCTTATTTGATCCTGACAAAATCCTAGGATTATTAGAACATGTCCAATGTAACACGGTCTTTCTCATGCACTTAGCTGATGAGTTGGAGCCTTTTGGAAACTGAAGCTCAAGGTGGTCCTGGCCATGTTTAAAATATGTTTAGTGTATTTAGAATATGTGCAGTATATTTAAAATGTATCTAAAATGCCAAGATCTTCTCAAAGTTCTATGCATTGCCAAGCACTGAACCCTGTACAGTTATAAATTTGAAAGATTCTGTATTCTATGACATTCTATGACCTTTCTTGTACTATGTATGTTTTACGTGTTTTTTTCTTCATCTGTGTAGCTCTTGTCATTAAAATTAAGTAAACTCACCTCAATCCTTTATCTTTGCTGCTGGTAGAAATGTAAGTGTGCATTGATAGAAGATGCACAGAAGAGCTGGTGAATGTGGACCAAATAAAATGTCAGTCTTGTAATGAGAGAGCATAGTCTGTATCAACCACCACAGAGACAGTTCATAATGATAATGGTTTACGTGACATTTGTATGAAGTGTTTTGCAAAAGGTTGGACTCTGGCTTGGCGGTTGAGCGAGGGCTTCAGGGTTTTACATGTACGAGCAGAAGGCCCATAGAATATTCAAATGGATGCTTAGAAGTAAGTTGTATATTACCAGCAGAAGCTGGATCAAAAATCCAAATCAAATCTCTCTGTTTCAGCAGAAATGTTTAAGCAAGAAGTAAAGGATATCACATGAGCATCCTTTGTTGAAGATATTCCATACATATTTGGGTGCAGCTGCTTAAGAGGTACTCCACTGCCTCAGCAATCTAGTTGTTCTCAGAGACATACTTGAAGGACTGGAATCATTTGAGCCTATTTCATAACTGCCTTCCTTCTCCTCATCTCTTCACATAACTAAAGTCACAGTAAAGTTTATATTTTAGTTATGAATAACTGAGAGGCAAGGTCCACAAGAATTTTGGCTATAAGTACGCATTCCTGTAGTAATGTGGATAGAGATAAATATAAAATAATGCTCTTATTTCTGGAGCATTTTAGGAAATTTGATCAGTCAGCCATGCTGAGTGCTCTTTGTCTGAATAGTTACATTAATTTATTACTACAATATCTGAGAGTCTTGAAGTTATTTATTATACATTTTATTATGAACAATCCCCTTTGTAGTAAGGGAGAATTAGCCATGTTTTAGGACTGGGCTTAATGAAAGGCGGGATAACAGAAGTGCCCATTGTAATTCACTAAGTCTTTAGCTGAGTGCTAGAAATTGAATTCTGCTTTTCCTGAGCCGTTACTCACTTGATATTGGAGCCAATTTTGGTGAGCAGTTGCTTTTTATGAGTAAGTCTGTGATTTGAGTACAAGACTGAGGGCCAGACCTCACCACTGCTTGCCTGAAACTACACAAGGATTCCAAATTTCAGAGGAGGCTACATCCCAGAAAGCATTTGGTATCCAGCCCTGTGGCCACAAATGCTGCATCTTTGAATTTCTTCAGCAATACAAAAACGTGCAGAAGGTATCAAATTATGATGTATGCACCACATTCTGTACTATATAATTTCTTTGTCTTTTCCTCCCTTATTTAAATGATTTAGAGAGAGAGAACTGACATTATATATGCCTAATTCTCTTTCACACATCTTACCCGTTGTAAGTAATGATAATGTTTAAATCCAGACTGTAATTAACTCAGTGGTAATGGGTGGGACATAAAATACAAGCCATAATTTAGAGGCGTATTCAGTGGGAGTTTGTAGGATGAATTCAGTAATAGTGGAGGTCAGTCCACATCTCAGAGAATAGGGAGTGCTCAGTGAACACAAATTGCTGAGCATCTTTTCCCCATTTTCCATGCACGTGGATGTTGCAGACCTGGCAGACAGTGCTCATGTGTGCGGCGTTTTGGATGGGGAGGTGTGGTTGGGGTTGTATTTAGCTGACAAATCTGAGAGCCTTTGGATTGCCTTTAATTGACAGTCTGACCTCATGAAAAAGAGGTGCAGCTGTATTTATCCATGACTGCCTGTTCACATATAAGCATTTCCGAAAGTCTTAAAGTCCAACCCTTTGCTCTTAAAATGTAAAAATATATTCCTCTTTTCAAGAACAGGAATGGAAATTAAGTCACTTTTCATGCTGGCAGGATGATTGTAGGTAATGTGGAATGTTCCATTTTTTCCACATCAGCAACACTGCTTTATCCCAGGATGCTTTTGTACCATTTCCAAAATAAACAGTTCTTAGTACTCGCACAAGGTGTGTTTCACAAGCAGGCTTTTGTGACCATCCACTGTTTCTTAGGTAAGCACTTGCCCTGCTTACATATTTACAGCACTGTTTACAGTTTTTATAAACTAAGGAAAAAATCCCTTTCAAAACACATCTTCATTTCCAAACAGAAGCCTTATGGAAAGCCCAGTCTGTTAAGTAAAAAAATTCTTAAGTTCTGGGTCAGGTGAGCCCTAAGATGGAAAAGAAACAAAGGTTAGGAGAATGCTGTTTGGCTTAGTGAGTGGTACAGCAGGGTGTTGTAGAGACCACAGCTCTCTAAGTGTTCAGGGAGGGCACAAAGCATCTTTGGGTGATCAGTCCAGCTGTTGCTGCTGACCTCTGTCTCTAGAACTTTCTAAATCACTGATTGCCAAAAGCTGGGAGAGGATCACTGCGAACAGACCATGGCCTGCCCATCTGTGCAAGGTGAGTATCCCCAGCTGATGGCACTTAGAGATGGGATTCTGGGCTTGATGACCTTTAATATGACCCTAATTGAGCTTTTTGCCTTTCCTTTCCTTTCCTTTCCTTTCCTTTCCTTTCCTTTCCTTTCCTTTCCTTTCCTTTCCTTTCCCCTTTCCTTTCCCCTTTCCCCTTTCCCCTTTCCCCTTTCCCCTTTCCCCTTTCCCCTTTCCCCTTTCCCCTTTCCCCTTTCCCCTTTCCCCTTTCCCCTTTCCCCTTTCCCCTTTCCCCTTTCCCCTTTCCCCTTTCCTTTCCTTTTTCCTTTCCTTTTTCCTTTCCTTTTTCCTTTCCTTTTTCCTTTCCTTTTTCCTTTCCTTTTCTTGTAGTTAAGGTATTTTGGAAAATCGTGGTGGCTTAAAGAAGCCTTTTTGCTTCAGTGCTCTTGGATTTCCTGGGGAATGGGGAATTTATATTGCTTTGAAACACAAGTTTTTAAAGAGGAGGTTCCAGTACTTAAAAACAGTAAGTGCAGATTTCAAAGAGTTATTTCCTTATTCCTTCTTGGGAAGGGGGTTAGAATACAATAAAGCCATGTGTAGAGAGGTGTAACTTTGGGAAGTTAAAGCAGGGACGTGATAAAATGTGCCTGGTGAAAAGGAGCAAATATGATGAGTGTGTGGAATGTGCCACTTGAAATGTGTGCAGTTTTAGAAAATTAATAATAATTAATGTGTGTGCTTTTAAATTCTGTAATAAAATAACTTCAATCCTTTCTAAGATAAACTTTGTATGATCAGGCTAGGATAAGTATCAAACTGGGCGTGAAGGCTGAGAATGTCTTGCTGTGCACTGGGCTATGCTGGGAAAGGTTGAGAACTGCTGCTTAGGATGTGTGGCTCTTCATTCAGCTCTGTGTGGGACTGGTGTGGATATCCAAGGAAGTCATATTTGAAGTGAGGACTGTGCTCCATGTTTAGCATATGGCTAATTTTCCCTTTCTGGGACATATGTCTGTGAGTAGGGTTGGCAGCTTCGATAATGAGGGGGATGGAGATTTCTGTCCTAGGAGATGCAGTGGGTGTCATATAGAAAAGAGAAGGAAACAAACGGAGGCTCCATCCCCTAGGAGGTGAGGAGACTCCTATGGAGAACAAAGCTGGTCCCATATGGAGCTATGAGGTGTTGTTGTCCCATGTGGAGCTGGAAGCTATGAGGTAGTGGTGTCCTCGGAGATCTGGATTTGTATCTGGGTTAAGCAGTTTCAGGGACACCCACAAAGTCACAAACTCTACTATTTAAGGTCACTCTTTCTCACTTGTTTTTCATACTTTTACTAGTTAATGTCCTACACAGTTTGTTCTCAAACCTAGTGTATGCATAAAAGAGCAGAGGCACTTGCAGGGCCTGAAGTAGGGTTAAGATAATCAACAGCTGTTGTCAGCCCGGCCAGACGTGTCAGAAACAGAGCTGAGGTCCATGAACTAAATGCACTGGTGTGCCAGGTCCATCGTGTGGCTCCTTTGCACCAAGCCTTCCTCTGGAAAAAGAGCTGGGAGTGGGGCAGAATCCTTTTCATGTCATATCCCTATTCCCCCAAAAATGTGTTGACATGGCTAGCTCCAGAATTAATCAGAATTGCTGCAGTTTTGTACTTCTCTCTGAAAACTTCTATTGACATTGCAAAGGGAATAACATTTTGAAAATGGCCTGACTAGCAGTTCCACAGGTATTTCTTCTCTTCTCCCTCCTCTTTCACTGCAGCTCATGTTTTTTTACTGTGTGGCTCAAGTAGGAGGCTGAAAGCTTAGCAATTTATTTAGGATCAAGGCTTTCTCCTAAACTGCAAAGCAGAGAATCCTGCTAAACATCAGGAGATCTGACTAGTAACTAGTACAGAATGTTATATGATTGGTAACAAATCCCTTTCTGTAGCTGTTTGCTGCTGCAGGCTATTTTAGGGAGATGATTGTTTTCAATATAATGGCTTACACTGCATGTTTGTACATTGCTTTATAACAATGAGGACATTATGAGATTGCTCCCGTACCTACTCTTCGTGTTCTGCTAATCCATTTTCCAATAGACAGCATTTATAGAGACTACAAGAAGATTTTTTTCTATACGCCAGTTAAAATAACTGCTCTTTGTAAAAGGACCTTGTGCCATAAAGTCAGGGAGACTTCACCTATGGGATTTAAGGCCAATACAAAACCTTCTTACCATTTGCAGCTATGACAGTGACTGCACCCAGCATCCTGTGTATTCAAAAATGTGCTGCAAGGACCTTCTTGACATTTGCTACTTAAACAGCTGTACACTAGGGATGGGAGGTGCCTTTTCTACCTAGTCCATTGTTTGATCATCAGAACTGTAGCTAAGAGACACTGTGTGAAGAGCAGAGTAGTTGTGTCTCCCTGAGACATGTTTATATAAGGCACTGGCTGCTCTGCGCTGCGTTTCTGGCTGTGTGCAGTCACAGTGGATATATACTGCTGCACCCTCAAGTAATGCAAACTCTAAAGCCTGTCCCTTTAGCCTAGTCTCTGAAGACTGATTTATTTGGTCCTGAGGGCAGGTATTACCTAAAAATGTGGTGTTTGTTCTGCAGTAGCTTTATGCCTTCCAATACCTTTTTTGTCAGCCACCACAGAAATTGACTTTTTCCCCCCCCTCAATGTAAAGAGAAATTCAGTGATGTTTGTAAAGAAAACTGGGCTGACTGGTGAAAAATCATGAAAAATATCATGGTATAAATAGTTTTATAGATTATTGAAGCTTGATGAAGTAGGCTCTAGTGACTGATTTAAGTCATTGAATAACAAGATAGAAAGTAATGGAAAAAGCCAAAGGTAACAGCCTTGATGGTAGAGTTAAATGATTTATCTGACTATAGCTATTCTAAAGGCAAAGGTTAGTGTACTGAACTGGTGTTAGGAATTATTTCAGGAGGTATGCAAAGCTCTTGCAAGTTGCTGAAATTTAAGTTGTACATTTGTCACTCCCATAGGATTAACCTCAGTTATCATATAAAAGTATTGACCTCTACTGTGTGAAGTGAGCATATATGTAATTCTCAGGAATTTAATGAAGACAAACAGATACAGGATCGCACCATTCAGGCCAATGGCAAAAGTAAGGGTAAATTTGTAGGTAATAATGGTAAGGTCATAGTGTGGTTTGTTTTTTTTTGATATAGTCAAATATTATGATTCATACTTTTATATTTTTCTAAGCATTTGGAGATCATTCATTCTTGTCAAACAGATCCCAACTGCTGAATTACGTGTGATGCAGGCAACTGTACTGCAGCTAGCAGTAATTTGGGCATATATGTCTAAACCCCAAGTTTTCTCCCTTTTGCACTGCCTTCCTTTACTTTCCTATAGAGCCTGCTTGTTGTGTGCTTTTTCATACTGCCTGTGTCAGTTCTTTTCCTGTTGCTCTTTTGTTTCTTCTTTCATTTCTCTGCTCATTTCCTTGTCCTCTCCTTATTTTCTCATCTCACACTGCCTACAAGTGTGACTACCATTCTGTATCTTTCCCACCCATGGCATCTGGTTTTACTTGGCTGTCCTTGGCAGGCCTTTTATATTGCTCAAGGGGTTGGCTTCTTACTGGAATATACACCCTTCTGGGGCCTTGGCTGGTAAATGTTAATGCTCAAACTGTGTCTGCACACTGTTGGTGGCATTTTGCAGAAGTTCTTGGTCTCTGCAGTCAAGTCTGTCGCGAGGACAAAGACTGTGTCTGTTCTCATACACTGAGGTTTCTGCACAGGAGGGCAATATCAAAGTGACATGGAAAAAAGTAGAGCAGAGAAGGCTGCCAGATATGGTCTACATACCTTAAAAGTTGTGAACCCGTGGAGAAAACGTTAAAATAGTAAAGTGGAGAGGGGTGGAGGCAGGTGCTGTGTTGGGGAAGCTGCTTCTCCTCTTTGGTTGGAAAGACTGTCCCACATGGGGCAGGACAAGGGGAGAGGGGTGTATAATCCTACTTAAAATAACTGCAAAGAAGAAATAAATCTCGAATGATAAGATCTGAGGAGAGAACTCCAACTCCAGTGAATTTAAATTGCTTAAATGCCGCTCAGTTTTGCACAACAGAATGCAGGCTGTTTTCATTAAAACATACATTCTTGAAAATTCACAAAATCTGAATTAAGTTAATGACAGGCCAGGAGGGGGGAAGGTAAGAGTCTGCCAGATTTCTTGAAATGTGAGGACACATTGACGCCCCTCTCATCTGCTGCTGGAAGCTCACAGCTTGGTGGGAGTAGTGATGAAGGGAACTGAGTGCAGCAATAACACACAGCTAAGCCTGGTTCTTTCCTAGCAAGGAATACTGCTACCCCCAGTGTATTTCTGCTTTAGCATTGGTTTATCTGGGGGACTTTCTTTCATTATAATTTGTTGTTGATTTTTTTCATATGGCTCTACTACTTGACCGTTGTTTTTCCCATAACATTTTCCCCACATGTCTTCAAAAATATCAGACAATGCTCACAAACACTCCAGGAAAGTGCCAGCTAAATATTCCACAAAGTGCTTGCAGGTCTTGTGTAATGTTTCCCCTGGTCTTTTCCAGCTGTTTTTTAGCACTGATCTAATATTTCCCCCATGAGCAGTTAGCATTTTTGTCACGTTAAACATTGTGGGGAGGTTGTGTTTCCACATATGAATAAAGTGACTGCTCTGATTTTTCGGAAGAAAATAAGTGTTCAGTGTTCTTCTTTGTCAAAAATTGCTGCTCCAGAGTGCTTCTTAAGGGTTTGGTTTCTTATGGTCTTTTGGGGTTGTCTGTGGCTTCTCCAAAGGAAATAGGGTGCTTTTAGTATTACAATTCAGACTACTCAGAATACATAGCATATGACACTTTGGTTTCCTGCTGGCATCTATAGGCTTTGGATCAGTCTCTTAATAGTCTACATAACATTTAAACTGATTATCTGAAGTATTTTTTGATATACCTGTGTGCTAAAGAAGAGATGTCTGTGCCAGCTGTCTGCAGCATGAGGAATTTAGGTTATGCAAATCTTACCTGTCCCATGAAACAGTTTGCATGCACTTCACCAGCAGTTCTTTTTTCTTCCCTGTAAGTTGCTTCTAAACAACATGACCCAAAAAAAGGACTGATAAGACAAAATTACAAACCATTGTAAAAATAAAGCAGTACTTAAGCAAAATGAGAGGTCAGGGTGAAATCCCTGGCTGTAAGTATCTGCAGACTCAAACAAAATCTGTATGCAGAGGGATTGCTGTTGACTTTTAAAAATGACTACTACCAATTTATGCTCTTTCTGCAGTCTTTTTTTTTTTTTTTTTATGATTTGCCTATTTGTTTTCAGTACTGATTAATTAGAGAGAAACCATAATAAGACAGGCTTTAAGGCTCAACTTTTGAGTTCCTTAAATCAATCTAGAGAGACCATTGCTCCAAATAAAACTAGCTGTATAAATATATACCATTGTATAAATGTTTGAGAGATACTATTGGACTGAAACAATATCCCAGACATTAATGCTACGATTTATTGTCTGGGAATCTGAAAAATATTCTGTAAAATCTCTATTATCAGTATCAGGCCATGATCCGCTTTAATTGGCTGGCAGCGTACACTGCAGCGTGTTATTCTTGCTATCTGCTTAATCCTAGCAAGAATAAACTAGGCTCTGGAAACAGCAGTCTTATGAAAGAAAACATCAGCCTTTATATAAACCAGACTTAGGGTTCATAGAGAGGAGCGCCCTCATAGTTGTTGCATGAATAACCCATGCCAGCATATGGAGCACCTTTGTTGTCTTTGTTCTGTGATGAGCTGAAATGATGTGTCAAAGTTCATTTGTCTCCTGCTGTGTGCACAAGCCAAGGAAAGAAGCATCTTTTTGGGCTGCTGACAATATTTGGATGTCCCTGGGCTTTAAGCAGCACAATGTACCCTGCAGCAGTCACTGCCCATTTCTTGTTCAAGGCTGATTTAGTCCAGTTCAGTTTGCTGTTTGCATGTTTTGCCTTTTTAATTTATTCATTGTGAACATACAGCTGAGAAAAAGATCCAGGTTGCAGATGACATTGGGTTGCCTAAATAAGAAGACAAACTGTTCTGTACTGCCACAGGGTGATGGCAACTCTGCAAGTTCACAGTTAGTTTTCACATTTCACATACATGAGTTTACACTTAGATCCTTCCTTAGGGAGCTGTTTGGCATCCTTGTGTAAACAGCAAGGCCTTCCTTGCCCAGAGTAGGCTTCTAGCCCAGCCTCAGCAGGCATCTTCAAACATCCACAGAAGCCTGAATGATCCATGTGAAGGACCTGCATCCCCATATAGCTCTGCTCTCCTTGCCCACAGCAGTACAGCTTTATTATCATTTATGCTGCTGCTACACCACCTGAAAGATTTCTGTGCCAGAATCTCTCCAACAGAGGAATCCCTGCTCCTCCCAGGCAGGCTCCATCTGGAAGTCCCTTCAGGGTGCTGCAGAGAAGGCTACAGAACACTGCAGATCCTGCTGCTTTGCTAGCAGCCTGCGTGGTTGCTTGCCCTCACAGGTAGCAGGTGGCTGTATCTTCTCACTGCTTGCTAACCAGGCATACATTGGAAACCAAATGATGACTGGTGATGGGTCAGAGTTCCTTTAACTACTTAAGCAATTTAGTTACTTAATAATTAACTGGTTAGACTTACCCTAAGGAAAAAAACCTGTATGACTTATTTTTTTTTAATGGAAAAATATACAGTTGCCAGGAAACACTAGCATTAGTTAGATGGGGGTTGCCCTTAGCTGATGTATTTTAGGTGGATTGAAAAGTGAGAGGCAGGCAGAAAAATAAAAACCAGTAAGTTAGAACATTTCACAGTGCACCAATTCTGTTATTTCAGAATGGGAGCAGGAGGCTGCAAGTGGTTAGTCCTGTGTAGTGCTTGCTGCCAAAGACTGAAGGAACCATTCTACTGATGTGAAATCTGAGGGATTTTAGTAAAATGCCTTAGCAGGGCAGGACCTCACACAATATGTATTGTTCTTAACACTAGTCAAATAGGAATTTTATGTGAGAAATGCAGAGTATTTGGATTTGGACTCAGAAACCATTTTTGTTCATAGAACTGAATAGTAAGCCATGGTAGACATCTAAGTAATTCAGGAGAAACTTCTCTTTAAAGCTCTTCTGAGAAGTACATTTCACCTGGACCTGCGTGTGGTCACTAATGAGTGCACCAACTGTGTGTAAGTGTTTTTAATGTCTTCGAGGTCCTTCTTTCACCAAAGGAAATTAATGCATTGTCATTTATCAAAGGTAACAGTCCATCTAATTGCTGCTTCTGTGTGTGCTCATGGAGACACCTTGTGACTGGTGAAACACTTAGAAACCACATGGATTCTGGTTCTCCTGCCCAGTGGTCATACACAGACTGTGTGTAAATACAGGTGTATTCCTTCCTGACCTGTGTGTGGTGTGGTAGGGAGCTATTTATAATTGAGCTGAATGTTGTATCATTGGCCAAGTAACTGATTTGTTTGGAGCAGCAAAATCTTTTAAGGCAAAGTGACTTTCTATCTATTAGACCAGCTGAATTAGTTAGAACACAAAGTTTTCTGGCGCTCAAGACATTTTTGCAAAGATTTTGTGGGATTCTTCAGGGGTACAATGACATGAAGAATGGATTATGTGCTCCCAATTTATGTATTTTTTTGCTGTATCATTTAGTCTGCTAAGCATTACTATATCCTACAGACCTTGCCTCCCTTCTGTTCTTGGAAGATTGCAATTTGAACTCAAACCTTCACTTGGGAATTGCAAAACCTCACGTTATGTATCTTATTCATTGCTGAATTTTAAAGGAATCCCTGGAGTCCTACTTGCCACGTTTTCATGATGTTGAACCCTAATTTGTTGTCAAATTCTCCAGAGGTAATTGAAGAAGTTTTAAATTGGGTGGAGACACGATCCAGGGATTTATTTTTGAATACATTGTGGAAGTTGCTTTATTTCCTCATAAGAAAGGCAGAAAATTGTGGTTGGCTGTACGCCTGATCTTTCAAACAAGGGTGCCTTCAGCTGAGCCTGGTAACAACGTTCTGAGCTGGTGTTCAGTGAATATGAAGATTAGAGATAGCATAACAGATCTATTTGATTTGCCAGTTGTTTCTTTGAATTTCCTGACTCTTCAAAGTCTGTCTTGGAATAATATTTTTATATCCTTTCAAGTCTTTTTCAGTAATTTGAAACTTTTTTTGGGACTCAGAGTTACTCTGAAGGTGTCTGGGATAATACAGGTTCATGCTTATGGGTTAAACCCTAATGTGATCCTGACTTACTTGAAAAACTGATTTACTTCCAGAAGACATCCCTCTCCTCCATTTGAAAACGATATTTCAACCAAAATCAAGTTGATTCACTTTCATTTGGAGGAGAAAAAAAAGAATGTTTCAGTAGTATAATTTTCCAAATAATATATTTAGATATTTTAAAATTAAATTTGAGGACAAGATTGCTTGTTCTTATGAGAAATTCTTTTAACAGTTTAGAAAATTCAGGATTTTTTAAAAATAAAAAACAAAGCATCTGAACTTAAAAGATAAATTTTTTTATTTTTTTTTTTTCTCGGGAAACACGGATGTTTTGTTATTTAACTCCACTTGTAAGTACATAAAAAAACCCCAGAAACTGTCAAACAGCCCAGAACTGGAAAAGTCGGTGTCCTGCCCATCTCGGGATTCCCT
This sequence comes from Podargus strigoides, assembly GCA_028020825.1. Lineage (NCBI taxonomy): Eukaryota > Metazoa > Chordata > Aves > Caprimulgiformes > Podargidae > Podargus > Podargus strigoides. Next base: position 3,710,581 of record CM051629.1, on the reverse strand, counting down.
GGAGGAATTCTCTTGCTTGTTTGCTGGTGGAAGTCTCTGGCTGCTTCACTGAAATCCTGACTCTAGGCAGCAGTGGCACAGAAAAGAATGGTCACAGTCTGGTTTCTCTTCAGGGTATCCAATAAAACAATTTATACCCCCTACTGTGTCCAAAGGGAAGAGACACAAAGGCCAAATTCACTTGCAAAACATCAGTCATGATGAGGGCTGCATGTGATTGTGTTCTGGATATTTAGAAACAATTGATTGTATTATTTATCTCACAATCTACCTTTAGGTGAAGTTATAGCAAGGGTATATACAAGGAGGGAACATACACAAGTATCACACTTTTAAAGCAAATTGCTTGCTAGAAACACTAACACCAGTATCAAAACTGCCCATGATGATGCACAGATCCACCTCACTGTGCAGCTTATCTTAAAAGGGGTCAGTTAAATGGTTGAGTAAAAATCAAATTTTCTGTTAAGAGGAACCTGGTTATATTAAAGTGGACCAAGTCATGCTCAGAAATTCTCCCTTTCAAAAATCCATGCAGTAGGCACAGAGATAGATCATACAGCTGCAAAGAACATCAAATGATGTGTGGAAGTTTATTACATTTTATGTTGGCTATGTGACACTTTACTGCATTAAAATGTTCTTGTGGCTTTTTTTTTTTTTTTCTTTTTTAATCTGAGACAAATCTGTATGCCATACTGCTGTGACCACTCAAGTCTAGAAAGCTGTCACCCATTTCCCAAGCCACTAACGCTAGAGGAAAGCTAGAGTTACAGGGATATTTAAGGACATTCCTTTTAAAAATAGTAAGACACTAAATGGAATTGATCTGGAGAAGTAGCTTACTAAATTCTTAGAGAACCTTCCTCACATCAGAAAATCAAATGTACGTGGACACAGATGCGTGCTGAGGTGTATATTCAGGATATTTTGCAGCCTGATGATTATATATGTTCTGATAATTTCCTCTTGAGCTATGAGTAATACCAGAAGCCTTACTTGGATCTGAAAAATGTAGCAGTAGTTTCAAAAAGCTCACAATTTTATCCTTCTTTGTTGTTTGGTAACAATAGTTTTAGCCCAAATAAAACCTGAAAATTAAAATAAATTATTATTATTTTTTATAAATCAGAGAATAAAAAAGTCCAGACTAGAAATAACCCAAACCTTGCATAACTTCATCAGTTTTCCCCAAGTGCTGCAGAGGAAAAACTCTGTCCCTGGCTTATTCCAGTGGAAAATGTTTGTGGAGTTTGTAAGGGACGTAAATTAAAGCAGGAGAAAGTTGTAGGAAATCTGACAGCAACTCGGTCTGTTTTAAAGAAAACAAAGTGAAAGTCAGTGGGAGCCTGGCTGCCCTGGAATGCCTGCCCCAGTTGTGAACTGTGGAATCCAGATGGTTTTCCTCCCTGAACGGGGAGCGCTGCTGCATCCTGGCCAGGCCACGGCTCTCCAGCGCTTGTACCTGTGTCCTCACGCCGGGTCCTTGGTGGAGGCTGCTGGTGTCCCATTTCTGTACTGCTGGGCTGCTGCAGGCAGAGCCCTGGCTGTGTGTGGAGCCCCTGAGGGTCTCAGCAGCACGTGGGACAAGCAGTGGTGCCCAGGCTGTCCCTGTGGGGAGGAGGTGTGTGATGCTGCAGCTGTGCTTTGTGGGCACGTTGCATCGTGTGCCCCAGACACAGTATTTTAAATGTAGAAGTAGCTGTGCTGAAATTTTCCAGATATTTAATAGATGCAAATGTCCTGTGCTCTGCAGAAGACTATTTCTATTCAGTAGCAATATAAACTTTCTCATGTTGCCAATATGATTAAGCTTACTTGGATGGAACATCTAAAAGGAGATGGTTCAGACTTCTCCAGTATCAGTAACTGGATTATAATCACGTTATTTACTTTGGGCTGTGCTAAACCAGCATTGCTCCACGTGCAGAACCTCCTCGTTAGAATGACTGAATGCAAAGGATGGATGGGCAGAACCTGCCCCGAGTGTGGGCAGAGTGGCCAGTGTGCTGCACTCTTGATCCATCGTGGCAAACTGCACTTATAATTGGGACATAAATATGTCATTGTTTTCAGACATGTCTTAAATCCAGGCATGTGTCCTCTTTACTGATGGGGAGTGGGAGAGAAGGAAGTAGCTTCTTAATTGTGGAGCCCTCTAAAATGTTGATGGCGCTCATATTGTAACTGAAGATTAAAGAATGTGCTGGGAGGACTCGATGCCTTCTGCAGTTGTCATGGACCGCAATACTGCAAGGTCACACCTGATGCTGGAGATTTTCCAGTATTTTTTCTGAGGTGTTGATGTTAATCAGCTTTCAAGGGCAGGGTGGCATGTTTAATGATAATGGAAATGTCTAATACTGGTGCTTTTGCTACCTGTCTCTTGCATGCCTTGCTTCCAACCCATCCATCAAGATTACCTAGAATTTATTATGTTCAGCTTCCCTTCAAGAGGTGTCATTAGAGGCACATAACCATTTATAAGATTTATTCATTCACCTCAAGGATCCTGGAAAGGTGTGCAAGCTCAAAGAATGCACACATAACTTGATTTGGGCTGGGATGAAGGCTTCAGCTTGTCAGAATTGTTGCGTAATGAAGAATAAATATCAGCCCAGAGTAACATTCTACCCGACATCAGTCTCCCTCTAAGGTGGATGCTATTTGGTCCTGATGTAGCTGTGTTTATACAACTGCTTTTAAAGCAAATTTGTTTGCTCAGAATACCCTCAGTGCTGCCAGCAGCATGTCTTTAACTTCTTGGTGATGAATCTCTTCTCAAAACTTGATCCCCTGTCTCCCTGACCTGACCAGCTCCCACCCCGGGAGCAGATGCAGAATCCCAGAAATATCTCTGGTTCATTTCGGTAGTGAACATAGACCAGAACTGATGCTTCTGTAAATGTTAGGCTTATGATATACAGTGTGCTACAGAGATGATTTGCACATGCTCAGTAAATCCATCAGCATCCGTTTACCCACGCATACATCACAGCCTGGCAGTCCCAGGGGCACGGCACTCGTTACAGGTGCATGGTAGAGTTGATCCATATGTGGTCAGACAGGGCTGCTTGACATCTGGAACTGCCAGACAAATTTACAGAATCCTTCATTTTTTTCCCCAGCGACATTTGTGAGGGGAAAGGTGGGATGTTGCTTCATTCATTCATACGTACCTACATTTGTAAGTCTAAGGAGGCAAATGTGTTAGAATACAACAGATTTTAGTTATAATTTCTGGTATTTCAGAAAGGGAAATCCCTTTGAAGGGAATTAAGGAAACGAAGTATTAGTAGCTGCTTCCTTTGTTTCCAAAACTTTATAGAGGACTTTATTTAATACACGATGTTTGAGTAATATAATGACTTCTTAGCTCTGTTGAGGAACTCTACAAATAAAATGTGGGGAAGCCATGGAGTGCTTAATGTCTGCATGATTGATTGGGACATTCTCCCATGACATTCAGGTTCTTCAAACCAGATTATGGCATTGGGAAAATTAAGTCAGGCCCTTAGTGCTGCTAATGATATTCTCAAGCTTGAAAACCCACATACCTAAGTAAAATTCTGGAAACCTTAAATAGTGTCTGCATCAAGACCTCAAGGAGGTTGCCTGGAGCCCATATGTAAATTATTAAATACTGTATGTAATGGAACCCAATATTCTTGGAACATGAAGCAGCAGCTAAATGGAAACTTCGTCTATTACCATATTCATGTTTCATGCTAAAATATTTTCAAGATCAAAGTTCTGTTATTAAAACAATGGGCATAAAAATAACAAAATTGCTTTCTGTAAAACAAACAGATTCTTTGTATCTGAGAGGCTTTTCACAGAAATCTTTATTTTGAAATGGTAATACATTACAGATTTCTTTGCTGTACTACTTTGATTCATTCATTAAAATATTTTTAATTTTGGCATGTTGCAAAGGTCTAAATAAAAGCATTTTAGTTACATAAATACAGGCTCTGTGGACTCAACAGTAATATAGTACGTTTGGAAAACTGTCATTTATTCTGAAAATATACAAAGACTAAACCACAGACAGAATTTTCTGTACATTGTAAACATTCTCACAGTAAGGGTATAAATATCCCTTCTTTGATTCATTGCATGCCAGGTCTTCAAGTAAAGAGATAGAAAAAGAAGCTAAAGAAAAGGGATTATAAATTTACCAAGATGCTTAAAGGCAGTGAAAGCCAAAGAAGAAAAGAGCTTACAAAGTTTTAAGACTCTGTATACAGACAGGACTATAAAATTATAATTATAATACTAGATAATATAATCTCATATTTACATTGCTTTCATCTGCCCAGATCCTCTCAAGCTGTGGCGTATTTAAGAGGTTGTGGTGGTGGTTGTGTGTGGAGATCGCCGTGTTTGGTGGGTCCTGGGCAGGACTGGGCAATGGTTTGTTCTCAGAGGGAAGTTCAAGAACAGTTTAACAGGGTCAGTGGAGAACCTTCTCCAGTTTGGTGCATGGAGTGTTCTGTGTTTGCAGTGTGACATGTTTCAAGACCAGCTTACCAATTCTTCTCATTGTTTCCATAGCAAAGGTTTCCCCCTCCTTCCTTTTGAGCTTTTTGTTGTGGCGATTTCTGTTTGGCTTTAGGGACTGTCTTGTCCAATATCCTTCTGCTGACAGTGCACAGTGTCACTTGGGTTGCAGGGAAGGAAACCCACCCGTTGGCAATGATACAGCATCTTTCTGAGGCAGAACATTGTCCTAACTTTGGCTGTGCAGTGCGTCCCAGAAAGCAGGAGCACTTATAACGTGATTACATTGAGCATATGTAATGTAACAGCAGGTGGTCTCGTTGTCTAGACCCACATCCAGCTGCTGATTTGCAATACCATTAATATCTCTACTTCTGCTACATCTTGCAGTGAAGAGCTTGGTGTTTGGTGTCCAGGAGTTGTTCATTGTGTTGGTCAAGGGTTAACAAGTGTATGCAGATTCCCCTTCCTGTGAACTAAAACCTTGTTTTAAGGAGAGGGTAGGGATGGACAGTTGTCCTACAAGAAGCAGGGTCCGTCAGGGCCAGCCTGTTGACTTGCCCATCCCACCCAGGGGAAGGAGAGGGAGGAAGGGGAAGGTCCCTGGGCCCTGGGGAGGAGGGGGTTGAGGGTCCAGCTCCCTGTGGGGCTGCCAGACAGGGGACCTGAATAATGCTTCAATTTACATGTAAATGTATGTAAATTTTGATGGGTCTAAAGTAAATTTAGACTTCAGAAACTAATGATTTTGGTGCCTTCTCTTTTTTGCCTTTTAAAAACATGTTTTCATTTAAAAACACATTTTTAATTTAATATTTAAAAATGCACCATTTTATGCCCAGGAGGGTAAATCCTGAAGCCTTTCTCAAGCTCTTAGGAGGCTTGTTTGCTCTTTTCCTGGCAGAGCTCCCAGTGCCTTGATAGGGGTTTTATCTGAGTAAAGCCCTGCGTATTTGCATGACACTGGAGAGCTAAAATTATCTCTAAATGGAGCAAAAAAAAATTGCCAATATGTATTGTTCTAAGAAAGATTGCTCTTTGGTTGGCCCGGAGGGGACATATTGTAAATATGATTTAAACATGTCTCTGCTACTACTGTCTGATCTTATCATCATATGTTGCTTTGGAATTTGTCTACGCAGACCCTAGAAAGGAAAACCAGATTGAGAACATTAGCTTATGCTGTGAGAAAATATCTCCAACTTGCTTTGTCTGGCACCAAAAAACCCCCAACAAACCAACAACAACCAACCCTGCATTAGAAATATGCTATAAAAAGGGAAACAAACATTAAAATGCTGTCTGTCTACTTTTATCTCTCTGAACTTAAAACATAAGTGCTGCTCGTTGATTCTTTGATGTCAGGAAAGCGACATTTTTCTCTGGTCCTGTCTGACTGTTGTGATGAACTTCAGGTTTTCATCTGTCTTCCTGACACTAACGACACAACATGCCTCTGAGCAGAACCACTGCCTGGAATCTGATTACAATAGAGAAGCAGCAAGCACTTTTCAGGGTTCTTTGTGTTAAAAATCTTGTATTTGTCCAGTAAATCATTAGTCATCTCACGACTGGTCTAGAGAGAGGCTGTAGAATTGTCAGTAGAATTTTTTTTCAGCATAAGTCAGCAGCATATCACACTATGGATGTTATGATTGTTTGGGTTTTTTTGAGGAGGAGCTCAGTAATACAGCACTGAAGATGAGAAGACCTTTAAATGTCTGAAATTAAATGCAGTTTAAAAACTAGTCACAATTAGTTTTTCAGGGCCAAAGCTTTTTTGCATTTTATCATTTTCTAGGTGCTGAAACACGAAGAATTCCTGGAAAATGCTGTGTATTGAGAATAATATTTATATTTTAAAGTTGTTTTAAATCAATCTAGGAAAGATAGGAAGATGATCAGGTATGAAGGAATATTCACAATAATCTGATAAGATTACTAGCATGTCTTCTATTTAATTCATACCTTAGGGTATCACTTTATAGATACCACAGATGATTTCCTAGGTAAAGTACCTAGGATAGTCAATATAATTTCTATGGTTGCAGCAGTGTCGAAGGCAGGATGGTGAAAATTTCAGTACAGACATGCTGTGCATCTGTGGGTAGGCTCAGAGACCTGACAAACATCAGAGTCCACTCTCTCACTTCACATCACATGGCCTAGCTGTGTATCAATGCTAACATAAGTTTGCCTATGCTTGTCTGCAGTCAAATCTTCTGCTGGAGTGGAGCCATCTTACCAGGGGAGTAAACTGAGATCCTCCCTGAAGACCAGTTATAATGAAACATCTAATGAGGATAAATGGAGAAAAATTATGACCATTTTACTGGTTCTTTTTACACTGAAGGATACTTGGTGCATGGCCATGTCCATCCACAGCCTGTATGTTGTGCAGTAATCCATAGTGAAAAGAATCTCTTGCTGTTCCAAACATGCTGACAGGCAAATATTCTGCTTAGAGCAGGGACTGGTGACCCTAAAAAAAATAAGTATGGCACCCAGGACTTACATATATTTCCAACTTTGCCACTGGCCTGCTAGCTGACCACTGGGGTTCACTAGGTTGGGTGTACTTATTCTTGGAGCTCGTTTCCCGATTCTAGCAGAGACACAACCGAGACAGAAGAAATAGAAACAGATAACCTGGACTTGTCTTCCTTACTGGTTATCTGTTTCAAAGATACCAGCTTAGTGAAAAGTTTTGCCTCTCCATACCATCCTTCTCACTATTTAAATGGACACAGCCCTTATGGTTGCATATTCTTACTCAAGCAAACCTAATCAGGCAAGTTATCAACCAAGAATAATATCAGAGCACACTGTACACAGAGGAGAGACAGGAGGGGTTACAAGGAGCTTTTATGACTAGAACTGGGGAATTTAGGAAAGTGCTTAGAAGAAGTTGGCATGGTTAGAAAAAAAATAAATTTTACCTGCAGGAGCTCTGATTAAGTGTATAATCAAAAATAGATCTGAAGGTGCATAACTATGTGAAGAACAATGAATGAATAAATGAATGAAAGATAAGTCCTTACAGATACTATGTAATCCTTATATTTTTATAGAAAAATATTTATCGTCAAAGGAGTCTTGCACTTGTGTAAATACAAGTTTCCATATGGTAAGAATACTTAAAAAGAGTGAGGTTTGTCTTTTTTGTATTATCTCAGCTGCTTTTCTGGCTTCTGTAGCTGCAGCTGATGCATTCTCTAACATCTTTTATCTGACTTTATTCAGAGGTAAAGGTGGGATGCAGCCAGTACATTATTTGGAGGAAACAGGTTTTGGAGTGCTTCCCAAAATTTTCTCCCCAGAGAATAATCAAACAGATCACAATGGCAAGAATATTTTGTATACAGCAACAGTTAGTATAAGGGCATTTAAAAATCTATCTTCCCTAAATTCTAATTTGAAGTTACTTTGTTTCTGTAAAGGTAGTTTAAGGAAGAATAAGAATTTAAGTTTATCCCCGGTGAGAGCAGTTTTGAAGTCAGTCAGTAGCTGTGTATACCTACACTCTTTTAGTCCAATTATTTTGTGTATTTTGGAATGCAGAGCTTATATATAGTGTATCTCAATAAATAACATTAGAAATGTCCTTTCTTTTACCTTTGTGCCTGTTTTGGAGCAGCCTGGAGAATACCAGTGATGGGGATGTGTCATTTTGCCTTTTGTTTTTCTGACTATTTGAATTCCAAATAGAACATGACAAGGGCAAACTACACTTTTGAACTTTGACCTCTACTTTAAATTGAATGTGAAGTCTAAATATCTTCCTCTTTGACTGTATCCAAAGAGGGGTTTGTCAGAGACATCTTATAACTTTGTGGCTGCAAGGGTATCCTCTATTAATTAAAAAAAGTTTTCTGAAGAAGTTCTGACTCAGTAGAATAGACAGGGGGCAAACATGGAGAAGAAAGGCACATTGTTCCAGTAGACAAAGGCAGGGTATCAATTTTCATAAATCTGCATTCCCAAGACAACTGTTCAAATCTGGTAAAAGGTCCATTTCTTTGAACTTGCATACCAGAAAGCTTTTATTCCTCCGTTCCACAGCAGAGGAGAGTACAGGTTAACTGTGTCTCATCAATGTTATGCTTTAGATGATTCAGTGAGAAATTCTTTAGTTTAATGATGGAAGGTACTACCTAGTTCAAGAAAAAAATAAAAAAGAGAAAGAATGCAAGGGTTACCTGTGGTGCCAGACAACGTTTTAGAAGATTCAGTTTCTCTGGGTTTTCAAAACCCAGCTTCTAAGCTTCATGGTTTTGAATTTCTAAATGTTATAATTAAGGATTTAACATTACGAAAAAATGCTTATTTATTCCTGGAATAGCACATACCAAAATTCTAACCATGAGTGTCCTGCCTTGCCTAAAATCTTTTGGTTTGGGGTTCTTACTGCTATTGCTTCTCTCTTTCTACAGCTCCTCAATGAGACTAAATGATAGTATAAACTGGACATTATTTAACCACAGTAGAAAACAGACACAGAGTCTCAGCTTATTCCATACTGTGGTATTAAACTAACTTTCATTGCTGACACAAAATCCACACCAGTTTATGAGTTCTCAGCAGAATTATGCATCAGAATTATGTGCTTGGCCACTCATGCAGAATAAGCATATTTCACCAGTTATTCACCGTGTATGTGAAGTATAAACACTCCCCTTGGTATTTTCTCCAATAATTTTAATATGCATTGCACGTTTTTGTTAGAAGGGCTTCTAGACATCCTGAGTAAAAGCCTTAGGTACCTTCATTCATGTAAGAAACGCAGTGCATAATCTAAAAAAATCACAGTCTAAAAGAAAGTTAAAAAAGGGTGGAAGAAAGGAGTTAATTCAGAGAATCAGAGAATTATCTAGGTTGGAAAAGACCTTGAAGATCATCGTGTCCAACCATCAATCCAACACTGACAGTCCTCAACTACACCGTATCCCTGAGTGCTGTGTCAGCCCAACTCTTAAACACCTCCAGGGATGGGGACTCCCCCACTGCCCTGGGCACCCCATTCCAATGTCTGACAACCTGTTCTGTGAAGAAATACTTCCTAATATCCAGTCTAAACCTAGATGGGAAATTCTTTTTGTCTCGTATAATGCTTGTTCTGTGTTTGTGCAGTACCCTGCACCTTCTTTCTTCTTCTGGATCCTTGGGTACAGAGATGACAGGATAAGGTTTTAGGTAGTGGTGTAACTATAGCGTGTAGGGGACTATGAAGATGGAGAAAGATATTACATACAATGAAGTCCTAAGGCCCTTATGCTTCTGTTTACCTTCTAGTTTTCTGTATTTTTGTGTTTTGTTTTTTTTTTTGTAACTGTAATAGTTATAGTCTGGATGTGTATTCCTGTATACCTGCCTCACAGAGCTGATAATTGCAGATGCTCTGTTTTTTCAGGGATAAAAGGGCACATTAGTGTAGTGTAGCTAAAATTACACTTCACACCACTTTAGCCATTTGTCCTTTGATCCTTTGATCATCACAGACCTTTACACAGCACTTTGGGGAATCATCTTAATTCTCAGAAATTATTCTTGGGCATTTCCTCTTTTACTTTTTCATATATATTATAAAGTTTATTTAATCACACCCTATCACTGCCTTACAGCCTCTGCTTATCTGAAAAATCTGAAGAAACTTTGAGGGATAAATTGTGTTCTTTGTGGTGCAATCTACACATTGGTGCCCTTATTCATGCTGTTGCTCCCCTTGACTTTCGTGAGAACTAAGCCATTTGACCTCTTGCACAGGATACTCAGTAATGATCGAAACCTAATAGACTGTCAGTTCAAAAGGATCATGATTTCCTTGGAAAGAATTTAAATTAAAAAAAATGAAGAAGACTATAACCCAGGTAATGTCTGGATGATAGGAAAGATTTGGAATGTTCCACAGGAAAGAAGAAAATCCAAAGTAGAGGATTTATATTGTCTGACTCAACTGTTTGCCTGTGGAATTATTATAAATGTTTTTCATCAATAAGAAGAGTTGAAATATGGAATTAACTCTTAATGAATTGGAGAAGGGTATGCACTCCCAACTGGAGAATGTAACCTAAGCTACAGTGGCCCTTTAATCTTCAGGTTCATAAAATAAGTAATGTTTTCCTGACTCACATACTAGGTCATCTGAAAGGCAACCGTTATTATGTTTTTCATTAGGAGAGACTCAGAGAGATAAAGACTAAGTGAGATAAAGGAGATTCATAGGCCTTGTAGGCTTTAAACAAACATGTAACTGATTTGTTAAGGGACTATCTATTTCTTTCTGGACAAAGCAATAAAAATCCAGTTATGGGAAGGGAAGCACTGGACTCAGGAAGTGTAAGATGTGTGAAATGGGAAGATTTTCACTATGAGAAGGTGAAAGATAAGGGTGTGCATCGTTGCCAATTATTTTAATGTGCTATTGGATTTCATTATGTGTTATGCTATATATAATAAGTACTGATGGGTTATTAAAGTAGCAAGAGGCTTGCTGGCAGATCTAGGTTATATTTATGGTGTGGTTTTCATAGAGAAGGCACTAGATAAGGTGCAGTAAATAACAGATAAATGAAATTGTAAGAAAGAAAGGTCATTCGTTTCATTTGTTGCCCAAGGACTTGGTATAAATGGATGGCCAGGGCTGGCACTGTTCAAAAAGCAAAGGGGAGAGCTGAGGAGAAGTTAGAGTGAGGCTCCAGGCTGCTCCAGGAGTGTGGGAAACCCAGCGGTCTGGAACAAAGGATCTTAGAAGTGTCACAGCAACTGTTTTTGTAGTTTGTGCTCGCTGTGTTTGCTGAGGGTGGTCAGTTCAGGGCTGACACAACTGGTTACAGATTTTATCTTCATCCACACATAAGGTCTGCTGGGCAGAAATCCCAGGCTCTTTGCACAAACTGGTATTTTTAGCTTTTATCCATTTCCCAGTCAAGTAGGAGCACATGGACTGAAGGCAGTGCGGAGCTGGTGACTGTGTGTCCCCATAGGCTGGTGTGAGGTTAGCAGGGCTGGCTTTAGTGCATACCTTCCCTTTCCTATTGCCACTTCCTGCTGCTCCATGTGGCATTTTGGTTTGGTGCTGAATATGGGAACCACCTGGCAAGCAAAGCCTCTAACACCCACCATTGTCTTCCTGAGGACAATCCATCACAAATATGTTGAGTGGGTCGGGGAGGGAGCTTTGCTTCCAGACAAACACAGACACAATTGAAATGTTGAAGATTTGTCAGAAAACCTCTTGGGTCTCTAGTGCTGCCTTCTGTTCTGGGTCAGAAGTGATTCTAAATATCTGTGTCTGACATCCAAGCCGTGTCAGAATGGCAGCTTTAAATAGGGACATAAAATTTGATTTCAAGGAGAGCTCTGTTCTGGGAGGTCTGCTGGAATCCTGCTGAACCCATGCTTGGCACACACCACAAACCTCAAGAAAGGGTGATTTCAAATCTGAGAAACTCTAATACAAGGGAGAAAAGAACTCAAGGGAGTCTGTTTATTTTGTCTTTGAAAAGTAAAGGCACAATTTTTGGTGCTGAATATTTGCTGCCAGCTGTTGTTCAGGAAAAGAAGCTGAGGCCCAGTGTGTGTTGAAGCCACAGCAGATGCAGGTGGCTGGCAGCTCTCAAGCTGAGCATCCAAATTAGAAGTCCATGGTGAAGGCATAGCTCTGATCCCTGAATGCTCAACAGCATGATTGATAGAGGAAGAAAGATATAACTATGGTAGTAAAGAGATTTGACAAAGAAGGGTTAGTGCATGGGTGACAGAAACTGTGGGGTGATGTAGAAGTGCCTATTTAAATATTGATATGAGAGCTACTTCACAGTTTGGTCATGCACATGAGTTCTAAACTGATTGTCAGCTCCCTGCAAGTATCTGTCAACAGCAGAGTCCTCTTTGTTCCAGCAGACTGAACTACAGCTGAGACTGCTGTAAGCAGCCTGTGCTGGCTGTGGGGAAGATCCGTTCATGTTCCATGATCCTAACCTGTGTCTTTGTCATTTACATTTATGGGATTGAATGATGAGAAATATTTATCATGGAGGATTCAGGTTGTCACAGTCTCATTAAAAAAAGGCTTGATTGACCACAACTGAAAAGTTTGACCACAGTTATTAGTATTTACAAAATGAAAGAGTTATGAAAATCCATATATTTTTAGGGGAGGTTTCCTTTGCATGATTTTGGATATACACTTTCCATGTTTACAGAAGACTTAAGTTTTAGAAAGTGATTTCATAATTCCCAAGGAGAACAACAACATCACGCTTCTGTCCAAGGGGAAATGGATCAAAGGGGTTTTGTTTAGAGAGCAGTTACATTTCTTCACATCACTTCCAGTTGTTGCCGGGTTGTTGTTGCCACATCATCACTCCTAGATGTGCATCAGGCTTGGAATGTCATTAAACTTTGTGTTGTGGCTTGCAAAAATGTATTCTGCTTTCTGCTCTGTGTGTAGGGGAGGGGGAATTTTTCTGCATCCATTAAAAATGTGCTTGAGGTTTTCAGAATGAAATGTTTATACAGAAGTGAAAGGCATAGTCAGAGTGGCTTCTTTCTGTCTGTCTTAGGTGTTGGAAGCTTCACGTTTCCCTGAAATAGGGCAAATCTCAGTGCTGTTGAAATTTATCCTACCTACTGATGTAGAAACGCTTTCTTTTGCAGAGGTGTTAGAGAAATCCTGAAGGAAACACGAACCGTGTAGCCCTCCTCTCCTGCCCCAGCTCCAGACCATTAGTCACAGGAGTGGTATGCAGCCTGCACAGGGAGTTGCACTGGCTGGATCCGCACAGCCACAGAGCTTTGGCCTGAATGTGGCTTTTCTGTCTCGAGTCCATGCTGGCAGTTTGTGCCAGCCTGTTCTGGAGCCAGCCTCGAGTCCCAGCTGTATGATGTGGGAGTCTTCTTCAATTGGTGTGAAGTTTTGCTAGACTCCAGTGGTAGGAAGGCTTTGGATCAGGTTTTGCCCTGTGCAATTTGTTCCGAAGACCAAGTTGGTTGAGCAAAAATGCTGCCAAGGCTGCAGGAATGCCTGATGTGCTTGCTCCATAGGAATTTCACAGTGGCAGCATTGCTGGTTTTCCTTCACACACACAAAAGGCTTTACAAGGCTGTTTCTCCACTTACGGAGGAATTCTGGCTTGCAGGCGAGCTAGAGGGTCGCCTGTCCATAGAGGGACTCAAGGCTGCCAGTGCTCCCCTGGATGCAACTAAACGGCCAAAGCAAAAATAGTGTTTATCCTGTAAAGGCTGTGAGTAGGTTTAATGAAAGTTGCAAGCAACATTCAGATTCTGTGAAACAGGATAACCCTTGAGGTCATGCGTTGGCCTGAGTTTTGCAATGAGTACAGTAAAAGCACATTATTTAAAATGAAATAGTGATGACTTCTTCTTTTATCATCAGTGGAAAAATCTTCTAAAAAATGGACAACAGTATGGGTTTTTTTTTTGCTGCTTGTTTCACAAAACCTTAGACTATTTTGGGAGGCCAATAAAGATTCACTGACGTCAAAATGGAATATTAAAGGCAGATGTTTCTGGTTAGCTTATTTATCCCTAACCCTTTTTCTTAATTTTTTTTGAGAGATAAGTCTAGACTAGCTAGAGTACATTTCTAAAGTGTGCTTTTTAACTGATTAGTTGTTTATTCAACAGTTTCCAGAATAGGACTATCAATTTTATTTCCTGTACCTAATATCATTATTAATTAAATTGGTATGTGGCATATTTATAAGCCAACAATATTACTGTGCTTGATTAAAAAAAGAGTCTCTTTCATAGCAACAATTATCAGTAACATTATTAGATACAGATGCAATGTGCCACCAGTATGAAAAATCAAACATCTGGAGGAGATGGATGTTCAGGTAAATGATACAGAAGAGCATTAAGGTTTAGATAAAGCAAGAAGATTAATATAGATGAAGAATTTTGTCTCTGTGAACTATTTTTGGTTCATTCCCTGCCATAATCCCAAGTATATTGTACACAGATTAGTTTCTCAGAGGAGGCAAACTTGGGGTTGGATGTAACAGCAACATTGCTTTGGATGAGAGTGAGGAAGGCTGTGTGCTCTGCCACAGAACTCAGACTGCAGCAGCCAGTGCTGATAGGACAAGAAATATTGCTCCATTAGCTCTCATGGTAAATATGCTCTGGATTGGGAGAGCAATAAATATAAATATAGACATCGCTTGCTGGAACCAGTCTGGTCCGCTTGCAGAAGTAAAAGCGCTCAAGCCTGCTTCCAGTTATGCCACCTTTTTTTAGGAAACTGGTATGGTCCTGTCTACATTTCTTTTCCACCAGAAAATGGATGTTGCCTCCAACAGAGGTTACAAGAGATTAAGGCAGCAGACGGAGGGATGACAGACTGCATACTTTGCCTTTGCTTGAGGAGATGAGGATCAGCTGTTGCAGGCTTAAATCTGTGTCACTGCCTCTGCTGTCCTGTTACACAGCCCTTCCTCCGCTGGGAGACTGCTGCAGGGCCCCGGGGGGCTGTGATTCCTGGGCACTGGGAAGAGCTGTTGCTACATCAGAGGGATGAGGAGGAGGGAAGGGATGGAGGATGGAAAGAAAGAGCAAATGGGACAGGCATGTCCTCCCTGTGCTCATGCTCCAGCCTTCCTGAGATACCTCTGACTCTTCATGGTCTTCTTCCAGGCCTTTAGCACCCATCCATTCCTCCTCAGTCCCTTTCCTTATCTACATCCTCAGACCCTCCATATATTTCAAATCTCACTGGCCTCTCCCAATCTTTCTTACCCCTTTCACCTTCCCCAGGAAAACCACGCTGTCAGTCAGATTTTGTGATCACTTTCCTCAAGCCCTCTATACCCACCTCCCACCCCAGGACTGGGTCTGAATTCAGCCCATATTGGTGAACAGCCCCAGCACCACTGCTCTCATAGCCCATTGCATCCTCTCTTTACTCACAACCTCCTGATGCTTCCCACTTCTCAGCTGCCCCTGCCCATCTTCACCTCCTTCCATTCCTTCTGACTCTTTACTGTCACTTCTTGCTCCCACTGTCCCCAGACCTGATTCATGACCAGCATAAAATTAAACATAGCCAATATTTCTGGGAAGCCTTTAATTAGCTTTGGGAATAGAAACAAGAGCGTCAGCCTTGGACTAGCCAAGGATCCTTCTGCAGTTGGCTCCAGCACTGCTCGTCTTGCCAGCACGCTGCAGCAGCACCCCGGATTTGGCTGAGGATATGGCTTGGTCACGAGGTTTTTGACCTTTTTTCCTGCCTAACTTAATGCTATTTTTAAAACTCAGCCAGGATTTTTTCCCTTGACAGCTGGATATGGCTCAGGATTTCCTATGATTCCATAACATCTTTTTACAGTATTATCATATTACTTATTTTCATTTTTAGCCTAGGGCTTCATTTGAGGGCACTGAAGGAGTTATTGTAATAACTAACGTTCCACCAGATGTGTAGCACAATAGCCAATAGCTTCAGACAAATCTTTTTATGGTTTTTCTATAATAATAAAACAATAAACTTTTAGTTTATGTGAAGACACATTAATGTAACTTTCCACATGTAATTCAGCTTACAGGAATCTTAAACCTTCCAGAAAATAATGCTTAAGCAGATTACCATGAGCCTTACTGGACATTTAAGGGAACATATTTATTAAAATGTTCTTTGGTCATGAGAATATGCTTGACTTTAAACAAGTAATTGAAACCATATCAGACTGGACCCTGCCAGCCTTGTGTTGTTGGACTGTGCCTGAAATCAAGAGATGACTTCTGGAGTCAGTGATTATTTTATCTGAAGTCAGGTGCCACATCTGGGTCGGTTATTTGGACAACTTCTTATTAAGAATTATTTGATTCTGTGGAATGTAAGCAGTTGTGTCTAGACATGGTCTACATAATTCAGGTGATGTTATGTTCTCACAGGACTTACTCATTGCTTTGCTACGAGCTCATAGTATGGAGTCTCTGCTGCCCCGTGAGCAAACTGGGAACAGGCTATAGCTCTCAGTCACAAGCTTTGTCAAATTTTCCTTAGTTCAAGGGTGCATCTGCTGTTTTGGGAGTGGGTAATACACACTGTCTAATTTAGGTACCCCCAAAACCAGCTAGAAGGGAGTTTTCTCTATTCAGTGATTCAGATCCCCTGCCCTGCCCTGCTTTCTGAAGATGCTCAATTTTCCCCGACTCTACACGAGTGGAGACTAGTTTCTCTTGGGTGCCTGAATGAAATGGAGCCGTACTCCTCCTTCCATTTACCCTCTTCACCTTCCCATCCCTTGGCACGTTCTGTTCCTTAAAGACTGAGGAATTGCCCCTTGAATCGCCAGCTTTCCCCACCTGCCCTTTTGCTTATTTCACCATTTTATCAGGTGGGACACCAAATGGGGAGTGTTTTCTGTGAATCATTCTTTTATATTTTTTTAAATATTTGATGCTGCTTTTAGCTCTTTCAGCTTTTATCATAACCCAGGGTGTCAGCTCATGCATGCCTGCATAAGTGGAGTGAGCTGATGGCAATTCCTTTCTGTTGGCATCTTTATGAGCAAACTGCCCCCACTACAGAATGGGTAGTGTGCACCTGAGCTGTTGTAGGGCTGTAAATGTTCTGCTCTTGCACCTATATTGCTTTTCCTTCTCCAAGTCCTCTGCTCAAAGAGACTGCCTCTGCTCAAACAGTACCTTCCTTTCCAGTATTACTCCAATTTTATAGCTCTTTATCTTCATATTAGGAATGCCAGAATCTGGAAACAGCCTACTGTTAACTGGAGCAACAAAGAAGCTTTGATTGCAGTAATGCCTGGGCAAAATATATATATAGCATGAAATTATGGGATGATCCAAAAATGTGGGAATTTTGCCATTGGCTCCAACAGAGCAAAGATTTCATGCTTATTTAAGTTTGAAATCTGAAAAGCTGAAGGGAGTGAAAATGCCATGAAAGCTATTGGGAGGGAAAAAACCAACCTCAACATTTTGAAAGGGCTAATTTTCTTTGAAACATGTTTCTTGATAGCTGAATGGGATCTTGGATGAACATCAGGATCTCCAAATAAGTAGAAGTTGGGCTTGATAGGTGAAGTTTCTTCCAACAAACGTAAAAGAGTTTGGATAGCAGAATGTGGATATTTTCCACTCTCTCATTTGTTAATCATTTAAGATTTCAGTTGAATTCTCCCCCCCATTTTCTTACCTTGAGCTCTTCTAAAAGGACCAAATGTCAAAAGTTGGTGCCTCTGAAAAAATAATGTAAATGCACAGTTGCCCCATTGAAATCCAGTATGATTTCCTTGAGAGCAGAATTTGGTTTTACTTTCTAATATGTCATGTCAAATTCTTTGGCACTCTCACATAAATAATCACTCCCAGGCAGTTGTTAAAAGTGGGCGCTGCATGAAATATTTGCTTATCCAATACTTCCACAGAGCCTTCTATTCAGCTGTAAATTATTAGGGAAGAAGAACGGATGTGATTAGCTATGATAACCATTTCAGCTCAGTTCCTGCTGTAATTTCATATAGTCTTGCTCACCCTCCAAATCTAATGGCCATTCAGCTTCTTGGCTGCTCATGAGCTTGCCCTCATGATTTTTCATGCAGGATCCATCTCTTTTACTACTAGTAATTCAGATTAGGAAACCATATGTTGCTTTCCTGTAATCTGTAGAATGCTTCATCAGCCCTGAAATACCTCAGAAAAGGATTTCCAGTTTGTATTCAGCCATCTAACCGTAGTCTCCCTGGTTCTTGTTTAGTGGGGGAGCCAAGGCTGAATATAGGGAAGATGTGCTGTCTTGCTATTGGGAACTGATTCATTAAAGCAATTCTGTGTGGATCATGTTCCCAGCCTGGGGCTTTGCTCAGGCTCAGCTTTGCAAGTAAAGTTGCTCAACAGGAGCTGCAGACTGGGTGATACTTCTGCATGCAGAGGCATCTCTGCAGGCTGTTTGACCATCTCATTTCAGGAAGGGGCTGTGTGTGGATAACCCAGTTTACATCCAGCAACTACTCTGGTGTCTCTGATTCCTCCTGTGCAAACTGGTTTTGCTGGAGGCTGTTGGATAAACCTACTTCAGAATGCAGTAGTTTTAACTAACTAGATTGAAAATGGGAGAGATTTTACACTTCCCTCTTCCACCATCAATTATGCAAATTTGAAAAGGTTTTGGGTCTGTTTTCTGGATAACTTTAAAAACATCATCTTCCCCATGTTGCTTTCCTTTTCAGTGCTGTCTATTCTCTTGGATTTATCAAGAAAAAATATTTGGTCTGTTTAAGTGGGTACTTTCTATCCTCAAATTGGCCTGTTTGATGACTCCTCCTCAAAATCAGAAAATCAGTTCTGTTCTCTCTGCTTTCTCCATTCCCATCAGTTCTGCATATTCCTATTCCCACTATAGACTTCATCAACATCCACTCTGTCCCTGTAGCATCAGCTCTGCTCATTCTGGAATGGTCTTGGGCTACAGGAGCAGGAAGAACTCTCTCTCTCTCTCCCCAGGTCAGCAGAGGGATATACAGCTGCAGCCCAGTTCCCTTTTTATTCTTTCAAACCAGCCAGGATGGAGAGAAGAAGAAAATGGAGTTGGGGGTGGAGGGGGAGTCCAGAAGAAATTCCCTGTGCCTGAAGTCTGATTCTATTTATCATCTGATCTTTCTCAATCTCCATTCCCCTTCCTTCCTTGTCAGACTGGTACTGAGTTACTGATGGGAGTGAAGAGCTCATTGCCTGATTTTGGGAACGTTGCAATTGCTTTGATCCTGGGAAGCAGACACTAGGATAAACAGCTTGTCAGAAAGGTTGGCTAAAATTTCTGAGAAAGTTGGAGGTTCTCGTGTGACTGGGAGAGCTGCTCTCGCCCTGGCCAAAATCTACCACTTGCCAAAAATTCACAAGTCTTGGCAACCTGTTTAATGGGACGTAAGTGTTAAAAGAATGAAGGCTGGTACAGTGTTATACACTTGTTGAGTCTATATGATCCCTCCTGGCTTTGAAATCTGGAAGTCGCTGGGTAATTGCAAAGACGTGGCCATTTGTCTGCAGGCATGGCTGGTGGTCACCAGTTCTCCTGGGTCAGAGCCAACAGAGCATGAGGAGCAGAACTGGGGCAGAAATGTTACAAGATCTTTTCAGACCTTTAGGGTCTTAACACTGCTGTTAGCCATAGTTTTAGAATACCTTCTATAATTAACCCTCTAGCATTCTCAAATAGATATCCTATCCATAAATCTACAGTTTTATAAGTATTTCAGACCTGTATAAGTAGTTCTGGCCTGTTCTCCACTGTACATTTTGCTCCAGTTGTGAATTTAAATGAAAGCCATGAAGCTGTGCTGGAACAGAGGGTTCTACTTCATATGAGTTTACTGTGATTTCAAATCACTTTCTAGTCCAAAATGAGGACGTAATACAGTTTTGGATTCTTGTGGCATGAGCTTTTGGAGGTAAGAATTATTTTAAGACAACAGAAACTTTTTGGTTTAATATAATTTTGGTCTGAAATTGATTTTTCTGTTTTATATTGTGTAACATAAGATTAAAAGGATTGAAAAATCTCATTTCAAAACAGAGAAGTTCAACTCGAAGGCAGTCTGAATGTTCAATCTCAGCCTAAGCCCTGTTCCAGCTTTTTTCAAAACATGGTGTCACTGAAACTGACACATTTCAAGGAAACCAAATTTCCTCCTGGAAGAATGTCCTGCTGGAAAACTTCTCACCATCTCCATCTCGCATTACTTGGCAGATTTCACAGTAGACATTGCTTGTTTCCCTTGTCTTATTTAGCACTTTTCTTGGATTCTTTGCCAATTTTTCATCCCAAACATAGAGAACTGTAACATGATGAAATTCACATCAATACTGCTCAATAACAGCCTCCCGAATGCAGTTTGTCCATGGCAAGGCACCGCTGACAGATTGGAGCCCTGTCTTCTGGCAGTTGAAGGCAGAAGCCTCTTTGCATCATGCCCAACAACACACCCAGGGTGTGTGTTTTATGGCACAACAGGATGTGCCACGCTATATTTTGAGTACTGCTCATTGTGCAAGTAGTTCCTTGTAACCTATCCTTGCAAGGAGGCTTGTAGGACATTTAGAATAACAAACTCTGGAAAGCACTTAGGAAATGTTTCAGTAATATGGGTACTTTAGCTCAGGGAGGTGGTAAACCAGCGATTAAAATCTAGCTCTAGTAACCCTGTCATAGCAGCAGCCCTAATGCTCTTGGGATGTAATCTGTTGGTTGTTCTCTTCACCAGGTTGCTCCAAGCCTCATCCAACCTGGCCCTGAACACTTGCGTGGAAGGGACAGCCACAACTTCTCTGGGTAACCTGTTCTAGTGTCTCACCACCCTCACAGTCAAGAATTTCTTCCTAATATCTCATTTAAATCTCCCCTCTTCCAGTTTGAAACCATTACCCCTCATCCTATCGCTACAATCCCTTGTAAGAAGTCCCTCTCCAGCTTTCTTGTAGGTGCCTTCAGGTACTGTAAGGTGCTCTAAGGTCTCCCCAGAGCCTTCTCTTCTCCAGACTGAACAAGGAGAGATTCCCCACTGTAACCTCTGCCCTGGCTCCTGCAGCCACTCTCTCATCGCAAGGACAGACCTCCTTTGACTTTGGTGGTCCCTGCATATCCCTTGCAAAATTCAAATCAGCTGGCACTCTTTAAGCATGCCGTTAACACACACAAGCTATGAAAGATTAAAGGGAATTCACGTTCCTCCTCTCCACATGAAAAGGGTTTGTAAACTCTTTCAGTGCCTATTTTTTTTTATACTCGTGGTAAGGAAATAAAGCTGAGTCAAGTAGTTTTCCAAGATCTAAGACAGAGGGCTCAGAGTTATTTTGCACCCTGCCTTGGTTAACATAGCTAATAACTCTGATTTCACAATATGCAGTGTTATGAGAGAGCCACAGAGAGCTGTTGTCAGGGAAGTGCAAAGAAATCCAGGAGACTTCAAGAGACACCTTGGAGCAGAGCTGTGAGCTTCTCAGCTGCTTCTTAGCAGGTCTGGGAGTGAAATTCTGCTGTGAGTGTTAATGTCATCACCTCTACAGACTTCACGTATTGTAAAGTGACACTTCCTGGAGCACTGGGTGTAGTTGCCTGCCTCCATTTGGGCTTTTAGATGTTTGCTTTCTGTTTTTTCTTCATCTTTGAAGTCATGTTTTTGATAGCTGAGACATTTTGGAGGCCTTTGGGTGAGCGGGACCAAGCAAGAAGAAGAACAGACATTGCAAGGCCTCTCTAAACTGGTTGATATAAAATATAGTACATGTCGATGTGAGCACAGGCTGTATCCAAGCCCTGATGTATTTCAGATGAGCACATCTCTGGGGAAGACATGCAGCAGCTTCCTCTGTGCTGGTTGTCAAATGCCCTTTGGCTCCACAGCCCGGTCCACACTAATGAGTGCTCCCCTGCAAACTGATGTGCTGTTTTGTGCCAAGTTGTTAGCCTGCACATGCAGCATTGGGAGTCATATAAACATCAGCAGCAGCTTTGGTGCGTGTTGGTAGCTTGTGTACAGTTGGTGTGATTTTGCTTATGGGCCGTGGTAGGCACAGGGATTTGTGGCTGAAAGTCCTCTACATAAATCTGCAGGCAAAGCCTAGGTGCGAACGTGCTCCTCAAAACTCTCTTTAGATTGAAGCTGGAGCTAACATCTGAGCTTCAAAGCTAAACTCAGTGTGTCTTGTTTCAAGGAAACTTTTCAAGTTGATTGTTAAGCAAAATTAATCCCCCCACTGTGTCTTTTTGTGAGTTGAAACCTAAGGCTCTTGCAGTAAAATGCCTGAAGTTTTTAATCCCTTTTTAGAAAAGTAACTTTTTTTAGACAGCCCCCGCCCCCCCCCCAAAAAAAAAAAAGAAAAAAGAAAAAGAGGAAATGTCAGATGATTAAACAGGATTCTGCATTTTCCCCTAGTGTTCAACATTTGCTGTTTCTATTAGGTCATCAGCCACCATGAAACCAACGTTTAACTTACAGACTGATTGCAGCAGCTGCCTGAAGCTCTGCTTGTAACCTCAAAAACCAAACTAGAAAAAAAAAATTCCAGATGAGCGTAGTTTAATTTGCTCAATACATTTGTAATGGAACACGGTATTGCAGATGAGCATTGAAGTTCAAGATTTCATCTGCATTAGATAAGGGAAGAAAGTGCTACTTTATACAACAGAAACTATTCTGGGTTTAATTCAATAAATTGTAATCATGTGCAGTATACTTGTGTTCACAACAAATGTCCCAGATATCCTGGAGAGAAAAACATAAAAGGCTCCATGTCTTTTAGCTTTAGAGCTGTTAATCTTTTTGAATTCATTTGTTTGGTTTCACTTAGTGTAGCACTTAGTGTATTTTGGTTCGCTGAGCATGACTCTGTTGGGTCATAGCAAACAGTGTTTTTCCAGTTTTAAGAAAAACCCCATCTGTCCCTGGAATATAGGTTCTACCTGGTGAAAAAAAAAAGCTCTCTTCTAGCTTGTGTTGTTGCAAGTCTCCTGGATATTAGTACATGTCTGCAGTTGGGTCATTTTGTTACTGTAGATTCTGAGCACCTCTGTGTTTGTTTTAACAGAAACAAATTGAAGCACAAGTGAAACACTGCTTGCAGTAGTAAAGGTGGGGGGACTGGTGAGGTGGAGAGGGATGCTGCACGAGGTGTGTGTATGACTCACTGAGGATTTAAATCCTGGATTGTACTGCTGCTGATAGAACTTCTGTGATCTGTTGTTTTTCATCTTGGAAAGGGAATGGAGCTGGAGGAGACAGATGGGAACTTTTCTCTGTGTTATTCCCGGAGAGTAAAAATATACAGGCTCTTTTCCTGTGTGCTGGCTGTTGGACAGGAGCCACCAAAAAGTCTTAGCAAGTCCCTACAATGTGTCCGTGTCTTACTGATGCTTTCCAGGAGACCCAGCTAGTGAAATTATCCTTTGCCACTCATCCTTGCAAACCATGCCATAGAGTGGCCAGCAGGCAGAGGGTTGTGCTGGGGGCAGAACTGCTCTGAGGACAAGCTGCAATGCTGAAGTTACGTCTACATGTGGGCTTTGGTGGCTGTGCTCTGGTTTGCAGAGCCAGCTTGCTCAAGGCAGGAGAGTCCCCACTGCATGGTGGACAGAAAGTCAGAGCTTCTCTCCCTGTAGAGCCGGTTGCCTCATCCCTGCTGAGGAAGAGGGGAGCTGATGGGGTGCAGCTGGGGTGGGAAGGGAGCCTGGATCAGAGTGTGTGGGAAGAGATCCCCCAAGCTCTGCTACCGAGGCTCAGCATCCAGCAGCTGCTGCTGCAAGACTTGCCATGTACTGAGTACCCTGGAATATCTGACAAAGAGGTGTAAGAGCTATGCTGTCTTGGAAATCTCCTCCTAACTCTTCCTGCCCTGGCTCTGTTACAGGCTGAGGTCAGCGCTGGGCTGCTGGACTCTCTGGCTCTTTCCTTAAAGTGAAGATTTCTGTAATTACGATGATTCCAAATATTTCTGTTTGCCTCATGTGCTTTTCATTATTTGTTGTTTATTTTCCTGCATGAAACACATTGATATTGTTAAGCTGCTCATGGCAGGAGACATTTGCATGAACAAATATTTTGCTAGTTGTGCTCCAATCAGGAAATCACCCAGCAGGGATATTGTTTTTAGTTGCTTTCACTGTCTCTTTTTAAAAACTAATCCAGAGCTCCGTTACCCAGCGTGGGGCACCCGTCATTGGCATTTCAGTGAGAAATTTCTAATGATAAGTGAGTAGCAGTTGGCTTTCTATTGAAAGTCATTGAAACATCCCACCTGTCACAGCAAATTCACACATTCATATGCTAAAAAGCTCTGAATCAGCTGGTGTTATGTTTCCTCTCTGAGCCAGACTGTTTGCCTCTTACTCTCACTGAGTAGCAGATACTTCCTCCAGTATTTGCACTGGGGTAAATATGGGTGGGTGAGCCAGTGCTTACAAGCTGGTCCTCAGTGGTCTGGTCTTTCAGATGTGAGGTGGGGCAGAAGTTCACCACCTGGACATGGTGTTCTGTGGTAGAAGGGAAAAATGCTAGTGTTTCTGTGCAAACCCTGCATCCAGGGTTGATTTTAGGACTGATTGTGCCAGATAGGGAGGTTTCTGGGCTCATGCTGCAGCTCAGGCTTTCAAGGATACCTAGACAAGGCTCCATTTGCACTTATAAGGCTTAATTGACTTGGGAACATGCATCTAATTTTCAAAAAGTGTTCCTGAGTCTGGTGGCCTAAGACATTGCACCCTTCACCCCATGCAAAAGCATCTGGCTGGACAGGCACCTACATTGGCTCCCTGCGCATCCTGAAGTGGTTGGGGTAGCTGGGTGGCTGTGGCCAAAATAATGCATCTTCCCCCTGTGCAGGGCTAATTACCCATGGTGAGGCACTTTCAGTGTGGTCACAGGCTTCCCAGGCTAGAGCTGGCCTCTCTCTGGCTAAGCTGGGGTGTGGGCAGCGGACATAGGTGTCTGTCTGCACCTCACAGTGCCATCAAAACTTATTTGAGATGGGTCTGAGCCTCTAGATCTTTGAGACGCTGCAGTGCTTTTACTGTGACTGAACTTCACATAACTTTGGGCCCATCAGCCTTCAGCTGGGTGCCTGGCACTGGCAGATCAGTGCTGTCTGACACCGCAGACAGCGTTACTGCCTCTCATGTTGGCCAGGAGGTGACCAAAGGCTGCAGCGGTCCTGCCTGGCACAGTATGGGGTTGCTGTCCTGTAATTCATCTGCTTTATTCTGAAAAACCCCAGCCCAGAGAAGCAGAGTGCCCGACGTCGGTGACTCTGCCCAAGACACGTGTGTCCCCCTCTCCCCAGTACTGTGTTAGTGATTTTTTGTCTTTTTAACAAAACGACTAATTGAGTATTAAGGATTTTGACTGTAGCCACCTGAGGGAGGACGGGCTCTCATCATGAATGATGGCTAATTGAGCGGCAGATGTGTAATTTGTCATTATTAAAGCTGCCTTTGCGCTGCCAGCTGCTGTTTGGGGAGGCTCGGCTGAGGCTGGAGGCGATGGTGGATCCAACACTGCCACCTCCTGATAAGGCAGCGTAAAGGTAGGGACAGGTTCGAGTTCCTCTGCCGTGCCAGACCCTGGCACACCTTTCAAATGTTTCTGTTGAAGGACTATGTCAACACACAAAATATAGTTCCGTGTATAAATCAGTTTGGTGTGCATTGGGAAGTCTCTGAGTAAAGCAGAACAATTATAATGAAAATGTAAAATAGTTTATAGTGGGAAATTTTCATCCATTTGTATGCACTGTTGAAATAACAGCTCTGTCATTCTAGGACAGACTGGGCAGTGGCTGATATTTCTCAGAGCTAAATTTTAACGTCAGATAAAAAAAACAACTGAGGAACATTTGGGCCTTAATAGGTAACACAGCCTGGAAAGCATATTTCTTGCATCCTGGGTGATGTACGTTGGTACACTGAAGAACTTTGTTGTGTTAGTGCTGTTAGATACTCGAAGGAGATGTCCTCTGAGGAACAGTGATGGTGTGGAGGAAGGAGCTTCTGATTTGATGCTGGCCTGAGTAACTCTGACATGAGTAGCATTAACCTGCATTGGCTTCCATGTGTCCAAAGCCTCTGAAGAGGTGGTTATATATGCTTTTGCACCTGGATCTGCTAATCTAAAGATCCCTATGTAGGCATTAGCACTTGAGAGTGTATGTAAATTTATGACATTCCCCAAAGGATTTGGGTTCTATAAATTTGAAATTCTGGCAAGCTGGGACAAATATGATCCAGCTTCCATATGTTTCCTGGTATATAAAAAAGAAAATAAGCATATTTTCTTTACACCCACACAATGAAAATTCAAGCCCCTAAACCATCTCTTTTCCATTTGAAGGACAGCAATTCATTGCCTGTCTTCTATTCACATCGGGCTTTTGAGCTGAGCAGAGCTGGAGCAGCGTTAATTAGTCCTTAAGACTACAAACAAGAGGAGAACAGTGTGTGAAATAGGGAAGAGAGTGGAGTGGTTATCTCTGTGTTGCACTGCTGTCTTTCCAGACTTCTCCTTGCTGTAACTCAAAGTATGATGATCCCTTTCTTCCTGAGAAGAGTCCTCTTCCATTCAGACCCCTCTTCAATTCCTCCCTTAACCTTCCAGCTCTGTGTTGGCTTCAGACCTGGTCTGATTGCATGATGAACTGGTTCATCTTTTCCACTGGTTTTGATGAGTGGCAATGATGTGTCCATGCTGGCTGGACACGGGGAGGAAGAGAAAAAGACAAATGACAGCAGGACCCTCCCTGTTCAGACAAATAAGCAATTTATTAATTTATAACCCTGAAATGAAACAGCATGCTCAGCAGGTTTTTTTCATAATATTACATTTTGTTTATGTTTTCCTGACCCTCTGGGACATGCACCACTTTCTGTCTTGTCCTTCTATTGCCATCCATTCACTGATATCCCTTTCTCTATCATATCACCTATAAACGTCTTGTCTTTGCTTATGAGGTGTTACTGAGGCCCCTTGTAGCCTGTTCAGTTGGTCCTTTCACTGTGGTTACCAAAAGGCTGACTCCCAGATGTGGATGATCCATGATGCAAATCTCTATCCCATGCTAATTAGATTTAAATTTGCATTTTTTGTCATGCTTATGGGAGGAGCTTCTCTTGCACATTCACAAAGTGCATATGTTCCTTCAAAACTTCCTTAAAACTCCCTGTGGCTGTTTGATATGCTGCAGAAGTCCAGAGACTGGACTGAGGCATAGCTTGGCTGGATGATCCTGGTTACCTCTAATGCCCCGCCGGCTTGCCTCTGTCCCTGGTTTGTATCTCATCTTGTTTTAATTGCAGACTGCCTCAGGGTGGGTTGTGTCTTCATGTCTTTGTACAGTAGGGCAAAGCACTTGACCAGAGCTCACCGGTCCAGCAGTAGTAGGACTAATGAGAACATTCTGGAGGTCTGACAGTATTTAAAAGGGCCTCTGGACACAAAACATCTCTGAAATCGTTTTCACAACAGGGGGATTTTGCCTCTCATGTTTGCTTTTATATCACTAAGTTCTTTTGAAATGTTTACTGTGCTTTGGAGTGATTAAACAAAAGGACTTTGTTTGAATCTGTTTTTCCCTGCAGAGCACTGGGTTATTGAAGTTGCTTGTGTAAGGCCTGACGTTGCCATTGAAGGAGGGAGTGCAGAGCTCAATTAGCAAAGCAGAGCTGTTACATATTGCACCTCCTCCCTGAAGTGCTCTATAGGTGAGCATGAAGCTGTGTAGCTGGCTCTTGGGTGTGTGTTTTAAAAGACAACAGATGGTTCATCTTTGTAGTATAAAAAGGGTTGGAAAGGAAAGCTGCAATGCCTTCCCATAACTATAACCTTCAATGTTTACATAATATGAAGCAATATTAACAAAGCTAATGTATTGGCAACGCTGTAATCTTGTTGGGGTTTAAATGTTCATATTTTTGGTATTCTGATGCTTGAAAATAAGCACTTAATGACACTGTGGGAGTGTTAGGAGGACTGCGGGACTAAGAGGACAAACGTTTATCCTAAGCTGACTATTTGGTGGTATCTCTGACATGAATTGCCCAAGCACAAGGGAGTAGTCTGATCTCTAGGCAATGATCTCAGAAAGACTCTCAGTCCACAACTGGAGAGGTCTGTTGCTTTTGGCTATTGAGATTCAGTCATCACGAGGGAACTGGTTAGTGAGAGCATCGCTGGCATAGTGTGTGTGTGTCTCCTTCTCGTGGCATCAGTGCTGTGTAAAGCTCCTAGGAAGCTGTACATCTCTGAGCATGTTTATGTGACACACAGTCCTTATAAATACTTACTCCATGTTTACACAGTATTTACACACATTTTTCTTCTAAGCAAAACATTCATTCTTTTCACACACAAAGTTTCAAGGACTGCAGTGAAGGTGCAGATTGCTGTAATCTGTTTTGCTAAATAAGACTTGTCTGCCACTGAGTAGGATGCAGTTAAAAAGTGTATACACCATAATATTTGCTGCGCAGGCAGTTATGACCAACCATCCACCAAGGGCTGCCCTCCAGCTCCTCCACGGATTTGAAATTCAAATCACTTGGATGGCCCTTACTGCTGTTATTCATCCAAAAACCTCAAAACCCCCAGTCCACATCTATCCATCTTTGAAATTATGAAGGGTGTATTGGTCTGGGAAGGGGAAAGAAATACCCTGAAATAGCACTGAAGGGAGTTGTTTGGTATTTGCTGCTCGCTCTCTGTCCTCAGCTCACCTCCTGAGGAGGGCTCTGGAGCATCAGGGACAGGAGTGGTGGTGTATGTTTGAAATGACTGGTTTTTCTTGTGTTGCTCTTGCTAGGCCTAGTTGCCATTGCTCATCAGATGATCTGCTGTGGAGAGGCGTGGTTCTCCTCTTAAAAAAGGAAGAAGTTGGTGTAGCTACAGCCAACTGCACTTGCTGGCCTAGGCCAGATGTGAAAGGATGTTTAAAAGCGTGAGACTTAAGCACTGAAACTGGGCCTAAATGTTGCTTTGGGGCTTTGAAAATTTGACTTATAATTTCTAAGGCACTTGGGCATTACTGAACACATCCCCTTGGAATTGTATGAATTCCCTTTCTGGCCAGCCTTGTATTTAATTTTCAGATGGTGGTTGGAACATGTATTACCCTGACCTGGAAAAAGAGAATTGCATTAAGTCGTGATGGGGGCACTGGGGCTATTTTTCTTGCTGTATGCCAGAAGGTGTTAGAATAATTTGACAGCATATTTTCTTATTGTTCTTCATGTTGATTTATTTCCTTTCTTGAACTTTCCCCCTTTGGAGAATCCAGTTGTAGTTTTTCCTCCTGAGCTGTACGCAGAGAGCCAGCCTTCTATGACTGGTCTCTAAACATATGTCAACAGATTGAATCACTGTTTTTCTCCATTTGTGTGGAACAGATAAGACAAATAGACGTTACTCTGAAACATTAGATTTTGGAAGGAGGAGGGGAACAAAATTAGGACAAAGACCACCCAAAATATTTTCAAGTTCAAGATTCTGGTGAAAACAAACACAATAAAATTGATGTGCTTCTGATTAGTTACATAAATTAGCTGGTATTGTTCCTTTTTTCCAGGCCAAATGATTTATGGTTTATCCCACACAATGTTAAATGTGAATTGGAAATGTGTAAAATTACATTTGACTGCAGAGCACACAATGTGCACTCAGTTGGTAAGCAAAGTTAGCCCCATATGTTCTATACATTACGGGTACATAGTTACAGAGTTATGGCATGCAATGCCAGCTGTTAGGCCACGATATGAATGATCTGCAGATTGAGAGCTATCAAATGGATGAATCTGTGACAACTGAGTAATGAACATATTGAAAAGATTGTGACATTAGTAGACCAGCTGTAAGGTGCCTGAATGCTCAGTTTTCCTGCTTGCTGTGTAATAAAAGCATTTTATATTCCTGACTTCAGAAAGAATAGGGCCAGATATACAAAGTAAAGAAAACTTCTGGGGGAAACAGGTACCAAAATCTGGAGTGGAACCCTCCAGTCTCCATCTGCACGTCCTTCTGCCTGCTGGAAGGGCCCAAGCTTTTTGCAGGTTCTCCTGCCCTGGGCTCCGGGTTGAAAGGGTGATCAATGCCAGTTCCTTCCCACACTGTGTGTGTTGGGAGAGGGGAGGGGGCAGCTCTGAGAACAGCTTGGCCAAGTTGTGAGTTTTGCTTCTTGGTTTGTAATTCCAGACTGGCCTTAGGATGTTGGGAAAACTTTGCCTCTAGAAGTTAGGATGTAGCCTAGCTCATGAGAGGCTTCAGGCAGTTCCCACTTGTGTGAAAGTGGGGCTCTGGTGTGTGAACAGACCTTCACATGCTGCTTGAAGCCATGCAGAAAGGCAGTGGGCATCTAGAAAATGTGAAATTCATTGCTCGGTATGCAGCTGTCGCATCATATGCTTTTAGTTTAGCTTCATATTTCTTTTGTATTTTAACACAAAACACTGTCATTACGACAGTCTTGTACAGACAAGCAGTCTTGTACCACCTCGTATTCTTTTTGTTTAACATTGAACATCAGGAGTTCATGGTCTAGTGTTAGTGTGTGTGTGTGCATGTATACATATACATACACATACATGTGTGTGTACATTTGTCAGTGGCAGCTGAACAAGTCCTGCTATCACAACACTGCTGCATGACACCTGCGTTTATGCAGAATGTTTACTGATTGATGACAGTTTTCAAAACATTTCTCTTTCCCACGTATTGAATTTGTGCTGTATTTATTTATTTATTATATAATCTGTGCCTCTTCCTGTTCATTCTGTCTCATGTTTTCCTTATCGGTGTCAGTTGTAGTCAATTACTTGCACAAAAAGATTGAGGACCTAATTTATGGCATGATGACATACAGTAGATACACTGCTCCCATTAGAACCTGATGAAACCTCTCTATTAATTTTCTCAGAGTGCCAAGTCGAGTCGCAGAGGGTAGACCTTTGATGAATAAAGCATATTTTCTTACTTAGCTCCATTCCTAACTAGCTCAACTTCTAGAAATAACATCGGTTGGCCAATGAAAACACTTCTTTGATAGTGGTAGGAATTTAAGATAAAAAACAGCTGGGTAATTTTTTTTAGACGAAAGGAAACAACTTTGAACTCTGCAGACAATGTAGTTTAAACCCAAACAGATGTGGTTTAATCTTGTTTTTGATCCTCTTGTAGGTTTTCTTTTAAAATGCATGCATGTGCACAGAAATGATGACTTTCAGATGTCTTGACATAATTTGTTAGAGTATCACCTTGGCACATAAATCTTCTGTGCCAAACACTTCACGTCTTTGAACAGGGGCTGAAAGGTACCAGAGAGAGTTTGTGTTATTCTTTTGGTACTATCCCACAACTCTGTAAAAGAAACAATGTCATCATATGAATGTAAAGTCTGTAAAATGAGAAACTTATACGTGTTTTTCTGGTTCCCAATAAATGTTTTTACCATGAGGGCCTGAAGTAACTCTGAGACAGAAAAGACAGTGTCAGACTTCCTCCAAATTAGCAGACCACTTTGATCTGAACCCAGCCCTATCCTACTTTGATAGCTATTAGTCACATCTGGCATTTTCATATGCTAATTTCCCTCTCTTTTCCCCATATATTAACAGAAGTGGAAGTAAACAGATAAACAGACTTTCTTTCAATAGATAATCAACTTTTGATACAAACGTGGTAGTGACACTGTCTTTCAGCACATGTTTCAATCACCATTAAACTTCAAAGCTCTGTGCAATCAAGACTTGCTTCTTCCCTACAGCCAAATCAGAGGATTGAATACAGGAGGGCTGGCTACAGATGTGGCTCTAGACAGATGTGAGCATCTCTTTTTCTGCCTGTCTGCTTTCCTTACTAAAATCAGAGAGGTGGGATGGAAAAGATTGAGAGCTGCAGGAGGAGAAGACCAGGAGGCAGCCAGCACAAAGAGCAACCTCTTCTCTGCTTGGCAGGAGTGAAGAGCACTCTGAAAAGAAATGATGAGACCCACCAATAGCTGGGAAGAAGTGTAACTTACGGCCATTTTTGCAAATAGGTGCGTTTTTAGTGAGTCTCATATTTGGCCCCTGGGTCTCAAAAATATTTAGGCCTTTCACACACAGTGAAACCAAGGGGAATTAGTTGTTCAAATACCTTTGGAGCATCTGAGCCATGCTATGTTTTCCTGAAGTCTCTGTTTCAGGATGAAGATATTATATGAGACTCAGCATGGGGAAATTTTATTTGTCTAATCTTCAGGGTGGAAGGAAAAATATTGAAGATGTGATGCAAATGTGTACTAAAAAAAACCTAAACAGAAAAACCCAAATTCATTATTTTAAACCAACAAGCCAACAAATTTTCTGATTTCTGGTCCTTCTTTTGGGGGGGGTTGATTGGTGATTTTAGAACAGAACAAAAATGCTGTGTGTTTCCCATGTCTCCATCATGTTGCAGTAAGTACTTGTATAAATGATTTTCCCTGCTGAGCCCGAGCGCTCTAGGCTCACCCTGTGGCTGGGATGTGTTGGTGCTCTCTTGTCAGCAGAGCTCTGAAACTAGCCAGGCTTTTCCTGCTTCCCCTCCTCTGACACAGTCACTCCAAGCTCAGGGACCTGGAGGTAGGTCTTTTTAAAGCTAGAGATAAAGCCATCACATGATTTCTTACAAAATTAAAAACATAGCTCGTAATACAATAAACACAGCCAGATACCCTGGCTCTTTACCATGACCTAAACAATTGTTGTTTTAGCAGATAGCAGGAAACTTTTAGTAAGCTGTTCTCAGTGCCTGGTGGAACAACAGGTAAAGCTGCTGTAGGCTGAACTCCTAAAGCTCATCTGGACTCACATGTTATTACCTACCTTGCCAGAGGAGGTACCTGCTACTGCTCCATTTCTTTCCAAATCTTCAGGGTGGCACTGCCATTTATCAATATTTTCTTCTTTTTTTCTCTATCAGCAATAAGAGTTGCTGGGGTTTTTTTTTGTGTACAACCACATTTAAGTGACCTTTTAAAATTAATTTATTGAGACATTTCACTGTCCTTTTTCATAATGATCTCTGCCTTACTTGCTACACAGGATAGGGGTTACAACAGCAAATACTCACTGTAGGGAGCTCATGGTTAATGGCACCCATTGCTTTTTGTGCACAGACATGGAAATCCTTGGTGTATGGGATCTTGTGAATAAAACACTCCAGATTCCCATAACAAGCTGATCCTATAGTTGCATTTTGTGAAGCATGGCCCTGCGGTGCCTGTGTGAGGCTGCCAAAATACCCTTGAGTCAGCAAGAGTCAGGTCTCAGAAGGGACGTGGTTCTGTGCCTAGTATATGTGAAAAGCATCGTGTTTAATAATCCTGTATCTCCATAGGTCCAACCATCCTCCTTACCTTCTGTACCTGCAAATATGAGAGCAGATGTGCAAAACACTTCAGATTTGTTCCAGTTTCTGACCTCTTGCTTACAGTCTCTATTAGTCCTGCACAGGAACAGTGTGTTGTGTGTTTTCACAGTGTCTTCCATCAGTGCCAAAACCCCAGTGAACACCATGCATCCCAAACGTTGGCATTGCACACCTGAGAAACCACAGAGCTGTTGTGTGGGCTCCTCTGCTTGTGCTTTCCTTTGAGCTCCATCACTCCACAAACAGCACGAGACTGAAATGTTATTTTGGCATCACCAAGAAGAGCTGATTGACAGGCAGGTGGAAAAGGAGGTGGTAATGAATGGCAAGAGCAGTCATTTGCACAGATGACTACAGAAGACCTGTAATCAATTAATAATTTGCATGTGCAGAATAAAGATGAGTTGAGCAGTAAATTATTAACTGCGGTCTAATAGCTCCAGCTAGATGATAGCAGATAATTTGCTATGCTTACATTAGCAAATAACTGAGGTAGTCAGGATAAATCAAAATCCAAAACTATTGCAGTGGGGTCTAAAATGTATCTATTCAGCTTGAACAAAATTTCTCTTTTGGCATGCCTTTTGAAGAAAAAGATTTTTTTCCATTAAAGAAAGTTTTTACCAATTATTTATCTTTTACGAAAAGTTCTTGCTTTTCAGTAGAAGGAAGAGAAGCCAGAAACCTTCAGATGTCCTCCCATATCTCTGCTTCCCCAAAGGTAAAAATAAAATTTAAAAAAAAAGTATTTGAATTTTGATAAACCCCCTGGAATTTTATGAATGAGTTCTTTAAATCCACTGTCATGTGCTTCATCTATGTAGACATAGAGGGTAAAGTGCCACAACACACGAGAGTTGCATCTGTGAAACATCCTGCTGTACTCATCTTAAAGTCTGGAATAAATCTTGTGGGGACAGCAGTGAGGCCATGCCTACAGCTTTCATTTTCTTAGAGGTGGCCAAGTTCTGAATGATCTGCAGCAAATGTTGTCTGGAACACGATTTCAAGTCATGGATATTATTTTTTTTTTTTCTTTTTTACATTTTTGGGGCCTTTCCCTTATTCTGCTTGGTTTTGGGTAATTCAGTTTTCAGAGGCATACTGTAAAAGCCTAAGAGTTGAGATTTATAAAATAATCTGAAGCATTTGGCTATTAAGCAGCTGCTGACTCTATGCAGCAGCATTAAGTACATGAAGTTGAGCCACTTGGGCAGTGTTGTGGTTAAAAGATATGCTTATGACTTGTAATTAATGTATCACATCCACTTAAAATTAGTGTGTTAAAGCTTCTCTTCTCATGTGCAGGAAGCACGTTGTGCATTGTGTTCTTCAGTTTTTTAATGGTTATACAATGTTATGACAATGATACCCAGAGATGCTGGAATAGTTTGAGCAGCCAAATGGTGAGGTTGGTGAATAAAATCCAGGATGCAATCACCTAGTGCTTTTCTGGTAACAAGTATTTATCTTGCATTCTTTGCTTTTAATTCAGCTCTTCCCTGCCAGCTAATCAGAGCCAGCAGAACAGGCTCTCTCTGATATACAGGGCATCAGGAATTACATTTCATGGGTAACAGTTTCTCTATCAGAACTTTCCAGTCCCTGTCATGCCCTCAAGGAACTTCGCTGTTGCAAGTTGTGGCCCATACATCCTGTTTTAGTCACCTTAGGATAATTCAGCTGATAGCCCTTACACTTCATAACTGGTGTTACGAATGTGTGTATAGATATATCTATCTATCTATCTATCTGCATCCTCATTTTCTGGACAATGTTGGCATGGAGGATGCAAGCCATATCCAGCCTGCTTATTTTCAAAGGTAGGTATTTACCCTTTGTGTGTAAATGTAGAGGGGAAAGAAGTTTTGTCATTTTATGGAATTATTCTTGATTTATATCATTGTTAGCTAAATGAGGGAGCTCACTGTCTCACATTGCCTTGTCTTGCTGTTGTCATGGTTCACGTTGCCTTGTATTACACATTTGGCCCAGGCATCGTTCCTGCTGCTGGCTGATAGCACACAGCATCTGGAAAACTGTCTGGTCAGGGTATTTGCAAGCTTTGCCATCCCAGTGCTGGCACTGCGGACTGCAGTCTCCTGCTGATCTTCCCCCAACATGAGGAACACAGGGAACGGGCCCTGCAGGGGCTTGGCTGGGCTGGTGGCCCCATTCCTGGAAGTCTGAGCTGCTCTTGCTTTTGTGGGGAGAGCTGCAGTTGTGTCTGGAGTCCTTGTGTGTGTCCAGTATTTGCAAAACAGGAGAATATGCACAGCATTACAGAAACATTATTTCCTGTGTTTAGGAGTCAGATTGCAGCTGCAGGGATTTTTAAACTTTTATGATGATGGTATTGAGTTAGAGAGCAAGTCTGAGTTCCCTGCTTGGCAGTGGCAGTGCTTTTGCCTGCTTCTCTGCAGTGTGGTTTGTGCTGTGTTTTAAACGTTGTTTCTCTCTCCTTCAGTTCCTCCTTGTTGGGAAAGATGGTTTGTGACAGGAAGTTGTAAAAGCAGTTTGGGAGGTACCATTTGGTTTTAGCTCAGAACTTGCTTATGATTCAGACAAGTTTGGAACTGGGGTAAAATTTTAATAAGCTCTGAAGTGACTTAGCAGAGGAAATGGTGTTATGACAGTCCCTACAGCATTTTTAGAGCACTGGCTTGTGCCGTGCACTCACGTTGCAATTGGTGACACAGTCAGTGTGAAACAAGCCTCCTTCTTCATGAGTGCTGTCGCTGTGTATGTGTGAGATACATTTCCCTGCTCTCTAATATTTAGCATTTAATGGTCTATGAGGTTACCAGATTGGCAAGAAAAATGTCATACTCTGGAAATGTTTATTCCAGGTGTTAAAGCAGCTAAGTTGTATTGTTTTACTGATAACATTTGACACAATTTTGTGTTAAGTATCCTACTTTTTCTTCAGCTATGAGATCTGAGATGCAACCCTACACAACTGGTCTCTGTTTCTGGTCTCCCAGTCTTGTGCCATAACCACTTGAAAGAGTGTTGCCTAACTCTGGGTGAAGTTAATTCAATTGGTTACAGTCAGCACATTTTTTAAAAGTAGAAAATGGTTAAATCAGAAAGTGTTGGGAGATCCCCAAGCTGATTCCAGGGGAAACAGAGGAGTCTAAATGCAGTGGGGGGAGAGTTGGTGAGGACTATAACCTGGGACTAAGGCTTCTTGTGGGGGCCCTGCCTAGTGCTCGCTGCTGATGTGCAAACTATCATTTAGTGTGAAGGAGCATCAAATCATGTTCATTAGGCTGGTGCATGAACTGAGAGAGGCATCCCTCTGCTGAAAGAGCTCTTACTGCTCCTGTGATTAGTGAGTGTAATTAGAAAGTTCGTGTTCACTGGAAGGAAACTGCTTTGGTCTATGCTCTGGTATGGATTAAACTGAAAACCAAAACATCATCATGTTTTGACTAATTGCTGTTGAAACTTTTCAGCAAAATGTCAAAACTTGAAGTGAGGCCACATCAGAAAATTAAAGTACAGTAAGTACATGGCTGGTATTTAAAAAAAGAAAAATCAGATGGGTAGATCTAAGAGAAAAGAAATTACCAAAACCAGTTGCTTGGGTTCCATAAAATGAAATTCAAGTTCAGTATATTAAAAAACATGTGGACTGTATTTGAAAACATTTTATACAAAGGCCTGAGAGCCAAAATGGGAAAGATGTGGCTGCAGATAAGCTCATGTTCAGAAAAGAGCATAGGTCTCAGATCAGGCATGAAAACGGAAAACTAAAGGCAGGATTGAGTGTAGTAAGTGAATATTTTGCTATGGACTTCAGTAGGTTTCAGAGAACTCAGGCTATTTGTTCCCAAATCTGTTGAAGGAAGGGCTCCCATCAGCCGTGGTGGACTTTAATTCAGGACTACACTGAACAGGATTTATGGGAGAGGTGGTTATAATTCTCAGATCCTGTTCATTCAGAGGGCATCAGAAATTCCAGAGCTGGCTGTCAGCAAAAGGTTCCTCAGCAATGTTTTCTGGTTCCATAGTGAGACAGTTAAAACTCATGAGGTTTGATTGACAGCTGGAGTGGAGACACAATGCTTGCTTTGTCTTACTGGTGTGTGTAGATGGTATAAGCTGGATCGGTGGTCCATACCCTAAAACCAAGCTCTGATTTTGGTTGGTCTCTCTGCATATCAAGTTTTCAAAGCTAATCAGGAGCCTAAAGATGAAGGCAGAACCCTCATGCTTTCAGAAGTACAAACCCTGCTGTGGGTACCAGGTGGGTACCAAGGTTTATCCTGGGCAGTTTTCTTGTAACTCGTTACAGACTAATGAGACACAGCTCTACATATAACAGTTTAATGTGGAACAATTGGAGGGAATTATCCTGTGATTGACTGTCTGCTGGAGGCAGGGAAGGGCACCTCAGATGGTCTGTTCTGCTGAAGGCCGGTCTCTAGGGATCCTTTCTGTTAGCCCTTTGTTCACAGTCTTCTTCTCCAATATCTGCCATGACGGCTGGTATTTTTATTCCTTTGCTTTACACCTGTTTTGTGTTAACAAGCAGCAGAAGCTGAAGCATGACGAAGAGCATTTGTCATATCACCGTGGTTCTGACGCACCCGAGGCAGGATGCTGATCCATCATGTACGGGTGGCTGGCTCGTCACACAGCACAGCCCGTGCACACAGCTCCTGGTGCTGAAAGCAGGCTCAAATCCTCATCGATTTGCAGGTGGATTAAGGAACGTGATAGCATTCCCTTGCTGAAAGCTAGAAAGGGGCCTGTTAGCAAACATGGTTGGATGGTTTCAGTGGGCTGCTGCTTTCAGTGTCTGCCTTCCTTTTGTTTGTATAACTTGAGGAAGGGAAGAGCATTTCAGGTACCACCCGGGACCTTCACTTAGATTTAGGTCAGGAAGTAGGCACCAGTGTAAAACCAGTTTGCACTGGTCACAGTATCCAAAGGAAGAGATTCCCAGACAAACAGAAACAAATCCTGCTGCTGAATTGTTTTGTCCTTGGAAAAAAATGTGTCTTCTTAAAGACTTCATTCAGTTCTACTTTTCAAATAATAACTGAGCCCACTCATGCTGATTATTGTCTGTAAATTACAGAATTTTGGTAATACTGTATACATTATTACTGTACTTGTGTTTCTCACAAATGAACTATAGGTGACTGAAAAGCAGATCAGGAAATGTAAGCAAAGGACTCACTGCCACTTTAGTTTTATTTTTTTAAAACTCAGCACAATTTCCATCTGTTGTGAATTACATTGTATGTACACATTTTTGTTCTAAACTAGCAGCACTAAAAAAGTTTGATTCTAGCAGATTCTTATCTTATTTTTTCCACATGCATTATAGTGTCCCATTTACTGAAGGAAACCTGGAAGGATTTAAAGAAAATTGTTTAAGAGGGAATAAATAGTATTCATGAGATGCCTTCTGTCCTATGGAGGAGATGGAGAATGCCAAGATTCCAGACTAATTCTTAGAAATAACTGATCAGCATCACAGCCTGCCTTGCAAATAATTTCTCGTGCAGCAACTGAAAATAGGAATACAGGGAGCAACAAGAAGGGGAAACTGCTGCAGCATGAGACAGAACGGGTATTTGGAGTGCTCTGCTTCAGAAACAGTGGTGTGTGTTGAGCTGTGCTCCTGAATTTGAGTTCCAGCTGTGCATTCAGTTGCAATGTTTTAAATTATATCAGTGGCATTTACCAAGTTTTAGTGTGTTTACCAATTTAAGTGAACACTTGTACTTTGAAATCTCTGTAGGCAAGTCTTTGCAAGGGATAGACTTCTGAAACCTTTTTGTTGCTGTGTATGTTCAAGTACTGCATTTCTTCCTGGTACAAAGACAAAAAGGGATGTGCTTAGTGCCACAGCCCAGGTGGGTGCTGATGAACTGATTGCCATCAGGTGCTGGGGTCCCACAGCTGCAGGGGATAATAAGGGGCCAGCCTGGTCCTGCTCCCACTTGGGGCTGGGCAGTATTGGGGCTGAGCTGCTCTGAGGTTTGTGTGTCCTGCTGGAGAGTTCTTGGAGGGTTTGATACTTATTTTTATCTGCATTACAGCAGGAATATTTATTTTCTGGATGCTGGTCTCGTTCTTGTCCTCGTGGCTGGGTGAGTACAAGGCTCTTGTGTGCTGTAGGTGTTGTGTGAGCAGAATGCCCTGGGGTGATACATAGGTCCTGGTGTGAGAATGAGCAGTGTCTTTGTTTTAAGAGGAAAAAGTCCTCCCAAGTCTTCAAGTATTAATTCTCCCATAAGCCTAGCTTTGATTCCATTTGTGCAGAATATATTCTTGCAGATCTGGGAGCGAGAGAGAAGCTTGCTAATTAATGTTTAAATACCCACCTCCACAAGTACTCTGAAACTGCTCTTTCAGCACAAAGTAACTGAATAATTCCAGGACTTGATACCTGAAAGTCTTTCAGCTCTAGGAGTAATACTAATAGGAGTTCTTTCTTTTCTTTCAGAGGTATTTAAAGGGGAAATTTCTAAGTTTAGAGTTCAGAATCTCTTATTGGTGCAGGCTTACCATCTGGCTGTTCTTGGTTTTAAGCCAATGCAATCTTTTTGGGGGAAATACCTTTTCTATTCAATGGAAACTGCTGTTTTTCTCTGGGGAAAATAAGAATTTTTTTTTTTTTTTTTCCTATGCTGAACTGAACTGGAGTGCTTGAGCCCTAAATACAATCAGAAAACTTTTAACATCTAATTTCTGTAAAAACATAATTATCAGCTTTGTAATAGTACTTTGTACTACCCAGGTGGATGGTGATGTAAATGGACAGGACTGGTTCAGAAGAAGGGGGGATTTATTTAAGATAGTTTTAGACCTAGTGCTACTAAATGGCTCCTCTGTGCCACTGCAGTGCTCAGGGGTGCTCACAGGTGCTCCTTTGGAGACCATGAGTCGTAGCGATGGGAAGGTTTTGCCTTCACTCTTGAAAGATCTGCCACAGGTGTGGGGCCCTAGATAACTGGGGAGCAAAGAGAGGAGCTGTAACTTCCTGTGATTTTTCTGGAAAATCAAATTGTACAGCCACAGATCATGCAACAGGGAAGTACTGAATGGTTTGTTTTGGACTAAAGGGCTTTCTCACCCTGCTCCAGCCCATCTCAGTTCCATGACCCCTCCATGTGGCATGTTGGGGTGTGCAATCCCCCACAGCCCTTCATCCTTCAACCCTCCCAGCCCCATGCAGCACAAGGACTTGACATCAGATTTGCAGCCTTCTCTCCTCTCTTGCTGTGTCCCCTTCTCTCCCTGCATACCCTTGCCATGTGTTCTCTGCACGGCTGCAGAAGATGCTGCCAAGGAAGAGAGCAGTAATCCCTCTGGGTGGTGGGTCTGGAGCCAAAAAGCCTGGGGGCTCTCGCTCAGTGAAGTGAGAGTTTTGGATCAATGTTACTGGACTTGATTAAGGAAATGGGTGAGGTCTCAGTTCAGGGATCTGAAGCTGTGTTTGCAAGGAGCTGTGTTTGAGTGTGTATGTATATATTGAGTATATTTGAGTGTATATAACTGGTGTCACTTGGTAAGGTGAACTCATGTGTGAACTTGTACTGTAGCCTGGTGGGAGGGAGCAAAATTCATCAAGAAATGATTCACTTCTTGGAAGCAGTGCCTGGGTTTAGAACCAAAGGAGTTATGGAAGTATTTAACTGGAGTATCTTCTGTAGAAGAGTGTGGGAGAATGACCAAAGTGTGGACCCACAGCCTTAGGTTTTTTTCTAAAGCTTAAAAGCATGTAGGTTATCACTATCACTTGTCAGTCCTGAGCTGATTAGGCTTGGAGAAAATGTTAGTAGGCTGATGCAAGCTCTTTATCCAACACAC
This sequence comes from Podargus strigoides, assembly GCA_028020825.1. Taxonomy (NCBI): domain Eukaryota; kingdom Metazoa; phylum Chordata; class Aves; order Caprimulgiformes; family Podargidae; genus Podargus; species Podargus strigoides. The sequence goes on along the minus strand of CM051629.1, from coordinate 3,669,338 downwards.
ACCCAAACAGCATTCTTGGAATGACATGCAGAGCTCTTAATAACACTGTGTATGTCTTATTTGGGAGAAACCTGAAGAACCACATCTAAAAATCCATCAGTGGAGGAAAACTTCCTCTTTGGTTTGCTGGTATTTCTTAGATTTGATTGCTGCAAAAAAGAACAAGTGATGCAAAAACTGCTTCCACTTCTGTCTGCTGAGAGAAGCAAGAGCTGTGGCATGCAAAGATTAGAGGATGCGAGTGCATTGAAATTGGACAGATCCTTCTGTCCAGATCTGAAGAAGCATTTGTCTGCATTTAGCAATTTTTACATGCCATAGCATGACCACACAAGCTATTCTGTCACTTAGAGATTGAGTGTGGAGCTGGGATCCTGCTGCTGCTGTAGCAGAAACAAAGGGTGTTATAAACAGAAAAACACTGCTGCAATTTCTGGTGGCCGACGTCAATGTAAACAGGGGTGGTGTAAACAAGCAGGAAAGAAGGTATCAAGAAACCTTTTCAAGTTGAAATGCCATGAGACTTTTGCCTGTAAGCTATGCTCTGTGTACAGCTAATGACAAGACAGTCATGCCTATTTTCAGCCTCATCAGTGAGACTGGGCTGGTTGGGTGTCAGAGCTTGGGTGTACCGCAGGCACAAGCAAGCAGAGGAGGAGTGCTGGAGGGAGGCTTGCCAGTGTTGATGGCATCCCAGAGGAGAGTGTGGTGTGGGTGACACATGGTAGGTGTCCAGACTCTGGAGGAGCATGAAGTCTGGGAGAGGATTTCTGGCTTGTGTTTATAGCTTGCAGTGACACACTGTTATGGGTGCTCTTCTCTGTGAGAACAGAGCAGAGACAGCTGTGTTATTCTGGCTCAAATATTGCTGATCTTACGAGCTTCTCAGCATTGTTGCTGTTATTAATGTTATTCTGTTACTTCCTCCCTGTGGCTCTGTGACAGCAAACTTTTGTCATACAGCTCTTCAGTGTGGGAACCATCCTCTTGTCTGGAGCAGTAGGGAGGGATGCGCACAGTGCTGCCACAGCGGGATTTTGCTGTTTGACTGCAGTCTCCCTACAGCACGATCTGTCACGTAGTAAGAAGCTATAGAAAGCTTGATAAAGGTGGAGAGGAGCTTTCCCCTTCCTCTATTGTTGGCTTGTATTGGGTAGCTCACAGGCTGGCTCCCTGGTACTCTCATGCAAGACATGGCTTTTCCTTCAGACTTCCCCCACCTGAAATTTACTCTTTTCAAGGTCTGCTGTTTTCCTTGCGCTTCAGGATGGTGACTCTTCCCAGTTGGTGTGCTACTCCTCTCTTGCTTCTCTCCCTTTTTAGTGCAAGAATCCTCCCGGTGCAGGAGGAGTTAACTGCAGCATTGTGCAACTGCCAGACAGTTTGGTTTCTTGTGCTCTTGTTAAATAGGAGACATTGGCTTGTAAATATTAATCTCTGAGGTATGATCATGCCTTAGACGACAGTGGCTACAGATGTCTTCCTATAATATATTTTGGCAGGGCTAAGTTGATTAATGAAGCTAGAAGCATGAGAAGGAAAATGCTGGGAAACTCCTATGCTGCACTTAAAAATATCTAAATTAATATTTCTGAAACATGTTGTCTGCTTTAAATTCAGGCCCAGGGGAGAAAATGTGCTGATACGTATGAGTAGTCTGATTTCCTTCCCAAGCTCAGCAAGACTCTGTGCCAGCCAAGGGCAGCAAGAAGCTTTGAACAGAGCAACTAGAAGCTTAATGTTTCTAGCTGTTGAATGAAAGAATTGGGCCATTAAGGAAACGACTGAAGGCAGGGAGTATCAGCACCTCGAAAGCCCTTCAGTGTTCTATTGCTGTCCCTTTAAGAAATTCTATATTGATGTAGTAAGTTCTTGAGGTAATGACTTTTTAATGTATTTAAGGGAAGCAAGACCACCCTGATTAGCTGTAGTTTTATTTTCAAAAGCAGTTATGATTACTGAAATGTTGTCACATGCTATGAATCACTCAGTTCCGTGGCCAAGGTATCACAGGCTTGCTACAAAGCCATTAATTTTAGTGGTTAGGCCTCAAAATTTCTTTCCCATTTTGAGGCAGTTTGGCAGCTGAACCAAGTATAAAGATATTGGTGGATACTTTTTCCCATGGGAATCAGTGTCCTGGTAGCTTCAATGTAAAGACTGTGAGATTCTGTGTCTGACAGTGGCTGTAGGGCTGGGAGAGGGGATGCTGTGAGCACTGAGGAGTCCAAGGCATGTCAGTATGTGTGTGCTGGGACTGGGGTCAGTGATCCTGCCTCTGCACGGTCCTGTTGTCCATCCCTGTTGGCTGTACGAGCTGATGTGTCCCTGCAGCTCTACAGTCTGAAGACCTGACCTGAAAAAACCTGTAGGTTTGGATTTTTTTTTCCCTGATTGAACCATTCTTCCTGGAGAAACCTCCCCAGGAGCTACGTAATATATTTGTGGGGAAACCTATTGAGCAGGCTCCGAGTCTCTGTCCCATGGAGAAGTGCACTGGAGCATGTCCTCTGGTAATTCCCTTGAGCAAACCTCTGTAACTTGCCACAAAAATCTGCCATTGGACGTGGACTCTCCAGGAGTTGTACTGTGCCTTGAAAAAGCTTCCGGTGAACTTCATTGCCAGTGGAAATCCTTCATAGTTTGGCTGTTGCTTTTGAGGATTGTTATGGAGGAAAGCTGTCTTTTCCATTTTGTTCTGTATTTATGTATGTGCAACACAGCCTAAAGACATGAAATGGAGCTCTGCTAAATGCCATGTATAAAGTTAAAGGCAAGCTGAATGGCTTGGTGTGAAGAAGTCCATAATGCTGTCAGCACATGATGTTGGAGACCTCACTGCATGCTGGACTGAATTTTCTCAAGTGACCAGTGCGTGCAGAAAGATGTGATACAGGTTCTGATTTCTTGAAGATGGGTACATCATTTTAAAAGATGTTTCAGGCTGAACACACACAATTTAAGCCACCTGAAATGCTAATTTTCAATTTCTTGCAGTGACTCTACACCTGCACTCCTTGCAAACCTGGCAGGAGAGGTCCAATACCTTGTTAGGAGTTAAAAGATTAGTAACTCTGCAAAACCTTTGCAGTTAAATGCTTTCTAGGTAGAAATACCAACTGAACTCTGATTCCAAAGATGGGGATCACTTCATTATTTGAAAATGTTTGCTACTGTTGTGGTCAATACAAGTTGTGCTTTTTGTGAGTCTTTTATTCTGCAGTTCTGAGCGCAGTGCTGCATCTGTATTTCGTTGTCAATCTCCTATAACTCATTTGGCACTCTCCTGCATTAATCTTTTCATGCCAATGTTTTCTAAATCTAATCCAGCGCAGCCTCTGGAGAATAAAGCAATTGTTTAAACTGATGGTTTTGAACAAAATAAATCACAAATCAGTACGTAATCTTTGAAATCCCTTTTCATCTAGAAAGTTTTGTTGTGTTTTTTTGGTTTTGTTTTTTTTTTTTCCTGGAATGTGATTATAGAGCACAGATCAGAAATCTGCAAGAAGACCGTGCCACCTGCAGGTGCTGGGGAGAGGGTGCATGGCTCAGCAGTGTCTGGTGATGGCAAACCTGCCGAGCTGCCACCCGCACTGGTCTGCAGGTGATCAGAATAAACATGATCAGTTTTCTTTCATACTTCAGCAAATGAAAGGTATGAAATATAATAGAGATTGTTCTTCCAGAATCCCCATGTTAATCAATTTTGACTAAATGTAAGTGGAAGGTGGTTCAGATGGGGCAGGATCAGAGGAGTACAGTTAATGCTTTTTGTTGCCTTTGCAGACAGCAGTATGTGCAGCTCTAGATCTGAGCTCCCCCATGGGCCAGAACCCTCATACCTTGGTGTATTGGCTTATGTATTAAATGATGTCCCTCTCTTAATAAGAAAGAGGCCAATGTCTTGCAGTCTGTCTGGGAGGTAAAAAGATGGAGCTGTACTTATGCTAAGGCTGAACTGGTACGTAGCACAGTGAAGCGGGTCAGATTTCTGACTGCCCATTGCCAAATTTTTAACTGTCTGGGACTATGTTCAGCCTGAACCCCAAACATGGCAGGTTGCTAAAACAATGTAGTAGCATTGCTGTCAGCCAAGCTGCTTTTGAAGTTTGAAGCTGCCTACAAATAAACCTTGAAAACAGTGAGAAAGAGCATGGATGGGGAATGATTTAAAGAGAACAAAACAAAGTAATGGAAGACAGCATGTGTTGCTAATTACCTGCCATTCTGATTTCTGAAGTAATTTTTCATCTGTGAGCTATGTGGTCAAATTCAGCGGCAAACCAGGAGTGTATGTTCTAGCTTGTGGGCATGTTAAATACTGGGAATTGATGTTATGTCATTGCTGCTGCAGGTCCTCCATTTAGAATCGTTGTGCTCTAGCTTGGGGAGTGCTGCTGGAGCTGGGTAGTTCATCATAAATCATAATTGTATAAAGATGATCTGCAGTAGTTCCCCAGACTCAAGTAATTGGCAGATGAAAGAAGACTCGGAACAGTTATCTGATATTAATTATGTCAAAGACTTTTTGGATTCTGCTTGTCTTTAAAGTCTCAATTCTTGACATGGCCAGAGAGCTTTGTGCAGGGAAAGGGGGATGGAGAAGGTAACTCTTTTAGCAGTTCTAGTCAGAAGCTGACTTGTGCACCCTGAATGGTAGAACTTCCATTGGCAGTTTTAGCTCTTGAAGTCTCGTGATCTCCAAATACCACGTTGGTATACAGGTCAGCAGCATCTGGGCCCAGAGTCTGATGCTGGACTTTATGGAGAAGAAAGCACAGGTCTGAGAGCTGAGCATGTGGCACCCTGCTAGGCATTCACAGCATCCGGTGCAGTCCTGCCTGCTCTTCCCTGTAAGAAAGTTGAATCTCTTCATTTTAAATATGTATGCATAATGGGCTAAGAACTATTACCTGATGGTTCAGTCTGTAGTGGGTGTAAGGACTGAGTTGGTGCTTCAGCCTCCTTGCATGTGGGGCACCAAGTTTAGCTGCTTGCTTTTCTCAGTGCCTATATTCCTGAATACTATCAGCATGTAGTATCTTTGCCACCTGTACTTGTCCCCCAGGTTGACTGGAATCCAGGCAAAGGCTTTCATGATAATGTCAGAGGACAGACAGATGCACAACATGATCAAATATAAACCTTATTTTCTTAGGAATCTAGACAGGGAAAGTGCAAGTCAAATATAAATATGTATCTCCCTTGCATTGCTCCTGTTTGATCAAGCATCCCAGTGTCTGTGGAGCTGTGAAGAGAAACTGTCCTCTGAGGGCAGCATGAATAATGGCACTTGCACTCTTTTAAAGCAGGGTAATAGTATGCAATATTTATTGTATTTGCTTGAATGCTCAAAAATTACGTGTTTTACCTGACAGCTATACTCGGCCTGGCCCCTGGAGGGCATCAACAGCCAACATTACATTTTGTTCACTTGCCTCTTAGCTGTTGCCCGCTGACATCCAGCGCTATGAAGATGGCAAATATATCCCCATGTATAGATTAAATTGAACTTGCTTTGCCTTGCATAATTTGGAAATTCAAAAGACCAATTTCTTAGTGTAATTGAAAACCGCTACATTTCAGGCTTATTCATTGAATCAGTATTTCCAGTTAGAATTCAAATTAATCTTTCTACCTTTAAACAAGATAACGAGAGTGTAGTTATATTTACTCAGCTTTTTAACAATCGGGTTCAGTGTAGCTGCATATGATTAACTACACATACACAATTGGAAAAGGTTAGTCCGGGCACGATTCAAGTCATAAAGGAAATTCATCTCTTAAGGCTGAAAATCTGAACCGACAGTTCAACGCTCAGCCTAATGCCTGAGTCCCCCTGGAAGGGAAAAGTAAAAAGGAAGAGGAAGGTAAAATGACCAGCCCTACATAAGAGCCACATCAGCTTGTGTATACTTCCCTCTGGAAATTTTATTTTAAAATTTAGCCTGGAGTCTTTTTCCTTTAAAGTTGCATTAATGCAACTCTCCTGAATTACTTCCAACACCTGTCAAAAAGAGACATGATATCTGAGGGCGTTTGTGGAGCACATCTGTGCATCTGGGTTCTGTGTGGGGTGGTCAGATGGAAACACAAGTCAGAGGGTTGTGCATGGAAACACTTACCTGGAGCATGCCCTGCTCTGTATCACAGGTGTCTGATGTGGTGGTGGGTAAACTGGGTGCTAAAATCACTAATTCTGTGGAATACCAATAGATGGGTTTTAAGAGCTCACCTCTATAAAGAGAAGCCTAAGGGATAATTTGACCAGTATCCTCCTAAGTTCAGGCACCTGAGATTTTATGTGGACTCGATCCTTGGAGGCACTTGGACAGACTCTTCATAGGTTGTGTAACAAGATGGAGCTCCTGAAATTTGGGAGAATTAAACTGGATCTACAAAAATGATCGAGTTTTGGTAATAGAAGGTTTTTCAGCCTCACCAGTACAAGGCCCAGAGGCTGAATGTCAACAAATGTCAAAGAAATCTGCAGAGAACAAAGCGAGGGAGCAGCCGATCGCAGGCTTTGGTGGATTCTCCGTGACTGAGTGTTGAATGGAGATCAGACACTTTGCTGAGAGCTGAGCTCTAATTCCAAGGTTAATTACGGGAAGTCCAATCTGCCCTGCTATACAGAAGGTCAATGTGAAGAATGTGATTTTTTTAAAAAAAATGCATTAATATGAAAGGGAAGTTGCACAAGGTCACGTCAGGCGGGTTGGAGGGCAGAGGCTGTTCTGCTGCACTGCCTTTCTGCAATAAGGTGCTGACCAGGTCCGTGTGCCCTGCAGCCGTTTTCCCAGCACCTCATGTGGGACTTTGTGGGGTTTGTGATGCTGAACACGTGCGGCTGTTTACCCAACAAGCAGGGTGCACTGATGGGTGCCCTGGTTTTCCCTGTGGGCTGACCTGCAGGGAAGCAGATGTCTCGTACTATGTTTCTGCTGGCAATTTCCTTTGATGAACATGGGAAGTTTCAGGGGATTTTTAATTGGTTTTGGGGATGGAAGGAAGTAAAAAGATAGTGGGAACAGTTGGTAGTTGTACCTAGCACAGTTTAACTGCAGTGAGCTTGTGATGTCTGCCAGCATGCCTATAATCCATGTGAGCTGATGCTCTTTCATTGCTGGTGAGGCTAAGCTGTGTTTCCATGTGCTTGCAATAGTTTAAGACTGTGTATGTAGGCAGCTGATGCCAGAAACTGCTTAGGCTGTGCTTACTTGATTTGTGTATGAGCGTGAGGTTGCATACAGAGGGCACCCTTCAAAATAAATGTTGTTAATAACTGATTGTTACAGCATTGTGAGCAACAGTTGTACAGCTATACCCTGAGGTGGGGCTGTAGGTGTGTTTGGGTTGCACTGTCACATTCAGCTGAACCTGGCCTGCCAGCTGGCTGGTGCAAATAGGCAAGAGGCAACTTCCCAACAGGTTTCTGCTTTGTGCTCTCTCAAGCAATCTATGGCTCATGCTTTGTTACCTGAAACTTGCATTCTCATTTATACTTGCGCAAAAAGTGCATATTCAGTTTTACCCATGTTTACATTTAAACGCTGATGTAATATAACACTCTAAAGAAGGATGAAGTGCTTCTTTGCTGGCTGCTGTGCTAATTGTCCTCCTTGTCACTCATTTACAGGTCTGGACTGGGTTACCTCTGCATCCTCCTCTGTTGCAGTGTCAGCAAGCACAAGCCACGATGGCGTACAGATTGTTTTAATTTGCACTGGGGACTGTCTTTGACTCTATAAATAAAAAAGCATCTTTAAATACCTTCTGCTGCTACTGAGATGAGTGCTCCTGATTTCCAGCTCTGCAGTGCACGTCAGCACTTGGCCAGCAGGACCAGAACTGGGCCTACAAGGTAAGTGCAAGCAAATTATAATGAAGTTACTGAATTTATGTAAGTTGTTCTTTGTCCAGCATCTCGAATTGGACCGTGGATTTGGTATTCCAAGCAGTAATATCACTCTGCTGTTGAGGTTGGGTGGGATTTTTTAGTTCTTCTGGCATCTTCACTGCAGGACATGAGTCTGTCAAGGGAAATTTGTCAAGGGATATGAGAAGAGAAGGAGATAGTTTGCTTGGGCAATTAACTTTTAGGGACTAAGTAGTGAGTCACCTATCCCTAATCCATCCCCTGAATTACCCTGCTATGCCCAGCACAAAATGGAAAGAGAAGAGCTTGTGTCCTAATATACTTTTCTTGACAAGCTATAGGCATTGAGCTTGCTGTGTGTAATCCTCCCCTTGAGTTACTAAGAGGTTTTATTCTGGATGGCATCCTGCATATGTTTTTCAGTCACAGTCTGGAATAATTCCAGGGAAGCTGCACTGTTCTGTTGCCTAATTAATAATACATCTCTTTAAAAATAAATGAAAAATCAATGCATATTTAACTGATAAGCTAGAGCAGCTTCAGAAGCACCGTTTCAGTCCATGAGCTGCATAATACAGTGCTCTGTTACTCTGAAAATCCAAACTAGAACAAAACTTTGGATGTGTGAGTTCGCATTATGCTTCTAACGTAGCTGAATGGTTTCATGTGTTGACTTTTCATGACCTTTTTTTTCCCCTTCTTGGAGAGAAAGGATGAAAAATACAAAGCACAGTAGCTTAGTGAGTTGTGTGAGCTAGCAGAGGTAAACCCCTCCTTCGTTCCCTTTCTGAAAGGGATTTGTAATCGAGATGAAACCTGCAGCAGTGAGGTGAAGTCGTAAAGCTGCTGCCCAGCATTACCTCCTCCTCAACCAGCTGTTAGTCAACAAGCTGCTCTGGAAAGCAGCTTACGTGCCCGTTCCCTTCTGTTGAGGAGTGCAGGGCAACATAAGGTGTAAAGGATTTGGGAGAGGATTTTTGTCTACAGCTATCACTGTCACTCTACAACACTGGCCAATACTCTTACTGCCTGACCTGGTGCTCTGCATGCATCTCCCAACCTCTTTTGCCAAAGAGATGTGCTTAGAGAGTGCCAGGGCACAGGGGATCTCCCACTCTCTTTTTTTTTTTTCTCACATGATTTGGGGAGTAGCAACCAGACAAAATAAGTCAAACAGCTCTCTTCTCTGGTGTGGAAGAGCGTGCTTCAGGAGTTAGCTGTGAACAGGTGAGCAACACCAAGTACCACTCGTGACAAAGTGGCATTACGGATTTAAGGCTTGGGCTATGATGAGATCAAAATACATGTCTTGCAACACAAACAAGGATTGCTTTGATGCAAGCTGAGGCTTTAATTTAATTTGCATGGGATCTAGATGAATGGCCTGTGTCATCAAAACAGACTGTGCTGTAAAGAGGTTCATAGAGAAACTGAGCGATGCCACGCGAAAGGGACTCGGTTCATGAGCTCAGAGATGGGACCTAATCCTAACCTGCAGCAGGAGTATGCAGAGCATGGTGCAGGCAGCTTTTCACCTTCTGGTCTTCAATCATGAGCTTTGAAAGCTTGTGGACAGTTCAGCTCTGTTATATTTTTGCTTGGGGGTACAGGTAATGGAGAGGAAAATGCATGCTACGCAAGACATAGAAATCTCCTGTGGTGCCGTGTACACCTCTGGAGCAGGAGGACTGCTTTGATTTGGCTGTACCTGAAGTGCTCTCATGATCTATCATAATTTAAGTTGATTTTAGCCCCAGTTAACCAACAAAACTCAATCATTTTGAAGATGTCCAAAATGGAATATACTAAGAGTCCTGTTGATTTAGGAAACTCTAAAACCCATCTCTTCCCAGTGTCTGAAAGATTTATTAAGGGAGTTCAGATTGCAGATGTTCAGAAGCACAGGTGGTCAGTGCATACACAGGACACGAATCATTAGAGGGATAGATTCTTTAATGTCATTGCCAGCATTTTCTAAAATACTTTTCTCAGACAAATCCGTTATTTAAAACGTATTAATTTGTCTCATTGTTATGAACTGGATCTCAGAAAGGCCGAAGATTCCATTTTTCAGTAATCTGGTTCATGGGAGCCTTCTGGCTGCATTAAAGGTGAGAATAAACATACTCAGCCAGTAAATTAATTGATCCTTATGGGTCCCTTCCAGCTTGAGATATTCTATGGTTCTATATTAAGCAAGAACAATTTGGGAACCTTGCCAGTAAATGACTTGGAGGAGATCTTGCATTTAAATTATCCAAACCGGTGTTTAAACTCTTTATTTGTTCCCCTGATATCTCCCAGGCTGGGTATCAAGCTATGTTAGTTAAACCTTTATCACCTCTGCAAAAACTCAGTCTTTCAAGTGGACAACTGAAAAGATTTCAACATGTCTGCATTTCAAGGGTGCTTTTAACAGAGGTATCTTTGAAATGGTCCTTAGTGCAATTGCAATGCAGTTAATTTGCCACCCTTCAGAACTGCCTTCCAGACTGAATAATGGAAATTATCTCCTCTTCTATGTGTGTCACAGATGCTTAAATATAGTGATTGCAGCAGTAGGGAAACCAATAGCTCCGTGGTACCTGAGGTTTATCTGGTACCAGTTGTGAGTTCCTAAAGAACTTTGGAAACAGTGTTTTTAGTTATGAAATCCAGTTCCTGATTTTGTGAGCAGCTGCGTAACAGAATCATCATAAGATAATCTGAAAGGATGTTAGAGAGGTCATGTAACTCATCTATCAGCCCCAAGGCAGGATATATTAATCCTGACAGATATTTATTCAATGTGTTCTGAAAGATCTCCAGAGGTAGAGAGGCGCTCAGCTAATCTATTCTGTCTCATCCCTGCCATTAGAAAGGTTTTCCTGAAGTTTACCCTGAATCTTTCTTGTAATTAGTCAAGAAAACTGAGTAACTTGTCTTACCTGTCACAGGTATGGAAAAAAGATTATATTCTACTCTGTGTGTATGAGGACTTTGAGGTCCCTCCATGAGTCGTCTTCTCTTTAGGGTACAGAGCCCTTCATGCTTTTAATCTTCCTTCACGTCATGCTTTGCCAGTCTCCGGTTAGCCTCGTTGCACTCTTGTTACTCTCTCCAGTTGGCCTGTATATCTCTTGATCAAGAATATCTTTCTAGTGTCTAAAATAACATCCATCACCCACTTTTCATTCAGTAACAGTGTTTGAAACATGTTTGCTATCAATCTCAAAGTAAACAAGTACTGTTATTAAAATATTATTTCCTCTGACTGGGAGATTAGTCTTCCACAGTAACAGAAGTCCAGGATAAAATTAAGCCTAATACTAAACATTAGTTTGAAAATGAATGTGCATTTTAAAGTGAAATTGGGGTTCTAAAGTGGGCTTTAAGAATATCCAGTACTTAGAATCCTACCCCAGTGATTTGGGCCCAAGGGGCTTTAGTCTTTGACCTTCTTAAGCTGACGTTTCCCTACCCCCTTTACCTGGCTGCTCTTCCGTGAACACCCAGTGTTTCAGTCATGATTGCTGTTCTCCTGTGTGTGTGTTTCAATTCTTTGTAACAAATTCCACATCTCACAGCCAGTGTGCAAGCACATTCGTGTTGTGGAAGATACTCATTCTCATTTGCACACACTCTGTGACATGACAACTTCTTTCATGACAGTGACATTTGCCACATGAAATTTCTGCAGAGCCTTTTATTTTTTTTCCCTCCTGCAATTAAAGCTTGCATCTTAGTTACTGCTTTTTGTTTCTTTTTGAACTCATCAGGGGAGGAATATAATCAGATAATATTTGAAATTACAATCTTGGCTAAGGCAAAACATAAAAACGTGAGGTAGTCATCACCTTAGATTAGCATTCCAAAGCTGATAAATAGACAGGCTGAATAATCTGCACTCGTTTCTGAGCGACAATTTAGGATTCTGGGGAATCGGATATCGCACTAAGCAGCCTTAAGGAAATGAGCCTCAGTTAATCAAGGTGGGAGAATAAAGCTGCAACAGCAGAAGCTGGAGCAATTTGCAAGTCACTCATGGCTGAGAAATGCGTATACTCTTCATCCTGCTAGAAAATCAGGAGCGTGCAGAGATAGAACTGGCAGTGATAGAATGTAGGTAAAAATGTGGGATTAAAGGAGACCATTTGATCCCTTAAAACCAGTCCAGAAGGCTCCATAAAACCTCTGGCTCTCACCTAGTAAGCCTGCCCTCATGCCTGGTGTGGGCACAGTAAAGAACTCCAGACCTTTAGTACAGAAGTGGGAAAAAAAATCATGATGTGCCAGAGGGAAAGCAAGAAATAGGAAGCTCCTGCTGATGTTTTGACCTACTGAATTAGCAGCAAATTTCTAGCTAAAAAAAGTCCAGCTGGTACTAAGAAACGGGTTACTTTCCCAACTTCAAAGCCTCCACCAGGCTGTCCAGGGAGGATAATTCCTTCTATGAACAGACTGTTTAATTCCCCTGTGTGTGAGTGAGACAAGCTAAGTCAGCTCCTGATAGAGGGTTTTTTTTTTTAATTTTTTGTCTTGCATTGAGTTTCTGAATGTTGAACAGTTTGGGTTTAAAGTGAGAGAATACCTTTTTGAAAGGTTTCAATGGAAATTGCTTCTGTAACAGGGTCAGAGGTAAACCTCTCTGCACTGTGGTTGCAGAAGGAAATGACCATCTGAGTTGCAGCTGAAGAAAATCTACTTTATTAACTTTGCCACAGTTATTTTCTCAGAAACTTTGTTCTTCAGGTTGTGTGCTGGGGGATTCTTCTAGAAAAGGTTTTCACTTCCAAGCATGGCTTGCTCTTTCTTGGCACATCCCTTCTGTCATGGGCCTGTTGTGAAGGAGGGACAGTGGGGTTTTATTAAATGGATTACAAGAGCACGTGTTGCAGTTAGCAGTGCTCCAAAGCAGGCAAGGGGCAGAGAATTTGTAGGCAGACATTGGGCTCAAAGTCTTATGTTCAGAAAACATGCTGCACTGTGTCACCCTGGCTTTGGATGTGTGCACAGGCATGGAGGTGCTGCAGTTGGTAAAATTTTGACTAGTTTTTGTAACAGTGAAGCTTCTGAAATTGCTTCATCTTTATGCAAGCTGGCTTTCTGAAGTGTTGGCATTCCGTGACATGCTGCATACCATGCTAAACTCAGCAGGGCTTTTTTCATGTTGAAGTGGAGATACAATAATTTCTGAGGTCTGTGGCTTGTTTCAATTATTCACTTCTGCAAAAAGATTTTTATAAATCCTCCTTTCTCTTTCATATTATCAACTTTCTTGTCAAACTTTTATTTAAACCACAGAGACAAAGATGGATCTTTCCTTTATAGCTCTGCAAAGTTAGATTTACTTCTTTGACCCGTTTCAGTGTGATTGAAAGCTAATCTGTCTCCTTTTTATTGGCTTTTGGTAAAGCATGTATTTCTTTGTTTCCCTTTTTCATTCTGCATTGTCTTGTGAAAATATATACTTCACTTCAAGCTGTAAAAAATTATCCTCCTACAGGAAAGAAAAAAATGACACCCTGTAATCCAATCCAAGAGAAGGTTTATGTCTTTAATTAGCTTCTTGGATTGTATTCCTGTATGATTCAAATAAAATGAACTATGAGCAATAATAAAGGTACTGTGGTCACCTCTGACCTTTTGGAGAAGAATGCTAAAGCCAGAAAGCTTTTTTGGCTCAACATCAGTGACAACTGCTTGGATTTGTTTCTTTGGAGCTAACTTTTTGCCATATAAAGCTTATAGAGTGCTCCCACTGTAGCTGACTTCCGTGGCCAAGGGCATCGTTTGGCTTGTGGGCTATTAACTGCAAAGACTGATATTTTAAATAGTGTTGTGCTCCACTTTTATAACTAGTCCTTTCAGTGCTCTAATCCTAGAGTATATATATTCCCAACCCTTCTGCAAGAGTTATTTACTATTGTTTTTTTATTGCATTTAAGGACATGAAGTGGTGCTTGTGTTATGCTACAGTTTTAAAGTCAATATAACTATTTGTAAAGTTTGTGAATGTTTTGCCTTACTCAAGTGGATGATCTTGTGATCATCCATAGTATTATATTAGGCAGAGCAAATTTTGCCTCATGTATATGTCATTCTTCCTTGCTTCTAAACTGCTGAGGGAGCATGAGGGTTATATCCAGGAATATTCATCCTGGGGCTTATTTTGATAGAAGGTGCTGACTCACAGGAGCAACCCAAAATTGATCAGTGTTTCCTTCTCTTCAGTGGGAAGCATCTCCATGGTGTCTCCAGCAAGATCCTGACCCTCTACAGCAGGGCCAGGCGTGTTCTGGAGTTCATATTTTTGGGTTGAAAGCATATGGATATGTATTTTCATTGACATTTCTGTTTATTCTTTAGGCATATTTATTCTGGTGTTACTGAGATTTGATAATATAGTCATTAAATAAGTGCTCTTTTTATATGGTTTTTTAAAATTAGTTTTAAATTGCAAATTAATAATATTTATTTAACACTTCTACCTTATTTATGAAATCGTAATTTATTTTGATACCTGTAAAACTGTATTTCAGTAATCTGCTGCCCAAACTGCCTACCAACAAAAAGTCTCCAAAATTAACCAAGAAAACCCCCAAACCCCTGTTTAAACCAAGTATAGTGATATAGAAGGCATCTAAATACGACAGTAACCTCCGCCCTGAAATCGAATGGCTAGATAATGTAACCTTGAAGAGCTGAAAAATATTTCAGAGTACACAGGCATATTTCTGAATGAAAAGTTGGGTTCAGAGAGGAGTTATGACAAAGTTTAGCGTCCAAGGTTAATTCATGAATTTTGAGGCAATTGGGGCATAAGTGGAAATTTCAGCTTGGTGAAATGGAAGGCTAAGGGAATAAAGAGGGGAACTGGTCAGAAATGGATGACAAAAGAACATAAATATTAAAAAATCAACAAGTATGTGTATGAATTAAAGCTGCAAAGGGACTTATATTTTATTATGAGATTTCAGCATCTTAAACATAACTTTCTTTGACACAGAAGAGTTTTGAGGAGAGACTTGAATTTTGGGAGTGTGCAGGGAAAGCTCTGCCCAAGTACAAAAGGCAGTATGGAAGGAAGTCCAAATAAAGGTGGTACTTTGAAATCTCTTAATTAGGAGATGTTGGTGGATAGGTTCATGGGACAAAGGCAATGTGACTACTGGCTGAAGACTTGCAAGTTAGAGAGTGACCATCAAAGGCCTTGAAAATTGTGTCCATTGGCAGACACTGATTTAGAAGAGGGTTTGCTTCGGTGTAGATTTACCTGCTTTTAAAAGAGGGGGAACTATTATCTCAATAGCACTTGATAATTGATCAACGCATGCATGGGCAAACTGATAAACCTGGAGTTCAACAAGGAAATGCTCCACTGTAATTCTTATGAATTAGGGGGAATAATGCCTACTGATTGCTGAGGCTGAGTGACAGTTATATTAGCGGGTGAAAATCAGGTTTTGTTTTTGACTGACCTCTGCCTTTCTGTATAGTGGTGCACTGCACTGTAGTCAGATCACCAGCACATTGGCTGATATGACTTAAAATTACCCTGACTTTCTGATTTGATGGCTCAGAAAGCACAACATTGTAGCAAAAATTAATATAAATAAAAATGTCTGACTAGGAAGAGTAAATAAAGAAGATGAATGCAGCCAGATATAGCAAGTCTTTGATCATAGATTACAAAGATATTTCAGTGCATATAAATGTAAGGAGTAATGATGTCTTTGAAGAGTTTGTAACACAAAAGTCCATATACATCACAAAGTATAAAGGATAGAAAAGGGTAAAGGATTAAGAAAGGAAAAGATAAGACTCTGTGCATCATTAATGAAAGATGAGGAGTAGAAAGACAAATGAAAAATTTCACTGCTTAGAATGATGACTTTGAGTCTTTCTTTTACTGATCTGTTGGCATAACACAATACAAGGATTTAAAGAAGTAAAAGAGAACAAAGGCAAAAAACTACTGTATGTGTATCACAAAGCGTGAGGAAATGGTGGCAACTGTTTCCAACATGAAAAAGAGCCAAGAAGAGCCTCTTAAAATATGTGATGCATATAAAGTGAACCATGAATCAGAGCTGAAATCAGCTTGTGCTGCAGGAAAGCAAGTAAAGCAAGTGGCAGTGCTGGTCTGTGTTAGAGGGGGGGACAAAAATGAGGCCAGTTTGATGTGGTTGCTGGTGTGGGCTGTCAGCCTGAGCATTTCTAGGTGGTGTGTCTGCCAGGAAGGCAACTGCCAGCAGAAGGTGTGTTGGAGAGGGGGAGCTCGTGTTCCTCGTTTCTAGAAAAATACTGAGATGCAGCACTGTGCGTGGTGCCATGTGAGCTGGGTTGGGTTTCGGTGCTGGGGTTGCTTCCAGACCCGTGGGCTCACCCACGACTGCTCCAAAATCAGCCTTTCCCTTCCAACTCATTCCCACAGTTCTGCATTCCCTGCCAGAAAGGTTCTACAAATACAGATATCTCTGCTTATTGTTCTGCTTCCTTTAGGACTGTCAAAAAGTAACAAAACCAACCAACCAACCAAAAAGCTGAAGTCTTGCAACTTGCTTTTATTAGTTCAGTATACTCCTAACTCACTGTTTCAGTTGTCTTACATGTTGCTATGTTGCAGAGATTGTGCCTGGATGATTATTTAGCAGTGGTAGTGGGCTCCCCTACTCTGTATGATCTGCTGCCTTAGCAATATATTTACATTTCAGCTTTCTCACACCAGGTGTTTTTCCCTTTCTGGGGCAACTTTATAAAACAAGATTTGATAAATTTTGATGCCTGTTTATTGCCACCTCTAATCTATTCTCTGAGGAGCTTTACTGTTCCTGTTTGAGCCAGGCAATGGGGGAAGAAGTGTTGTTTGTTTTTTTTTTAAAATCTATAGACTATAAATCATTGATGGAATCAATAGAATTTAATCCAAACCTTCTGCTTAAGGTTTTATGGAGTCTATAAAACACATACAGCATGCAAAAAAAGGCACCCAGACCCCTTTGACTACCTGAGATATGAAGGGGGCTGGGTTGCCAGCTCCATCTGAGATAGTAGCTGCTCTAAGCCAGTGTTGAGTAGAGGCTGAGTTGAATTCTGGTCCCCTTCTCCCGCGTGCACAAGACTGGAGAGAGCTCCACCTGGGTCAGGTAACACGGGGATCTGTGTAAGCTGCTTTGCACTGATTAATCTCTCAGTTCCTCATAGCAAAAGAGAAGGTGGGGAGGGGAGCTTTCTCTTTTAGGAGATGTTGTATCTGGCTGTAGCTGTGAGTAATGGTCAGAGGGCTTGAATTTCCAGAATATGGAGTTCACAGCATAACAAATGAATAGACTTAATAACTACTTTCTGCTTTTAATACCTAGCACCTGGAAACATAAGTCCGTAGTAATGTGAGTTATTCTATATAGCTGTTAAGAGTTTTAGGAATACATATGGCTTAGCTGTAGGCACTGAGTTAAAGGAGTTGTGAAATGCCATCTGCCTGCTTGTGTTGTGTAGTTTAAAACAGCTAACAGCTTGTACTTGGTTTTGCTAAGGTTTATCTCATTGTTTGTGGGTCTTTTTAATTCTTCCAATAGGTCTTTTCTTAACTTCATCTTCAAGCTTTTGCTTTCCATGTTGGTCTTGGTTGTATCTAAAAGAAAACATCAAAGGTATGTGGACAAGATGCTGCCTTCTGTTCCATCCAGTGTACTTTAAGGTACACATCTTGAAATTGTTTTTAAATCCAGTATGTAACCAGTGTTGTACTGTGAAACATGAACAAAAGTTAGTATCCTTTGTACAGAATTTTCCTTTTTTCTGAGTTGCATATAAAATAATGATGTGCCGCACTGCATCAGCACATATGTTTTGTGAATTGAAAAGTATAGTTTCTGTGATGATCTCCCATCTGCTGCTACCTCTGATAAATTTAATGCTGGCTCCTGAATACTGAAACTCTAGGACGCTTTACTCTGGCATGTGCTTGACAAGTAGATCTTGTATCTCCCAGGCTGACCCTCTTGTGGATGACTGCTCATAAAATATGTAAACAATAGGATGTTTGGTGAAGTTAAACAAGACAAAGGAAACATAGTTTATTTGTAGTTTAAAAAAAAACCACAAAAAAGTGGTGTGTGTTTGTTTGTTTTTTGCTGACTTGTGCAATAATGTCTCTCCTGTATTAGTTTATTTTAAAGTGAATTTTGTAGCAGCCTGATAGGTAGGCAGATGTTGAGGTTTACACCTAGCAAAGAGACCTTGCTTTTCCACTTGCCATTGAATGACTGCTGAGCTATCATGTACAGCTGCACAATCCAACTGATGCGTGTAATCTCCCCACTGGGTTTATGGGTGTCTGATCCAGCTCCTGGTGCTGGGCTGAGAGGAGGGGAGGAGACTGGAACCAGTGTGGAGCTGTGCTGGAACTAGAAACGCTGTAGTGTTGGTATATAAGCCTGCAGGAGACACCTCGGTGCTGGCCACCTTGAGTCAAGGGTGGCAGGACCTGTCTGAGCTGCGAGGCTGTGTTAGAGCCTTTGGTCGTGGGAGTGCTCCGTCCTGCAGGGCTTGTGCATCCATAGCTAGAGGCAGTTTGGGACTGGTTGGGCACAGGGGTGGCATATGGATTTATCTCCAGATAGGTACCTGCTCTTATTTATTTGGAGACAAATAGAGCTGTACTTCTGTTTTTCACTTCTGTCATGCAAAGTAATTCCCAGTACAGGAAAAAAATAATTTTTAAAAATTCAGTAGTTAGTTTGAATATACAGCTTTAAAAATATTTTTTTCCACATCTTTCCTGCTTAAAATTGTTAGATTATTTGATTCCCTTAGTCCATTTCCAGTTTGCAGAAGCCCCATTGCCTTCTTCAATTTAAGGCAATTCTGTTTTACAAAATCTGGAATAATTCCACAGGATTTCTGTAGAAGTCAAATCTCATTCTGGTTTTGGAACATTAAGTAGCTGCTACTTTGAGTTTTGGTTTGACCAAAGTAATGAAATAAAGAATTTCAAATATTTTGCTGATGGCAGAGGAGCAGCTCTGGTGTTTTTCTCACTGGGATGCAGAGTGTTCCGGGGAGATTGGTGCTTCCATTCTAGGAAATACTTCAGCCAAGAGCAGCAACTGTCCTAAAATGTCTCTGATGATCTATGATGGCAGAGAAAATCCACAGATATTTTTCATTTCCAAAAGCTGAGCAGTTCGGTCCTACAAACGTACTTATGGATCAAAATAACAGTGCTCAGGTCACAGCTGATCAAGCATATGATTTCATTGTGTCTCTATTTCCTCGCTTCCCCTTGGTCGTGCACTTTTGAAGTCATTTAGTACCTTGTAGGCTGATTGTAAAGTGATTGCAAAATAGAACAAGCAGGTGGTTTTGATGGTACTTTGTGCTCATTTTGAGCTCTCTTCTTGTAGCTGCAAATGAACACAGAGCACAAAGCAGAATCAGGGCCCCAAACATGTATTTTATTAGAAGAGTTTATTTTTAATGTATATCAAAAAGAAAATAATATTTTTGTATTATAATATCACTGAAAATCCCTGTAACACAATGAACAGCATAGTGACTTATTCAGGAAGGTTCAAGATATTTAAGACATCCCCAGTATTGTCCTGTAGTACCTTTTCTATTTAAAATGCACACAAAAGTGCATCCACGGGGTCCATGCTAAGCACTGACCTACAAGTCTGGGCAAGCATGAATGAAATGTAAAGCCAGTGAAAAAAACACGAGGGAAGTAATTTTTCTCTCAGATCTTCTGCTTGTGCATGGAAGAGGTGGATTAGAACCTTGAGAAATGTGGCACAAACACTGATTGTTTTCTTGCTGCCTGGAGATGCTATTTCAAAAACTGCAGCTGAAAATAGCGTAGGGCAAGTCCAATGTTTTTTTTTTATTATTATTATTATTTTTTGATATAATAATTGTTAATTGGTGCAGGACTAAGCAGAGAATATAAAGGTTCCCTTTAATCTCTCAACTCTTATTAACTGGAAATCATCAAATTACGGGAATCTCTATGAACAAGTGTTGTGCCTGTCTATGTCAGTATCTCCAAACATGGTATTGTCCATAGCTGTTTGACTAGAAATGTGTGCAGAAGCAGTGGAGAACTGGATACACGTTGATGCAAAAAATTACTTTGCCTTCAGCAGCCCTAAGATCAGTAAATGGAAAATAGTCATTTGGGAAGTACAGCTAAGGTGAAAATATTGAACATGTGTGGTAAATCAGTACCAATGGAACTGAAACACTAGAAAAACTCTAAAATACCTTCCTTTTCTGAAGATAATGATGGTAGCTTAGGGAAAGTACATAGCTTAAGGGAAATTCATCTGAATAAGGTTTTAATCCTGGGCAGCCATCAATAAAATCAGGAATCTCATGTGCTTTAAAGGAGTAACTCCTTAATAGACTTATCTTGCCATAGGATACAGTGGGCAGAGGTGATGAAGGCTGTAACTCAAACTCTTTCAAAAGATTTAGGCTATCTCTACTGTAGAGTTTGCACTGATGCAGCTCTCTGGTGTAGGTATGATGCATGCCACCAAATGTTACCTGTTTAACACATCCTTTGTAGCTTAGTGCATGTGGTTTGAAAAGATGACAAAGAAATTTTATTTTCATATAGCTATGACTATGTCAGTGGTCTTGGCAATGCAGTGTGTTAGCTGGGCTTAAGGGTATTTGTTTTTTCCATGAAAGGGTAGAGGATGCAACTACCTGGTAGAGCTTGGTAGTGAAGGGTAAGCCCTGGTTACCTCTGGCATATGGTATTTAGGTCAACTACCATAAGCATATCTGTGCTGGGCGTACAGTTCTGTATATCTTACAGAAATACCTACATAATATTTCTATTATTCCAGCAAAGCTAGACAACGAAGCAGTTCCTAAATAAACTCAAAAGCTTGCTACAAGTAGCCAGTCTTTGTATGTGAAAATGCCTGAAATAGTTTCTGGATGCTCAGAAGTGCTGCTGGAGGTGAGGTGTGAGACATGTTTCACTGGGCTTGGGGAGAATTTCAAATAGGACTTTAAAAAAAAGTCCTATTAGAAAAAAGGCAATGCTGGGTAACCACATGGATAATCCACCGTGACTGCTTCAGCCTGGCACTGGTGTGAACCTTCAGAGGTGAGTACATTGGTGCACGGACTGAAAGCTGTGAAGGGGCAATTATTTTAATTGAAAGGGCTTAGCAATGCCTCCTGACTCTGGGGGTACCATTAGTGTTACCTTTCACCATCCAGGCAGGTCTTGTTTCACTGATTTCACCATTTCTTTTTTTTTCCAGCAACTAATATAAGAAAAGTGAGCTATATTTTAGAGAGGCAGCTGGAAGAACTGCATGCTAATGTTAAAATGTTCTGTTACAAGTTGGGTTTCAAATCATGTGGCACCTGCAATGGGCCTTTAAAGAAAAGAAAAAAAGTAGAAAACCCCTCTGATAATTTCACTGCAAAACAGATACTTCATCTCTATAGAGAATAAAAGTGTCATTGATCTCTATGATAAATTGCACCTTGGTGTCTGAAAATATAGACCTTGTTTTTTTTCATTATAAGGATGACCTTGCCTCTATTGTAAATCAAAAGTAACCAGGGATTTGTGGCTCTTATAAAATCTACCGGGGATGGAAAAATTACTCTGAAGCTGCAGCCCATTTTGGAACTGAAGGTAAGGGCAGAGCTGCTCAGTTTCATCAGGCTTACACTGGGATGGATTTCACTCTCTGTTGGATGGATGCTGTGTGCTGCTCACTTTCCAAAGTATGAGATGAAAGGAGGAGCAACACGGGAGAGTTTGGTCTCTGGCCAGGAGTGGGAGGAGAAGTGCCAACCTCACAACTGTGGAGGGAGGAATGGAGTCAAAAAAAGACTGCAGTTCTTCCTTTAATTCCCTTCTGGGGATGTGGGGCATCTTTGATACAAACAGATAAGCCTTTTCACTGGTCTCTATGAGTAAACGTTGCATGGTATACGGTAGAGTCCTTCACACTGTGGACCATCCAGCCACAGTTTTGTTAGATGTTTTTAGAGTTAAATGCCAGTAGATAATCTAAGTTTAAGTAGGAAAAGAGTTCATACTGGCCAGTCTTCTACCTACCACTATTCATCTGGTCCCTTTGAGATGGCTGAGGTTTAAGCAAGTGTCAAGCTAGGAGCTAGCAGGTCAGGTAGTAGCTTCCTTTCTTTTAGGAGATTAGACATGAATTAGACCTGCTTGAGGGGATGCCAGTGCCTGTCCATCTTTCCCCTGCAGTTTTTCCCAAAGGTGCAAAAAAAATGCAACTCTGAAATTACTTGGTTATTTTGTTAATTTTTTTTTTTGGAAGCTGAATGTTACCATAGATTTCCATGAAGAAAAATTCACTTCTCTGATGCTCAACTACCTTATTCATGAAACCAACTTTTTGCTTCCCTCACGTTCCTCCTGTCATGTTGAAGGATTTCCTATTTTTATGCTATAAGTCCTACAGACATGGCTCCTCATCCATCCAGTGTGCTGAATAAGGCAGGATCTTAAAACTGAAGTTCCTGTTCATGTAATTAAAGACTGTATAGTTATGCACAGGCACAAGGGGCAAATTAAGGTTGCACAGTCAATCTTAATTCTGGCATTTCAACTTTCAAGTGGTTGACTTTGCATCTTTAACAAGGAGAGAATGTGATTGCTGCTACTCTCTCCACTATATCCTCTTACCTAAATCAGTGGAAAAGTTGGAATTCTTTAATAAACACTGAGATGGTAGCATGTTGTAGGGGAGTTGTGTGGTGACTTTGCACTATAATATTCTTTCAAAATAAACCTTTTCTGCTTGTTTTGAGAGTTCAGTTCCAGACATATGAACACACACACACACACACACACCCAGTGGGGACACATGCAGTTTCTTTACAAATCCTGGCTTTCAATCTGTACCAAACTGTAGTTGTTTGGTTCAGCAATTTAAAATCCTCTTACCAGAAATGCTTTCTACTTGTGCCATCAATGTTTCACTGGGAAGGTACTTTTGTATTTCAGTATTTTTCAGAGCTACCAAAAATACTTTTGTGTAGTTTTAGTAAGAGAGGAGTGAAGATGCAGTGAACCATGATTTATGTAACCCTCCATCAGGAACCTCTAAAATGTCTTGGTTAAAGGGGAAAAATATGTCCCAAGCCACACCAGAAAGCATGGGGAGCTTCGCAAGCAATTTAGGCTGTTATACTGTGCCCAATGTCATATTGCTATAGTAGTGTTAATGTTGCTTCAGAGTGTGCACAAGCACCATCCCTAGAAAAGAAACAGGGGTTTTGCCCAGTTCTGTGGTGGTGTTAGCAGAAAGAACACCATCAGCATTGCAGGAGGACATGGCTGGCTCATACCTGCATGCGAGATGCTTTCTGCTAAGTGCAGGGTGTGCAGACACTGATGTGTCTAAATCATACAGTATCCTACCTGCCTGGAGACAGGTTATTCCTACTGGCACAAGCGTGTCCAGTATTTGTTTGTGGACTTAGACCTAAAATGCAGAATATCCAAAGAGACATAACTGTACTTTATACTCAACAGACTTTTAAATTTCTTTTTGAATATGCCTTTGAGCTGGAAGATCGGGCTGTACCAAGAATCTTGGCAAAGACCTCAGAGCAGGAATGGCTCGTTGTTCTACAGGGCCCGACTTGCAACAAGGGCTTTTAAAATGGTATTAAAAGCAAATGGCAGTGCAGGGCAAAATGCATTCCAGTCAATAACTCTATTTACAAAGAAGACTAAATCACTGTTCTTTCAGAGTGATATCATGTATCACAATAAAAGAATAGCAGTCAAACAGGAAGCCTTTTCCTTGGCAGTTGATGATGTAATCTGGGAAACAAGACGTTGCTCATCCTTTGATTGCATTAAAAAGGCAAGAAGATTTTTCCTTTAGGAGCTGGAGGAGTCTGTCTGTTGCTAAGCTGGTTAATGTTAATAAGACATACATGCTCATATAGAGATTGCAAACTTCATATCCTGAATGAGAAGAAGATAAGCCAATTCTTCTCTGCTATTCTCATACTTACAAGATCCATGGCCCCTTGGGAATAATCTAAGTCCTTTCATCCAGCAGTTAACTCTGTGGAGGGTGAGTTCCCTGCTCCCAGTCAAGATGTGGGGAGATGTGGGGCTGGCAGTGTTGGGTGAATATTTTATTTTTTTTTTTAAGGAGTGTTGTTGAGGGGAGCAGCTTAATAGAAAAGGCAAAGTTCTTTGAAGTTTCTCCCCAAACCCATTGTGACTGTGCATCCTGAGGATGGAGAGGACTGGTACAAAACATCCTTGTGACTGGTGTGGAAATGAGTAATGTTTAGGGCTTGAGCACAAAAGAAATGTCAGGAATTCAAACTGCTAAAGTGGTTAAAGCACTTTAAGAAAATAATTCTACCTCTTAAGTGGTAGTTTGCATTTATGATGATGCCACATCAAAATCTGCTTTGATAAAAATTTATTAAGTCATGGGTGAAGGAAGGAATATTTTACAAGGTTTGCAATTAACTCTGTTTTTTATAGAAGGATTTTTTGTTCTTGAATGGCAACACTTCTTTTAGATTGTTCTTGAAATGCTGGAAGTTTAAACTGTTTCTTTGAAAAACACAGCAAACTAACTCCGAGTTTGTCTTCTTACAGGGAAAAATACCCCAGTGGGTGTCAGGATATTCATCTGTGTAAGCTAATTAGTTAGTCATCATAATTTTGGTTGATGGTTGTTACAGCTTCATAATAATATACATGTATTATGTTTTGTATCTGTGGGATCATATGCTGGAGTAGCTGTCTTTGAAATACTTATCATGCAGAGTAACCACTGCACCTGTGTCAGTTTGTTGTTCAGAGCTTTTTAAGAATATGGGCATAGATTTGTAGAAGCCAATTGAATAGCTAACCTCCAGAGTACAGTGAAATAACTTGATTAGGCATTATAAGTAGTGCCACTGAGTTCGTTTTGTGTCTCTCTTATTAAATCA
This sequence comes from Podargus strigoides, assembly GCA_028020825.1. Lineage (NCBI taxonomy): Eukaryota > Metazoa > Chordata > Aves > Caprimulgiformes > Podargidae > Podargus > Podargus strigoides. The sequence goes on along the minus strand of CM051629.1, from coordinate 3,644,494 downwards.
GTTCAGTTAGATGTTTGTTTTGAATCCCTATAGTTATTAAGTCCTCATTCTAAAGCAGAACCAATCTTGTGTTAGCAAGTGAAGTTTCAAAAGTCTAAAGCACAGATGCTGTTGGCTGTACTGAGGTATAATTAGGTTGCTTGTCCTGGAGTGATGCAGGGAATTCCTGTTAGAGCTGTGACCCTCCTTGTGAGTGGCCCTGGCACAGTGACCAACACTCATGTTACATTGATTTCTGGCTGTAGAAGTGACCACTGAAACTACTGACAGTTTGCATTGGTGGAAGCAGCTGTACTGGGAAATTGTCCTGGTAATCAAGAACAGGAATCCCCCCTCAGAAGAATGGCATATTGTTTTAAATTCAAAAGGCTCGCTGCCTTTTATCAGGCTAACAGCCAGGAGTCCCTCCAGTGGGTAACTGTTTGCCTCTGAGATACCTTCTGAGCACTCTTAGACACGGTTTGTAATCAAACTGTGCCAGCTCAGGATGTAGTCGTGTAACAGAGGTGTTTATTTTGGTTGTTGGACTTGCCAGTGCCTTAACATGTAGAACATGGGATTCTGAGGTTGGTCATGAGCAATGTGGGAAGGAAGTGGGTTGGAGGATCTGGAGGATGTTTGACTTCTGCAGCTTGGGTGAATTAGAGACTCAGGAGTTTCACGTGGAGCACCTATTGCCAGCCCCTCTCCTACACTGCGGGTTGTTTCACATGCAGGATGTTTGTGCGGTGGATGTGGGAATACCGAAGGATTGTTGATGGTTATTGAATATACAAGACATCCTTTTAACGAGGCAGTAACATTAGTTATGAAGTTTGGACTAGTAAGTTCTTTCATTTTTTAGAGTAACTTCAGGAGTTTAAATTCCATGGTTTTTAGGAAAGTACTATTGAGCAAGTTGGATTTCCTTTACTGAATGAAATAATTTTTTTTCCCTTGGAAACTAAATGTAACAAGAATTTAATAATTCATGAATTGAGCTTCAACATCTTTTAAATAATAGATAGACTGTCATGCCAAGTTCAGCTGAGAACTTACAGAGCATACGTTTTTGTGTTTTTCTTTGACTTCAAAGAATTACAGAACTACAAACATTTATTTTGTATTTTTGCTCATTGCGATATTTTATTCCTTTCAGGTTGATTTAAGAAATAAAAGCAACAGTTTAAAAGAAAAAAAAAGTAACTAGCTTGTTTCTGGTGGAAAAAGAGAATAGAGGGGAGAGAAGCCCTAGGTATGCATTTATAAATGATTCACTGGACTTTTGGCTGACAGATAGAACAGTTTCATAATAGCTTTGTTTATTATTTTTCTTATCAGTGGAATCAAATGTTAAATAGCTGTACTGGAAAGTGCTGTAAGGTTGACTAACAATTACATCTCTGTCACCTCTGCTGTCTTTGTCCTTTTCAAAATAATCAGAGTGGATTTATTTTATTGGTTATTTCTCCTCCCCCCCCCGCCCCAGCCCCCATTAGATAGAAATGATTTCCAGAAGATGTGGCAAGCTGCAAGCAGCAGTGTGTCATTTTGTGGTATTTTTGGATATGGGGAGGATGGGTAGGCTCTTGCTTAAAGCAAAAGAAACCCAAAAGTTGTCCTTGCTGCCAACTTTCAGTGTGACTTTGAGCCCTGCTGCCTTACACCATGGGACATGAAGTGCCTCAGGAGAGGTGGGGCTGATGCCTGTCCTGGCGTGTGGTGGCCCCTGTCCCTTTGCCATGTGTCACAGAGCTCTCTGCTGTCTGTATGTCTTATTTACAGGGGTACAGTTATGGCAAGCAGACTGTGGATTAGCTGTTTTGGGGTTCAAGCACTGTTTCCTAAGGAGATGGGCTGTGTGTGACCAGGCTGCATGTGTGCAGGTCTTCGTTGAGTGGTGTCCTCTGCTTCTAACCAGCTAATTGACAGCTTTTGGCCAAATGCAGTGGGAGGCAGAGCTTTCAAAGAATCGAAACTCCTACAATTTTTCATGGAACTGAATGCCTGGGATTTCTCTGCTCTTTTCCATGTGTACTCTAGTCAGGCAGAAACCTAAAACACAGGCTCAGCCTACTGGACAACAGATAATCTAAAGCTGAAGATGATTCTGTAAATGTTACAGATGTTGCAATCCAGAAGAAAGACCAAAACACAAAACTTGTTAGGTCTTAGGGCATCCAACACAGCATCACAAACCCAAGAGGCTTTGCTTGTTCTGCGATTCATGCACCTACTTTGTAATTCCAATTCAAGGAAGGAACAACTGACCCCAAGGTGATGGATTGCCTCATCTATCTTGGCAAGATGTTCTGAAATCCATGGAAAGACTACTACAGATTTCATGAATAGGTAGCCTCTTCTCTGATATTTTGGAAAATTCTTCAAGTGCCAGAAACAGAAAGAATATTTTCCTTTTTTATTCCCATGAATATGCATCCTTATTTCCCACTCCCCCCTTTTTTCCGTGCAATGGCAGTTGATACCGGAGTTGGTGAGAACGAAAGTACGTTATTTTTCCATTAGTTGCAGTTAAATGTATCTTCTGCGGTGTCGTGGTGTGAATACTGTTGGGTTAGAGGTTCGATGGTTTTGAAATCAATGGGGGTTATGTGTTCTGTTGCCCCAAATGAAAAATCAGGCAGTGGGGTTTGTTTGAACAGATGTAGTTGACATTCTGTAGAGTTATTTATGAAATAACTTAGATCTCTAGTAATAATTAATTATTATTCAGTTTTACTGTTTCAATTTTCCTGCACTGCATACAGAGCTGAAGAAGCAGAGGAGTAAGAAGTACTTCGAGAAACCAGTGCAGGTTATTTGAAGTGGTAGATAGTATTTCACTGTACCAATGCCTTTTCCTCGTGCTGTTTACAAACTATGAACTTGTGTCTTATTAGTCAAATGGGAACAATCAAAATTTTAAGGGAATCGTTGTCTTTCAGCTAGATATTTCAAGCGTAGAAAAATAACATTGGCACTTGCAGGGTATTAACTGGCAAAAATCAGTCAAAACTTCACTGTGATAAATGTTCCCACGTGTGAAATTACAGTGAATCTGCATTCAGTTCCAGCTTTTTCAACTCCATGGAAATAGTTTGGTGATCTGGGTGGTTATTTGCAATAACTCATCAAGCTGATAATAGCATTTATTGCACTGTATGTTATCACTTAAACCTGGAACTGTAACTTTTACAGTTTTATTGAAGGGGAAATAGGTTAATATTAAAGTCAGAAGAGCTTGGGTTCTCTTTCTTTTCTTTTAGAAACTTTCCTTTTAGAACCTATCTCCTGGAGTCTCCAAAAACTTAAAAGGAATAGGAAAATTCCTATCAGCTACCTTTTGCACCAAATTGGGCTAATCTCATGTGGTTCTTTTTGTAGAGAAAGGGCAGAAAAAGTTCATTTTTGATCTTGAGCTAATTAATAAGACTTCTCTCTATTGCATATATGTTGGAGCCCTGCAAGAAGAGCTGATGAAATTAAGTTCCCAGCTCCATTACAAGTTGAGCTCTTAGCCCATCAAAAACCTCACAGTTAGAAGGAAGAAGACACAATCTTCCCTGTCCGGATATTTCACCCGAACACTCCGATTGTTATCAATAGTCTTTGTAACATGATTATACCCAGGAGCATAATTTCTGGCAAAGATTTCTTGTACAAAAAGCTATAAAAATTCATTATTAAAAGGTAATCTCTGCCCCAAAACTTTTCCAGCGTGTAGTTTGAGGCTCAAATTGTGTGATCTGGCACAATACATTTTGTTCTCCTTTGTTATGCTGTTTGAAAGCTGGGCCTCCATGTTCCTTTCTGATCATTTATTTCTAAAAGATTTTTACAAAAAAGTTTTTCCTCAGTCAATCTTTTATCGAGCACCTTTTCACACAGAATGTTTCCTTTTCTCATTGGGAACATTGCAAGCAACTTAATCCCAAGGGGAAAAGAGTGCTAATATTCAGTGGTGGAAGAAAATAATTTGAATGTGATAGTGCAAGGGTAGGAATGTTTTGATTAAAAATGCAAGAATATTCAATCATTCTATCTAGCAGACCATATGTACATGAAAAGCCTATCTTCATTCTTATCATTCTGGGTGCTCGTTTTCAACGGGATGATTGATTGGTGAGATTCCTATTTCTACACCTTTCATCTATCTTCAGCACTTTCATAAATGTTGAATTAAGCAGTTTTTATTAAACTTATCATAAACTGGAGTATTCATTGAAAGTGACTGTGACAAAGTGGATTCCCCTACTCTTGAACTTCAACAGCAATATTGCACAATACGTTTATTTCTGCCTGGTTAAAAGCTCAGATATTTTTTCTTGTGCATTTTTCACCCTAAGAAAAATTATATAGAAAGAAGACTGAAGGTCTTTTGAGAAAAGGAAAAGAAAATGTCTTGGACTGAAAATCTTGCTCCTTATTCTCAGCTGTGAAAAGCGAGACTACTGTCTTTGTAAAGTTAATTTCTTTCTTCTGTTCTTAATATCATTTTGTTTTGGCCGATTCCCCCTATGATTGCTTTTTATTTGGAAGTAATACCTTGAAGCCTTGGTCTATCTTGGATTCTTGTATTTTGTTGGAACTAATGCAGTCTTATGCATGCATGGTTTGTGTAGGTTATTTTTAGTTAAAAGTAAGTTAATATAACATAACTGTTGCATTGTAAATATCCCATATCAGCATGAAACCATTGCTAAAAAAGTTGGTAATTCTTTGTTACTTGTGACTGATGCTGGACTTCAGGAAGTGAAGATGGCCTCAATGCTGATCCTGGACAGAACAGCTGACAGCTTATTGCAGCTGACAAATTTCCTCTTGGATGACCCTCATGAGTCTTCTGATGTTAGAACATCATTGGGCTAAAGTTTGCACTTCTCCCACAACAGTGTGAATCCACAGTCACGTTCAAATGTTTGGCATTACCAGACAGTTTGTTTGCTCTGGAGGTGTTGGAGCCACATTGCATAACACCTGCTGGTGCTTCTGGTACTGTGACATTGCGTTAAGTATCTTCCAAACTGGGATTATATTTTTCCCGGGAAAAGATATATAAATGTTTGATTTATGGGGACACGTGGAACTTGCAGATGTGTCAGTGTCATCGCTTCCCCCAGTAACTGAATTAAATGGCTGGAAAAGGACAATCAAGGTGGCTGTCACATGCCATTGCATGGAAGATAGTACAACATCTGCTTTGCCTGCTGTTTCGGAAATCACTGGTGCATATTATTGTCGGGAATAGAATCTCTGTGACTTTTTTTCTTTTTATCGGGGAAGACTGCATGGGAAATGTATAAATTCCACTGAGGATAGCCTTTTGTAAGTTATGGCAGCAGGCTGATATTCCTACCCTGTTCAACATTTAAGTTACAAGAAGCTTGGGAAAAGGGCATTTCTCTTTTTCTGTAGTCACTCTGCCTTTTATCTTTTCATCATTTGCCTTAGCACCTCGTGCTCTTCACTTCTTGCTCTTGGGAATGCCACCATTCATTGCGTGATTAATAGTTTTGATATGTACAGTGAGTTAATTGTAACTATAATCACTGGAAGTGGTTGGTGTTTTGCTGTTGTAATTTGGTATTTTCTCAAAGAACTATGAGAAGCAGATGTGGTAGAAACCACTGGTTAAAAGCTGTATGATGCATGGGCTTTCTGCAGGCATGAGGGAAAACTAGCTATTGGTAGCAGAACTCCCAGCATTTATGTTGCTTCCCTTAGGGACTATGATGGGAGGGTAAAACTTTTATGCTATCAGGCACTTGTAACCAGTTCTCCATCTGGGACTTTAAATTGGAATAGCTTTATTGTTCATTTGTACCCCAGAACTCCTTGGATAATCATCTGCATCTTCTTTTAGCTGTGAGTGGCCAAATGAAATGTGCTTGCTGGACTTGAAAACCACACACTCTACTTCTTGCATTGCCTGATGCTTCCATATCATCTTGGGCAAGTTCTTGTTGATAAATATGGTTTTAGTAACTCATTAACTCACTGCACACATCAAAAATATTTAAATGACTTGTTATAGAGATGACTTCTGTATTAGAGTTCGCAGCCAGGATTCAGGACATGACTCCAGGTACATGACAGAGGTGGGAGGAAGGTGTTGAACCTCTGTCATCTGTGTCCTGGAAGAGCAGTTCTGAAACTGAACGGCTGTGTAAGAGCAGGAGCACAATCGCCACCACCCTTTCCTGTGCTTGTGTATGGATTTTCCAGCAGTCTAGCATGCCCTGTGCTTTCAGGTAGGCTTATAGCAACAGGAGAGGATGCTCACCAATAGCTTTAGGCCAAATCTTACTTGCTGTATTCAGTTGCCTGCATGAGTGTAGAGATCAGGGAAAAACTCTGTTCTGAGCGTGATTTTTATCATGTTGTGCTTCAGTGTTTGGACAGCAATGCAGTGAATGAATTGGTCAGTACAGGACCATTTTTGACTCAAGGAGCAAAGCAGATCCTCCTATTAGCACCTGCATATATTTAAACTGTAGCTGGGCACTGGGGGAGGTGTCACTGACTGTTTAGAGGTTGTCTTTGACCTATTGGAGGCTGTCCTGCTGTGTTCTCATTATTCCAAATCATATTAGTAGATTGGTGAGCAGCAACTGGAGAAGCAGAATTCATTGTGTGTTGAATTTGGCTGCCTTGATTACCACGAGGCTGCTGGTGCAGGCAGTGGGAGCTTAACTGATGAACGAGGTCCCTGAACTGTCAGTGAAGTCACCTGTAAGGTGAAAGAGCCAGATTCAGTCTTAGTGTGGAAGTGCTGTTGACTAGAGTGAACCAGTGGCTGCTGACACCAGGGCTCTGCAGCAAAAGAAGTTTTAGGAGAATGAAGTTGTACTTGGCTTATGAGCACCACAGTTTCTTGTTTTCTGAGAGTACTGCCGGTGGCTGCATATAGTGTCTCTCACTGCAAGTGCCTTTGAATTATTTATAACTGACTCGCCTTGCAATCCTGGAACACGAGCCTAAAATTAGGCTACACAGTAGGCTCTCCTAAAGCCCTTGCTGGTTATTAGAAGTTGTTGCTCATCACCAGTGTTACAACCAGTTTGCTACCTGCTTCTCATACTCACCCAAACACAGGACATTTTAGAGCAGCCTGGCTGGGCTGCAGACTCCCAGTCAGGCTCTAGAAATCTGTAAAATAAGGATTTCAGCGTGTATGGTTGTCATATCCACGTGGCATCCTTCATCAGGGCTCATTGGTGTGACTGTGAGCAGGCAGTCCCTGGGCAGAGCCAGCCTCGACCCACCTGGGGTACAAAAAGCTTGGTTTGGTGACTAGGAGTGGCAGTGGGGGCCCTGAGGATTTTGGGTGTGTTTTTGAGCACGTTGGTATCACAGTCCATGTGCCTGCTGGCAAGTCAGAAGTACACTCAGAAATAATTGCTCCGGTGTTGTACTGCACTGGGCAGTAACTGTGGCTGGAAAATGTTCTTGGCTGCACCCAGATGAAAAGGGAATGAAATGTTGAGTGCTATGTGTTGTCTCCTGCCTTGAAGAGAGGAATGCCTGATGCTTGTTGAACGCTTGGTTTACTTCATGAATACTGACTCAGTTGAGGTTTTTACTTACCTTGTGGGTGAGGATGCATTTGTGAGCCTATTAGGGTATGAACAGATATTAATTTGTGAGTTTATCTTTTACTGAGTTTAGTACTGCAACATCACATCATTTTTCTTGCAATTTAGCTTAACATTGATTCCTCATTTAGTTAAAAATTTGAAATCTTTTAGGCTACACAAGAAATTAGGTTCTTAATGACTGTTTTATTCAATTATTATGGAGATTCTTGTCCTATCATAGTTAATGTTCCGTTTTGAAATTGGCTTGAGAGTGGGAGTGTAAAATGTTACTTTTCTCTCCAAGTCTCCAGTATCCTCATGAGTAATATCCTCATGTGACATTTTAATGTGATTTTTAACCATGTTGATTTTCCTTTGTACAGTTTTATTTCATTTTGTTTCAGAATTTGAACCAAGAAATTATTAAAATGCAGTTTAAATTGGATTTTAAAAGTTTTGATTTTTTTTTTTTTTTTTTTGACAAAGATTGTTTTATATAAAGTTTTTAGCACTTTTCCCAAAAATTCACTTTAACAAAACTTCAGTGCTGCTTGTCTTAGGAAAAAAAGCCACAAATTCTTTGTTATTTCTCAAGCAGCACTAACAGAAACTTAATGATTATTGTAATCCTTTTTGATGGATAATGTTCTTTAACAGCAACTGATTTACAGAAAAACTGATGGATAAATCTGAAAGATCTAATCCAGCAAAGAGTTTTCAAGGAGGATGGAGGATTTTAGGATAATTTTTAGACATTATTCATCATGACTGAAAGCTAGTGGCCAGTAGTTAGATGAAGAGAGAACATTTCTAGACTTTCCTTTCCAATTTTCTCAAAACCGATGACTAATGTGCTTTTCCTGACAAAAGGGAAAGATTTGATCACATAATGAGAGGAGGTATTGATGAGGAGAGGGCCCTTGGAAAATGGAAACATGTGCAATGAGATAAAATGGAAACACATTTCAGAGAACTGCACTGGCATCTGCTTACTTTGCAATCTGAGAAGTGACTTTCATTTAAATAGTCGGACTGTGCAATGGGATCTAATTCAAACAAATACTGAGCATTAAGGTGACAGTGTAAGTGCATTATATTTGGTGATAGTGGGCACTGCTAGGAAAATAGTTTCTTTAAACAGTAAGTAGTAAAAAAATTGAAATTGTTAAGGTACAACAAATAAACTGCTCTGCAATATAAGATATGTCAGGGAAGATCCTTTACACCCAAGGTGTAACTCGTGTATTGCCACCTGCAGATAGAGATAAAGGCAAATTATCCACATAAAGATGAGAAGAGGTGGATCTGAAGAGTTTCATTAAATCCATATGTGGTGTATTTCAACTAGTTTCCAGATAGTACTAAAAATATGCTGTTGGGTGTTACTTTGGACAAAATGGCCTTGGATGTGGCAGTCATGGGGGTGTGAAAGGGGAGCCTGGGCAGGTGGGAGCCCATGTGAAAGGTTGGGGAGATGATTGTATCTGACCAGAGGGGCATTTTCTGGCATTTCAATTCTTCTGTCCTTCCTGCATCACCAATGATTATTCTTAGCTGTACAAGCTCTCTCTGTATTCCAGTCTAACATACAGGTCAGGTTTATGCCTTCTGTAACTGCACAGGAAATACTTTATGTGGCTGCAGGGCTTCTGGGCACTTTTTTGGATGGGGAGAAAGGGTGGGTGTTTTTTTGTTTGTATTTTTTTTGTTTTTTCCCCTCCTTTGAAAATAATGTGCAATACACTGTGCTGTGCAGCAGTCTCTCCTTCCATTCTGTGTGCTGAGAACCTCCTGGCATGGTGATGGCCCTGAGAGCTGTGTCCTGGGGGTCTGTAACCCTGCTGACAGCAATTAAAAATTCACAGGACTGTTGGTTGCAAATTAGGGTCAGCTGGATGACTCAAAATTACAGGCACTTTCCTACCTGATCAAGTGCTTTGATACAGTCCTTTGTCTGCTAAATCAAAAGTCTTCTGTCCATTGTAATTACATTCCATGAGTGATTTCTGCAAAGAGGTCCTGGGGATGGAGCAGAGCTTGCAGAGCAGGAAAATGAAGCTGCAACCAGAGTGCCTGAAAATGCAGGTCTGCAAGTGCAACATAATCATTGCACACTTGAGTTATGCTGCTACCCATTTGTGCATCCAACCAAGCACTGTAGGTGTTAGTGAATTCTTCTGATTTTCTTGCTTGTGCCTTTAAATTATCTTCTGTGTCCTCTTTACCTATTATCTACAAGTGCTGTTTCTTCAGCTCTTACCTAAAGAATCAGCTCTGAATCTCTGATTGATAAAACATCTTCACTTCAATTTTGTCCTATAGTTCTTGTCCTAAAAAGTGTAACCATTGCTAAAGAGAATAACAGTTTATTTTCATTCAATTAGGAGAAAAGCCAACCTTTAATGCTCATGTGCAAAGGCTCTGTAGGTTGACCATTGCATCTACTGATGAATCCAATGAAATGGATTCCAATCTATGCTATCCAATGAAATGCTTTCAAGAGAGACAATTACTAAGATAATGTGGTAGTTAGCATGAATTAAGACAAAAAGTGAAGACAAAAAGATAAATAAATACATGTCCTGAGTCATTCTGAGTGAGGTCCTAAGAATTTCTTTAAGCTCTAGACTGGTCAAAGATCCTATGGAAAGCAGTATTTTGACAAATATACCTTAATCTGCTGAATTCTGTTCTTTTGGAATTACCATTTCTAAGTTCTTATTGGTTATAAAATAGAACTTGGAAACTGGCTTGCTTTTTTTTTTTTTTCCCCCTATAGTGTGTTTTTCTGTCTTCTAGAATTTCTAAAGAATTATCCAGATATAGGTTGCTAAAGAAATTCAAGTGGTTGATGCATTGACTTGACTGCTATCCCACAGTTTTTAAAAGCTCCTTCAATTGCAGGTAGCAATGTTAGTTCATTGTGTTCAGAGCACATGCAATGAGCAAGGCTTTTTAAATAGAAGGTTTACTGCTGGCCTGTTGATTTAATCCATCTTTTACTGTGGAGTGTTACCTTGGCCACCAAGGTGGCTTTGACTAAGCTTACCTGTGTGGGAGTTGGGAGATAGCAAACCTTTTTATAACAGCTTATCTGGCAATTAATATTAAAGACTGCACGCAATTATCCCATCGTTATTTCAAAAGAAATTAATACACATTGTTGAAAAGCACTTAGAAACAGGAAGGTAAAAAATGGTGCTTTTTTTCTATAGAATTTGCAGAATTTACTACATGGGCAGCTCTTTTTTTTTTTTCTCGTACCTGTTTTTATTTTAGATGGAAGTTGAATGATTCTGTTAATCTCTTCACGTATTATTTCTCTGATATGCATCATCTGTATCCCTGTGATGGGAAAGATAATGCAGAAGTTGGCTACTGCCTTGAAATACCTAGCAGAAATGCACATACATATTTGATTATGTATTTCTTTCCATCTATAGAGGGCAAAATAAAGGCAGTAAATGACAGGACTGTAACAAAACAGTGTTCTCTGTTTTAAGAATAGATGTTGGATACTTCTCTGAATGAAATGTGGTCACAGGGAGAAGGTGGAGAAGTGGTGGGAGCAGCTCTGGAACCTCAGAGCAAAAATTGAACAACTGGCAGCATAGATGTGAACACCATCAGCAGAAAGTTATGTTTTCTTTAGTAACAATGATTCTTGGTGTTTTATTTTGATTTCCTAAGTTGTAATATAGTAACAAGAATGCCTGTATCTTATCCATGCTGGGGTTAGTCCATGGGCTATTCCATTAGAGTACTGGTGAAGTTGTTTGGATCAGCATAGAGTCTCTGCTTTGGGGAGTAAATCAGCTTACTGTGAAGTTTCCTCTTTGTATACCCAGAGTTCTCAGTCTGGCAGAAGAATTCAAATATGAAGCCTGAAATTAATCTGAGTGCTCTGTTCTGTACCCTGTGAAGAAGAACAATGTGCTTAAATATTTACCAGCACCAAACATGGTACACATAATCAATATGTAGGGTAGGAATACCAGCTCTTTAATTTACTGCATATCACATTGAATAGGATAACAGTCTGCTTTGTCTTTTACTTTGCTTTACTACAATAAGCTTTAAATCCTGGCTTATTTGTTCAAAATAAATCCAAATCTTTTTTTTTTTTTTTGTCAGTAACCTGCTTTATTTAACAGACACTTCCTATTTCTAGTCTCTTTTCTGGCATTTTTGTGCTTGAAAATGGATTTATTATCAAGTAATCCTAGTTTTGAACAAAATGTCTTTTGCTATCTCAAAACTCCAGGCTCGTCTGTGTTTGCTCTTCTACCAATTAAGTAGAGTGAGTCAATGAAAGCCTTTTTCAGAGCATCATCCAAGTAGGTTGAGTAGAATGAAATCCTGATGGCTACTCTGTAGCTAAAGCAGGTGGTGTGTAATGGCTCATTTGAACATAGAGATTGGGAGAAGCAAAGGGGATGGATATTTCTGGCAGTAGATAGATTCTGTTACTTTTTTTTTTCTTTTTTCTTTTTTCCTTCTTTTCCAAGGAGTTATTCTATCCCATACATGTCTGGTTTGCTGCAGCAAAAGACTTTGCAAATAAGCTGCACTGCCTGGCTTGATTTTTGTCTTCAGAAAGGTAACAAACATTTAAGACTGTGAAAGAGAGCAAGGCCAGGACATGTTTGGGCTGGTTGTTTGGTGGAGTATTTTTGCTTGTTTGTTTGGTTTGGTTGGGGTTTGTTTGGTTGGTTTTTGGTTTTTAATGGGATTCATAGCTCTAGAACTTGGGGACGAATCAAAACAGCAGTGAAATGTGGTGCTCAACAGCAAGGAGCTTTCTGGCTCTGGTCCTTAAGAGTGTGCACAATGACAGCTATTTTGGAAAGTGTTTGACAGCCTAAAAGTGTTATGCTGTTGTACATCTGCATTTCCACAGCTAACAGTCTTCTGTGTCAGTTCATGCCTGCTGTTTCCTGCCTAAGTTGGTCTGTGTGCACCTGCAATGAACAAAATCTTTCCAAGATTTTGAATAGTTTCAGCTTCAGCAAAATAAAGGGTGATAATGTCTAACCAGCACTGCACAAGTTGTTCACTTCTGCTCTGTGTACTCATGGTAAGAACATAACTGAGAGGAATCTCTTCAGCTTTGTCAGAGTGAACAGGACACCATCTTCCCATAAAATTTTACATGGTGTTGATATATCATTACATCTTACTTCTGAAAGAATAGTAAAGATATATAGCATGTGGTTGTGAATTGTGAGGAAAGACTGTCAAGAATTGTAAATGAATCCCAACCGAAATAGATCATATCATGAACTGTAAGATACAATGACTCAGATGACGTTGTGCTCCCAGAGTAAGTCCAAGCTGGGAAGTAGTGGATGCTTCTGCCATCTTCTCACAGAAGCCACTCCAATACAGCAGCATTAAAATAGTTTTGAAAAAACCTCACTTGCCTGGAGTGCAGGAGAAGTTGTCAGAGGAGGGAACTGGCACGCTGGAAAGATCTGCCAATAAAGTGGCAGGTGAGCCAATACAGAAGTGGGGATAAGGCTCAGTGTGCTGGTCCAGGGCCTGGAGAATTACCTGATGAGGAGGAAAGAAATGAATATTTTATCACTATTCATCACTATTATGGCTGCATGAAAAGGCAAAGAAAGAAGTGGAGAGTGGTAGGTTGCGAACACATGACATTCCTTTAGTGGTGCTGTGGGTTTGCTCTGATGAATCCGTCTTGCATCTCATCCAAAGAAAAGAACTTGGCTGATGATGTGTTTTGCAGATGGATCAGTGCTGGCACTTAAACAATTCTATATCTGGTACACAGGTGTTTGATTTTGTTTTTGTTAACGAGTCAATACCAGGCAGATTTAGGGAAAATGGACCACAATTACTGTGTAGAGACAATTTCTCTAACTCCACCATATGTTCAGTGTATGAGCCCAAGCCATGACACATCTTCCAGTCAGTGGGACAAACTCGCATTTGGTGAAAGGTAGAAGTGGACCTACACCTACCGACGTTACTCAGCTGATGCATCACTTCACAGTCCTGTTCAGCTTTATAGAGTTAAGCAAACACCTCTGACAATTCTCCCTGATTATTCGTCCTGTCACAAACTCCTGTCCCTTTTGTTGCTGCTTGTATGCTTTCCAGCAAACACTCTTCACAGCAGATGTTTGCTAATTCAGAACACGTTAGAGAAATAGTTGTGAAAAGTAGATTTCAGTATGTTGGTTTTTTTTTTCATACCAGGTGCAGTTATTGAATATGAGGATTAAGCAAAGAATCATAGAATCATTGTAAAAGTCACTGGATTTGGGAAACTCTTCAGGTCTATTTAAAATTAAATGCTGTTCAAGTATTAACTGTAAATTTTCTGTAAAAATGAGTCAATGCAATGTGTGCCACAAAACCTAACAGGTATGCCAATGTAAGGAACAGCAGAGGGGACAACAAATTGAGGCAACATGTAGGTATTCCATTGGATTAAGAATATATAAATTAAGGATTCCTTGCTGAAATCATTCATGAAACTATAATGAGGGGAATATTAATAAAAACCCATGTGCCTTTTTAGGTCAATTTGTAAGAAGCAAGCATAGAAAGATAAACTGAAAAATGTAACATAGCCTACCTATTACTCATTTAATGTTATCTGTTCTTTCCCATGTCTACTGATGCTTGCAGGCAGGCTTTGTTAAAATAATTGTGGGCAATGCAATAGCACTGAGTTTTTCCAGGTATAATACTGCCAGGAAGTCCTAAACTGCATGATGTCTTTGCAGTAACTGTTCTCTCATAGCAGCTTATTGAGTGCTGGAGAGAAGACAGCAAGTCCTTGTTATTCACCCTGTTCTCTTTCTCAGGTTGTGGTTTTACTTTTTACTTTTTTCTCTCCCCCTCACATCCCCCCTTTCTAGTTCTTTGCCCATTTGTATGAAGGGTTCTTTCTCGGTCAGTTTGTCACAAGCAGAAATGAAATAATGGAAATACCACACACTGGTGGTGTATCTTACATTGATGGGGAACAGAAACTGTTTCAGTGTCCACAGTAGTCACCTCTTGCTCTTCCTGTTATCTTCTATCTGCGACTGATTTACGATGCAGCTAATGCCTCTCTCCGGCCTGAGAGGCACTATTAAAGTACATGCAAAACCACACACATGCAGTTTGAGTCACAAGGGAGTATATTATAAGAAAATAGTGTGTTGATTCTTTTCTTTGATGGTGTAAATGGAGAGGGGGAAAAAGTATAACTGGGTATATTGAAGTCACACATGGTACTCCAGGGGAAATGGAAAAGGGATGCAGTGACAAGCCTGGACAAACCCTTTTAAGAATGACCAAAACCCCATGTTCTAAGAAATTCAGAATTCAACAGTTCATCTCCAAGACTTTTAACTTGCTTTTGCAAGTGTCATTTTATCTTGAATCATCATAGCTTACTGGGAAAGTATTGTAGTGTAGGAGTTAAGAGATGTGCAGTCTGTGTTAAAGTTGTATTTATGATTATGTTCTGAACTAATATCTTAAGATTTTATGAGACAAAATGGCATTTATGAATAATTCATTCATGACATGGTTAGCTGAACTATAGCAATTTCTTCCTAAGAGTTATTTGGAAGAACTATTGACAATATGAAAATTAATGTTAACAAAAGAACATCAGTAGAGATAGCTTGAAGAGAGAGGGAAGCCTGCATATAGCCTCTTGGGAATATCTCGGGATTTATAGTTTTTTCTTACTTCCATTAATTTGAATATTGCCAAGAATATAAAATGTACTTTATATTCCTTCAAAAACCCCACCCCTTAGATACATTCTGGAATTTAAATGCAGTGCTGTATCCCAGGCGTGCCAGCTTCACCACAGGTTGCATGTAGCAGATTCATGAAAGGACTGAGTTGCTAAAAGTGGGAATTACTTGGAATATCTTTGTCTAAATTCAGAATTAGCACTTGGGAGCAAGATTTGGTCATGAAACAGAGTTCCCCAAACACATCAATTCAATGGCAATAGCAGTCAAAAAGGCAAATCAGATGCTAAGAAATATTAGGACAGAATTAACAAAAGGGATTTTACTCAGTGGAGTAATAATGGTTTGGTGTTTTTTCTGTATCCTGAACACTGTGTGAAGTGCTGGTCCTTTCTTCTGACAAAGAATATAGAATTCAGAAGGTTCAGGGAAGGGCAATGAAGTTCATCACA
Organism: Podargus strigoides; assembly: GCA_028020825.1. NCBI lineage: Eukaryota > Metazoa > Chordata > Aves > Caprimulgiformes > Podargidae > Podargus > Podargus strigoides. The sequence goes on along the minus strand of CM051629.1, from coordinate 3,628,759 downwards.
GGTACAAAATGGCTTCTGTTTGTGGAACAAGTAGGACACGCACAAATATTAATTTTTCCTCCTACATGGACAGAGCAGGTGGTAATAAAATATTCACTGTTTATTCTAGTGCAAGAATAGAAGCCTTGAAACAACAGTACTAAGATCCAGGATCAAAACAAATGAAGGGAGGCAGCTCTTTAGTCAATAAAGCTGTCGACCTTCTTGTTGAAGAATGGGCACTGAGACACTGCTGGTTGTCTTTTCTTCATAAAATGTTGCCAAAGCAAGCTGGAGAGTGAATGAGAGTCAGATTCTATGCCAAAACCTTGATTCAGAATCCATTTAAATTCACTGTGCTCAAACTTGCTTTTCTGAGTCAGAGTTTACAGTTCTTGCTCCAGTTGTGTTGATTCATGAGTGGGTTTCAAATCCAGCTCTGGTCTTCTGCATTGCTACAGGTGACCAGAGAGGGAGTCCAGGGAGACTCCCCTATGTAGACAATAAGAGAAACAGACACTTGAAAACTTTCTGATAACTCTCTGGAAGTATTGGGATGGTTGAACAAAGCCTATGCCTAGGCTAACCTGGCATCGGGAGAGCTGCCCGTGGCTGCACTGCTGCCTGGGGGGCATAAATAGGTGTGATAGTCTGGCACAGTTCAGCTGCCTGAATTTGGGAAAGGGCTTTCCTCGAAATGCAATGTTCCATTCTCTTTGGAAAGCCTGCTGTAGGCTGTCAGGAGTTGCTTTCTCCATGCTCTGCACTGCCTGTGTGGGGAAGGGCGTGCAGCTCTGTTAGTGCCATGACAAACTGGCAGGGAAGCCCTGCATTTCCCTGTGCTCTCTGTGCATCTCTGCAGGTCCTGCGCAGCTCAGTGCAGGAGCAGTGCGAGCCTTTGTCACCAGGCAGCCCTTTAAATAGACAGAGCACAGGCTGTCCCCCTGCATTTACCTGTCACAGGTCCAGAGGTTGCTTCCCAGTGAAGTCACGTGCGCTGCAGCATCCAATTTAGCTGATGTCAAACACGTTGTTAATCCTGCCTTGGTATTTTCCTTATAATTGACATTGTTTCCTTAATTATGTGGCCAATCATGGGGGAGCTATTTCATAGGGATTTTGAATGTCTTGCTCATAAGAACTGCAACTTTTCCTATATACAGGAGATAGTGGGGTTTATTCCTCTTGTACTCTTCCATTTCTTCCTAAACTAAGCACTTTGCTTCAAAAGGGTGTCCTTGTAAGTCTTTGTCCTTTTCAATTCAAAGGTCAATGATACTTTCTATATGCAAATTCAGTTGTTAAATGTATTGCACATTACTACTCCTGGCAGATGGGAAAAACTGCAAATTTATCATGGTGATGGCTTCAGGAACAAAGTCAGTAATTATAGACACAGTATGACAACTAACGACAGTCTCTTTTATTCTCTAGTGTGTTCAGCAGCTTTTCGTATGAAAGAAGAGAAATAGAAGGTTACCTTAGCTGTGTGTCTAAATCTAAGCCAGTATTACCAGAAACTGTACTATATAGCCTTTATTATTACCCATTAGAATGCAATTTAACTTCTGGCCCCTTAATAAAGCTCTTCCTGGAGATGCATTAATAAATACAAGTTTATTTTGTGTTAAACTTTGCTTTTCTTACTTGTGCACCATAAAGAATTATAGGCAGTTGGAAGGAGAATGTTCTACTGATAGAATTTTTTCTAGTCCTGTTTCATATACTGGGTAATCCATGTTAATACTCAATAATAAAAAAAAGAGATATTTTCTAAATTAGCTGGTTTGTTTTTATGATGATGATGATTGTGGCTATGAGTTCTACGTGGTCACAGCTCCACTGTGCCAGGTGTCACATTAAGTGCAGCAGACCACAATTCAATATGCAGGTTATTAAAGAGGAAAAGAAATGGAGGCTAGGAATCCTCTTGGTACACGTGGAGACTTCTGTAGAGCTGCTCACCGTTTCTGGGGGAACAGAAAGTGATGGCGGAGGCAAATTCCTCCATGAAAATGTGTGGTTTCTGCTTGGCCAGCGTGGCCACCATCATCCAGCCTTCCTGCTGCTGGGCAGAACTGGTTGCTCTCCTTAGAGCCATCAGCAGCAGATGCCTGGGGGCAGATCATGTTCCCGTGTCTCCTGTCTGCACCCTTGCAGTTTAGATTTGAGTTTCAGCTGTCCTTATAAACCCAACCATATTTTCTTACCAGCTTGCAGTCAGTTACTATATATTGATCCTTAGTGAATGTAGTGATCTGCACTCCAAATGACTAATTAAAAATGCCATAAATCTGCAAGGGAATGAGTACTTCAAGTGAAAGAATTACTTTTTATGTAATAAAAAAATCTCTTTAAAAAATCATGTTCTAACCACAAGTGATTGAAATGTAGTTTGAAGTTATTTTACTACTGGCAGAACAGCATAAACTACTGTGCAGTGATGTATACAGATCTATGGAGATTGAGTAAAAATTCAGAGGTCAAAACTCCAGTGGGTAATATCCATAAACAGCCACAGGGAAGTGTGCAATTGGGCTAACACTGTGTACCTCAGATGTTACTTTTCTGATGTTTTGGGAAAATCAAACTAATTCCATTGGCACTAAAGTTATTGTACCCCTGGAGTCTGTGCAGATCATTGGTTTCACAACACCCAAATCCCCCTGACAAGGTATGAAAGTGGAGCTATTCTGGTAGTGCTTATCAGCCCACCTTACTCACTTCAGGGATATTACCCATTTTATACCAGCTAAGAATCTAACCTGGCTGGGACAAAATAGGATTTTTCTGCCATAAAAGCTTGCGGGCGCTGTCTTACCTCATGATGGCTAGTGCAATCTGCACAGGAAAATAACAGTGTGCCGCTGCCTGTCCTGCCTCTCCTTGCACAGTTAATTCAGGTGGGCAGGTATTTTGCTCCCTCCCCTGGAAGGACGCACTGATAAGAGAAGATTAACGCTGCTCCATTTAAATTATAGCTGGCAAGCAAAATGCCTTGTCCCTCCCCAGACAGAGGGAAAGATCTTCAGGGGAATAAACTGTCTGGTATTTAATGGCTGCAAGTTGCCAGGACTATACTCCAGTAGGCCAGAGACTCCTTTAATGCTGATCTAGTACTGAGTTATTGCTGAGGTGAGGTATGGGGTCAATGCATCTTGTGCTTTCAGTGAGGCTTTTCTTAAATCTCTGAAAAAAAAAAATATTGCCCTCATCCCACAGTGCGAACTTGGGCACTCCTCCTCCTCCTCAGCTCCAGCAGCAGAATAACCACTGTCTCTTTTGACATGTGGAAACAAAACTCAGTTCCTAAACTCGAACAGATGAGCTTAGAGGTTGAGTGACTCCCTGTATCTGCCATTTGCATACAGATACATAAAAATTATAATGGCCACTATTCTAAGACTCGTTAAACGTGGCTGTAGATAAGCAGAAACATTTAGGTAAACAATATATTTCTAAGGAACATATAAGCAATAATTTAATAAACTTTATACACCTTTGTTGAGAAGAAAATGAAATAAGAAAGATTAGCCTGTTTCTTGCAAGTCTCCGTGCTGTGGTCTGCATAGCACTGGTCTTTAATTATGATTTGATGAAAAATACTCAAGTTCAGTGTCCCTCAAACTTGTGCTGTCGATGCTCATGATCTCCCAGCAGATTCAAGAAGTAAACAGAAGGTGTAGGCACAGTGCCACGCAGACCTGACCCTAATGCATTTGTGAGATGGTATAACCTCAGTAACAAGAGGAATCGGCTGCCTCGTTCCCAGGGATGTGACTTGTCTGAGGTGTAATCACTCCAGGCATATGCTGTTAGATAATGTTCTCCAGCAGAGTGAGCTCCCTGAAAATACCTCATGTGAAGAATAGCTTTATATTGCCATTCTAGATGCTCTCTAATTTTTTCCAGTATTCATCACACCACTAATCTTTTCCACTCAGATGTGTGGGAAATGACTGCAATCTTTCTTTCACATAGTTTTTCTTCAGTTAATCATTTATCTTGAGCAACTGGTGCTGCAATATTATAAGACTTAGGTTAAAATCCCAAATGCTAATTTAGAAATTGTAAGCTTCCCATCAAATCTCAATTTGATCATTGGAGAGATTTAATAAATGTCTGGTATCCAAAGGCATGAATTGTCTTTTAAATCAGGAATAAAAAGTAATAATCCCACCCTTTCAAGTAATGTGATAATAGGTAAAAGCTCTTAGCTGTTGGCAGACTGTTTTGGAGCTGCTTATTCCCTGGTTGTCTTCTCCATTTCCAGAACCTCTCATAAGGAGGATTTGGTGCTAATTGGAGCATAGATGTGATCTTGCATAAAATGTGTTGCCACACACAGTCAGCACTCACTGAATGAGCTCACTCTGATTTACAGATCCTGGTCAGCAATGCATTTAACAGCCAGGTTTACAGAGCAGTAAATACAAGAACATGTAAATAATTTCCCAGGACCTGGGATGGCATTAAAATTTCTGAGGCATGTAGAACATCCCAAAGAGCTCTTAAATTGCAACTATTTCCCAGAGTAATATATGGTTTAAAATGTGAAATTCACAGCTTCAGAATATGATAATGCAGGCCTGGAAGAACTTGTACGTAGAAAAACTTGAAGAGTTCTCTTCATCATAGGAATGTAATTCTGCAACTGCAGCAGAATCTTCAAGTCAGGTGGCTTCGGTGTTTGGGTGTTTTTCTGGGCTCTCCATACAATCCTCAGGAAATATATTCAGAAATATATACTTAAGTAATACAAATAAATTGATTTTAACCAATATAATAAATTTACAATAAATAATAGAAATCATGCATATATATGCATTCATAAGTATGTGACAAGCAGATATTTGCAATATAAATAATGAAAACTGTTGTGAATAGGTATTTCTTGATTTTCTTTTTGTTTGACTATTTAAAAAGATACCTGATATTCTAATGATGTCATGGCTATTCCATTGGCTTCATTAGGCTGTGGTGATTTTACCCAGTTTAAAAGGCTGTAGGGTCGAGACCAAGATGTTTTCACTGAGGTATCAGTTGTTATGATCTATTATCTTTTTGCTCCCTTATTTTGGCTTCAGACATTTCTGTCTTTTCCATGACATTCCAGGGCCCGTTTTAGTCAACGTGTGAATGTAGAACTCTCAATGATTGATGCATTTTTGTTAGAAAATGTCATGGCTTCAGTGGGAGTTTTAGTTGAGTACAGATTACAGGATTAGGCTATCTAAAGCCAAACAGCCTTTGCAGAAATATTTACTAAACAATAGAGAGTTTTGGAGGGTAGCCAAGCTCGCATGTGGTTGTTAGCACTGCCCCTTGGCTGAATAAAAACTGCTCCTTCATTTCTGTGTAACCTCCTTTCCTCTGTGTCATGTAATGGATAATACCGTGTATGGTCAGAATGCCCTATAAACACAATAAATCTTGGCTGGTTTGGGGTGTTAAAGGTTGAAGAGCCATGGACAGGTGCTTGCTTTCTCTTGAAAACTTCTTAGGTGAGTGAGATAATGATGGAAGGAAGTGTCAGATTTTCCAAAGTAATATTTCAATGCTGTGAAGCAACAGTGCCTTTGATTTTAATCACAAAGATTCTAAAAATGAAAACAGAGCTTTGAAGTTTGGGAAAATATTAAAATGTACTCTCTTGTTTCTTCACAAGCATGACTTTTTCTGTACGTCCAGACTTAAAAGCTGTTATTGACACACACAGATCTCCTTTAAAGTGGGTGATCAAACTGTGACGATGCTCTTATGCCAAGCAGATTGGAATATAGCTTTTAAAAAATGACCGTACATGAAAGACGGTTCCCCCCCAAAAAAAGCCAACCCCATTTTGAACAAAGTGAATGCTGTTCCATCTCATAAAGACAGATGATTGACATTATATAGTGCATGAAATTTTTCTTTTAAGAATCATGACATTTTATTATAAAAGTAGAGATAATGCTGGAAGCTAGTAATTACACTATATACTCCCCCAACAGAAAAGATCCATCAGGGAAAGAAATGAAACAATATGTCTTTACAAAGAACGCAATTAAGTAAAGCTAGATTAGAGAAACCACTGAGGAGAAGCGACATGCCTTATTATCTCGAATGTGTAAATTTAATTTTCTTTTTTCCTAATAATTCTTATTTCCCTAGCATTTTTCTCACTCCAAGGAGATCAACTTGCAACAGCTTCATTTTCCTATTGATCTATTTAATATTTTTCCATTGTGCATAATAAAACACTAAACAGAATTTGCAAACAGCTTTTCTTTCTCAAAAAAGGAAGAGATAATATTGTTGGAAAAATCTTCTCCCTGGGGCAGATAATGACATTAACATTTTTGTTAGGGGAGGAGGGCTCAGGATTAAGTCTTGAAATTACCAGTATTTATCAGAGCCACGCACGGAAGTAGAGGGTAAAGGTGAAATGGCTGAGTAAATATCATGATTTCTGCATCTGTAAAGGCAATGCTAAAAAGGCATTAAAATAAGAATGGAAAGACTCTCCTTAGGAATATTTATCAGAGTTACTTCATCTTGGTGGCAAATCTAAGACAAGACATGCATGGCAATATCTGTTGATGTGAAGAGTTTCTTAATAACAGGTTAGGTTTTCTAAATGTGAGGTTTTTATCCCCAGGACAAAGAATATCTGTTTTTTATGAATTAAAGGATGTATTATAGATAAGTTATGCACAACTGGACAAGGAAAGGAGCAGCACTGTCTGCTAAATAAAGCACTTTTAGGTAAGGATTCTGTTAATGCCTTTTCCTTGGAAAAAAGGAATTGTACCCAAAGTGTTTGTGGAAAGGCATACAAATAGGGCTTGTGTAAGTGGGAACGTGTAAGGAATTATGCTCTAATCAATACTGCTTGCAAGAAATTCAGGTTGGAGGAAAGTTTAAAGGTTCTCCCCCAGCTGTATTCAAAGACCTACATGTGTATGTTACCATTTTTGTATCGTGAGAAACAGAAATGTTTATTTACAGTAGTCATCTTCCATAAAAGTGAGATTTAAAGGAAGAAAGATTTTTCTTCCTACCTACTTGATGAATTGGTAGAATATAATCCCAGTTCTGACTGTAATGTCTGGAAGGAATTTGAGCTCTGGAGTGAGCCCCTCTGCTCCTGCGGGGCAGAGAGAATTGGTACATTTCTGGACTTTGAGTAAGGAATAAATTTGACATTTGACTACAGTATTTTTCATTGCATTTGTTTGTTACTCAAGATTGTTAGCGAGGGGGAAAATTGTGCTGTTGGAATTCATCTTGCTTAGCTTTAGCTGTCCAAAATGTAGGCATCTGGGCAAAGCTGGCCATCTGTGCTTCCTCTGAGAGTAATGGAGAAAGAGGGACCTCCAAAGGGAGAGGTTCCTTTGGTAGCCTTTGCTACCTGCCTTCAAGATGTGATGACTCACTGCTGGATAAAACTGCTGAGGATGTATATGAACTGGAGAGGAACCACTTATTTGCACTATATACCATGCTGTTTAGATGGCTGAAGGTAGATGAGCCGAGTCCCATCTCATGTGGCTTAGAACTCTTAAAAACATAGAAGAGACCCTGGCTGTGAATATTTGTCATTTGAAAATTCTCACTAGATCAAAATTCATTTGTTGCTGAAAGAGGTGAAATATTTTCAGTGATGAATCCCATTGAGGACATGGCAACCTGTACATGGTCAATTCATGAACAGGAGAAGGGAAAAAATGGTTCAGTAAATTACTGGTTGGGAGTTCTTCCCTGATTAGTAGTTATTATTGTCCTCGAGGAAGGTCCTGTCCAAAAGAGTCGCTGATGAGAAGTGATGATTTTCTGCCATTGCGTCATGAAAATGTCTAATGTAACTGATGAGTCTTGTACTTAAGTTTATTGCCATTGAGTAGGTAATAGCAGCACAAACGATAATGATTTCATTTGTGATGTGTGCATCAATTGCACAAGGTACATTTCACTGTTCTTCAATTTATCTCGGAATAGTTTTGATACAGGGACTTCTGCTGATTATGAATGCTGCACAGTCAGGCATGTTAGCCATGAATCTTGCCATTGAAAGGATAAGAGAAGATCTTATAAATGAGATTCATTTAGACAGCATGTCATCAAATGACCTGATAAGTAGAGACTCATCTGGATAATGATTAGGTTTTATGTACTATTACAAGGATTGATTTACTAGAAAGGCAATGAGCAAAAAAACATATCTACAGATGATTTTATCTGGCTGAGCAAATTACCTGACAAGACATGCAGATCCAAATGAGACTTTTAATTTTCTGAAAGGGCAAGATTTTGATTCCTTATCCAACAGAATGTGTATTTTATGTTATGAATCACTCCACTTATTCTGATAAAGTTATTATAAGAGGAGGAAAATTATATTAGTTTCCACAAAGGTATCTGACTACCTTCAGTGGCAAACTTCAGTGCCCAGCTAAAGGGACTTCTTATGCATTGTGGCATGTTCAGTAGTCACATTTCTGGCAATGGTCTTGAAAGAACTTTAGTGAATTATTTTAGAATGTAATCTTATGCTCATGAAAGTCAGAGGCAAAATTTTCACTGATTGTAATTCTTTATGCTATGGGCTTTAATTTATAACCTCGGGAAGCCTCTCATTTAGGCAAGCACTTAGTATTACCATAATGCATATATTTTGAGGTAGAAGTTTATTTGGGTGTAGGTGACCCCCTAATTTGTTACTGATCGGCTTTTACTTTCTTCAACTTCATAACAGAGTGAGCATAAATTTTCCTGGTTTGTTTGTTTGGGTTGTGGGGTTTTTGTTTGCTGGGGTTTTTTGTTGTTTTTTTGTTGTTGTCATTCTAGAGTCAGGAAAAAATGGCATTGGTTCCTTTAACTTGACTTTTGCAAAGTTATTCACTTTTTTCTTTCATGTTTGTCCTTCATCATCCTAAAATATACTAGTGTAAAGAAGAGCTGAGTGAGAATTAAATAGTCTCTGCACTTGGAATTTGCAAAGTTAAAAGGAAACACCCACTTATTTCAATGCAAACAAAATTACAGTAACGTGGCACGTCTTTCAGATTACATTCTGTGTTTCTTTAACAGGCACTAATGGTCTGTTAGGAGGGATATGCCTTAGTCTTTGTGTCTTCAGGAATCCTTCAAATTCAAAACTGCTAACTTCTATCTGATTCTAAAACTCTTGTGAGAAATCTGGCTTTTGTCATTATACTAGTGTGTGGAGTGTGTGTAATTTCAAGTTTATTTTTCAGTTACTTTATGGACTGATGTCATATAACATGAATATATAAACCTCATTAGCAAATGCTGGTTCTATATTAAAATGACAGTATGTACAATGTTCTAGCATTCAGAGGTTTTATACATCATAGTGGCCCCTTTCTTTTTGCACACTGCCCGATGGACTCTTTGGATATCATGAATAGGAATGTGAATCCCATGCAAAAGTCAGAAACCCCTTTAGATGTTCAACTGGTTGCTGCATGGCTGCACTCTGTTCCAAAAAAAAAAAAAAAAAAGGGTATTTTATCAAACCAGCTTCTAGAGGTCCACAGCTTCTTTTTATATTACTTTATTTTGGAAGATATGCATACACGAGTGCTGCAGTTTGTCAGATTTATGATTGTGCTTGGCAGAATTATACAAGGAATTATTTTGGTAGTATGTAGGTTGTGATGAATCATATTTGTGCAAACTTCCTGGGCAATCTCTTTAAAACGAAAGCCAGATCTGAGGTGGAGCATGTGTCTTTCAATGCATTCATAAAAATAGGTATTTTAGAAATGAAATCTAAAATAGGATCATTGCTGGATTGTGCTAGCTGGGCAATAGTGGTAGGGTAATGCTTCAAACCCACTCTGACTGGGGCTGGAGAGAAAGGTGAGGCAAATGTTTGGGCTTGAAAATCAGTGTGGTTTGGTTTTGTTTCATTTTTTCTAAAACATGATTTGTTCCAAACTCTTTTGTGGTAGTGATGACTGTTTCTGTTAACTTGAGTAAGATTTGGATCACATTAAAAAAACCTTAATTCAATAAATGCCAATTGAAATAATCAGTAACGAACTTTTTAAAAGGCTCTGACATATGAGCTCAGTCTCTGAATTGCACTTTCTGTTGCATTCAATATTGTCTTCGCCACCTCATTTCCTTTAGTTCAGCTCTTTTTACTGTCTAGAGTTCTAGAAAAGCTGCCTAGTGTTATCATAGTGGTGTCTGTTTTTTTTTTCCTTGTGGAAAGCTGAAACAAGCAGATGTATTGGAGACCACTTGTAAAACTACTTAAAGGCATTGAATGTAAATGGATGTTGCAAAGATTCTTTGTATTTAAAATATAAGCCTAGATGGATATTAATAATGAAAAAGGCCACTAAATGACCTTTTCTTCACTTTTATAAAGTAAATGCACTATTGAATTTTTCATCTGATGTTTTCTTTTGAAATGTGAAAGATCACACAAATGAAAGCAGGTGAATTAGATTATATTCTCTACAGACACATCCTTGATGCTGTGGCAGCGTTTGGATACATGAGATTTATTTTTTTCATTTATTCTGTATATTTACTTGATCTCCATTCAGTATTACTGCTTCACATTTTCATGAGCAATATTAGAATGTGATCAAATTTTATTCATTTTTACAAATGTACTAACATTTTTTTAGTTTTCTCTGAGCTTTCTGTGCTGTTGTGCCTGTACTCTGAAGGAGTTCATTTGTCATGTGGTCAATGGGGCACGATTTTCCAGCCACCCCGATATAAATCAGGAGCAACCCTGGAAGAGAAATAAGTTTGTGGCTAGCAAAAAATGGCTTCTACTATGCTATTGCCTTATAATTAAAAAACAAATCCATGCATTAAGAGTGGGTGCCTGGTTGAATTTCAGCACCAAGAAGGTGCAGGATGAGGGTGAGCGAGTAGAAGGAAAGGGACAAGGTTTCAGCTGGTGCAAATCATAGAATGGTTTGGGTTGGAAGGGACCTTTGAAGGTCAACCCCCTGCCATGGGCAGCGACACCTTCAACTAGACCAGGTTGCTCAGAGCCCTGTCCAACCTGACCTTGAATGTTTCCAGGGATGGGTTATCTACCACCTCTCTGAGCAAGCTGAGCCAGTGTTTCACCGCTCTTATTGTAAAAAATTCCCTCCTTATATCTCATCTGAACCTTCCCTCTTTTCAAAATCCACTGGGCTTTTGGTCAGACCAGTTTTGCACTTCCCTGAATTGTTTGCCTTGGAGATTTACTTCTGAAACTTGTATAATTTGTAATGTTACTTGCAGACTGCTGAGCGATAATGTTTTACAGTCTCAGCCACTGTACACACCTTAACTAATTCATCTTTGCAGCACCCCACTGTGGGGAGGGAACAAACCTAAAGGAAGAGCAGCAAAAGCCATGGTGCTTTGGCTAATGAAATGATTCATAGTCTTGCAGAATGAGCTAGGATAAGAAGTAGAGGTTGGTGGGGACTAGCCCTCACCTGGTGATGGGGTTTATGGCTCTATGGCCTCTGGTGTGCTGTGGGCTTTACTGCGACCCACAGCCTGTTCTGTCTTGTGTGTAGGATACATGACACAGTCTGAGGAGCTGGTGGGATTTGTATCAGTCAGGGAAGAAAGCACAGCATTTTAAGTAGTGATTTCCTGTGGAGGTGGGCTGAGTTGGCCAAAGTCAAAATCAGCTTTCTGCCTGGAGCAGTGCCAGGCGACTGACTTCCCTTAAAAACACCCCAAATTCCCCCAGAATAACCCCCCTTGCTGGCGGGGCAGCCTTGTGGTGCTGGGTTGTGACCTGAGCCCCATCGGCTGTGCTTTCCAGCACTGCAAGGCTCATGTGTGAGACATTACTCTGTTCTCGTGTTTTCTGTCAGTGCTTTCCCCAGTATAGGGCAGGGTATTTTGTCCTGTTCTGAATAATTATATAGGTGTTTGCTTAGCTTTTTGCTCTTTGCATTGCTTGGGTCATTTCCGAGATGTTAAAATGCTCGTTAGCGTTGCTTTCCTTTTCTGACATGTCTGAGCTTGGTGATTCCTGTAGGCACCTCGCCAGCCCCACTGTCAGACACTAAACCCTCTGGGGAAGGAGCAGGCAGGCAGGAAGCCTCTTTCCAGGCTTGTCATGCCATTTCTGCCATCCCCATCTCGCGGTTCATGGTTCCTCTGGGCTGTGAGTGCAGCATGTGGTTTGCTGACAAGTGCTGGTCAATAGGTGAGGAGCTTGGATGCCCTTGCTGAGAGGTGTTGAAGAGAAACAGACACCCAGTGAGTGTCTGTGCATGAAACCTAGTGCTTACCGAGGGGAAAAAAACCCTACAGAAAGGACAGGCAGAGTCTGTCCATGCTACTGGGTTTGAAGGCTAAAGTCTTCTGAAGGGCAGGGTATTAACCATCAGCTTAACGCGTGCACCCCGCGGTGTGCTGGAAGGCTGTGTCAGGAGCTGATGCTAATCTCACTGCCCCTCCTGCAAACCCACAGCACAAATCCCTGCGGTTTTTATTTGTTGGCTTTGAAATTTATTTTTTATTTTATTTTAAAGCCTCGGATCCTGAACTATGGGAGCATTGCAGTTCACATTTAGAAATAAAATACAATGCACAATAAATCTTTGCTGGCAGCAGGAGCAAGAGGTCAGCCTCCTGAGCTGCACTTGGGCAAAGCGTTGCGTGAATACAGGGGAGTCGGTATGGCTGCAGAAGCGTGAGACAGCGTGAGGGGCCAATTTCTTCTTTTACTTTAAATCTTGGTCATTTATGATCTCTTAGCTGAGGAAATGGAACAAGGGAGTGAAATTTAAATCCAGAAAGAAGCAACGCAGCCTGCAGGTCTTGTGGTGATCTTAGCATCTTGTAGGACTCGAGCTTGGCTTTCAAATGGGTGCGAGGGATGTATTCTGCAGTTAAAGGAAGAAACACTTCCACGTGTTCCCTCTAGCGATGGCTGACAAAAGCTTTATGAAGGCATACAATCTAAATAATAAAATGAGAAGTGCTTATTGCAGTTGAACATGCATATACATGAATCCAAACTCAAACAAAGCCAATGAAATGACTCCCTAAGCTTGCCCACCACTACACAGTAACTTCCCAGTTTTTAATGAATGAATTCCAGTATCTTTGTTTACACCAGTTGATTAGATTCCCTGCTGTAAGCTCCACTGTCAGCGGTAAATCTGCAGAGACTACTATTTGCAAATTTATTATCTCCCTATTTATTTGTAGGTAAAATATCCTCCGGTGGTTCATCCCATCACTAAAGAATGCTTTTCCAAATAAATTGCATTGTGCTTCCTAAAATTTAATTCCTTATTTCATATTCCTATTGTTTGCTTAGTTTATGTTCTTTATCAAATGGCTTTCTGCAGGTTTCTTATAACCTTGAACTTTCATGTTCTCTGATATAACTCATGCATTTCCATCAGTGTGAGAGAGTGTGCTTTGCATCTCTTGTGCTCTCTCTGCTGGTTGAAACCCAAGGAGGGGATTCCATATTTTATCATACATATTACATTTTTCAGGAAATACTAACAGAAAGCCAAAACTTGAGCATTGCAAGTGGTGCTGAATGGTTATAACTTAATTTTGTTCTAAATCCCAGCACCAGCAGAACATTAACTTGTTGAGAATCAGCAGATTCAGCTCATTTCCAGTGTCTGGGAGATGCTTGAAAACAAGAAGTTTACTGCAGTGGTTTAAGAATTCAGATAAAGTATTTTTGTTTATATTAGTGTGTATTTTGAGTTCCAGTTACAGACTTTACATTCTAAGGAGCTTCAAAGATAGAGCAGAAAAGGTGTTCTTGCTTCAGAAATTTTACAGTTTTATCAGAAGACAAGAGAGTGTGCGTATTATGTTTTATCACATATCTATGTTATGTGATTACAAATGCTGCTTACAAGTCTGAAAATCAGCAAATGATTATTATGATACTTATCTCATCTGGGGATAACAGCACAAACGTGCTGTTGAAGTGTAACCAAAAGGTGGTGGAGGCTGCAGTCCTGCAGCAGTCTGTGATGTGCCTGCACAGCACTCAGAATAACTCCGGAGAGCTTGCTGCATACTTGGGTGAAGTTCTTCTCCCTCTGCCGTTAGAAATAAATTGCCAGAATACAATATAACATTTCTGATGCCTTGTTGAAAAACAAAGCTCTGTATTCCCTATTAGTTCTTACTGCTTTGAACTTTAAAAAAAGATGTAAGCAACTACATTCCTGTGATAAATGGCCTCGTACCTAGTTTTATGATGACTGAATTAGTGGAGGAGAACAAAGTGGTGGGAGGATTCCAGCAGACCTTGTCCAAATGACTGCCCTTCAGTTTTGCTGTGGTATATAGCTGCTTGGTGTGGGTGGGAACTGGAGAGCCTCCGGCTGGTAATGGAAAGCTCAGGAAACAATGCATTTGATTTCCTTTTCCCCCCTCACAGACATTCTAATTAAAAATTATGAGTTGAAATGGTATTTCAGAATACAGAAAGTATTTGTTTTTTTCCATGAAGCCAAGACCCCCATTTAATCGGAGGGATTGTATAATGATATGTGAATATCTTCAAGAATTCATTGCAAATATATTGCCCAGGTCTCACGGAAAGGTCCATGCAGAGAAAACATGTTAATGCTCCACACATTTATTTAGCTTTCTGTGTAGGATTGGTCCTATTAGCTCTGGGGAGGTAAGTGGGGAAGCATATGGAGAATTGGTGTCTCAGCTGGAATCAAATGAATATATGAATGTTCGTAGTCTCAGCAATGAGACTTTCATTTTTACTGTGGCTTATTTATGCTATCCCATCTGTAAAGAGAAAAGCAAAGCAAAAATGGGCCCTCAGACTGTATGTACTATTTGCACAGCTGCCGTGAGGCCGCAGTGTTCCCCGGAGCTGTACCCTGGACACTGTATTTGAGTTTGTGTTGTCTGTTGTGAATGTTTGAGGTGCGTCACAAACTTTCAAAGTCGTAACTCTGACCACAAAAAAAGGAATCTTTTCTAAGCTCACAGCAGCCAACTCTGTCCTTTTTTATTCACTTAATGCTGCAAAATAAAAGTGTGCTCTTAACATCAGCTTTAGCGTACTCCTACATGCTCTTTGATCTCATACATAATCAATCTACTTAGCCACCAATAGCAGAAATGAAAAAGCAAGAGCTTTAACTTAACAAAACGATAACAACACACACGGGCACCAGCTATAATCAGATCATTGCAGGGATTTGTGCAAATAATGATATCCTCCACCTTGCCCGGCACAAACTGCCTGAACTTGGAATCATGTTCTTTGTACTACACAAGAAGTAATTGAATGTCCAAATGTTTTGTCAGTGGTAGCTGTACAACTATAAAGAGACCAATTGTAAAGCATTGTGAATACTTTCACTTCTGATGAATGCTTCCACCAAGCCTATAAGCAAAATGAACTCAATGCAAAGAACAGAGAACTAAGGCTCTTCTCAGTGACATCCAATGACAGGACAAGGGGCAATGGGTGCAAGCTGGAACATAGGAGGTTCCACATAAATGTGAGGAAGAATTTCTTCACAGTGAGGGTAACAGAGCACTGGCACAGGCTGCCCAGAGAGGTTGTGGAGTCTCCTTCTCTGGAGACATTCAAAACCCACCTGGACATGTTCCTGTGTGACCTGACCTAGGTGTTCCTGCTCTGGCAGGGGGATTGGACTAGATGATCTTTTGAGGTCCCTTCCAATCCCTAACATTGTGTGATTCTGTACGTGCTGCAGGTGCTGTCTTTGCAGCTGCTGTTTTACAGAGACAAAAGGAGACTTGAGTGAAGTTGTACTTGTTGGCATATCATAACATGGAAGTGATGCTTCTGGGAGGACAGAACTGTTTTGAGACACTAGCCAACATTATGACATTTCCTTTTATTGAGAGCATCTGCTATCGAGGTGGTACCCAGCCTACATGTGTTGATTTCTTTGGGATTTGTAGTTGCTCAGCAGATATTTAGGATCAAAGCCAAATTGTTCAAAGTTTAGATCAAATAAGTTAGACTCCAAAGCTGAAATGTTGACATTAATTTCTCAAGCAACACATTTGATATTATTATGCTCACTGAAGTACATAATAGCAGTGGGAGGAAAAGGGCTGGGCATAGTTTCATTGGTATTGCTGTTACACTAAAGAGTGAGTCGAAAGTCTCTCTCTCTGGCTTATTTCTAAGAAGAAAAGACTTAAATGAACAAAAATGGTAGCTGTAAAAAAAAAAGTTTTACAGCTTTTCATGTTAGTATTGTCATTCTGGTGCCTAGGAAAATTGTGATGTTATTTATTCACAGCATTTGTCTTCAAGCATTCATGTTTTTTGAAGAGATATCCCCATGGGGAACTAATGCTCTTATGAGGAGCAATTGAAAACCCTCAGAATAACTACAAAGTCGAACCCCACAGTACAGATGTGATGCTATACTTGAGGGAAAGTAGGAAATGGCTCTGAAGATCTTTATTGTGCATCTAACTGGAAGCGCACGCTTAGTTGACTTGTTTCCTGGGTAATCAAACCTGCCAGTCACAGCATCCAAACCAGGACGGGCACCCTGCCTGCCCCAAATGCAGGTCCTCTGGTGTCAGGGAGGCAGAAAAAATTCTGTATTCTGAAGAGTTTCTGAGCTAATGAAATCCTTGCCTATGCTTATTGGTTTGCAGCTCTTCTTTCTCTAGGGAAATACATTTCTGCAAAGCTACAGCACAGGCATAGATGCTCCAAGATCTGTTGAGGATAAAAAGAAGCTGGGATATCTGTGGTTCCAGGTGCAGAAGCTCTTTGCAGAGTAATAAGCTACAAAAAAGGGGGAAACAAAGGATGATGATAGCACCTTGCTGTTCATCCATTATGTCTATCTTGTGAGACCGTCTCCAAGGAGGATAAGAAGTGCAGGAAGGCCAAAGGACTGATTTGTTATTGCCCTCCTCACGCTGCCATCTGTTGCTTTCTTTTTACAGAATAAAAGGGAAGAATTCAAAGTTGTTTTTCCCTCTAAGAACTGTACTACACCTACCATGAGCATGATAATTCAAGTATCTGAATATGCTACACATAAGTTGCAATATTAGACCACTGTTGAAAATAAAGTAGGCAGATCTCTCTTCTCATTAAGATGCAAGATGATGGCACTAGCAGGGTTTGTAATAGAATGGAAATTTAGGTAGGAACTAATAGATAGTTATTGAAACTTTCAATTCTTGGAAATTTCTCAAGGTGCAATAATATATTGTGGAGAGCATGTAGCATTTTACATACAGGAAAATTTAATCTATGTCTTAAGTATTGCTGATACTGCTGTGTCTGCTAGGTTTCCAATTGCTTACTGTCGCAGTGGACCATTGAAGTCCCTGTAATGCTGCCATCTACTCTGGCACAGAAGTCATTTGGTGGTGTTGCTTATCTCACTTGGACAAGTGTCACAAGCCATAACAACACCAATCCCCTGTGGCATAAATGCCTTTATACTGACCCTGTTAGCAGGTAGGGCTTCTCATTGCAGAGAAGTCCTTTGGGAGTGATTTTATTTCAGTTACACTTTTATATTTTTCAAGGGAAATAAAGAACAAGGACTGGTTATATTTTACATTTATTCATTCTCCTTTTGTTTATCTCATTGTCATTAGAGGAGATGCCTTATCTGACACTGTTCTCCTGGTAGAACAGCTAGCATGTGTGGCTTTGGCAGGCAAAGCTGCTCCAACTATCAGGACAAACTGCAGGTGCTATTGGAGAATGTTTTCCTACAACTGATGACTGGAATCAAGGGATTTAGCAGGAAAATCCTTCCCTGTGCACTGTAGGGTTGTGGCTCTGGTGGAGAGAATACTGGCAGGGCTACGAGGCTGAAGGGAGAAGGTCCTGTGTTCATTGTACACCTCTCTCCTCATCTCAAAGAGTTAAATGGAGCTAGAGAAGGGACACAGGACTAAGGGCAACCTTCAGCTTGTTAATTAAATTATGATTTAGATGTTCTCTCCAGCCTCCATCTTCCTACAACATAGCAACAGCCTTTTCCATAGCACAGGATTCTCCATACGTGCTCTTTGCGTTGAAAATGAACAGTATTTCCACACAACAATGCAGCCATGTGTAGGACTGAATAACAACATTGGCAAATAACACTCCTGAATGTATTCAACTCCTGAATGAAGCCTCACATGTTGTTAAAGGGATAGAAAACTGGAAGGG
Organism: Podargus strigoides; assembly: GCA_028020825.1. NCBI lineage: Eukaryota > Metazoa > Chordata > Aves > Caprimulgiformes > Podargidae > Podargus > Podargus strigoides. The sequence continues at coordinate 3,610,608 of CM051629.1, read as the reverse complement.
AGCTGTTTGGCTAGAACAGGCGCAGATGCTGGGCAACCACACGCTGTTTCTTTGTCCTTGCTGAGCAAAATGCTTTGTGTGCAGTGGGAGCTTTGCCTGTACAGGGACTGCAGCATCCAGACATCCTGGGCACAAGGGGAATCTGTAAAAGCTGCAGATGCCTCTGGTCCTAGCACCCAAAGGCACAATAGTTGCTCCTGCATGTTTTAATTTTGCTTGTTAATAATTGAACAAGCTTTTATGGTAGCTCTAGGACTCTGGAGCACATCAAATCTCCCCGTCATGTGAAATGCCGAAGTTTGCCAAGCTGGGATTGAAACTGGTGGCATGGGAGAACACAGCTGTAGTTGGTACAGGCTCTCCTGGTGCAGTCCAGCTGCACACACTTGGAAAGCCTGCATTCAGGTTTTCTCAGGGCTATCTGTGGCTTTGAGACAGCTCAACATTTGCAAAACAGGGTATGCCACAGGCAGCCAATGTGCTGGTGCATTTGTTCGTACAGAGAGAGCACAGTCTGTCCCTGTGTCCTTCTGTGTGGGCAGCATTCAGGAGAGCACCCGAGATCCTCATACTGTGACTCTCGTGGTCCTGGTGCATTAGGCAGAGGAGGGGATTTTCAGCATGATTTTACACTGCTTGTGTCTCAGTCTGTGCCAAACAGATGGATACAAGAACAGACATGGATATGGCAGGAGGAGGTGCAAGAAGGGGAATATTTCACATAGACTGACCCATGCCTCGCTGGTGTGAACCTGTGGCTTAGTCTGTCTTCAGTGGAGATCAGGGGACTAAAGCCTCTTATGGTCAACACAGGTGTGATGACAGCACCTACGGCAGCTCAGTGGACAAATAATTATCACCTTAAACCCCTTATACCTTGGGTTTTGCATAATATTTGTAACCAGATAATGAATTGCACTCTAAAGAGTGGATTCTGGAGTACCTGAAGGGTTTTAGCAGTTTGTGATTTCCTACAGTATAAAACTAAAATCTATGTTAAGCACCGATTTGTTTCTGTGGTTTAATGCTGTTCTCCAGCCTTCCCTATTCAGAGGGGGGGGGAAGGCAATTTCTTGCAAAATATAGTTAGTAGGAGATAAAAACTGTGGTCTTCTCCAAGTCTGTTGGGAAATTTCACGGCATTAATAATGAGATGGTTCTTCCTGTAGGCACCCTGTGTGGTATCCCCTCCCCTTTTTCACAATATCCGTAGCAGTTGTTGAGTGTTGTGTGTTTTCTCCATCACAAAGTGCGTTCAGGGGTGGAGCTTCTTTTAGTAATGATAACATCATTAATCTTCTCGATTTTAGGAAAAGTTGAGCAAAAAAACCTTTGTGCAAGAGCCCCAAACCGGTATCATTAATCAGTGATCGTTTCAAGGTATTAATTAGAGCACTGGGCTTTTTGCCTGGAAAAAATTCTTCAAGGCATTTGTTACTCCAATAAAGTAAGTAGTCTCCATTAAAGGGCAATTAGCAGAGAGACAAAAACAGGGACGTGCTCCATTTGATTCATCAACCCCATAAACAAGGTGCTGCCACCATTTCTTCAGCTTTAGATAAAAAAAAGACTTATGAATACCTCTATTATCTGTATCATCTGTTAGGAAAATCTGGAGATGCTTTACCTGTTGAAATTAGGGGTTTTTTTGTTTGTTTGTTCATCCTGTATTTCAGTTACATGCAATAGAAAAGCCCTTTGTGTTGTTCATTCAGGGTTTCTCAAAACATTTTAATGATGTGAATAGAGAGAGGGTTTTAAGGAAAATGTAGAGTTCACAGTCAAACAGTCCTACTGGGGTCTCTTAACATGCTATTAGAGAAGGACTGCTGTGAATTTTGTGTTCACCATACTGACAAACCCGAGTTTCTTTTAAAGTAAGTAGTGGCAGCACTTTTTGTCAGCCAAGCCTCCACAGGCCATTAGAGAGCCTTTGACTTCAGTTATTTTCTTCTGGATTAGGAAGAACTGAAATCCTATAGCTAAGAAGTTGTTTCAAAAAGGTTGGGGTTTTTCTCTTGTGTGTCTGTTCAGACCTCCTGGATAAAAATATATGATCTGGATTAAAAAAAAAAACAACAAGAGCTTAAGAGAGTTGGGGGAAACCATGGATACTGCTTCCCAGCAGCTTTGAGCAGTGTCGCTCTCGTCCTGTTCCCGGACACTGCTCAAGGTGAATCCTCATCCTCCATGGAAACCTCAGCACAAAGTGAGGCCGTGTCCTGTGCTGTGCACAGTGCTGTATTGCAGAAATGTTTTAGCTAATCTATTTTATCAGAGTTTCAGGCAGCTGAGAAGGTTTTCATTTGAGCCTAACATTTTTCCACTTCTCAGATAACTTCACCCTTGAGATTGACTCAATGTATTATTAGCAGACACGTATTATTAGAAGACACAGCCAAAAAGCTAGAGGGGATGAGGGGGGGATAGTGTTGGTTGATTTTTACCTTTGGGAACCCCTATGCATAAGCTACTTCATGGTAACATACATTAAACCCCCAAATTAGCTTTGCTGAGAAGTGAATGGTCTCAGCCTGGGTTTGAACTCAATAGATTTCCCTCAGAGGAAAGCAGAGGGCAGGTCTGGAGCGGTGGGTGGAAGAGAGACTTCTGTATCAGCAGTGGGATTTATCTGCTAAGCTTTGGTACACCAGCTGTCTGTGTGTACGAGCAGCCAAATTGCAGAGGTGCCCTGGTTTTGATCTTTACACTCCTGTGTTTCTGCTTGAAGATCAGCTTCTTTGCATGTGTTGAAAGTGCTTCTATCTAGACAGGGTTGAATCGGTCAGTGTTGAGGAGACAGATCTGTGTCATTCTGCAAGACAAAGAAAGATGCCTGCACACCTAGGGGTGGTATGAAGGCAGTGGTCCACCCGTATGTCAAAGGGCCGAATGAAGTGCTGGGGTCTGAACCCCGAGCCCTGAATTAAGGTTGACATATGGGTGGTTCCCACAGCCCTTCAAAAGGAGGGGATGAGTTTGCCTTTTGGCTTTCCCTACAAGGTGCCACTGACCTTGCAGGGTAAGCCATTGGGTAAATGAGTGCCAGGTGTCCTGCTTTGGGGGTAAAAGCTGGGACCACTTGCAGGAAGGGTGCAGTGTCTGTCTGTGAGGTGGATGCACTTTGCAGAGTTTCCTGTTGGGGAACGACCTCCCAACTCTCCCTGCAACTGGTTGTTTGTATGTGTCATCTCTCTGTCCTTCACCATCTTCTTTCCCATCTCTGTGTATGTTTTATAGTGTATGTGTTTGCCTGAACTCTTGTAAAGCAAAGAAGTAGCATCTCATAGTACTCTAGCTGATGAGCAAGCACCTTCATTCATCACTGTTATTTTGCCAGAACACTGGAGGTCACATAAATGCCCTTGCAGAGCCTGGCCTGGCTTTGCAAGCTCTTTGTAACCTCATGACTCTTCCTGTAAATGACTTGCTAAAATTAAAATGTGAAGATGCATTAGTATTTTAGAGGATTTTTCTTAATGTATCATGGTTACCCTCGTTATATTTGCTCGCTGTAATTAAGGTTGTGGTTGTTCAGACAGTCCCACCGCAGAATTTTGCTTTTGGAGGATAAAATTGATGGAGGACTTCCTTGTCTTCAGGAAAAAAGTGGTTGGATACAGCATGTCATATTGATTCCATAATGCATGATTTGTCTCATAATAATTTTTTTTCCCTCCTGGTCCCCAGTATGTACTGCAGGGACTGGCTGTCATCAAGATTGGTTGTCTGTCATAGGAGAGTTATTAAAGGAAAAAAAAAGTCATTTTCTGATCATAGGATTAAACTTTAATGGGGAAAGGAAATGAAGTCATGAGTAACAATTTAGGACCTTTTTGAAAAAAACCCACCACGGTTCAGAAATTTTTAATAATAAATAACAGTGTAAGTAAATATATAGGCTATTTCTCATACAGAGCAAATTCACTGGTGGTGTTCTTGACAGGAGGGGAGGGGATTGCAGAGCCAGAAACCCACCTGAACCCAAGCATCTCAGAGCTGGCCAGGGCTCATGAGAGTGATGATGGGAGGCTGCAGCAGTCCCAGCCCTGCTGGACTGACTCCTGTCCTGTATGTTGATATTTATAGAACTGCATTTCAAATACCTGGTGAAGTTTTAGTCAGCAGTAAGTCTCCGGATGTTTAATGGAAGAAAACCATAGTTGTGAGTTTTGTAACAGGAGTCAGAGGTTTGACAAACATCAGCTTTATTTATAAATAGCTCTCTAGGACAAAAATGATGGCCCCTACTTGGAAAAGTATCTTAAATTACCACGATGTATAGTGGTGAGCAATGCATAGTGCAGCATTTTCTGCAAGATTGTTCTCTAGATAAAGCTGCAGCAGACAATGTATCACCAGCCAGGCTGCCTTGCTTCCCTAAAGAGCCTGGGATTTGCTCTCTAATCTCTTCCTGCAGGACTATTTTCTAGATGCTTTTTCTTTACAAAATAGATTAATAAGTCCACGGTGGAGCTGCCTTTTGTGCATCTGTCCTATATTCAAAATACATTCAGTGGGATTGGTGAGAAAATTGAAGTTAAATCATCCCTGTGTGACCATTAAGATTACTGCTGCATTTTGGGTGTTTTTAAAACATAGTGCTTGTTTTTCCCTTTCCATCCCTGCTGGAAGGTTTTTTAAACTAAGATTTTGATATCTGTCTCAGGGCTTTAGAAAGCTGTAGATTACTTGCTGTCGGGATGTGAAGGCTATGGGTAGAGAAGAAATTGCTTTTTAGGCTACACAAATACTGGCCCTGTGTTATGTTCTTTGTAGAAATTGAGTACAATAGGTAGAAGCTCTGAGAGGAGCTCAGCGCGTCAGGAAGGCGATGGTACAAACGGTAAAGGCAGCTAAAATGCAAATGAGTGGAAAGCAGTGGAAGTGAGATGCCATAGTGGACTATGGAAACCATGCTGACAGATCAAAAAGGGGCTGAAGCAAGCATGAGAAACTGAAGTTTAGCTGAAGAACAAACATACCAATTGACAACAAGGGATTGCTTGGAAACACAAAGGAAAAACACAGCGAAGAGCAGAGACCCCTGGTCCAAGGAAAGGCTGTTAAGGGCTCCTTTTTGCAAGAATGAGAGGGGAAGTTGTAAAGTGGTTGCATGGGTGGCCTAAGTGGTGTGAAACAATCCCTGCATTGGACTGAGCAGATATATGAAATTATTTATGTTGTTAGTGGTCTGTAGAGCTGATAGAAATTCTTTTTCCTGTGAGATGCATCTTTGCCAAGTGAAAGGTGATCTGTTTATAGCAGTGTACTCTGTGTGTGAATAAAGGGACTGACTTTGCACAGGAGTCATGTAAATACAGAGTCCAGGTGAAATTCAGACATCCATCTATCCAGCTTCACATGCTGCAATATGCCCTTGAAACCAATTGGAATTCAAGCACATCTTAATGTGTATGCACAAGTCCTTAGCCTGAATATGGATGCCTAATTGCTATGCTGAATGAGATCTAACTGCTGCTGAAATTTGGAATTGAAGCTCGTTTCTTACCTCTTCCCACTAACTCCTTAAAAAAATTCACAATTAAGCAACCTAGTGTTTGTTGGCATGTGCATGGAAGTGGATACTGGTGGACAGAGAACCTTGCGTTTGAAAAGTGTGTTGCAGTTTGCACCTAATGAAAGACTCTTGGGTGAGCAATTAATAACTTTGATCAGCAGGCTCAGTGTTGCGTTTGCCTCTTCTATTTTTTGGAGAAGGGAGAATCTCTTGCTAGGCACTACACAACCTATAGGTCTGCACTATAGGTAGCTTCTTGTCTGCGAGGTCTTCCAAAGATGCCTGCAGCTATAGGAAAAACAGAGTGAAGTAAATCTGAGGCAAATAGAAGAACAAAGTATGGTGCTACCCACACCACGTTACTGTTCCCTGTTACTGCCCAGGAACCTGAAGAGGCTGCAGAATGATGTGAAAATTGTTAATTTTAAAAAATAATTTAAAAACAAGTCCTGAGGGTGAATAAGTGAGAATAACTCCTTTCCTTTAAAGGAGGGGAGCTGCATACTCATTTTGTAAATGTAGGTCCCTCTTTATATTCTTGCTTACTGTGAATTTTTTTCTGAAAGTGTCTGCAGGCTAAAAAGAGACTCTTTGCTTCAGGTCTGTGCTACTTCCCTCTGCAGGTTCTAAAAGACTTTTATAGTTTTTTTGAGCATACAATATTAGAAGTTTTTATTAAGCAAAACATTACTTGGGAGTATCCAACAAGTATAGATCTTTTAAAATGGCTTAAAAAATGGTATCTTTAATATTTCTACACCTGGTAATGAAATTCCAAATGGATTGAACCACTTCAAAGCTTGAAGCGCATCTCACCATGTAGCCTGCCAATTTTGCTCATAGATGCTTCTAAATCCAACAGCCTCCACAGTGCTTTCGGTTCTTTGGTGACTAGCTCCAGTAATATAAAACTTCTACAAAAAATCTCTGAAGCAGTTTGCTTCTGTGCAGATCTTCAGTGCATCAACTTTCTATATGTCAGCATTTAAATGGCTTGAAATTCTTGATCATGCTTAAAGGAAAGAATGACCTGCATTGCTCCACTGCAACGCTCGTTATTTGTGTAGCTCTGTCGGTCCTGCCAGAAATATTTACAAACCAAATCACGTCTGCTTTGGCTGCTATCAATCAACAGATGATAAAAAAAGGATCGGTGCACCTATTTAGTAAAAACTAAATAGCAGGGCAATTAGATTTTTTGGGTTTTCGTCTATACTTGTACTTTCTTTTTACAGTTATAATAATATCCTCTGGCTCTTCATTTTCAACAAACAGGGCAAGTAAAGGCTTCTGAAAAAAGATATGATTAGCCTGTGAGACTTTCTGGTACATTTTGTTTTCTGTTTGGCTACATTATGTTTTATACCACCCATGTCACTGTACTGGGTGCTCTACAAACCCAAGTTATTGTCCTGTCCCAAAGAAAATGCCATCTAAATAGACAAAAGAGGCAATGGATGGAAAGCTAGCACAACTGTCACATCTCTGGGCTGGGAGAGCTGGCACATAAAGAGAATAAAGAAGTGTTTAAGCCATATAGTGCAGCACTGTGCAGGTTTCTCAACTGATTTCACAGTACTGCAGTCCAAACAAGTGCTGATTTAGGTCCACCTGTCATCTCCATGAGTGGGCCTGGGCAAATAAATTCAGATCCTTGAAACAGCTTGAAGCTTTCCCAGCTAAGATGTTCCTCCTCAGTCTTCCAAATCTGGACGTGGTGCTCATAGAGTAAATTCAGGACTGTACAAATCAGTGCAGCTCTGCCTTTAATGACTTGCCTTGGTTGACTTGTAACTTCTTGACTACTGGTACAAGATTGCTTTAAAACCTGTGCTGGGAGTGGTTATCAAACCCAGATATAAGTTTTGACCTCGTGTCTCAATCTCAAGAATGTCCTCCTCATCCCTGTATGATAGCAGACACTTTCTTGGTTAGTCTTTTAACATTTAGTTAGAAGGATTCTGGTTGCTCACTATGGGTTTGACTTACACTGGTACTGTTTCTATTAACGTCAGCTGTCTCCAGGTCAGCCACAAACTGCTTTTCCACAGGTATGCCAGTATTACAAGTTGACATTCAGGCTGTGTGATTAGCCACCTACATTACATGCTAATTTTTTCCTGTTTTGCAATTGGATTGCTGTAATAATTGCAAAAAAAAACCCAGGAGCTGAACAACAATAAAGCTTTAATATGAAATGAGCAGAGAGGGAAGAGAACATCAGCAAGCAAGAGATTTAAAAATGTAAAAATGTTAAAGTGATTTGTTCCCTCCTCCCAGCTGGTGCGTTGTGTTAACTCAGGTTCACCGATCACGAGTCTCACGGTACAGCTTCCATTTTGAACAAGGGAGGAAAGCTAAAACTCAGAAACCAGGGAAAGTTAGACTTGCTGGATTTTTATTCCAGACTTCGTGCACAGAGGGGGAATCTTTTTTCTTTTCCCTTAGTGTATTGACGTTTTTGCATGAACATGTGCTTTTTTTATACAGAATATGTTATCTTTTAGAAGTATCTCTTGATTAATATGCTTCTATCTCTACATTTGTTCATGCTCACGTGAACATCCTTGAAAGTGAATAAAAGTATTTTATGAAAACAAGCAAATTATGAAATGGGCTTTAACATTTGGCAGCAGTTATTCACTGGTCTTTCCTTCTGTGTAATCAATCTGAGTTGACCAAACAGGCTGACAGGAGGAGTTGCTCTGTTCTCAACATTGTACAGACAGCAAAACGATCACCCTTGGCCCCAGAAGCTTGCAGTCTAGTGTGAGTGGACCTAAAACCACTTGCTAAAGTATGGATGACACTTCATTGCTCACAAATTTACAATCTCAGAGCAAAGATGCTGAGATAGTGGTTTTGGTGGGATTTTTATTGCCTCCCAAGGAACATACTCTTTCCACCATGGGAATGAATGATGGTCCTGGCAAATGACTCCCATTTTTCATGGGTAAGCAGACACTTTACTATTCAGCAAGTCCTGAATTAACTGGGAGGTTATTTACAGTCTTTAAAACATTAAGCATATACCCCAAAAGAGGAAAACTGCCCATGTCCTGGTTAAGTACTGGTCTGTGCACGTGTGCAGGTTTAAGATCCTGAGTACTACCTGCAGTCTAGAGACTACAGTAATTATGTCTGCAAGGCAGAATGTTTGCATAGCTCAGGCAAAGGTATAGGGGGACCAGCAGAGCTCTGCTCTGCCATGACATTGGAGAACTTCCCTTGGATGTGGGAGCATTGACTGAGCAGGATGAGGTATGAACGAACTCTCCTAGGAGTTTACCTCTGTAAACTTCCTGGCCTTCTGCACCATATGAAGTGTGTTTTCTTTGTTTGTCTCCTGTGCTGTAAACCCAGAAGCATATTCCTGCAGAAGCTCCGAGTTTTACTGATTTTTCACTTACCCAATTCTCTGCTGTTGCAAAGGTCAGAGCAAAAGCATCACTTTTCTGGCAGTGGCACATTACAGCCTCCATAGCACAGATAGCAGCGGAGAGTATGTTGTGATCTGTGCTACCAGGAGTGCAGGGAAAGGTGTTTTGTACTCTCTTTTGCATTGAATTTTTATGATGCTGCTGGTCTGCAGAGAATGAGGGATGGCATTCTGTAAGATGGGCGTGAGTAATGCTAGGAGGGCTCAAAGTAAGAAATACAGGATGGACTTTGGTGTCAGCTCTCACCAGAGCTCTCTGAGAGATCAGCAGTGAATTTTGCATTTGCAGCTCTCTCCACAGGCAGTCTGTTTTATGTTGGTTCTGTGCCTATCTAGTAGAGACTAGTTTCCAGAAGCAGAAGAAAATAACAGACCGCTTAGAGTGGATCTTACATTATAATCTCTTAAATGAGATAATTTAACAGAATATTGATCCCACATTGTTAACTTATTGTGGCCTATTGAATATGAAGCACTGGAAGGCTGTAATTTAATTGGAGAATTCCTCAAACAGACTATCATTACTGTTCTGTTCTTGCTGACAAAATGAGCTCAATAGAAACATTTTTAACCTGGAGTACGTAGACTGGTGGCTGGTAGGTCATCAGTACTGGTTTTATTTTAAATTAATAGACAATTGAACATAAAGCTTATAATATTTTCAACTTTACAGCAGCATTTGCAGTTTTCTCTATTATTACTAAGGTCTTCTGATATTTAAATTTAAGGATGTTTCAAACCACAGCATCTTTTCCTGTGGTGTCATGAATGCTGGGCTACTGTTGATAACTATACGCTAAAACCACTGCATAGTTGATTTATTTAAAATGAAATTTTAAAGAGTTCATTTTATTAGTCTTGGTTTTTGATGTGATGCAGTTTTATAGAATAAGAGATAGTCTGTCACCACTGTTGCAGACTTCTCATTGTGGATGTTTTTTATCTTCCAGGATTTAATTTAAGTTTGATTTAAAACACTAAAACATTTTCCCAGTTCTCTGATTTTTCATCAGAGCATGGTTTCCATAGGTAGAACTATCAAGAAATTAAGGAATATTTTCACTATTAGTTTGTAAACCAGAAGAAATTAGAAGGTAACATATTACTAAGCTCAATGTGCTTTGCAGAAAAAAAAAAAAAATGGAGGGGGGAATTTATGCCTGTTTTCTTCTTGATATATAAAATAATTTTTAAAAAGTGTTACCATTTTGTCCAGAGTAATCACATCTCTTCTTTTCTTTTGCTAGAGAACAGATGTTATTGTATTGTGATCACAAAGGGATCTTAATCCTAAATAGATGAGAGAAGAAAAGATATTTCATGCTTTTCTAAACAGCTGATTTGGATAAATAAGCACTTGTTCTTTTTGAAAGATTCAGCAATTTCTTTTCTACTTATTAAGAAAATGAAAAAAATAACTTGTGAAAAGATCTCTAGTCTTCCAGCAAGTCCTCTAGGAAAAGTAGCAATGCTGTTCCAGGATTAAAAACATCAAATTATAAATACATTCTTTAATGATATTTTAATACATTAGAGAGAAGCAAAGAAGTAAGCTTCATTTTTTGTTTCTCACTGACCTTTTATTTCTAATCTTACCTGGAACATCTAATTAGAATTTCTTCAATTGTAAAGACTTGTTTAGTTATGC